>CM038121.1:17565794-18208792 GCA_001642375.2 Mentha longifolia
ACCTAGCCAGCTAGCTATGAGATATTGGTACTTGTTTTGAATTATTCAATTCTAGTAATATATTTAGCCACGAACCTTTATTAGAATATTTTTTGTGAGCGAAACCTTTATTAGAATATTAGCCAATGAGTAAAATCAACAACGTTCAACTGGTCAACGAATTTTCACATTGAAATCCGCACTGCGCTAGTGATAGTAGTAGTTGTTTTGTGAATAAAAAGTAGAAATTCTGAGTCGCATATTTTATTTGAAGAAAATGAATAAAAGTAGCTTAATGACAAAAGTTTTGGTGCAGTGGGACCAATCTCTAATTCAAACTTTTTTCGCTTAATGAATGTTAAATTATTCTGCCCCATCTCATTACATTAGTCATTTTTATTTTTAATTTTTGGGCATATTTTTCCACTGAAACCTAGTACGGGTTTAAAATATAATTTTGACGTATTCATTTTTCACAGTGTACTATGAGTGTCGTAGTATCCCGTGAAAAAATGAATACGTCAAAATTATATTTTAAAACCCGTACTAGGTTTCGGTGGAAAAACGTACCGAAAAATCAAAAAGCAAAGATGACTGATGTAATGAGATGAAGGTAGTACTATTGAATTGGTGCCAAACAAAATTACAATTGAAATATACTAGTATTGCATAGGTGTGATGCATCACGATAGTTATACTTAAATAAAATTATAAAATAATGATATGAGTAATTTATAATTATAGACTTCTATCTACTTAAGACAATAGTGTGGTCATCTTGCAACTTGAATGGAAGCAGGTAAAAGTTTATTGTGATTTTTATATTTTCAGTACACATTCGAAATAACTTTTACAAAAGAAAAATTGAGCAACAAATACTAAACTAGTAATAAACAAATTAAATGATAACAAGAAATTGAATGGATAAGAAAATTGTAAAAGATTAAACCGTTCTCCTTGCAAGAAACTTTTACATCTAGTGCTCTTGTAATAGGCGCAGTTTCTCCAAACGCGAAAAAATTTACATTTCAGAAGTAGTAGCACAACAAACTTCCAAGCTCCGACAAACTGGATGCAGACAAAAAATTGAGCTTGAAAGAAAAGAGAAAGCATAGAGATGATTTGTTGGTTGTGTGTCTAGAAAATGCCTACATGCAGCTCACAACTGAGGAAATATAAAAAGCATAAATGGTACTCCGTCCATTCCGTTTAAGACGACATGTATCTTGAATATAAATGAGTATAAAATAATAGAAGTGTGTCGGCCTAAATGAGACGGAAAGAGTATTGATTAGTCAGATGGCTGCTTCATGTTTGAATTGCAGAGAGTTAAAGTCATGCAACAAACTTTGATATAATAAATTTATTTTCCCAATTAAAAAAAAATGTAACACATGGGCCTGAGTTTGTTTGGGTTGCCATATTTCTTTCGGGTAATTCTATTCACAATCCCCCATTTACTCCCCACAGCCCCCATTTAAAAAAATAAATTAAAAATAATATCAATTTTACAAATTTACCCTTCAGCCCCCAAATTAAATTTTATGAACACATTTCTACATCCCCCAATCGTAAAGCCACAAAGTTTTCCGATGGTGTTGTTCCTTCCATTGCATCGACAATTTATTTTGTTCACGAGATAAATCAAGAAGCGGAGGCACGCGTATTTCTCTCCCTTCCAAATCGTACAAGTTGCCGCCAGTCTCCGTCATCGCCGGACTCCTCCGGTGGAAAACCGACGCCTCCCGGTTACAAGACAAGGTGGGTCTCCTCTTCTTCGCCGCTCCCTTCCAAGCCATCTTCACTTTCCCCCAAGAGCGCACCATGTTCGATAAGGAGCACGCCTCCGGCAGCGGCATGTACCGCCTCTCCTCCTACTTTATCGCCCTCAACCTCGCCGACCTCTCCATGTCCCTCGTTCTCCCCGCCGCCTTCTTCACCTGCGTATACTGGATGGCCGCTCTCAAGCCCTCCGCCGTCCGCTTCTTCTCCGGCCTCCTCGTCCTCCTCTCCAGCTGCGTCTGTACCTAGGACCTCGGCCTCGCCATCGTCGCCCTCGTCCTGTGCCAGAGGTCCCGCCACCATCCTCGCCTTCGTCCTCATGTCCAGCTTAATCCTCGTCGGCGGCTACTACGTGATGCACGTGCCTAAATTCATTAGCTGGATTAAGTATCTGTCGAGCATTCAACACACGTTTATCACCGACGAAACCTACCCGTGCGGCGGGAATAGGGTTTGTAGGGTGGCGGATTTTCCGACGGTGAAGCCGGTGGGGCTAGAGGGCGGGGTGGCGGAGTCTGGTGTGGTGATGGTGTTGTTGCATTCCGATGGTGTTGTTCTCTGCTAGTTGCGATTCCAAGTTTCAATTCTAATGGGAGTGTAGTCACAGGGGTAAATTAATAAAACCAATATTATTTCTAATTTATTTTTAAAATGGGAGCTATGAGGAGTAAATGGGGGTTGTGGATAGAATTACCCATTTCTTTATTTGTATTAGGCTAAGCCTTGCGGGCCCATTTACAATTTAATTTTGGAGGCCCAAAAAATAAAGCACTCAAACACCATCCAAATATTGACGTAGCAATGTCACATCAACTCTAGACACATTAAGTGTGTTTACTATGGGTATGGGAGAAACTTACATATCATAAAGTTGTTTACGTGAAGAATTTAAATATTTTATTATAAAAGTAAGATAAAATTTATCCAACGAATTTGCAAGCTTTTCAAGATTTACTTAGGGGGTGTATTCAATTGGGATTTTTTGGACTTTAAAAAGTATGTGGATTTAAAAAATCCATAGACTCCATGCGGAGTTTGATTGATTTTTTTATGGATTTAATAGATTTCATGCAGAGTTTGACTGATTTTTTATGGATTTATATGGATTTTCATGGACTTGACAAGATTGTGTAATACATTTTTTTTTATTGATTTACATGGTATTTACATAGACTCTAGCGCTAGACTGTTGATGCAAGTGTATGAAACACATTCGTCATGCGTATATAAAATAAATTTATTCAAATTGCTTAGATAAAATACCAAAAATATATTAGTTCCAAAAAAATTGTATATTATTATTCATCATTATTATTCTCATCTTCATTTTCATCACCGTTAGATTTCGGCCTCATGACGTCGTTGTAGGAGGAGAGATCGAGCTTGAGAATTTGGGCATAGTGTTATTTAAGCTCCGCCATATATAATTGAACATAAGGGGAGGGGATCCTCTGCTGTGCTCATAAACAGTATAGGGTGTTGTGCCCATTTCAAGCACAAAGTGATGCTATTTTTATTTATTTATTTATTTAAGAAGTAATTAATCAATATTCTATATTTTACTCCCTCCGGCTCAAGATTCATGACACCTTTCTTTTTATTCTTTTTGGCACATATTTCCACGCTTCTCGATGATGGGTTTTAAAATAATTTTTTGAAGCATTTTTTTTTACGGGATACTAGGAAAATATCGTAGTATCCCGTAAAAGAAAAAATGCTTCAAAAAATTATTTTAAAATTCATCATCGAGAAGCGTGGAAATATGTGCCGAAAAGAAGAAAAAGAAATGTGTCACGAATCTTGAGCCGGAGTGAGTACATGTATTTATTGGGTTTTAAATTATTTATTTTTGTCAATAGACTTTTATAGGTAATCATTTGTTTTAAATTTTTAAGTTTAATTATTCGTCATTAGGTTTATATACTTTTAAACTTGACCCAAATATTTACTTACAATTAATAATTTTATAATTATAAATCTTAGCATAATTAAATATATAAAAAAATGGGGAAAAAATGCTCAAAGTGCACAAATTTGTGCTTGAAATGGGCACTGCACCTTGTGTTGTGTTTATGTGCACAAGAGGTGATCCTTGCTCGAGCATAAGTTGAGATTCTTGAATGGAGGAAAATGTAGTAGATATGGTGGGAATTGTTGTAGTAGATGGAGTGAAATTGATTGAAGAACAAATGTTTAATTTTCTTTCTTCCGGTGGTTTAATTGTTTTGGTCTCATGGATTTTAAAAATCTCTTGTTTTGAGAAGAGATTTTGGAGAGTGAGATTTGTATATATTTTTTAAAGAGAATCAATTAAAATCCACGGAGTATTAAAGTCCATAGATTGTTGAATACCTAAAGATTTTAAAGACTTTTTAAAATCTATATTGAATACCTCAGGATTTTTAATGACTTTTAAAAATCTATATTGAATATCTCAGAATTTTTAATGACTTTTAAAAATCCAAATTGAATACACCCAGATTTTAAAAGTCCAAAAAAAATCCTACACAATCTAAAACCAATACACCCCCCCCCCCTTATATATATACCAATAGAGTTTGGTATAGATTTAAGTCATAATGTGTGAAGTGCGAATTATACTTAAAACTATACAAAATCATGCTTAAAACTATACAAAATTATGCTTAGGGCTCGTTTGGTAGCAATATCGAGAAAAGGATGGATAAGAAAATGTGTGATAAGTTGAGATAAAAAAACATATGATAAGTTGGGATAAGAAATATATTGTGTGTTTGGTACAAACATAGATAAGTTGGGATAAGAAATATAAAAAATTGATAATTAAAATTGAAAATAAAAAATTGATAATTAAAATAAAAAATAAAAAATTGATAATTAAAATAAAAAAACTAAAAATTGATAATTAAAATTAAAAATAAAAAATTGATAATTAAAATTGAAAATAAAAATTGATAATTAAAATTAAAAATATTTTTTTTAATTAAAATTAAAAATAAAAAATTGATAATTAAAATTGAAAATAAAAATTGATAATTAAAATAAAAATTAAAATTGATAATTAAAATTGAAAATAAAAATTGATAATTAAAATTGAAAATAAAAACTTATCACAACTTATCCGGGGGTAGAGGCGATATAGTATATGTCAGTGTAACAGTGAATTTAGTCCGGGCCGAAGCTTTTTCCCCGGCCGATGACATTATTTTTCTCGGATACCAAACAATGGAAAAGCCGAGATAATTTTTTTATCTCGGTTTTTCCTGGGTTATACTGACTACCAAACGGGCCCTTATGGTGCATGTTGTGCTTATAAGTACAAAATAAACCATAAGCACAATTATATACCGTAAGCATAATTTTGTATTGATGTAAGCATGATTTTGTATAGCTTTAAGTATAATTCGAACTTCACACACTAGTATTTATTTACATGTGAACCCCTTCCCTATACCAACAAACACTTAGCTTTCTAACCACATTCTCATCGCCATTACTATCTTTTCTCACACACACACACACACAAAATAATAAATAAATAATAAAAAAAAGTGAAAAGCAGTGCGAGGAATGAGGGGCAAGAACATAAAGCAACAACTAACAAATCAAAGCAAAGAACAAGTAAGGTTCAACTGGTCAACGAATTTTCACATTGAAATCCGCACTGCGCTAGTGATAGTAGTAGTTGTTTTGTGAATAAAGAGTAGAAATTTTGAGTCACGCATATTTTATTTGAAGAAAATGAATAAAAGTAGCTTAATGACAAAAGTTTCGGTGCAGTGGGACCAATCTCTAATTCAAACCTTTTTCCGCTTAATGAATATTAAAATATACTACTTCATCTCATTACATTAGTCTCTTTGCTTTTTGATTTTAGGGCACGTTTTTCCACCGAAACCTAGTACGGGTTTAAAATATAATTTTGACGTATTCATTTTTTCACAGAGTACTATGAGTGTCGTAGTATCCCGTGAAAAAATGAATACGTCAAAATTATATTTTAAAACCCATATTAAGTTTCGGTGGAAAAACGTGCCGAAAAATCAAAAACAAAAATGACTAATGTAATGGGATGGAGGTAGTACTATTGAATTGGTGCCAAACAAAATTACAATTGAAATATACTAGTATTGCATAGGTGTGATGCATCACGATAGTTATACTTAAATAAAATTATAAAATAATGATATGAGTAATTCATAATTATAGACTTCTATCTACTTAAGACAATAGTGTGGTCATCTTGCAACTTGAATGGAAGCAGGTAAAAGTTTATTGTGATTTTTATATTTTCAGTACACGTTCGAAATAACTTTTACAAAAGAAAAATTGAACAAAAAATACTAAACTAGTAATAAACAAATTAAATGATAACAAGAAATTGAATGGATAAGAAAATTGTAAAAGATTAATCCGTTCTCCTTGCAAGAAACTTTTACATCCTGATAGTGCTCTTGTAATAGGCGCAGTTTCTCCAAACGCGAAAAATTTTACATTTCAGAAGTTGTAGGTCCCGATAAATAGATATTGGTGTATGGGGGGGGGAGAGAATACACCAATTTGCCAACAGTTTTGACTTTTCAAAATAATTTGATCTTACTGAGTCGTCACTTCAGTTTATCAGAGCAGTTTAGTTTTTCCAGCTCAAACAGTGAACTGCTGAGCTTGCAAAACTAACCTGCGTGCGGAAGTTTGGTGGAAAGGTTGGCTAACAGTTTTTCAAAACAGTTTTCAAGAAGACTTCAGTTCATCAACAGTTTATGCAAGACAGGTTGCAGTGGTGCAGGTTGTGAACATGCAAACTGTATAAATAAAGATGTAAGAATAAATAGCGAGAGAAACACGAGGAGTTTTATCGTGGTTCGGAGTAAACAGCTCCTACGTCCACGCCAGATCCCGTCGAATCTGTAATCCCTTAACTTGAGATTTTTCGCTCCTTTTAACACTGGTGGAGGTTCCAGTCCAAATTCAAGTCTCTCTTTAGACTGAATCTAACACGATTCTTGAGTCGTGTCTCTTCTAACTTTACATACAAACTTACATACAATCTTACTAATGCTAAACAACTAGCACAGATATCCAAACTAGAAAGCTGTGAAAAGCTATCACCGTTAGGAATACGACTCTATAAACTACACTGAATATCAACAGTGATGGTAGTGAGAGTGTGAATTGTATTCTAGTAAGACAGTTTCTAGAAAGAATAGAAATCTTCAAAGATCAACACTTGGGAAAGCTCTAGTGATTTCGAGTGTTGATTGAGTGAATATTTAGCTTGAGATTTCTGCAGCGTTTCAGCTTGTAGTTTGAGTTTCCCGTACCTTCTTTCTGGAATGACTTGAGGTATTTATAGAGAAACATTTGTAATAGAGCCGTTGTGTGTGTCAGGATATGCAGAACCGTACACTGACACAATTATGGTCGTTGAGTAGAGGACAGGTTCCTCAGCCACAACTCAGGTTGGACTTTACAGGTCGAGCTTCCTATACCTCGAACTGTCTTCAGTCTTCTGTAAACTTCGTACGAAATCTTCGAGTATTGTTAGAGCAGGTTACATAGACAGATTACATAAAGGAACATTATGACAGGTTTGAGTAGATTAGGTACAAGGTTGCACTACCAACCTTGACCTTTACATAGCAACCTGTCCGGGTTGAGCTTGACTGATCCAAACACGGAGACCAGTCTGTTCCACTTAAAATTTATTGTCTAAGTGTGGTTTCTAATAGCATTATCAAAGTTATCAAAGGGTTCCCAACAATTTCCCCCTTTTTGATAATGCCGAAACCTACACTTTACATCTTGACTTAGAAGTTTTGAACTTCACAAGAAAAAGTGATCAAGGTTTGAAGTTTAGCCAGCTGCATGGAAAAAAAATGTTAGGAAATTTAAAGCATAACATGCAAAGGCCTGGACAATGAGATTTTGTCATCAAGAATAAAATATGATCATTTTTCATTTATAGTATCAACTGAATTGATGTACACAGATTACAGAGTTGATACAGCAAATGAACGAATACGATCAAGTCACTTCCTCACAGTCTTGAATCTCTCTTCAGCGATCTTCTCCTTGCTTACAGATCCCATAGCTACGTAGATGCTATCACGGATCGACCTGTACTCATCATAGCTTGTGGTCTTGCAACCGTACTGAGCTGCGATATTCCTTATGAAAGTATTGATCCGGTCGATATCTGGAGTATCAGTGCCGCAGACAGTGGGACGTTGGAAGGTCTCTATTTTAGGCGGATTGATCGTGACCTTCGCCTCTGCAGCTTTCGCACGGACTCTTTTAATGAATCCGCGGTCGGGAAAAGCTTGCATCCAGCTTTGAAAGGCAGTTTTGGTATCACCAGTGTAGGGAGCATCAACCTGCAACCAGTAGTGGTGTAAGATGAACTGGTTCAGGAACTCGTCCCACAAAGACTGATCTTTCACTGGTAGCCAATCAGTTGGCTCTCTTTTGTCTGCTTGATCCTTGCAGCTTTCAAGACCTCGGAAGCTTGCCACGCGAGCTTTGTCCCTTGCTCTCTGTTTCCTCATATCTTTGAGAAATAGCTTCTGCTTGCCTTCATTCTCGCATTCATCTGCGGTGTAGCCAGCTTCTGCCATCATTCGAATAAGGGTAGCTTCACCCTGTGCCCTTTCTTGCTCAGACAAATTCTGGGCGGCAGATTGAGGGACAACTGTCACAGGCGGAGCAGCTTCTGATATAGTCAAAGGAGGTTGAGTGACCTGTTTCTCCTTGCCTTTCGCTTTAGCAGCAGTGCGTTTTCCTTTCCCTTCCCCCTTTTCGGCATTATCAATCAAGTGCTGAACAGTGGTATTGAGGGAGGCTTGCTCGTTGGAGATTAAGGACAGGTCATTGCAGGTCTTCTCTTTAAACTGTAGGAGGGAGTTGATGTTCCCTTGCATCTCTTCTTCTTTCTTCACGGAGCTGGATGAGGCTTGAGCGAGCTTTGAAGAAAAGTTGTTGACAAGCTGGTTGAGCTGTTCAAACTCGTATCGCAGGTTGTCAACTGAAGATGCGTAGGCGACCTTTAGTTCGAACAGCTGGCTGGGAAGCAGCTTGTCCATTGCAGCTTTCAGCTGAATGGAGATGAAGGTTTCGAACTGGCTTGCCACTTCATCCTTGATAACCTGTGGCATCTCAGCCTTGATGTTTGCCAGCATGGCAGATGCTGCTTTGTCCATGGCTTCGATTTGGTCCGCAATCTTCTGGTGTTCAGCAACCTCGGTGGCCTTCACCTTGGAAACTTCCTTAATAATGAATTTCTTCAAATCTTCTTGCACATCAGTGAGAGGAGTTCCTGCGGTTGCTACAGAATAGACCGGTACTTGATCATGATCGGACACTGCGTCTCCGTAGTTCCGGGATGGAGAAGGAATTGGACTGAATTCTTCATCCTCCAGAAACCTATAATTGTAAGAGTTGCGATCGTAAGAGTAGAAAGGTTTCAAGTCAACATTGAGTACCTTGGCCTCTCTCTTCATCCTAGAGAGGACGAACTTCTTGAAGCAATCGCGAGCTTCAGGAATGGAAGCATAGCCAAAATACTTCCCAAGGTTGTGCTCTTCAACCTCTAGCTGTTCGATGGGGTGAATAAGGAAGATGGACTTCAAATCACAGTAAGATCTATCCTTCCCATCGAGCAGAGCACGTAGCCGAATTGCCAACTGCCTGGTCTCGGGTGTGAGATCAATTCCGGGAAAAGACTCCATGACAGTCTTCTCAGCGTCGATTTCGATGGAGTTGACCAGCATGGCAGCTGCAGTCTTTATCGGATCTTCTTCTACATCATCATCATCATATGAAAGGATAAGATGGAGGTCAAGCTCTGGAGGCGAGTTGTGATGATGAGAAGCTTCACCGGACTGCTGGTGGATGACGATGGAGGTATCAAGATTTTCTTCCTCAAAATCGGTGTTATCCTCCGGTTGAGATTCGTTGTGGCTTTGGCCAGCTAGCTCCGAAGCTGTAGACTGGAAGATATCACGAACAGAGGGTACAGGTATTGAAACCTGTGCTTCGAGAACTGTCTGTTCCGGGATGTCTTCGAAGGTTTGGCGAGCAGGTTGGTGCTGAACTTCTATGGTAGCAAACTCCGTGTACAACCTGCGAGATATTGGAGTTGGAGATTTGATACGCACAGACTTGGCTGGTCTGTCAAGCTGCTTGCTAGGGGCAAGCTGCCTCTTTCTCCGAAAGTCACGCTGTTCAGGAGGTACCCAAGCTGGGTTAGATTGACCCATGTCGTACAGGAACGGCTTCACCACATCATCATTCTTGGGAAAGACGGTCATGTCGACACCAATTATTAATTCGAGCTGCTTCTGGTCCTTGGGTTCCTTTTCCTTGTTGAAATGAGTCATTCCACTCCAGTTGAGGTTGGGGTGGAGACAGTGAATGAGAGAGCAGATCTTGGTGCCTAGGCGCAGGTTCCTGGCAATGCAGAATTCGGTCACCACGTCGCCTTCATAAGTGATCGAGAACTGCTTGACTTCTTCATTGAGGAGCTTGAGGAGAAATCGGGCCCAGTTCACGTTTAGACGCTGCACGATTGCAGTCATCACTCTAAACTTTGCTGGAGTGACAACGTCGTGGTTACCAGAGTAACCAAGGAAGACTTTGTGAACGAAGTTGAAGAGAGCTCTGTACGCAGGTCTCAGTAGAGGGCGCGAGAATCTCTTTCCATCATACTTGGCTGCGGGGCTGCACCTTTCGCCTTGTTGATCTTGTGAGGCAAGATGCCAAGAATCATGATCAACTGGTTGCAGGTGTGAGGAACCAGCTTGTCGTCAGGAAATCCAGTGCAGACACGCCATACGCGATTTGTAAGCGTTCTCTGCAGAATGATAGAGAGCTTGGTGCCATGACGAAGTTGCATGTTGGCCTTGATCCTAGCAAATAGCTCTGCGGCTTCCTTGATGAACTGGTTGACTAGCAACCTGGCCCAGTTAACATTCAACTGCTTCACCACAACAGTTAGCAGTTTAAACTTCGACAGAGTGACAGATTCGTTCGAGCCTAGGTATGAGAAGAACACATTGTGTATGAACTCGAACAGAAATCTGTACTCAGACTTCAGGTCGTGGCGGTTGAAAGTTCTCTGATCATAAATCTTCGTGGGCTCAAACAGAGCTTGTTGATATACATCGTTGACGGATTCCATGGGCACATCATCAACCTTTGTGATAGCCCCTGTATCCGATAACCTGTAGGTTTGAAGGACGAGTGGAAGAAGATGAAGCCGTTCTTCCTCGCTGTTGACGAGAAAAGTTACCGTTGCGGGGTCTCCGACCATTGATTCCAGAGAACACAGCAAATAAGCAACATTTTCCGGTAGCGTCATTCGTGGATGTTGAGTGATGATGTTGAAGAAACCATCACATTGGGTGATAGCCTCAATCATCTGATCCAAACCTCTGTATCCATATGAGTCTAGCACAACAACCTTCTCAAAGAAGATGAGAGGGGTTGTTTTCTTCACTTGAGCATTCAATGAATCTGTAGACATATTTACAGAGAGAGGGTAAGGATTATGAATTTTTGAGTTTATGAAGATGAAAGAACGAAAGAAATTTCTTAGAGAGAGTGAAAGAAATTTTGAAATGTGATTTCAAAGGATTTCAAGAAACGCGTAATGAGATCAAGAATTTTCTTTCTATTTATAGACCTCCAACGGTCAAGATTTGATAGACGTAAATTCCTAGTTTTTCGTGAAAAACTTTTCAAATTCTTAACAGTAAAAAGATTTTAAACAAAATATATATATGACAGAATTTGTGAGAAGAGGAAATAATAGGTTCTGCTAAGATTTAAATGGAGATTGATACGATATCTCCAGTTCCCCCTTAAAGATTGACTGGTGATTATTGACTTTCAACGCAGTTTGTGGCTTCAAGCTGCGTGTCACCTAACTGTTTCTCGTGAGCTGCAGTTTCCAAGTTTGTCTGTTTTGGCAGTCCTGTACTAGCGAACTGCTTTTTATTAGTGTGCAGTTTCCAAGTCAGTCTGCTCTTGGCTGACCTGTGCTAGTGAACTGCTTCCATTCTCTGACTTAGGCTGTGTATCCATTCTGAGCATTCCAAGCTTTCCACACAACATTTTGAATCTCTCTTCCATGAGAGGTTTTGTTAGAATATCAGCTCTTTGGATGTCAGTATGGATTTTCTCAACTGTTATATCTTGTTTTTCCACGTGATCTCTTATGAAGTGATGCCTTATATCAATATGCTTGCATCTGGTGTGGTAGACAGGATTCACAATGAGAGCTATGGCGCTTGTGATGTCATAAAAGATGGGAACTTTTCGAACAGTGACATCATAATCTTTGAGTTGTTGTTTCAACCAAAGAATCTGTGCACAACAGCTTGCCGTTGCCATGTACTCAACTTCTGTTGTTGAAGTAGCAACTGAAGTTTGCTTCTTTGAAAACCAAGAGATTAACTTGCTTCCAAGAAACTGACAGGTCCCTGATGTGGATTTTCTATCCAGTTTGCATCCTCCATAATCTGCATCTGCATAGCCAGTTAGTTCAAAATTATCATCACAAGGGTACCATAAACCGAAGTTTGCAGTTCCCTTGACATATCTAAGAATTTTCTTGGCTGCTTCTAGATGAGATTCCTTTGGATTAGCTTGATACCGAGCACATATTCCAACTGCAAAAGAAATATCAGGTCGACTAGCAGTAATATAAAGTAAAGAACCAATAATTCCCCTGTACAGAGTTATGCTGGCAGGTTTTCCTTCAGAATCTGGATCCATCTTTCCATTTGCAATCATTGGAATCTTCAGAGGTCTATTATCTTGGACACCAAATTTGGTTGCCAGCTCGTTAGCATACTTGGATTGACAAATGAAGATACCATCCGCAGATTGCTTGACCTGTAAGCCGAGGAAGAAGTTCATCTCCCCCATCATGGACATTTTGTACTCACACTTCATGAGTTCTCCAAACCTGTCACATAGAAATTTTGACCTAGATCCAAAAATAATGTCATCAATATAAATTTGTACAAGAAGAATATCATCCTTGTACTTAAAAGTAAATAAAGTTATGTCGACTGATCCTCTTTTAAAACCAGAATGCAGTAGGAATGTAGACAATGTTTCATACCAAGCTCTGGGAGCTTGTTTCAAACCATATACTGCTTTGTGCAGTTTGTAAACTTTCTCTGGACCTGCTTCCTCGAAACCTGGAGGTTGTTCAACGTAAACTTCTTCTCCAAGAATTCTGTTGAGGAAAGCACTCTTCACATCCATTTGGTAGACTTTGAATCTTTGATGAGCTGCATATGCTAGAAACAATCTTATGGCTTCTAATCTTGCTACTGGTGCGTAGGTCTCATCATAGTCTATTCCTTCTTGTTGACAGTAACCTTTGGCAACTAATCTTGCCTTATTTCTGATTACTTCAGCATTCTCATCTTTCTTGTTTCTGAATACCCATTTTACATCAATCACTCCTTGATGTGTAGGACGATCAACTAGTGACCATACTTCATTTCTTTTAAACTCATTGAGTTCATCTTGCATGGCTATAACCCAGTCGTGGTCGGCAAGAGCTTCTTCAACAGTTTTGGGTTCAGAGTAGGAGAGATAACAACTTAGTAGACAGCTTTCACCTATCTGTCTCCTTGTCTTCACACCTGCCCTTGGGTTCCCAAAAATGAGATCTTCAGGATGAGCATCGACCCATCTCCTTCGACGAGAGATTTCTTCTTCTGTGAGAATTGGTTCAGGGTCTGGTATGGGATCTTCAAACTCAGGTAGGGGTTGAGGAGTGAAGGGGTTAAGCTGTTGAAGTTGTTCAGCAAGCTGATCCACTGATAATTCTGCATTGACTGCAGGTTCTATTGAAGTTTCTGGATCAGTTGAAGAGGAGCTGGTTGGGGGAGCTTCGGTTCCCCCTTGGTTTGTTCCCCCTTGCTGAATGGGTGGATTTTGTGAATTTGGATCTTGTACAGGTTGATCTTCTTCTTCTTCCAAGTCGGTTGGACTCCATATTAGTATTTCATCTCGAAACTTGGTGTTGGAGCCTGTTTGATTTTGACTTGCACCTGTACTTTCATCTGGTTGGGTCTCCTTGTACTCACAAATAGATTCATCAAAAACAACATGTGGGGTTACTTCCACAATATGAGTTTTCTTGTTAAAAACTCTGAAAGCTTTGCTGATCTCTGAATATCCTAAAAATATTCCTAGATCTGCTTTGCTATCAAAAGTTTTCAACTGTGATTTCCCATTGTTATGAATGTAACACACACAACCAAAAGATTTAAGATATTTAAATCGAGGTTTCTTATCTTTCCACAGCTCGTATGGAGTCTTTCCATGTCTTGAATGAATGACTGATATGTTCTGAGTGTAGCAAGCTGTGTTGATTGCTTCCGCCCAGAATTTCTTAGGAAGATTGGTTTCATTCAGCATTGTGCGAGCTGCTTCCTTTAGTGATCTGTTGCGTCGTTCAACAACACCATTCTGTTGAGGTGTGCGAGCTGCTGAAGTTTGATGAGTAATTCCACTTTTGGTGCAGTATGATTCAATCATATGATTAAGAAATTCAGTTCCGCGATCAAATCTGATTGAAA
This sequence comes from Mentha longifolia, assembly GCA_001642375.2. Classification (NCBI taxonomy): domain Eukaryota; kingdom Viridiplantae; phylum Streptophyta; class Magnoliopsida; order Lamiales; family Lamiaceae; genus Mentha; species Mentha longifolia. The sequence goes on from CM038121.1 coordinate 17,580,134, forward strand.
TCACACTTTTGTTCTTCATATTTGATAGTTTGGTGAGTAGCGCAGGTAGCTCCACTAGTGTCTCCTTCTTCGTATGTAAGAAAATAACCCAAGTATATCGTGAGTAATCATCAACAATAACGAGAGTATACTTTTTACCATTAATGCTTCTAGGAGTCACTGGACCGAATAGATCCAAGTGGAGTAGTTCCAAGATTCTACTTGTGTTGTGAGCTGCAATGCTTGGGAATGATGATTTGGTTTGTTTTCCAGCTTGACAGGCCTCACACACATGATCTTTGTAGTAGACTTGATCTGGAAGGTCATCTGCGAGCTTCTTGCGAACAAGTTTGTTGATGGCTTTGAAGTTTAAGTGACACAGTCTCTTGTGCCATAGCCAGCTTACTTCAGGTGCAGATTTGGTGACCAGACAGGTTTCTTTTTCATCTGACCATTGTACTATGTACAAGTTATCCTGCAAAATACCGGTAAGAAGAATTTATTCTCCTTCCTTGTTCTTTATAGCACACTTGTTAGCAGAAAACTCTACTCTTTTTCCGTTAGAGCAGAACTGGCTTACAGAAAAGAGATTATGATTTAAACCTTCAACATAAGTGACATTAGATATTGTTGTTTTACCAACAATTAGATTACCGTAGCCTCTTGTTTTCCCTTTAGAGTCTCCTCCAAAAGCAACTAGAGGTCCATCACATTCAATGAAGTTTGTAAGCAAGCTTTTGTTGCAGGTCATATGCTTTGTGCAGCCACTGTCAATGATCCAGATCGCGCCGCGAGCTGCTCGCTTCCTCCTTTAAGTTTTCCCATCCTGCAATTAGACAGATTTAACAACCCACATAAATTTGGGTGCTCTGTTAGCAGGTTGAGTTTTAGCAACTTGGTTTCCAAGCTTCTTCTTTTGGAAACTCTTGTTTACTCGTGGCTTGGTCCGTTGCACATTTGAGTAGGTTCCATTTGAGTATGCAGTTTGCAGTTGGTAATGAGCAGGTTGATAATGATCATTTCGATAGCACTGCTCCATATATCCACATCTGCATCGGTCATTTACAAATCCACTTCCGTGTGGAAATTGATAGTGCATACTTGACAGCTCAGGATATTGGTACCAATGATGGTTGTACCAGTAACCTTCATTCTCAAGTCTCTGTTGGTTTGACCACTGCTCATAGTAGTTTCGTTGTGGTCGAGCAGTTTTCGGTTGAGGAACTCCTTTTTCTTTGTTAGCAGTTTGCACATTTCTTTGAGTAGGTTGGCTTCCTTTTTGATACGCAGGTTGACCATGCAGTTTCCTAGGTCGCACAACCTTTTGCTATTCTACTGGCGGTCTCAGCTGTTGTTTCCTTATGGGTTTTCCATGCTCTTTTATCAGGATTGCTTGAGGTTGCCGGGCTGGATTCTTCAATTTGATTTGTTTATCTGGCAGAGTGTGATGAGCTTTGCCTTCAGCCAATCCTTTTTCTTTTACGAACAGGACCTTCTCTTTATCCTTGACTCCGCTGGTTTGACCATGGAATCCGATGCCAAACTTTATCTGAGCAGGTCTCTGGGCAGCTTGCAAGACTTCAAGCTTTTCACCATTTTTGTTCATTCTCATTAGGACTTGTTGAAGCTTGAGCTCTTTCTGCAACAGCTTCTCATGCTCATTTGAGAGATCTGCAAGTTGTCCATTCAGTTTGTTGATCTCACTGTCCCTTTTAGTGATCATCTCTTTAAGGTTTTCTTCCCTTAAAGTTGATTTACCCATTTGGACTTTTAGGGTTTCAATCTCCTTCTCTTTTACTTCATCATATGGAGTGAAGCTTCCATCTAAGGCAGCTTTGAGCTTCAAGTTTTCACCCTCCAGCTTAGATCCTTCTATGACTACTTGTTTGAACATTTCTGAGAGCTTCTTGTAGTCATCAAGCTGTTGTTGAAACTCTTCATACGTTGGCATTTCAGGTATCTCAATACCTGCATGTTCAGGGTTAGCTGAATATGAAAAAGAAGTTTTAGTATCAACCTTGTTTGAACAAGATCGAGATCTTTTCCCATGAAGCATTCCTCATATTCAATTTCTTCATCAGCTAATCGACATTCCTCCTCATCCAATTCATCATCGTCATCTTCGTCGGAGGAGGTTGAGTCTGATAATGTGACAACAGCTTTGGCCTCTTCCTCAGCTGCGATCATGGCGTTGCGCTGCTCCTTAAGCTTTTGATCTCTTTTTGCGCGGAGCTCTTCGCGTTCAGCCTTTGATAAGTCTGGGCAGTCTGACTTATAGTGATCTGGTCTGCCACATTCAAAACAACCACCCGTGGGAGTGTTAGAAGAATTGAATTTAGAGGGTTTTGATATACCTTCACCTTTCTTGTCGGAAGAAGAGGTGGTTTGATTTTTCTTGAAATCTTTGTGATATTTGCGGAATTTGTTGAAGCATTTTTCAAGCTTTTCATTCCTTCTAGCCATAAGTGCATAGTCCTTCAACAATTTTTCCATTTTAGAGCATAGATCTTTTGGGATTGCTCTTTCTTCTGTAATTGATGCAGCTTTGAATGCAGGATCTTTTTCTTTCTTTTCGGGCTCGGTCTTCTTGCTTGAAGATGCTTGTTCTAACCCGTGCAGCCTGATCATTTCAAACTCATTCCCGATGAGCAGATCAAACAGTTGCTCGGTTGACAGGTTGCTGATATCCGACCTGCCGCGGTGCATGGCACTGTACACATGCCAGCTTGCTGGAAGAGATTGGATGACTTTGAGATTGAGTTCGCGCTGTGTGTATTTATCTTTCTTGAGAGCTGCGATCTCCAAAGTGATCATTGTGAATCTGTTCTTGAGCTAGTCAATGGTCTCCATTGGCTGCATTTTGAATTCTTCGAATTTACTACATGCCACTGACAGCTTATTTTCCAGCATTTCTGTTGATCCAAGGCTTATTGCTTTTAAGGTGTCCCACATTTCCTTGGCAGTTCCAAGATTTCTTATCTTGGCCAGGTGGACGCCCTTAACTGTGCTCGAGATTAATCCTTTTGCGAAGCTGTCAAGTCCAGCTTCTTTTCTTTCTTTGCTTGTGTATTTTCTGGGATCTTTGATCTTCGGCACATATGTTGCTTCAGAAGCTTTATCTCCAGATATGTCAGTTTCGTAGGGTTCGTAGATTGGTGTTGGACCATTCTCGATGACATCCCACATCAGCACATGATGAGCTTGGAGACACATCTTTATTCGAAAACTCCAGTCTTCATATCCCTGTATAGAAAAATCTTCACAGACACGGAGAAGTAAAGCTTCCATATTGACAGTTTATATATACGCAGTTCGCAGACACAGAGATCTTAGTTCAATTTGACACTAAAGCACAAAAAGCTTCTAGTATACAGAAGCAGTGGTCAAAAGAGCCACCGCTCTGATACCACTTGTAGGTCCCGATAAATAGATATTGGTGTATGGGGGGGGGGAAATACACCAATTTGCCAACAGTTTTGACTTTTCAAAACAATTTGATCTTACTGAGTCGTCACTTCAGTTTATCAGAGCAGTTTAGTTTTTCCAGCTCAAACAGTGAACTGCTGAGCTTGCAAAACTAACCTGCGTGCGGAAGTTTGGTGGAAAGGTTGGCTAACAGTTTTTCAAAACAGTTTCAAGAAGACTTCAGTTCATCAACAGTTTATGCAAGATAGGTTGCAGTGGTGCAGGTTGTGAACATGCAAACTGTGTAAATAAAGATGTAAGAATAAATAGCGAGAGAAACACGAGGAGTTTTTATCGTGGTTCGGAGTAAACAACTCATACGTCCACGCCAGATCCCGTCGAATCTGTAATCCCTTAACTTGAGATTTTTCGCTCCTTTTAACACTGGTAGAGGTTCCAGTCCAAATTTAAGTCTCTCTTTAAACTGAATCTAACACGATTCTTGAGTCGTGTCTCTTCTAACTTTACATACAAACTTACATACAATCTTACTAATGCTAAACAACTAGCACAGATATCCAAACTAGAAAGCTGTGAAAAGCTATCACCGTTAGGAATACGACTCTATCAACTACACTGAATATCAACAGTGATGGTAGTGAGAGTGTGAATTGTGTTCTAGTAAGACAGTTTCTAGAAAGAATAGAAATCTTCAAAGATCAACACTTGGGAAAGCTCTAGTGATTTCGAGTGTTGATTGAGTGAATATTTAGCTTGAGATTTCTGCAGCGTTTCAGCTTGTAGTTTGAGTTTCCCGTACCTTCTTTCTGGAATGACTTGAGGTATTTATAGAGAAGCATTTGTAATAGAGCCGTTGTGTGTGTCAGGATATGCAGAACCGTACACTAACACAATTATAGTCGTTGAGTAGAGGACAGGTTCCTCAGCCACAGCTCAGGTTGGACTTTGCAGGTCGAGCTTCCTATACCTCGAACTGTCTTCAGTCTTCTGTAAACTTCGTATGAAATCTTCGAGTATTGTTAGAGCAGGTTACATAGACAGATTACATAAAGGAACATTATGACAGGTTTGAGTAGATTAGGTACAAGGTTGCACTACCAACCTTGACCTTTACATAGCAACCTGTCCGGGTTGAGCTTGACTGATCCAAACACGGAGACCAGTCTGTTCCACTTAAAATCTATTGTCTAAGTGTGGTTTCTAATAGCATTATCAAAATTATCAAAGGGTTCCCAACAGAAGTAGTAGCACAACAAACTTCCAAGCTCCGACAAACTGGATGCAGACAAAAAATTGAGTTCGAAAGAAAAGAGAAAGCATAGAGATGATTTGTTGGTTGTGTGTCTAGAAAATGCCTACATGTAGCTCACACCTGAGGAAACATAAAAAGCATAAATGGTACTCCGTCCATCCCGTTTAAGACGACATGTATCTTGAATATAAATGAGTGTAAAATAATAGAAGCGTGTCGGCCTAAACTGTACGGAAAGAGTATTGATTAGTCAGATGGCTGCTTCATGTTTGAATTGCAGAGAGTTAAAGTCATGCAACAAACTTTGATATAATAAATTTATTTTCCCAATTAAAAAAAATGTAAAAATGTAACACATGGGCCTGGGTTTGTTTGGGTTGCCATATTTCTTTATTCGTATTAGGCTAAGCCTTGCGGGCCCATTTACAATTTAATTTTTGGAGGCTCAAAAAATAAAATATTCAAACACTATTCAAATATTGACGTAGCAATGTCACATCAACTCTAGACACATTAAGTGTGTTTACTATGGGTAGAGGAGAAGCTTACATATCATAAAGTTGTTTACGAGAAGAATTTAAATATTTTATTATAAAAGTAAGATAAAATTTATCCAACGAATTTGCAAGCTTTTCAAGATTTACTTAGATATATACCAATAGAGTCCTAGTGTGTGAAGTGCGAATTATACTTAAGCTATAAGATATGCTAAGCTATACAAAATTATGCTTATGGTGCATGTTGTGCTTATAAGTACAAAATAAACCATAAGCACAATTATGTACCGTAAGCATAATTTTGTATAGCTGTAAGCATGATTTTGTATAGCTTTAAGTATAATTCGAACTTCGCACATTAGTATTTATTTGCATGTGAACCCCTTCCCTATACCAACAAACACTTAACTTTCTAACCACATTCTCATCGCCATTACTATCTTTTCTCTCACACACACAAAAAAAAATAATAAAAAAATAAAAATAAAAAAATGAAGAAATACAGAAAAGCAAAGGGAAGAAAAAAAAAAAAAAGTGAGAAGCAGTGCGAGGAATGAGGGCAAGAACATAAAGCAACAACTAACAAATCAAAGCAAAGAACAAGTAAAGTTCATAAACTTCAATAAATAAATTTCATACCAACAACCAAATAAAAAGCAAAGCAAAGCAAAGCAAAGAAAACAAACATTAATCATCGACCGGTCACATCGATGTCGTACACATCAAGCTTGAGCGGTTTCGGAGGTTCCGGCGATTGCCAATATTTCCAGTCTCACTTGTGTATCATCTGAGATCTGACACTCCCGTAGCGTTTTGTGATCTGGATGGTCTGTTATTCCGTTGGCATGTATCCTCATCCGTTCGATCGGATATCCTTCCTTTTTGTGGATCTCCTCTTTCAGCTCTTGTATGGTGTGATTCAGATAGACGATGATGCCGTCCGAGGGAGCCGCAACTTCGATCAACTCCATCTTCTCCGCAGTCACATACACGATGATGCCGTCGAGCTCTGATTGATCCCAAAATTCCATCTTCTCAATGATTTGCAGGGGTTGTCGTTTTAGGGTTTTTAATTCAACCACGTGTACTTGTGTAGAAGATTTGATCAAATCCATATTTTCATTGTTGATTAAATCCATTCTCCTTCAAAAAAATATATATATATATATACTCGATGTATAAACTATGTGTAATATATGTAAAAAATATGTAATAATTTATTATATAATGAGCAGTAAGTTATCCATCACTATGCAATAACAAAAATTATATTATGCAATAATTTTTTTATTATATGCTACTTCAATATAAAAATATGCAATAAGTAGTCATATACTATGCAATAACAAAAACGATATTACGCAATAATTTATATTACATGCTATTACAATATAAAAATATGCAATTATTTATTATACAATATACAATAATAATACGACATTTAGAAAGCAACAAACTAACATATTTAAATATTTGACATGAAAATTAAATTATAAAAAAGTAATTATCGATATTAATTATACCATTATTAAATTGAATAATTGCAATACATATACATATTATTAAATAATAAAATAAACGACCAAAATACAGTATGTGAATGCAAATGAGCCGCCGTATGTTTAGCATAATGGTTGAAGCATAATTACCACAATGTCCTCTAAATTAGTAATTAAATAAACAATTGTAATAACTTTGTTAATACTAAATCAATCTCCATGGTACACATTTTACAAATCAATGGTCAGTATTTATTTCTAGTTAACACGGGGAGGATCATTTTCCATATAACTCACCCCTATATATATATATATATTCGATGTATAATTTTTTTTTTCGATATGAGAACTACAAATATTTGTTGCAAGGACTTTTTACAATTTTCTTCTTCTCCTTCTTCTTTGTACAATTTTGATTCTAATTATCTGCTCTGTGTCTTAGTTTTATTTTTATAAATCTTATCATGATTTTATACACGAGCTTTTAAATCTTCATATAAATTCATAACCTTTTAATTATAATTTTTGTGTTTGATTTTGCACACAAAGTCAATTTTTTTTTTCTTTCAAATTTCATGCAAACATGGAAGCCGGATTTGTCGGATGATCAGAGATTTCAATTTCCTCCCACATATGAATGTCATGTCTTCCGGGTCATCAAAAGTCCAGGTCATCGGACGATTTGACCACCTAGACAAATCTGACTTTCATTTCAACATAAAATTGAAATAAAATCGACTTTATGTGCAAAACTAGACACAAACTTAAAGTTGCTTATTTACATGCAAATTTTGGAAGTGATAACTAGAATTTAACAAAAAAAAAAAAAAAAGAAGAAGGTGTATTTAGAGAAACTACCGCCCGTCGAACTTCGACGGGATCACTTTGTATTGTAATTTTAAAGTAAAATTTAAAAGGTAATATAAATATTTATTTTAAATTGATAAAAATGCAAAAAATCATTTAAAAGTATTAATATGAAATTATATCAAAAGCAAAATATAAATGAGAGACAATATTTCGCATTAGCATTATATATATTGCAATATCAAACCCGTCCCTTTCACAGTAATGGAAAATTAGATTAATAAAAGTTTTTGAGTAGTCTTATTTAATCAAATTTTGATTTTTCAAGACGTTCGTCATACATGTAATAGAAAAATAGATTTAGTAGTGATATTACTTTTTAGGCAGTTTCATTTTGAAGGTAACATTTGTTGTAAGTTGTATGCATTTTTAAAGAATATTTTTTGAGTAGTCATATTTATTTCAAAAGTCACCCGTTGTTTCCACCTATTTTGAGGTATAACATTTGTTGTGTTGCATTTCTCAAGTTGAGTGGTTATATTCATTTTGAATATAAAACTGCCTGTTGTTTGGATTATCCCTCGGAGATATAATATTTCTCGGGTAATTGTATTCATATTGTTTGGTTCAACCATATGAGGGTAACATTTGTTCAAGTAGTTATATTCATTTTGAATATGAAGTCGCCCATTGTTTGAATTATCCATTGGAGATATAATATTTCTTGGATATTTATATTTATTTTGAATGTCAAGCCGCCCGTTGTTTGGTTCAACCATTTGAGAGTAACATTTGTTGGCAATTGTATTCATTTTCAATATATTCCTCCGTCCCATTTAGGACGTTATATTTACTTTTTGGGGTGTCCCGTACAAGACGTTACATTTGATTTTTGGGGTGTCCTGTACAAGACGTTACATTTCTATTTTGGAGGTCCTAAATACACTTACAATACATAAGAAATCTTTGTGCACATAGGGTTTTTAATACATTTACAACACAAAACACACATTTCTTAAATCTCGTGCCGAAAATCAAATATCTTAAGTGGGACGGAGGGACTAATTTTTTTTGAAAACTATGTCGCCCGTTGTTTGGGTCAACTGTTTTGATGGATAACATTTGTTGGGTTGTAATTCTCAAGTCGAGTAGTTATATTCATTTTGAATACGAAGCCGCCTGTTGTTTGGATTATCCATTGGTGATACGGGTTAACTGTTTTTTGAGGGATAATATTTATTGGGTTGCATATAATTATACTCATTTTGAATATGAAGTTGCCCGTTGTTTGGATTATCCATCGAAAATATAATATTTCTCGGGTAGTTATGATCATTTTCAAAAAATATTACAGTTGACCCAAACAACGTATAACTGTTTTGGGTCAATTGTTTTGAATGACTATTTTGAAGGATAACATTTGTTAGGTTGCATTTCTTAAGTCGAGTAGTTATATTTAATTTGAATATTAAGCGCCCGTTGTTTGGATTATTCATTGAAGATATAATAATTCTTAGGTAATTGTGATCATCTTGAATGTCAATCTATCAGTCTTCCAACCATTTGAGGGTAACATTTGTTGGCATTTGTATAATACACATTGAAATTCGAATTGAATATATGAAATATGTCTTTTAAAATATAATTGACATCCGTAATCGTATTATATATCAAAAATAATTTTGCACCTTCATAGTATAATTTTTTTTGCATCCTATTATTATTATTATTATTATTATTATTATTATTATTATTATTAAACAGTTTAAGTATAAAATAAGGGTTTATAGATGTAAAAATTTATACGTACTTATCTAATGATAATTTTGTATAATTATATCTATATGATTAATATTAAGTTTTTTTACGTGGAATATGAATAATAATAAATATTTGAAGTTTATTTACGTATTGATTTTTTATTCTTTTGAGTTAACATATTTCATAAAAAATATATCGTATAATATGGAAATAAAAGATATGTACAAATTATCATTAATATATGGAGATATATTATAATATATTGTATATATATTGATTAAACTAAATTATTGCCTAATATAACCAAAGCCATGAGAATTTAGGAAAATAATCACGAAAATTCTAGATAAATCCACGAAGGATAGAAATCCGTAGTCCTATTATATATATATATATATATAGGTAGTAGATCATATGAAAACTAATTAGATTGTGAAACCTAGAAACCAACAAGAGCCCTTGATTTGTGTGATCTTCTGGTTAGGATTTAGTAGGATTTTTTATTTTTAATTAGTTTTAATTACCTGGAAATTATATTTTATAACACAGTAGGGGCATTTATGTCTTTTACCTTCATATAACTTATTTCATAAGCAGCACACGCGAAATCCATCTTCTCATCTTCATGCGATTCATGAAGTTATTCCCGTCTTCTGTAGAAACCGAACGAGATTCACGTAATTCACATCGCAAGCACACAAGAGAGGACGGACGAGATTTACCCTAAACACGATTGGAATCATGTCGCAATTGAATTCACATCGCAACTGATTTCACGTCGCATCTGCAATTGAAATCGTGATTGGAATCGATCGGAATCAATTGTGATTGGAATCTCGTCGCATCTCCATGGGTTACAGGTTTTGGAATCAATCGTCATTTTTTTCTTTCACTCTTGCAGTGGATTTTACAGGTTTGGTGTGTTTCTTCGATTTTTAGTTTTTCCCCTTTGAGTATTGGTGTGATTCTACCGTATTTGATTGAGAGCTGAGGTGAGACCGATTTCTTCATTCAAATCGTTTGTATTTCTACTGAAATTGGCTGCGAGAACTTGACGTTGTGAACTTATAGCATTTTCCATTTCTTTTGGTTTTTCTGTAAAAATCATTTTTCTAGGTACAAATTTGAAGATAGTTGGATATGCATGGTAGCTGTTTGATGAAATGCTAGAATGATGAAGGATAAAGATAGTTATAACTGTTTGTACAAGCTTAGGATGATGTTTGTACTAACTTTGCTGCTAGTTTTTCCTTTCATTTTGCCTATGTTTTCATTACAAATTTTGTTTTTAAATCTTATTCATTTCATGGTTGTAGGCTATGAAACCTGAGATAAAATGAGCCCAGATCTGCTTCCCTCGCCGTCTTGTCGGAAAGATCTTCGCCTCAGATCTTCCCAGCCGTCCCCGCCTCGTATATTCTCTCATTGCTTATTCTCCACTCTCTGAAACCTTAAACCGTGGCTGGGGCGAGCAGCAAAATGGCTGACACAACGGTGGACTACTGTGGTGCTGTGGAACGACAGAGGATGCCTCGAGGGTGGTAACGGCAGCGCCCGTGGCCGTCTAGGGTTTAGCTATCATCGTATATGTGTTTTCTTTCAGTTTCCCAATGGATTTACATGGTTTATTCTCATTTTTTTTTCTACAAAGAATGAACGACTTGGATATGATTTTTCATGTATGAATTTCTATTTTGAATCCATGTTTAGGAAATGCATATTCATTTTTAAGATGCAAGCATGGAAACTTTATTTATTGTGCGTGTACAGTAGATTTCGATGCATTTTCTAGTGATTTTAGTGCATTTATGTATCGTTTTGATGCATAAATGTTTTGAGAATGTGTATTTTAATAAGTTATATAGGTTATAATGACAAGAGATTTTAATTACTACAAGATTTTTATGGATTGATTGATAAGTATAAGAATGATGGAGATAATGATACTCATACGAGTTCGAAGCACAATTATTGCAAATGGAACAATGGGAGCAACGAGGAGGTCTATAAAGCATGCTGATACTTGATCTTCATTGTAGCATCGTTAACTTCAACTTCTTTAATTCGGGACAAGCGCAACTGTGGTGTTTGAGCTCCTTCTACTCTCCCATCATAGCCTTCCTGTTCAGGTGGATGTGCATTTCGAAGAATACTGTCAGGATCTCTACCAGATGTTAGCAATATGAGAATCAAATCCTGCAAGTTTAACAAAAAATTAGATTCAAAAATTAACAGGAATAGATAGTCCATTCTGAGATTTGCCTAAAAACAGGACTCCCGCATGTACATTTTGCTATAAAATCTTCTAAAAGCCCAATTACTACAAAGACTAGATGTATAATCATGAATGTTTTGTTTCGAATCCATGTTTATGGTTTAGGAAATGCATATTCATTTATAAGATGCAAGCATGGAAACTTTATTTGTTGTGCGTGTACAGTAAATTTCGATGCATTTTTTAGTGATTTTAGTGCATTTTTGTATATTTTTGATGTATAAATATTTTGAGAATGTGTATTTTGATAAGTACTATGGGTTATAATGACAATGGATATTAATTGCTACAAGATTTTTATGCATTGACTGATAAGTATAAGAATGATGGAGATAAGGAGACCCATACGAATTCAAAGCACAAGGGATTTGAGAGCTTTTGTGGTTCTTCCATTTGAGAAAATGTTCATGTGTTGCCTCCTGATGCAGCAAGTGCATGCAAGCAAATGACGAACCAAGACGCCAAAAATTATCTCGTTGGTGTTTGAGTTTAGTTTTTGTTTGTAAATTCACAATCATTGTCTCGAGGATTAAATATTTTTTTTAGACTTTTTTTTTCTTATTATTCATTATCTTAGCTTTCTCGAATATTATTATTATAGTTGAACAATACTTTGTTACTTGAATTCGGTTATACTCTTACGCTACTAATAAACTATTAATATTCGGTTAATTTCGTATATCATTACACTACGATAGTTAATATATATAGCAATATTGATTTCTTATTTCCACCGCGAGTTCATTTGTATTTTTTAGCAATTTCATTGCATACTTGTCATTATTTGTTGTATTTTTTTAGCAATTTCGTTGCATATTTGTCATTAAGTGTTGCATTGTGCACAATTGGGTCACCTCCATCATTTTATTTCACGTCTTGTACCTAAATCAGTTGTTTCGGATCAAAGTTTTAGGGTTTAGTGTTATAGGGATTTTAGGTTTAGTGTTGTTGGGGTTAGGGTTTCGGGATTTAAGGTTCTAGTGGTTAAGGTTTAGTGTTCTACAGGTTATGGTTTAGTTCATTAAGGTTTAGGGTTTTCGGGTTTAGTGTTCTAGGGGTTAGGGTTTAGTGTAAAAGGAAATCAATAATGGTTTGACATTTCTACCGTTAGTTCATTTGCATTTTTGAGCAGTTTCATTGTATACTTATCATTATTTGTTGCATTTTTGAGCAATTTTATTGCATACTTGTCATTATTTATTGCATTTTCAACAATTGTGTCACTTCTTTCATTTTATTTCACATCATCTTCTACCAAAATCAACTGCTTTGGATCAGGATTTCTTGTTCTAGGGGCCAGGGTTTAGTTTTCTAAGGGTGAGGGTTTTGGGTTTTAGGGTTCTAGGTGTTAGGGTTTAGTGTTCTAGGTGTTAAGGATTTAGTCTAGGTGTTAGGGATTTTTTAGCAATTTCATTGCATACTTGTCATTATTTGTTGTATTTTTTAACAATTTCATTGTATACTTGTCATTATTTGTTGCATTTTTTAACAATTTCATTGCATACTTGTCAATATTTGTTGTATTTTTCAGCAATTTTATTGCATAATTGTCATTAATTGTTGCATTGTGAACAATTAGGTCACCTCCATCATTTTATTTCACATCTTCTACCGAAATCAGCTATTTTGGATCAAGGTTTAGGGTTTAAGAGTTTCGGGTAAATGATTTAAGTGTTTTAAGGTTTAGGGTTCTAGGGGTTAGAGTTTGGTGTTGTTGGGAATAGGATTTCAGGTTTTAGGGTTTCTAGGGGTTGGGGTTTAGTATTATGAGGGTTAGGGTTTAGTGCACTGTAAAAGGAAATCAATAATGGTTCCACATTTCTGCCATTAGTTCATTTGCATTTTTGAGTAATTTCATTGCATATTTGTCATTCTTTGTTGCATTTTTTATCAATTTCATTGCATACTTGTCATTATTTGTTGCATTGTCAACAATTATGTTACCTTTTTCATTTTATTTCACGTCATCTTCTACCAATATCGGCTGTTTTGGATCAGAATTTCGTGTTTTATAGGGTTAGAGTTTAGTTTTCTAAAGGTCAGAGTTTCGGGTTTTAAAGTTCTAAGGGTTTAGGTTTAGTGTAAAAGGAGATCAATAATGGTTTCATATTTCCACCGTTAGTTCATTTGCATTTTTGAGCAATTTTATTGCATAACTGCTATTATTTGTTGTATTTTTTAACAATTTCATTGCATATTTGAAACTTAAAACAATTTTAAATTTACAAACGGTCATAATTGATTAATTGTAATCCACAAATGTACGATATCAGATCTTCTTCTCTAATTTTCCATTTGCGCGAGACTTGACTCAAACAAAATTATCATCACTTAATTCTTCCTGCTGCATATTTGTAATTGTGGCATAGCGTTTATGGTGAGCCTTTCATGAATTCATTTTGACTTAGCTGCACAACAAAATTGAATAATTTTCAATAACATACGTAAGTATTGCATTCATATGCATAAAAAACAAAAACAATGCAACAGTTGAGAAACAAAACCAAAATGCATAAATCTAAAAAAAAAACAGATTTTGTACAACGTGAGTACATGTACATTCCCAATTTGCTGAAAGTAGCCCACACCTTTTAACCCGCAATAAGTAATGCGTGTACTCATAAATATGTTCACTAGAAATCCACTAAAATGCAACACAATCTATTGGATAAATTCGTACAAATTACTGCCAATAGATTATGTCAAATATGGAACAAGAACCTTCAATTAGGCATTTTGACAAACACATTAAGTGCAGTCAAAACTTTAATCAAATACAACAACTAAAATATGCATAATGCATTAGTTTATAGGGTAACCAACAGAAAAATACAACTAATCTAATCCTTGAACAAATATTAGTAGATTTTGTTGAATAAACGAAAAAAATGCAAAAAATCCACCAAAAAATATAAAACTTGTTTAGGATCCATTGATGGCTTTAATTCAATTATGAGATCAATTTTCACTGTGAACAATCTCTTCATCCTGCTCGGATCTTGCTGTGCGCAGCGATTTGCCTCTGCGTGAAGCTGGCGGCGGCGCCACTTCTGCCACCAGCCGGAATATGCTGGCGTGGATCTTCACGTGGTGGATGATGGAGGCGGTGCCGATGCCGGTGACGTCGATGGCGCTGCTCTTCCTCTTCCCGCTGTTTGGAATCTCCACCGCCGACGACGTCGCCCATTCGTTGAAAATCACTACACCCACAAGAATTTCTGGAACAGAATTATCGAGAATGGAATCGACGCGGAGATGTAGAGCTTTAGCCGTGAAATTAGCTGGAGAGATTGTGAAGAATCCCGTTAGGAACTAACATAAGGTTTCACGATAATACCTTATTTTTGAATTTGACTATTCTACCCTTATGCTTGCATTTAATAATCACTAATTAATCAACTTCAGTTCTAATCCTGGCCGTGGAATCCCTAGATCTGAATGGTTGTGATTAGTTTTTAGGTTTCACTCTATCTTTGGTTTCCATCATAATGCATCCATATATATATATATATATATATATATATATTGATATTGATTATCCCTCATCAAACACATATATTCAGAAGAAATGTAGTCTTAGAAATTAGAGGTAGATGACCTATAACGAGTGTTTTTCGTCGTCGAAAATTAAGGTATAAAAACATAATTGTGAAAATATTAATAGTTTAGACATTTAATTATTATTTCGTATAGATCGGAGTACAATTGTGAAAAATCAAATAATTTGGCAGTTAAATCGTAAATTACCCCATATTTAGAATTATCTAGTGTAAGCCCATAAATAGGCCCAAATTATCTCATACTGGACCTGCCGCATAATAATGGAAAGTAATAAAGCTCGATAAACAGAAGATAATTTTGATAAATATTGGATGCAACAAAACCTGTATATTACTCCCTTCATCCCAACGAAGGTGAGGCGCTTGTTGAATATATGTAAGGTATAATTTATACGCTTCACATTCGTTGAGACGGTGGGAGTATTTGCCAAATTGAAAACTTGAAAAAATTACCACTAAGATGTTAAAAGGTTTACTTCATTCAAGAGGTCAAGTCCAATTTTCTGCTCATGCAAATACAAATCAGATTTAAATTTGAAGAAAACATCACCATCAAGTAACACCACTATACCATATATGAGATTTTAATGTATACACATATACAAACTACAACATACATAAAACCAAAACCATAAAATAGAAGAAATTAACAAGTGAAGTTTCAACCACAAACCAGCTAACTCATACAAACATACCTAAAAATAGAAATAAATTCAGTCGCATCTTAGCTCGCGACGGGCTCCACCAGACTCCCTCTTGCCCTAAAATCGGATACACTGTCCAGCAAATGGTGCGATGCTTTCTCAAAATTGACGAATCCCATGAACCAAAACTCGTGCCCATCGACAGTCACTATGTGTATGTACTTCTCGGGTGGCGTCTGTTCCATGATCACGGGGCTCACGTTTGCTATGTCCCCTAAAGGTATCGTCACCTGTTCCATACGCATTTGACCAAGAACAACCGTTTAGCTTAACACGTGTGTTTGTGAACTTATCCATCGCTCATTGTATGAGTCATTGATTATGTAAACGAATCGAATCGAAGCGAATAACACTCTATTCGATTCGAATTCGTTAAGGTATTCGAATATTCGAATTCGAATTCGAAATTTTTTCGAATACTAGATTTGATTCGTATTCGATTCGAAAGTATTCGATTCGATTCGAATATTCGTTTCTTTTTTTTCTAATGATATTCCAAATGATATTTTCGAGAAAATAATTCGTATTCGGTATTCGATTCGGATATTCGATTCGAATTCAATATTTAAGAAAAAAAAAATTAATTGGGCTTAAGAATTAATATCTTATATATATAATTATATTACATGTAATATATATTTATATTTATATTTATATTTATATTTTATCGAATATTTACGAATACCGAATCGAATATCATAAATTTGTATTTGTATTTGAATAATAATCGAATCATAAAAAATATTTGTTTTCGAATTCGAATCGTAAAAAATCGAATACGAATAGAGCTAATCGAATACGAATACCGAATCGAATCAAAATTATATAGGCACAAGAATCGGATATACTAAGGTTTGCTCTACCGTTCAATACACATTTCACGTTCAACCAAGAAGAACACAGATTTAACTCTTTCACCTAGCCACTATCAACACTACTACTAGCAACAATCACAAGGGAAGCATAATATGAAATTAATTCAAGGTTTCCATTTCAAGATTCAAGCTTTTGCATTATATCAATATACATTTCACGTTCAACCAAGAACACGGATTAAACCCTTTCTCCTAGCCACTCTCAACACTACTACTAGCTACAATCACAAGGGGCGTATAATATGAAATTAATTCAAGATTTCTATTTCAAGATTCAAGCCTTTGCATTATATCAATACACATTTCACGTTACCAAGAACACGGATTAAACCCTTTCACCTTGCCACTATCAACACTTCTACTAGCAACAATCATAAGGGAAGCATAATATGAAAGTAATTCAAGATTTCCATTTCAAGATTCAAGGCTTTGCATTGCGAGGATAAGATCGAAGGTGTGAGTTACCTTGTAGTATGTCCATGCCTCCTGGCCTGAAGGGGCGGTGAAGGACAGAGGGCGATCACTGCAGAAGGCTAAACGAGCAGTCGAGAGATAGAGGGTTCCAGCAACAGGGCCAGTGGTTGTGGAAAGATAAGATGCAAATGTTTTCTTGAGCCTCTCATCTGGATTAGTCTCGAAAATCTGCTTGAAGAGGGACTCGAATCCGCCCTCGGTTATTGCTTTGGCTGTTAG
This sequence comes from Mentha longifolia, assembly GCA_001642375.2. Lineage (NCBI taxonomy): Eukaryota > Viridiplantae > Streptophyta > Magnoliopsida > Lamiales > Lamiaceae > Mentha > Mentha longifolia. The sequence goes on from CM038121.1 coordinate 17,597,462, forward strand.
GTTAACCTTCCCCCACGCAGCTCCCGATACCGATGGCCCAGTTTTTACTGCAATCACAATCACACACACACAATAACAAGCAAAATATATACATGATCTTGTTTATATTTTGATGATTTTCAGGGGTCTCAACTCAATCCTCAAAGCCTATAGAATTCCTTCTACACAGTCCACCAAAGTTCAATGTAGCATCATCTTCTACCCAAAATCCAAACTTTTAATCCACTCTATTAATCAAATCAAATCAAATCAAATGAATTAATCCACCACATTTTTCCATCAATTTAGCTATTTTTAATTTTATTCGAGAGTTTAATCCTCTTTCTAGTACAATAACCAATCATATGAATTAATCTAAACTCAATCCAAATTAAACAAACATTTTCTTTCTCATAATATAATAATAATCAACTGGGGCTTAAACCTTTGATTTATTTTAATCTAATATGAATTCAATTAGTTAACATTAAATTGAAAAAATAATAATTAGGAGAGCTTACAGTTGTGCCAGACGTTACGAGAGATTTCTTCGGCTTTGCGACTCCAGGAATTGAACATATCGACAACGTATTCAAGAGGGTTGTCGGCGGCGGGCCTCTCCGTCGGCGAAAGCACCACGTAGGGCTGCGGCGGCGGCGGTGGCTGCTGGATTTGGTGGTACTGCTGAGGGCCCTGAGCCTGCCACAGCGCCGCCTGCTGATTGGCCGGATGAACTGTCGGCGCCGCCGGAGCCCCCATTATGTGAGTCCCCCACTCCTTCGTCTCTTCATCCGCCGCCGTTGATGGCTGTTTGGTTGCTTTCTGGTCCCCGTTTGTGGCGGCCATGGTGATTTGTCCGAGTAGAAACTGGATTGCGATAGATGATGAAAATGGATAATATATATGGTAAATTGGTTATAGAAAAAGCTTCACCTGAAAGAATGGAATGTTCCAGATGCTACTTACGGAGTAGTATTTTTTTTATTATTTTATTTATATTTTTTTGATTGTTTGATGGTTTAAGACGAATCCATATCATTATCAAGACGAACTCGATGACTAAAGTACTCGACTTGATTTGCTCGTGAACTCGACTTGTATATAATAGAGTTTATATCAAGCATGTTCGTGATGTCATTATCGAGGTTTAGCTTTTTATGTGGAAAAGAAATTATGATTGAGCTTGAGTTTGGCTGAGTTCGAGGTCGAACTTGGGCTCGGGTTTTAGGTCACGAGAAGTCGAGTAAAATTTTAATGAAATTTGAGCTTTTCACGAGCCGGGTTCGAGCTCAAGTCCAAGCTCGAATACGTTCTAATCGAATATTTGTTGAGCTTCAATATTATAAGTCGAGTAGAATCCGATCAAAAAGTTAAAGCTCGAGTCGAGTTTGAACTTGAACAATCAAACTTTTAATCAAGCTGAACTCGAGAATATACTTGTCTCGACTCGACTCTTTTACAACCTTACTAGTATAAAATTAGGATTCAATTGCAATGGCAATCATTTTGATATTATTAATGTTATGGTTACAGATCAGTTATGTAAATAATTAATTCCTGCATACACGATTTCATTCCTCAAATCTATATATGAACACAATTAATTCAAAAATGTCCAATTTCCCTTCGAATTTTCGAAATTTTGACAAGTGTCTCGATCTTTTTTAAAAGATTAACACAACACTACGTAGATTCTCTATTGCAATTATGTGTAACGTTTGTTATTGCATTATTTAATAATTACCATGTGTCTACATTATTTTTACTTTATAAAACCAATCATTTTTTATACTCCCTCCGTCCTCCATTTAGTGACCCTCTTTTTTCATCATGTGTGGCACGCGTTTCCACGCTTATCGTTGATGAGTTTTAAAATGAATTTTTGAAGTATTCTTTCTTTTACGGATATTACAACACTTATAGTATCCCGTAAAAGAAAGAATACTTCAAAAATTTATTTTAAAACTCTTCAACGATAAGCGTGGAAACGCGTGCTACACATGCCGAAAAAAGAAGGTCACTAAATGGAGGACGGAGGAAGTAGTTTTTTTTTATAACAATAATCAATTAATACAATATGAGATTTGACATAAAATTACAATAGATATCCGAATCCACGGATCGATTCGTTATTTTCTCTAGAAAAAATGTTAATATCTTTCTTATTCAAACCCGATGTTTTGAAACTTCGAAGTACCCTCTCAAGATTTCGAGAGAATTGAACGAGAGGATTATGAGGCAGAAAGAAGGAAAAAAATAAAATAAAATAATAATAAATTGAAAAATGGATTGCAGACACGCAAAATTCTACAAAAGAAGTTCTTAATTCTATGTTTTTTTTTTTTTCTTAATTGTATGTTTGCGCGTTTTTCTTTCAATTATTTATATATGTGTACGCGATGATCATTAAAGGTACTTTCAACGCATGATTTGGCATTCGTTAATGTAAAATTCACGTTTTCTTTCAAGCCCACCTTGTTCTAAGTTTTATACTCCAATTATTAGTGGTAGCCTTAACTAATGGCTCAATGCGAATTACAAATAAATATAAGAAAACATTTAAATATATTACGGGTGAGGTTATGTAAATAATAATTGAATAAATAGATAAATTTGTACACTCTCTATAAATTTAGTCTCGTACAATCAAAATTCAAATAGAGCTGGCTAAATAGTGGGCCAAGATGATCCTGCCATGCGTTTCGCTAAATTGAGCTAACTCAGCCCAGCCCGATATGAGATTTCCATGGCCCCAACCTGACCCAAAAATGCCTTGTAAAAGTATCTGGGACGGGCTAGGTCAGCCCAAAACAAAATATTGTCGGGCTTAAATATGTGCGGTTCAGCCCAACTTTGCCGCTTCTAGACACACATAAGATGATAAGAAAAACGAATCTTTTACAATAAAAGAAAGATTAATTAGTATTTTCAAAAAATACTCAAAATATAAAATTTTGGACAAATTAGAGTAGTTTTTATATCAAGTAATTTAGAAGAAAAAAATTGAGGATATTTATTTTGTATAGTCACTTATTATAATTTTTATTTTATAGAGTATAATAAAACTAAATCTGTGAATAACAACAACAACAAAATATAACAGAAATTACATTTGCAGGATATAAGTAGAGCATGGTGATGCATGATGGGAGTCCCCCCTCTATCTTTCGATTATGTGCTCTCGATTTGCCAGCAAAAATGAGTAGTTCAACTACTCAATTTTCTTGGCGTGTACAACTCATCAACTTAATTAAAGTATCAAACCCCCAAAAATCAAATTCACAAATACTATGTAGGAATTAGTTGATTTTGCACTAACAAATTATAAGTCTATTGTCCCATAAAGCATCTTCCTTGAAACAACATTAAATTTCTTTGAGTTGTTACAAAAATAATAATAATTAATAAAATAGAGTGGTATGGATATAATTTTGATTTGTTTGTCTCACCGCTATGTCCTCTAGTTTTGTACTCTCTCCTCCCTCCGTATTCTTGAAAGTGACCATTTTTTTTTTGTCACAATTTTTAAAAAAATATAATTTTATGTGTATTATTGTGGTGCCCACCACTTTAAAAATGTAGAATAAGGGTTATTTTAGACTATTTTTTGAAAGTGGTCACTTCGAAAAAAAAACGTCTCAAAAAAGGAAATATGACCACTTCAAAAAATACGAAGGGAGTAATACTACTCCGTATATAATTTCCTCCGACACAAAAACGTGTGTGCAAAATAAGTAGCTTTTATCTTTATGTTTGCCAGTTAATATGCAACTGAAAAATGAGAGATCAAAGATTATAAAGTTTGATTTCAATCTGTATTTTTAGAGCATCTCCAGCTCGGCCGCTTTCCGGTGGGAAGGGGCTCTCCCCCGATTTCATCTCCAGCCGAGAGTTCCTCCCCCCGGGCTCTCTCAATTTTAATATATTATTTTTAATTTGTTATTTATTCGATTTTCGATATGCTTTTTTAATTCATTTTTCGTTCGATTTTATTTATTTAATTAATTATATTTTTAATTAAAAAATTAACAAATTTTTTGGATTTTTTTTATTAAATTGAAACAAATATTGATTTAAACAAACAAAGTATAATTTTTTAATTTTTAATTTTTTTTCCAATGGCTAATGCAGAATTTTTAATTTTTTCCGCTAAAAAAATCAATTTAAAAAAATAAATAAATTATTGGATGACTGACGTCATTATGACGTCAGCACAGCCAGGGGGGGCGCAAGCCGGGCTCTGAAACGCGGGTTGGGCTCACCGGAGGAGGGGCTCGCGCCGCGGGCTCGCGAGCGGGCTCGAGCCCCTCCTTCACAGCGCGCTGGAGATGCTCTTATACTCAATGAACTTGAGGGCATCCCCAAGGAGAGCTATACTTTGTGCTTTATTTTGGTGGGTACCACAATTAGAAAGTCTCATCCAAAAATCACTTTTAGTGGTGGCTCTTTCCCCGTCTCTTTCCGATTTTATTTTTTTAATTAAAAAAATAGTTTTTTTTATTAAATTAGAAATTGAAATTACGCAAATCAAAAAGTACTTAAATTAAACATTAAAAATGATTTTTTTTATAAAAAAAAACTACGATGTATGAGCAAAACGTGCCCAAACTTCTTCGACTAAATCATTTGCAAGTGGGGCGTACACTCTTGACTCGTGTAAATTCACAATGCACTGCATGTACTCCCGAAACAATTGGGTTAGCCTCAAGCAACCTCATGAATCATAGTAGTACTGCTCGAAGGCTCGTCTTCATCACTCTAATCCGTGGCGGCTACCCCTTCATCTTCAATCATCATGTTATGCATAATAATGTAAGCATACATAATATCCCTCATGTTGTCGTGATACCAAAGTCGTAATGGGCCACGTATAATTATCCATCGCAGTTGGAGAACTCTGAATGGTCGTTCGACATTCTTCTGTGCTGACTCCTACATTAGTTTGAACCTTGCGACTTTCAGATTAGTTGTAGGTGTGAAGCTTGGGACGAATGTTGGCTATTTCGAGTAAATCTCGTCAGCCATATAATACCCCATGTTGTATAGCCATCTTTTCACTTTGAATTCTATTGGCGGTGCCGTCCCATTGACAATGTCATTGAAAATGTGCAATTGGCTGAAGATGTTGATATCATTGTTCGAGCCGGCATTCAAAAAAAAAAAAAAAAACGTATTGAATCCACAGATCATGAGAGGCAATGGCCTTGAGGATGATGGTCGGATGACCTTTATCCTACAAATAAAGGGTCCTCTCTACGACACCGGACAATTCTTCTGAGCGTGGTGTGTGCATTTGATATTTCTAGGCATCCCCAAAAATCTATGGCGGCTCTCGTGTATATGCAACAACCTTTCACGGCTCTTGTTTCCCTCCTCAAATATTTACCATTGAAAATAGAAACGATTGGCTTGCATAATTTTTTTCAAGCATTCTATGTTAGTTGACTTTACTGCGCAAATACTCGCTGTAGTGATCATTCGAGTCATTGTTTTCGAGTTGACTATTACGAAATAAACACACAATTATACAAAAACAAGAAAAACACACGCAATTTGTTTACCCAGTTCATCATGAATGACTACGTCTGAGGGCGCTGCCAAGCCAGGATATGCACTATATTTTTCGGATAATAATTACAATGAGAAACGGCTATTAAATAGCTAATAAACCAAGCCTTAACCCTAAACCCTTTAGGATTAACATAGGCCAAATAAACGTGGGCCAAAAAATTTCGCTGGTATTTGGGCCTTGTACAGTCCAGTTTATATACACCAACATTGACGTAGAGTCGTTGTACACTTTCGGATCGCCGTGAACCCTGACCTTCTCGGGGCATCTAGTCGATGATGGAAATAAAAATCGCAAATCTCCAATACTTGTACGATCAACAAGAACAACAACCTAAATATATGATATCAGAGCCGAAAAATATTCTCACCCCAAGTTGGCTGCTCCGCAAAATAATCCTTGAACAAGAGAGTTGCGCCATCCACCCGATCTTGTTCTATATATGCCTTTCAGGTAGTTCGTTGAGCTCGTTTCACCGGGGCCGCCGCCTTCTTCCCGTTTATTTTATTGAAAAGATCAAATGCCTTATGAACTACCGTCCACATATATTCGACTAATATTTCTTCGTCAATACTTGTATCGCTAGAGCTGTTGGAATCGCCTCCAAAGACATAATGACGAAATTGGTGAAAAATGAAAAAATATAGAATTATTTTAAAGAAACAAAGGCAGGAAAATGAAGAGAATAATGTGAGGAATGAAGGTGGGGAAGAGTGAATTTATAGATTTTTGGGAGGGGGTAGCAATCAAAAATCTAGTTTTAAATTATTTTTGGTTGAAAATCTAATTAAAAAAAAAAAAAAAAAACTTCCCCATATCGTGCATCTGACATAAAAACTTGGGATCACACAACAATTTCTAAATGATTGATTGATAGTAGGGGAATTTTAGGTGAGATTTGAGGATCGATGAATCCCGAAAACCTCTTGCGGCATGTAAGCCAAGTGTAAGGCTGCCTCAATTTGAAGACGCGGTGCAATGATGGGGGGTGAGTGGGAAGAGGTGAGAAGAGCAGAGAGGAAGGTTAAAGGTGTCAATGTTGGCACCCATGTTCCCTTCTCAAAGCTTCATTCGACAAGACTATTCCATCCACATAATCGCAGATTGAGCCATCGCACAGCTGATGAAAGATATGAATGATTGATTAGAAGGGAAGCTACCCAGTGGAGACAACCTAATGGCCCTATCGCCGCGACACCTGGGGGGAAAAAGGAGGAATTCCTTTCGTTCTTCTTAAAAAACTACTCAGAGGATTGCAACTTCGACACCTTGCTCCAAATTTTCTCGAGTCTTGGCATGGTCAAAGATCTTTATTGTTCCCGGAAAAGAGACAGAGAAGGTAAACTGTTTGGGTTCGTCGTGTTTCATAAACAATACAATCAAACAAGGCTGCTGAAGAATATTAGCAATGTTTGGATCGGAAGCTACAAAATTCAAGCGTACTTTCCAAGATTCAAATGCGAACCTATTCGATCGAAGTCACAAGATTAGGGCTATTTCGAAAATCAACGCATGTTCATGGGAAGTAGCGGAGTCCGACAATGGGCTTATCCTATGTTGATACGTTTCTAGGCAAGAAACAACCAAGGCCCTCAGAGAACGCCTCCAACGAAAGAAAAATCATATTATATAAAACAACCGAGTCTGAAAGTCGTTGGCTTCGCAATTGTTACAGTGGTCACCTAAAAAATTCATTCTCTTGGGACGAGCATGGGGAGGGATTGGAGAGCGAATTTCAAGGCAAGTTAAAACTTAGAACTTTAGGAGGGGGGGGGACAATCTTATTCTCATTTAGAGCCTATATAATCTTAGGAGGGAATGCAACCCTTAAAAATTTATTTGCGAGACTATATAATCTTAGTCTCTCAAAGGATTGTACTATTAAGGATGCATGGCAATGGAATGATGGAGTGTGGGATTGGAATTGGTCATGGAGGAGACCACTTTTTGGCAAAGATATTGATTTTGTTAACTCTCTTTGCTCTCTTATCAGTAGTTTTACTCATATTACAGGTTCTACGGATGGTTGGAAGTGGGAAGGGCGCTTAGACGGCCGGTATATAATTAGTGAAGCTTACAACTTCAACTTCATTAGTTCTCTCCAAAGTCCAAGGAGGAACGTTCGTCAAATTGAGATGGCGTTCAACCCCTTGTGGCAAAAGTTTGCCCCTCCCCCCCCCCCCTAAAAAAAGTTATAACGTTGGCGTGGAAAGTGCTCGGTCGCCTCCCGACTAAAGCTAACCTGCAAAAAAAAATGATAGACTCAATCGAAGCCTCAACGTGCACCTCTTCCTTGAGTGCAGTTTGAGCTACTCCATCTGATTAACAATTTACGATTGGTTCGGTATTTCAGTGGTGATGCACACGGGTGTGTCTGAGCACTTTTTCACAATCTTGGTTTGCTCCAAGATCTCGATGAGAAAAAAAATTGACGTTAGTATCTGGATCTGCATTGTTTGGGTTTTGTGGAAGTGGAGGAATAAGGTGATGTTCGAGAATATTGGGCAGAATAGGAGAAAATATTTGCCAAAATTTAGGGTAGACTATGGAGTTGGAGTATGATGCATAATATTTTTCTTCATAATCTTTCTTTTAAGGAATTGACAAATAGATTTTAAAGTTTTTTTTGCCCGTTGTTGAAGCTCTATTTTGAATTATATTTTTTCCGGGTATTCCGCGTACCTGATTTCTAGTAATAAAAGTTTTCATCTTTTCCGATAAAAAAGTCTATGGATGAGACGGAGAGAGTAGAATTTATGACGTCATAGACTGGGCTCGATAAAAGGCTCGTATATGTGCGCCCATGTTTCTCTCTCTCCCTCTCTCTCTCTCTCTCTCTCAGGCTCCCCAGCATCGTGCAAGTCCCAACATGGGGCTCGGTCCGCGCGAATCAAGTTTTCGGATTTGCCTGATCTATATTGAGGACATCGGTCAAAATTAAAATTCTATCCAATTCATTAAGAATTGTTTTACAACTTCATATTAGTGAAATTATTATGAAGAATAATTCAAAATATAAAAAAATAACAAGAAAAAAACATACAATTTTTTTTGAAGTGCGGTCAAATAAGAGATTTTCAATATTTTCCGGATACAATTATAATAGAAGGGGTGACTATTTATAAAATTAGAGTTTTAACCCTAATAAAAATATCCACTCTAATTAGGATTTCTAATTTCTATCATAATTACGTTTCAGTCGAAATCTATATTCTATATACTACTACCTCCGTTCCTTTCAAGTTGTTACACTTTTTTCAGCAATGTTTTCAAGCGTTTTAGAGCGTATTGATGATGAGTTTTAAAATAACTTTAAAAAAAAAAAATCTTTTACGAGACCCGTAAAAGATTAATTACATACTTTTATACTACCTCCATCCCACCTAATTGTCTCATTTACTTTTTGACATTTCGGCACGTTTTTCCACCGAAACCTAGTACGAGTTTTAAAATATAATTTTGAAGTATCGTTTCTTTTACGGGATACTATGACACTCATAGTATCCCGTAAAAGAAACGATACTTCAAAATTATATTTTAAAACTCGTACTAGGTTTCGGTGGAAAAACGTGCCGAAATGTCAAAAAGTAAATGAGACAATTAGGTGGGATGGAGGTAGTATATATTTATGTCAAAAAAATTTATTTTATATTTTCTTAAATCCATTATTTTTAAATAATCTATATAAATGGTATATATTAATGAGTCTTAATTCAGAAATTAATGAAAACGTTACAAAAGCAATTGTCATGGGAAAATTAAGTTATTTCCTAATTTAAATAATTTTGAGTTTATTAATTCAATTAAAATTTATATAATGCATAATAGTAACTATGAAGCTACCATCTGTTTGCACCATTCTATATCTGCAAATTAATTTAATAAATAAATATTGAATTCAATTTTAATAAGTTTATTACATGTTAATAAATTGTTATAATCTCAAGCCAATTAGCATCTAAGATATCACATTGATTGGTAATATAATGATATTGGTTAGGTTTTTATTTATTTATTATTTTTTATTTTTTAAAGAAAATACAATTGTATTAAAAAGGTGAAAGAATACACAGCAGCAGTACAAGGCATACCCTACTAATACAGAGAATTAATCTCTATTCAAAAAGTTACACAGCAGTTGATTAGCCCAAGAATTGAAGCTCAAGTTCTCCCATACCTCACCCCTAACGACACATCAACTCCAAAACCGGCACTTTATTTCCTCAATAACTTTGTTAGCAAATTTAACAATTTGACAAATCTATAATAATAACGAATTCGGTCTGCCTTATATAGTAACTTTTGTTATTATGTTTTTAATATACTATTTTTTTAATATACTATTTGTGGTAATTATCTATATAAATAGTTAATCACAATTGCACATTGATAGTTTTCAATCTAACTAATTAATTTAAACGTTACAAATGCATAATCTATGGTGAAGAATTAATGTATTTCTATTTTTACATAGTTTTTGTGCCTATATATTTCTCATTTTTGCAAACAAAATCATTCGCACACAACTCACCTAGCTGTTAGGTGCTCTTTTTTCATTTGTGGGTACGAGTTCTTTCATTTTAGTTTTACTTGTATTGTTATAATATTAATTTAGACAAGATTACAAAATGCAATGGCGCGGCGAAGTACAACATCAAAGCAATGGTTAGAAATTTTGACCAATGATCAATACACTCCGTGGCAACTCTCAGTTAAAAGGCTATGATAGCATTATACATTTTATCGATGCTAGATATTGTAATTAGTTTAACATATATGTTTAAATATTGCGAATAATTGATGAGAAATTGATCAATTATATCATAGTTATGCATTTTATGTATGTAAATAATGGATCAAAAGTTTATATGATTGGTTTATTTTTCTTATGTCCTTATTTATATGATTGGTTGGAAGATATATCTTTTATTCATTTCTTTTAAATCTCAAGATGTTTTGATGTCCGACACATACATGCTAAAAATAAGTGTTGATTTCTTTGATGTCACTATATGAACATTCATTTCAAGTTTGAACGAAATAATTCCTTCTTATTGTTTATTTATCATGATAATCAAAAAAAGTTAGCTGACAACCTTTGTCATACATGTACCTATTTTGCAAAAAAATAATTTTCTCTTGTGGTCAATTTTTCAACATTGTTTCTTGAGTAAGAGCATATATTGAATAAAAATGCATCTACAAAAAATGTTGTATATAAGAAAGTTTTTCAAAATTTTTATATTCAGATTTATAATCATAATTTCATATCTTATTATTTCTTGGAGACAATTATCTTTTTCTTTTATCATGTATCAAAATTTTAATGAAAAAAATTGACTCCGTGCTAATTTATTTTTATGAATGTAAGTGTTACGAAATTGATTGCAAATTATATGGTCAAATTAAAATATTTTGAAGAACATATTACTTCCTACACTCAGTAAACCAAACAACTTTTTTTTTAATCCGAAAACCAAACCAATATTACACATAACCAATATCAAATTAATTACACCGTATTTTTATTTTAAATTTTTTATAAAAACAATGATATCTTATAATATAAATTTAAAAAATACAAAGATAAAAATTATTTTACCCCGTACTTCACACGGGTGTATTACTAGTTGAATAAAACACACTTACGAAAATTCGGGATGTATATAGTATAATTAATTTTGATACGGCCGTCGGCCAACATGAGTAATTAAAATGTTAATTACTTATAAATGTGATACGGCAATTTACTGTTGATGCACTAACTGACATTAAAAGGGAAAAGGCTCTAGAGTCATTGACTAGAAATATTATTAAGCTACTTTTATTTTAAGTAATTTGAATTGTTAGGTATGCTATATAACTAAACCTTCCTATTCAGTAAAAGTTGTATTAATGATGAATTAAAAATAAATTAAAACACGTGTCATCTGTCAATTGCAAATGTAGCTGAAAGGGCTGCTGCTTTCTATATTAACGAATTTAGATTCAAATTTGTACTTTTTAATTCCAATTTCTAAACTTCCAATCAAATATACAATCCTATAATTATTTTTTTTTGCTATTATAACTCGTCCTTACTTTCTTTAGCGATATTATTGGATGTCGACCCATATGCTAAATGTTCCCCTCTTCTTGAAATCGAGTCTTTTATTTCTGAAATCAATGTTTTGAACAACGACAATTTGTAACTTTAGACCGCCACGAAATTTGGGTGAACTCTAATTGCAAAAAAACATAGTAAACGATTGTGCATTTAATTTTAAAAATATACTAAAAAATTGTACAATAGTTGAGTTTTAGTCCATATGGCAAAAATCAGGCTATGTTTTTTTTTGGAAACCATAATTTTTTCACTATTGGAGAACCCAAATTTAAAAGCTTGGCCCTAAAGTTATTTTATTGTTTATTTTTATTTTTATTGTTACCCTCTTTCGCTGATCTTTTTTTTATTACTATTATTTTTATTTCCTTTCAATAAATTTCGTTTTCAACTGATTTGCTTTTTCGTTTTATTTTTTATTTTTTTCGTTATTCATTTATTTATAAATTTTCATTTTCATTTTCACTTTTTCTTTTTGTTTTTGGGTATTTCAAAAGTTGTTTTTCTATAAAGATTAGATTTTTTACATGATTAATTGAGATTTATTAAATTTTACGTCCTTCTCATTTATTAACATCTCATTATAATTTAAAATTTTAAAATGATTAATTTTATTAAAAATGATAATCAAATCATCTTGATAAAAGGTGAAATCCCTATCTTTGGTATTCATATCAAGATGTGGAAGGATGTTTCATCTCAAGATGACTCATATAAATAGTGTCAGGATGAATCATTTATCTCTCCATTTGGTACAAATTGCAAAACTCTAAATTAAATTTTGGATTGACCAAATTATCCTTATTAAATACTCCTACCAATTTTACTTTTTATCGTTGGGATTAAAAGTACCCTTTATTATTTATTTTTTATTACAGATTATTATTATTATTATTATTATAATTATTATTATTATAATAATTATTATTATTTATTATTATTGTTATTTATTATGATTATTATTATGATTATTATTATTATTATTATTTGAAATTGTATAAATACATAAGGGTAAAATGGTAAGAGAGAGAAAGTGTTGTGTTACTGTTCGAAGGAGTTGAAGTCATCCGACCAAAAACCTCGAATGAGTAAACAAGGAAAAACAGTAAAATATCCATAGGCCTTGTGTTCATCTGGGGCATTGAAGTTTATTTCAATTGGTTACCAAACACTGAGATGAACTCAGATTATTGGTATCATCTTTGTTCATCCTATTCACCAAACACAGCCTTAAGTCTTACAAAATTTATTCAATTTCAATCATAATTTGAAAGTATACGATTTCAATACGCTAATTAAATTTATTAATCAGTACAAGAATTACAACAATAAAATTTTACTGATAGAAATATTAAATGATACATACTTGAAAATTAAATTGATATGAACAAAAATAATTTTTTTTTTTTTTTTTAACACACTTGAAATTAAATAGTACGAAATTAAAATTAATAAAATACGTAGTATAAAATAAAGTGGGTCCGTGAATAGTGCTAGAGCCCCAAAATAAGAAGATCCTACTATGGTCATGATACGAGTATATCTCGTATATATCTCGTATTATTAGAGATTATCCTTTATATTTATTGTTTAGATTATAGTATATCTTTTCCATATTTGTTTAGGTTTTAGCATTATAAATAGAGTGTTATTAGGAGCATAAAATCATAACAAGAATTAAATTAAATTATCTTCTCTTTATTTTCGTTCCTTTATCTTGCTTGTATTTTCCTTTCCTCAAAACCTAGTTCTCAGTATCTTGATTGTCGACGGACGAAGATTTCCGCGACTTTCTTATCGTTGATCTTGCTCTTGTGATCATCTCGATCGCAAGTTCTTGATAGGAGGTTCGACTTCTTATCAATTGGTGCTTTCATTCTTGAACCATGTCCTCCGCAACGAACTACATCACGAGCCACGCGGATACTTCGATCGCCAGTTCGGTACCCCAGCCGGCCATCATCAGTCCGCCGCCGAACTCCACTCCACCGTCATCGTCCACCACACAGGCATCTATGGAGGCTATTCTCTCTATGATGCGCAGGTTGGAAGCGAGATTGGATGCTTCAGAACAGAGGTGGTCCATATCGGCGATACCACCGCGACCGGAGCCAGACCTTCCCTATGGAATGTCGTCATCCTTCGCGCGCCGCAGCTCGTACTCTTATGCCGACTACGCCTATGGCGACTACTACGAGTATGGCGACAACAACTTTCCTCTTTCCGAGCAGCAGCCGCAGGATCCGCCCCCGCAATACCTGCTCACGAGTTGGTGCTCTAACGTTTGGTGGTACGTTCTTGGTGCGGATCAACAGTTTATGGGCCCGTACACAATCGCTGCACTACAAGAGTATCACTCGAGTGGTTACTTGCACGAAAGTACACTTGTTTGGACTAAAGGGTGTAGTGATTGGCAGCCGTTGTCATCCGTTCTTTGGGTCTCAACCGAGTTTCCGCAATCTGCAGCCTATAGTTCTACGCATGGGGTTGCGCCAGTCCACTATTCCGATTGTATGGAGACGCCTTCATTCGAGGACTGCAAACGACTTACTGGAGAGGTTGTTTCTCCCGAGCAGATCTCGTCTGTCACGACGTGTTCTGATGCAGCGTGTTATTCTGATCGGGCTCCATTCGAAGTGGGTGTTCTTGGTGATTTCTTGGAGCCAAAACCCGGAAATAATATGGAGCTTGAGACATTGGAAGCCTGGGTGTCCGATCCCATCTCATCGTCTTCGTGGTTTCATGAAGATACAAGTGCTCTCTCTAGCATGTCTTTCAGTGCTCCCACATCCATGCACGCGCCTTCGTCAAAGCACTGTCATCTTCAATCCTGTCCTCCTCCAACTGTTGGGCTGTCTTTAGGGACCCCAATGCATGGTTGTGGAGTCCAGCAGAAGAAGTCGCATGGTGGAGTGCTTGTAGCTCCTAACGGTTCATTTCCACCGGAACCCGAGCATTATTGCGGCCCGAAGCTTAAAGTCACCATTATCGGAGCTGGGCTTGATGGAATGTCGACCGCAGTGGAGTTTTTGGACCAAGGCCATGAGGTGGATATATACGACTCGAGGTCTTTCATTGGTGGCGGGAAAGTTGGTTCTTTTGTCGACAAGAATGTGTTGATTTTTGATCCTGGAGGGGATATCTCACCACGGGTTTCATGGTGTGTTACTTCGCCGCGGTGTGCGTTGTTCGTTGCAACGAGGACAAGGTGGATTTCAACCATGGGGGAGTTGATACGAGTATATCTCGTATATATCTCGTATTATTAGAGATTATCCTTTATATTTATTATTTAGATTATAGTATATCTTTTCCATATTTGTTTAGGTTTTAGCATTATAAATAGAGTGTTATTAGGAGCATAAAATCATAACAAGAATTAAATTAAATTATCTTCTCTTTATTTTCGTTCCTTTATCTTGCTTGTATTTTCCTTTCCTCAAAACCTAGTTCTCAGTATCTTGATTGTAGACGGACGAAGATTTCCGCGACTTTCTTATCGTTGATCTTGCTCTTGTGATCATCTCGATCGCAAGTTCTTGATAGGAGGTTCGACTTCTTATCAGGTCATTACATGTCTTTAGTGGTGGAATCCATAACCAGATTTATGTAATCAAGATATTTGCGATATACACAGTGAGATTGAAATATAAGCTCGTATCTCCACCATTTTCTTGCCAAAATAGACTGCACCTTGTGCAATTAGTTATTGTGTGTGGTTTGACGTTCTTAATAATATAAATATTTTCGTTGATTTTGGTTGAGTATTTATGGAGAATTTCGTCAAAGACGTTGAACATCTACTTACGAAATGGACAAGCTAATGATTTAATTAACCATTTTCCCTATTTAATTTTTAGAATTCACGAATTATATCTCATGTCCGTGATATATTAAGTTATACTCCCTCCGTCTCGCTTCATAAGTCTAATTGATTGAATATATGTGAGGTATAAAATATTACTTCAGACTAATGAAGCGGTTCATACGGAGTAGATTCTTACATATAATGACATAAATGAAACATATTAATGATAATATATCTAGGAATTTCTATTTCTTGTCCCACTAAGATAAACATGATCTTTTAGCAATAATCATTAATTACTTGAATTTTGTGATCTAGGAGTATCAATTATCATGGTATGGATGAGTATTTATTTTCACGTGAAATAAATTATATAAGTAGGGAAAATTGACATTTTAAATTTGAATATTGATGAGGGGAGGGGCTGCTCTGTTCATTAATAATGATGAAGTAAGTGTTGCGTGCAAATTAAGTGACATTCTTAAATGAGCCAACCGCTCTTCAGTTCAGAGAGAAAAGTGGGGAAATTTCAGTTCATAAGAGATTGGTTTAAGATGTCACTTTTGAAAAAATGGGGATGGAGTTCAGGTGGAATTAAAGAGATTCCTTATGTTGCGAGGAGAGAGTATGAGAGCAGTGTTTGTGAGAGTGGTAATGAATATGATTAGAGGTATTTTTAATGGAAAGACTTATGAAAACATGTTCTCTCAGCTCTTTGGTTCAATGAAAATCTTTCTAAGAACTTAGGCCAGCCACAACGCGCCGGAGAGATCGCTCCTCCGCCGAGCCGATCTCCGAGATCGGTCACCCGCGCGCGTTGTGGCAAGAGAGATCGGTCAGCGGGTGTGCGCGGCTCCGCAATGAGATCGGTCAAAGCTTGCTGACGTCATGCTGACGTCAGCAAGCCAATTTTTTTTTTTTTTTTTAATCGCCAAAAATCGGCGAAAAATTAAAAAAAAAATTGAAAGAGACGTTGGGGTAGCCGTTGGCTCCCAACGGCTACACCCAATTCATCCCTATAAATTGATGCTCAACATTGTGGTTCTTCACCACATTTTCTTCTCCAATTTCTTGTTTTCTTCTCCAATTTCTTGTGTTCTTGCTTCAATTTTCTCCTAAAAAAATGTCGGATCCAATAGAGAACGAGTTCAACACGTGGTACGGAAATTATGCCGGCAACTACGGAGCACCGGCGCCGACGCCCCCACCTATCCCGGAGGAAGCTCCCACTCCACCGCCGGTCCTCGGTTTCGGCGCCTACGCCACGGCTCCTCCTTTATTTGAGGGCTACTATTCCGGATCGTATCGACCATCTCCGCCGGATCCTCATCATTTTGCAACGCAAGGCTTGGAGACGATGAACCTATCCGCCTCCTTCGAGAGTGTATCCTACGTCCCCGCTCCTTCACCGGCGAAAGGAAAGGTGAAGGCGATAGCGAAGCCGAAGGCGAAATCAAAGGCCAATGAAGATGATTCCGAAGCCGCCATTCCTACCAATAGGGTGCCGGTCGCCTACTCTTCGGAAGAAACGGCTGCCATCGCGTTTTGTTGGTCGGCCGTGTCTCAAGATCCGAGAAAGGGTGTCGACCAAAGTGGCCTCCAATTTTGAAAGCGCATCAAAATCATGTACAACACGCAGAAAAAGCCAGATAATGCCATCAATCAGGACGCCGTGCAGCTGAGGTCTCATTTTTCACGAGCTCAAACGAAGGTGACACAATTCAACGGGTTCTACCTTCAATGCAAGGAGCAATGGCCAAGCGGTTCGAGCAACGACGACATCTACGACGCTGCCGCCAAGATGTACTACAAGAAGAACAACAAGCAGCACTTCGTTCTGAAGGATGCTTGGAAGATCTTACACGAGCTTCCCAAATATCAAGGCGTCGGCTCTGATAAGCGCCAAAAAGGGCTTGACGGATCGTCCAACTCTTCTAGATCCGAGGATGATTCTCCCTTCTTCAGCCGGGAAAGGCCAATTGGGAGGACTGCAGTGAAAGGAAAGGGGAAGGCTACTGGAAGTGCTCCAAGTGCTCCTCTACCAAACCTTCCGGAGGATAAAATCGTCAATCTTCTCGACGCCACTGCGGAAGCAAACCGAGATTTCTCGGAGTGGGCAAAGAAAAGACAAGCGTATGAAAAAACCAAATCACTCAAGACGTATCTGAAGCTGAAGGAGAAGGATACGAGCAACATGTCGCCTGCGGATTTGGAGGAACATTTTCGCATATTGGAGATGATGCGAAAATTAAATGACATGCAGATGTTTTTTTAATTTCAAGTAATGCGTAGTTATTTTTTTTAATATTGTAATGTCTAGTAGTATTTAAATTTAATAAATAAAAATTATTTCAAATTTTGTGATTTATATTTAAGTTTAATAAATTGAAATAGTAATAGAAATAAAAAAATTTAAAAACAAGAAATTAAAAAAAAATAATTAAAAAATAGGAGAGATCCCGGAGAGATCACGTGCATTGGAGATCTCTCCGGGAGTGAGATCTCTCACCGGAAAAGTGGGAGTGATCTCACTTTTTGGTGAGCAACATTGTGGGTAGCCTTAGGAGATGGAGTGATGACAAAGTTTTGGGCCTGATAACATATGTTTGAAGTCAACTTTCAACAAATTGTTTAAATTTAATTTAGAACAAAAATGTGTGTGTTAAAGATAAAAGAGTGCGGGTAGAAAGTAACTGACAATTGGTGTGAAATCGGAGGAGGAATTTATTTGAATCGGAAAGAAAAAAATTGTTGTCTTCTCTTTTCATTCTTATTGATAGGTTTAAACAGACTTAAAATAAAAAAATAAAAAAATAGAATAAAAAAAGAGATGGTCATGTTAATCTGATTTTCATTTTGAGCAACATCTGAGGATGTCAAGAAAGAAAGAAATCGTCTTGAGATGTGAAAACTTAATGTAATTTGCATTGTTTAGAACATTTGAAAATACACGAGACGGTTGCGATTTAATTGAGATAAGCAAAGTTAGATTTCGGTTTTAGATTTTAAATCTTGTTACTAGCATCCCTTGTTTTAGTTTAGGAGTCGATTGAATTTGCAATCTTTATCATTGTCTTTGTTTGTAAAGCATTATTATATATGCATAAAACAATACTGTTGGTTCGCTTATATTATAAATAAAATTATGTCGTTTTCGTGTAGAATTGGCGAGTCACGTTAGCTCTTTCGACTGCCCAATCACTTCATATTTTCTCCAAAATGCAAATCTTTGAACTTCTTGCATAGTAAGTTAAATTCATGTGTTGTAGGATAAATTCTAAAAAACGTGAAAAAAAATAAAATAAATAATAATAAAACGAACCAAAAGAAAGAATAAAAATGTGGAAAATAAAGAGATGCTTTTGGAGTTTGGCACGACTCCTTCAAAACCGGAGATTGCTTCAACTTCATGAGTGCTTGTACAGTGGACTCCCATCGCTCATCACCAAAATGTGTTTATTTGTTTTTCTCCTTTTCTTTTCTTTGCTTTATTATTATTTTTTCTTTTTAATATTACAAACTATCACATTATTCTTATACTTTAGTAACGTTTAAATTTTTAAAATGTGTACTACGGTTCATGTATAAATTGAAAGTGAGGTGTAAATTATATAAATTATAATTTAATCTTCCTCCACCTTCCCCACCAGTCCACCACCAACATGATAACTTTGGAGTATATAACTTGTATATTATATATATATATATTTTACAATATTGAACCATAACCTTTTTACTTTTTTACTTTATAACGAAGTCATGTGCTTTTTGTTGTTGGTATTGTATGTGTAGCGCAATAATTAATAAAAATAGAAATGAAGAAATGAGAAGGCACAATTTCTCCCAAACATTAAAAGGTGACACCACCCCTTTCCCATAAATAAATTATACGGAGTACATGAGTACAATAATAATATTGTTAAAGTACCACCAGTGCTCCATAAAGTACTACTACTACTAGTAATCACCGAATTCTCATTTCCTCGTGCCCTCGTTCAGTACTCCGCGCCACAGAGTATTTAATATTCTCGCCGACCGAATCAATATTTAAATTAATTTTTATTCATTTATTTTAATTTCTAATTTATAGTATATAAATATGGATATGAACATCTAAGCATATTGCCATTATATGAAGATTCAGCATCTAATTCACACTTCTCGTGCTCATCTTCTCTCTCTTTTATATCTAAACCAGACGTGAAAATCTCAGCAAAAGCTTGAATCCATGGCCAAATCTTCATCTCTCGAGCTCGATTTCTTCAGCAGAGAGAAAGGATCTAATAATGCCCTCCCTCCCCCCTCGAATGCCCCCGTTTTTCAGCGCAGAAGAAGTTTTCGCGGTTCGTATTTATAATAATCCCTTTCTCTTCTCTCTCTCTCTCTCTCTCTCTCTAGCTAGCTTTCTCTCTCTACAGTGCTGATGAGTGTGGGTAAAATATTTTATATTGCAGATTTGCAAGGTGTAATAGCGAAGATGAATCCGGAGGTGGTGAAGAGCGTGATTGGGAATGGCGGTTTGGGTGCGAGCAGATCGGCTATTTCAGTTCCTCCTCCTTCGAATAATCTCTCTCACTTGCCGGTTTTCGATCCTAAACTTAGGTAATTTCGAGAGTTTCTTCTCTTCCTTCTTCGATTTCCTGCATTTTGGGTTGAGTGATTATTATTATTTAATTTTATTTTGTGTGTTGGCGTTTAGTCTACGCTGTGGAGGCGATGAGAACGGCGTAACCAGAGCCCCAATGACGATTTTCTACAACGGAACGGTTTCTGTATTCGACGTTCCTCCGCGTAAGGTGTGTGCTCCGTTGTTTTTTTTTTTTTTTTTCTGAGATTTTTCTCGCAAATTAATCTGTAAATATATTAATTTTTATTTATTCATAATTTATATTGGAACAGGCGCAAGATATTCTGAAAGTTGCTGTGGAAATGCTTCCTAAATCTGCAGAAAACTTGGAATCTAACTCACATAGTGAGAAAAATTTGTTGGAATCTCTTAGTGGAGGTTGGATTAGATTTTTTTTACTTCTATATTTGTATTTTTTTTTAATTTTTTTTAGAGAGGTTTCTCAGTTTCTTTTTTTTTTTCTTTTCCCGATGTATGCAGATTTGCCCATATCAAGGAAAAATTCGCTGCAAAGGTTTCTGGAGAAGCGAAAGGAAAGGTTCGTATTATCTTAAATTCGTTTAATTGCTAGGAGTAACATTAAAGATAAATTTGTCTTCAATTTTAATTTTTTTTAATGATAATAATTTCTCTTCAATTTGTTTTATTTGGGGGTTTGAGGGATCTTAATTTATTAAAGAAGAAATCCGATAATTACGATAATTCCCATAAATTTGCAGAGCGTTTATAATTATTTAGGTGTTTCCGATTTGTTTTTAATAAGTGCAATTTTGAATTAGAAGGAGCTAAAATATCTTCGCTTCACATGTACGAAAGTGCACATGCTGATTATAATTACTTAATCCTATTATTCTCTTTTTTTTTCCTTCTCGTTTTTTTTTCTTTTTCTTTTGGTTCAACTTTAACTATTCAAGTTTGAAGTTAAATTTGCTTTTCAGGGTTGACATTAATGAAGACGTAATAACATAATCGTGCAAAAACTAAGGTCGATAATTCTCCTATTCCTTGAACGGATTTTCCTTTTTTTTTTTTCCTAAGTAAAACTTGAAAGAATTAGACTAGTGAAAGTGCAATAAATTATACTAATAGTATGTATTTAATTCTTGCACGTGCGCTAAATGTAACGCGGCTTTGAATTTGATTGCAGGCTGATTACGGTGTCCCCATATTAGCCAGGAAGCAAACCCACGAGAAGAAATTATTTGTGCCCAAAAAAAAAAAAAAAAACTTATTATTATTATTCGTTCTAATTAAGTTTTATTATTATAAGAAAAAAGACGTGAAATCCCATGTTTGAAGAATTTCCGGTAGTTTGGGACGGCAAAAGGCACGTTTTTTTAGGACTGGATTAGGTTTGTTTCCTTCTTTCGTCGCACTTTCGGAGTCAACTTTTTTTTCTTTTCTTTTTTTCTCTTCTTTTTTTCCAGCGTCAATTAGTTAGTTGTCTGCAGTTGAATATTTTTAGTCATGTGTATAGTGTGGAATGCTATGACCACTTTTTTCATTATTGTTAGGTATTGTTATTGTGAAATCAGTTGTTAGAGAGTACTCTATTATTGTTATTCAAATGCAATATTATATTTGTACTTGCTTGGCTTGCATTTGACCTTTTCTTTTGGTGGTGTTGTGACTTGTGTGTGTGTGTGTTTTCTTCTTCTTTTTTCCTTTTTTATATTATTTTTTTATATTTAAAAATCGTTCATCTATGACTAATCAAAGAAAAGAATATTATAAAGAAGCACCTAATTATTGACCAATTCAGCTGTGGATATTATTCAATGTTGAAGATTTTGAGACATGAGGTTCATGTTTGTTTGTTCAACTTAAATTATAAATTAGACAGCTTTATGGGAATAGGTTAGGTAGAGTTAGTGAGTTGTTATCAAAAGCTAAACTATATTTTTTGTAAAATTGTAAAACGTTATTAATAAAACTAATTCGATTAGGCCTATTTGTTACCATCTGATTGCGTTTTCTTAACGATAGTCGTTGTGTGGACCCACAATACCCAATTCCAATTTCAATGTAGATCCCTTTCATCTGACGGAAATTCACAAGTTTAGTCGAAATATTTTGTTAGAATCAGTCCAAATTAGGGTTAGTTATCTTTGAATGTATAAACTATATATATGCGAACTCTCTACTCTTTTTTAAAACTATGAAAGCTTATAAATGCATGAACCATTAGATTTTTTAGAAATCATCTCTCAACTAAATCGAAACAATACATGGTGTCGGATTTTAGAAGGCAAAATACAAATAAACAGTGTATTCCCACTGTATTACTAGTAAAATAAGAATGAACTTCCCGGGGAAATAAATTTATGCAATGTTTTAAAAATCAAACCGGAAGTCAAACCGGCATGATCTTCGGGTCAGGGTTTGATCGGTTGAACCGGTTGAACTATAGTTGAAACTGTTTAATAAATAAGTCAATAACAATAATAATACGGAGTAATATTTACTATGTATATTAGGAATTTCATGATTTATATAGTATATCTATCTATCTATACTTATATAAAAAGAGTCTTGAGTACTTAATGTAAATTGCCTATTATGCCCTCATTATATAATTAATTTAAGAGTAATAAATGCAATGTGATACATACATGGTAAGTATATCTATGAACTATAGAATAAATCATTAGAAAATAAATTTTCCTTCTATATCATTTTAGTTTAATTAAATGTCTTACATACATAGTAAGTATATTTAGTGAGATCCATGGTCCCACAACATTTAATTTAATTTAGTGAAGAAAAAAAAAGAAGCATAAACATAATTTTTTTTCTTGTGAAAAAAAAAAGCGTAAACATAATTTTTTCCTTTTCTAAGATTTTTCTTTCTTAGAATTGACTTATTTTTACTTAAATTATTTTGTATAAACTATTTAATCAATCCTTAGAAAATAAATTTACTCGTATCTTATTTATCATTTTTGTTTAATTTAACAAATTTTTATGGTAAGTATATATAGTGAGACTGTGAGAATAATGAGGACCCCTTCATTCCCCCAATATTAAGTTTAGCCAAAAAAAAAAAAAAAAAAGAAGCTGTGATCTTTTTCAGAAATATACTCTGTGTGTCTCATTTCATTAGTCTCATTTTATTATTTTATACCTCACATATATATATATATATAACAAAGGGGACTAATGAAGTGAGACGGAGGGAGTATATATATATTTTTAATTATCTTGTTTTTGCTTAATTCATTCTTTACCTTAATTTATTTTTTATTTATTTGAGTTATATGTATTATGGATACAAGTTTGAATTATGATTTTATATGACGAGCTGTGAAATCTATTTAATCAAAGTTAGAGAAATCGTAATTACGATATTGATTACCAAAACCCATGCTTAGTAAATTTAGGATAAATTCTCACAAATTATATATTTGCTTGTATTAACCGTTGAGCTAAGTCACTAACTATTCTATATTTGAAAAACTAAAAGTTGATAAGATTATTAATATTCTGGTGCCTTTGTTATTTAAGAGTTATAATACTCCCTCTGTCCTATAAGACTACGCACAAAGTTCCATTTTGGATGTTCGGAAAAGTATGCACTTTCTATTTTTGAACATTATTATCCATTACAAATCATTTTATCTTTACTCTCCATCATCTAAACTTATTTACTATAAAAATACACTATGTCACTACCTAACATTTTATTAAAACATGCGCAGCTAAGAGTTGTAAGTAGTCTTATTATGAGATGGAGGATGTGAAATATTATATATATATATATATATATATATATATATGCATTACCACTATTTATAAAGTATAAAAAAAAGCTTAAGTTAAATTTACCTCATATAAAAATTTAGTTTAAGTTAATATACTAACTCAGTCCATGATAAATTGACATATTTTCTATTTTTCGTCCGTTACAAAAAAAAAATAGACACATTATAATTTAAAAATAGATTACACATAAAACTATCATTTTGGTCCCACATTTATTCACTTTAAGTGGGACCAAACTCCAATTAATATAATTAATACATTCAAAATGTAAGTTCAATGTTATTATAGCTTCCGATTCAGAAATGTGAACTTCTAATCTAAGAGAGAACAAATATGATTTGTGTGGCATAGAGTGTGATCGGAAAATTTAGGTTTTTGTGTAATCAATTAGTTAAAGTATAAACTTTGAAGATATCTTAACTTAAAATGTATTTTTTTCTTGCTAGCTTTAGACATACATATATTTTATTTTTAGTTATATTATTAAATATTTTTTATCAACAAGAATTAATATATAATCATATTGATTTTTATAATTACTACGGGGTATTTATCAAATATAGTCAAGAATACAAAATATATAGTTTTTGGAGGAAAAAGTATCCCACTATATAGCTAATGATTATTGATAATATAAAGTATTATAACATGCATATGCATGGTCAATAAAGTCTACTATTAATAAAGTCTCAATAACATGCATATGCATGGTCAATAACGAGAAAACCTTTTATACTGATTAAAATATAAAGTAAAAGGGAAGTCACACGTGCAACGCACGTTCTCAATGCTAGCGTTCATAAAAATTTAAGCACACTTTAAAATTCATAACAAAATTCATATTCATATTATATGTATTTATACTCAAAATTATATATATATAAATTGAGCATGATTAAAAATTGTTTAAATAATGAATTTATCTGTATTTTATGTATTAAATAACGTTAATTAATGAATTGGAGTATTTGAGAGGAATGTTTGAACCGGCCGGTTATGGAAAACCGCTGCCGGTTCGGCTGTTTAATTACCTGGTTTTTACCAGTTCTTCCCGGTAAATTGAAGCAGTGGTTGTTCCAATAGCTTTTCTTATCTTCTCGGCAGTGGCAGAGGTGAAAAGAGAATGAGAGGCCATTGGACTTGTGTTATTTGGGTGATCTTGAAATGGAGAAATGTAGTGGTGTTCGACGAAGGAGTGGAATTTCAAAGAATTGAGGAGGAAGTAAAGTGCTGGTTTTGGAGCTGGCGCTTGGTAAAGAGTGATGCAAGTCCCAGCACCAGTTACGTAGAGTGGTCGAAAAACAGTCTGTTCAATTACTAGAATATAAATTAGTTGTGAGGGTTGGTATCCCTTATACCTTCTTTAATACAATCTTTTTCCGATAAAAAAAGTGAATATGCTCCATAGAGTTTGGTTTTTACCAGCTGTTCCCGGTAAATTGAAGTAGCAGGTGTAATTCTAAACCATCAAAAGCTAAGGCTTCATTGCGTGTGCATCAACCGCCCCAGAAGAAGAAAAGATGGATGAAAAAAAAAACCCTCTAACAAGTTAGTAGGGCTGACTACAGTAGTTCATGGTTGTTTGAACTTATCTTGGAAAAACTAAAAAGGTCGAATACTCGTATTAGGAGGAGAAACGTATCTACTTTTGCAGCTCTTGTACGAGTTCATAACAAAACGGTTTAGGATGAAGATCTAGAAGACATCGTAGACAAAGGCAAGGTCTTGAGTACCGAATGAGAAAGTTCTTGTTTATGTTACTTATTATACTATCATATTCATTTGACTGTATTGGTGTTTACGGTGATGTCTTTACAGATTCTCTAGTAGATGAGGAAATAATATCTCTTGGATATAGCTTAGAGGTCCAGTGACCGTTGAAGGTGTACAAACGACACACGAATAGTAGTTGTACTAAGAAAATAAATTGTGTTTACTATAACTTAGATCTCCAGCCACCATTGAAGAAGCTTTATGAGCGATGCAATAATCGTAGGTTTTCTAATTGGTGTGATGCAGCTTATGGGCGAAGGTAATTAGATCAAGATTTGGAGAGCTAGAATAGAAGAACGAAGGGGAGCGTGGGTCTGGAAGGAGAAGGAGGAGAATGGGATGGTGGGGAAAAAATTGTAGAAGGGGTTGAAGGCCAAGAGGGGCAGTGGTTTGAGGAAGAGATGGTTCAAGTGCTAGGGGTGGCAAGCAGGCGTGTTTTTGAGAGGGTTTCGTGACTGGGAAAAAAACCATGAAGGATAGGTTCCCTAGGCTGTTTTGCCTCAGTACAAAACAAGAAAAAATGGTAGGGGAGATGGGGTGCTGGGAAAGAGATGGATGGAAGTGGGACTTTGGGTGGAGGCATGAACAGAGGGAGAGAGAAAAGAAATGGGAGGCCAAATTGCTTAATTTTTTTCAGAGGTTTCACCTCACTGAAGGGGCTCAAGACAAGTGGAAGTGGAGAGCAGCTCCGGACGAAAAATATTCAGTAAAGGTAGCTTACAATAAAATTGTTACGTGCTGCAGTAGCTCTTCTCAGGCAAGGGAGCAAAGGAGCGATTTTAAGGGGATTTGGAAAGCACACACATCGTGGAGACTGCTCCGTGATCATCTTCCTACGAAAGTTAATCTGTTGAGGGGAATATTATCAGTCAACAAGAGCTGGTGTGTAGCTATTGTAAAGATGTGGCTGAGTTTGCGTATCATATCTTCATGGAATGTTCGGAGGTGACAAAATTTTGGAACCTTATAATCGAGTGGGCTAGGGCCAATGGGTAACACCGAGAGGAATTGTTGATCATTTCAAAAGCTTTTCTTATCTTCTCGGCAATGGCAGAGGTGAAAAGAGAATGAGAGGCCTTTGAACTTGTGTTATTTGGGTGATTTAGAAATGGAGAAATGCATTGGTGTTCAATGCGAAGGAGTAGAATTTCAAAAGAATTGAGGAGGAAGTAAAATACCGGTTTCGGAGTTGGTGCATGGTAATGGTTGATGCAAGTCACGACACTAGTTATATAGAGTGGTCGAAAAATAGCCTGTTTAATTACTGGAGTGTAAATTAGTTGTGAGGGTTGGTACCCCTTGTACCTTCTTTAATACCATCTTTTTACGATAAAAAAGTGAATTCTGCTCCATATAGTTTGGTTTTTACCGGCTATTCCCTGTAAATTGAAGTAGCAGGTGTAATTCTAAACCATCGAAAGCTAAGGCTTCATTGCGTGTGCATCAACAGCCCCAGAAGACGAAAAGATGGATGCAAAAAGAAATACCCTCTAACAAGTTAGTAGGGCTGACTACAGTAGTTCCTGGTTGTTTGAACTTATGTTGAAATAACTGTGTCGAATACTTGCATTAGGAGGAGAAACATATCTACTTTTGCAGCTCTTGTACGAGTTCATAACAAGACGGTTCAAAGATCTAGTAGAAGACATCATAGGCAAAGGCAAGGTCTTGAGTACCGAATGAGAAAGTTCTTGTTTATGTTACTTATTATACTATCATATACATTTGATTGTGTTGGTATTTACGGTGATGTTTTACAGATTCTCTAGTAGATGAGGAAATAATCTCTTGGATATAGCTTAGAGGTCTAGTGACCGTTGAAGGTGTACAAGCTACGCAAGAATAGTAGTTGTACTAAGAAAATGAATTGTGTCTACTATAGCTTAGATCTCTAGCCACCATTGAAGAATGTGTACAGCGATGCAAGAATCGTAGGTATTCTAATTGGTGTGATGCAGCTGTTAGTAACAGTGATAATCAGTATATGTAACATGTTTATATGTTTATTTATGCGTTTGGAGTAAGTTTTCCTTGATTTCGTCATGCATGCCTTGTAGTTCTTCCTTTACAATTCTTGTTCCAAGATCTATGGAAGAGGAAGATAATTGTGATGGCATGAACAGAGTTTGTGATTCCTAAAACTCAAGTGATTGTAGATGAACCAACAGTTGTTAAGAACCCCTATTCCTTTCTCAAGCAAGCTCTGTGAACTGAGAGATGGGGTCGGCATGTGGAACACTTCAGCAAGGACAACAACAAAGCGATGTTAAGGGAGAGCAGGTTCTCGACAATCCCAATAATGTCCCTTCGCTTGCTGAGGAAGAGCAAGTTTCCCCTGACAATGCCAATGTTCTTTCGCTCCCTGTAGGCTGAGATTCTCAAGATGTGTGGACAGCCATCTCCAGGAAGATGGATGGCACATCGATGGTGCGTATGGCGGCGCCAATCTTCAGACGTTTGATGTTTCCCGTCCCGTGGGAGATAGTCACTCTACGAGAGCTCGGGCTTGATGCCGCGGCTGTCCCAGACGATCACTTCAACTGGCTCAATATATATCGGGTGATACGGAGTCAGCCACAGCCCAATGGAGATCGTCAGATGATTGGAGCGATCGTCATTGGCGATAAAGCTCTGTTGGCTGCTTTTCAAAACAATTCCATTCTATCTTCTTGGGAAAACACTGCAGCTTCTTTGGTGCAAGGGGATAACAATAAAATGGTTCCAAATACCCTTCCTGGAGTGTGGATCCTAGAGTCGAAAGTTCACCACATGACTTTTCCTATCCGGAGAACTAAGGTGATTCTAAGAGCAAAACACGTGCTATCTTTCGTCATGCCTAGTTGGGGGTCTCTTAGATACCAACCCATAGCCATCTTTGATGATCCCACGTGGCTTAGTCAGTACTTTATGTCCATCTTTGATAGACAGGCTATCATGGCGCAAGGGTATGCGGACAATATGTTTGTCCACATTCAGAATTTGGCCAATCTAGAGACTGTAATGCCAAGTTTCAAAAAAACTAATGGTGCTGTTTTATTTCACATCCCTCCACTGCTATCACTCGGGAACCGTGGTATTTCTGTGAAATATAAAATTAAGCATAACTGTCTGAATCAAGTGGTGGCTCTTCGTATGAGCTTTGTTACTAAGGTCCTGTAGGGTTTGGAATATTTGGACTGGATTTATATTTTGGGTGGCATTTGAGAGGACAACTATATTTTGGGTGGTATTAGATATTTTGGGTGGATAACTAAAGAAGCGCAAGCCCCCACTCAGATGCATTTTGGGTAAATTTTGATGCTATATGCAAAAATTACTTATTTCATGTATTTCAATTTTGGAGATGATGTATTTGATTTTATATCTTATCAAATTAAATGTGACATTGAGCAAAAAAAAAACGACAGTTGTCGAGATTGTCGAATGCAGTTCTTCCTTTACAATTCTCGCTCCATGATATATGGAAGAGGAAGATGATGGTGATGGCATGAACAGTCCTGTGATTCCTGAAACTCAAGTGGTTGTAGATAAACCGGCAGCTGTCGAGATTGACGAACGCAGTCCTTTTATGATTGTTGCCCCAAGATCTATGGAAGAGAAAGATAATTGTGATGTGATGAACAGTACTATGATTCTTGAAACTCAAGTGATTGCAGATGAACCAACAGCTATTGAGATTGACGAATGCAATGACAATAGTAAAGGTGGAATAATCTTTTCTTCCTGGTAAATTGAAGCAGATGGAGGGGGGATCGAACTATCACTTCCCCGGAACTCTTGTTTTCGAACATCAAGACTACAATCACATCGTAGAATATCATTACTTCCGAGAAAAGAAAGTGGTAAATGAATAATTATGAAATTCTTACGAGATCTAGCAAAAATCTATACAGCATCGTCGGAAACGATGTGTTACATCCCTAGATGTTGAATACAAAGTGAATTATGCTCCATAGTGTTTCATCAGCTTTATGATTGTCTATGCTTCCTTCGTTGTGGAAATTATATATTTATAATTTGCACGTATATTGTGTATTGCGGGCGATGTTTGTTATACATGAAACAAAAGAAATAAATTAAGGATGAATAAAATTTCCCTCAATCCTCACAATATATATATATTTTATATTTGAGAGGAGTACTTGAACTAGCCGGCTGTGGAAAACCGCGTTGGTTTGGCGGTTTGCCCGGTTTTTACCGGTTCTTCCCGGTAAATTGAAGCAAATGGAGAGAGGATTGAACTGTCACTTCTCCATAGTTGTTGTGTGTTGGATATCAAGGCCGTGATTGCATTGAAAAAATAATATTTCGATTCCAACTCAAGTTATTGCGAGCTCTCTTCTCTGGGATGACCAGGAAATTTGGATTGGGATGATGATGCAAACTCTCGAATTGCAAGTATCTGACGGGAACCTGCCGAAATCTAATTGGCATTGACATATCAATTGTTAAAATAACCAAGTTAATAAATGACACAATTTTTCTTTAATTTTTACATATTTTAAATGTTAAACTGCTCATTTTTCTTATTAATAAAAAATAGGTTAATAAATTTAGGGTTCTCATGTGGTCGTATTCATTCAAAAATTTGAATAATAAGATGTTTGTTATACATGTAACAAGAAAATAGTCTCATGTTCGTTTTGAATCTCAATCCCGCAAGTTTGTTAGATGTCTAATATATGTTAGGGTGGGATAATATTTTCATGTAGATTGTTGGGAACCCTGTTTAGTTTAGTTTTGATGATGTTATTAGAAACCACACTTAGTTATAGGACTTAGTTATAGGTTTGATAGGAACAGACTGATCTCCATGTAAAGATCAAGGTTGGTAGTGCAACCTTGTACCTAGTTAGATCAATCTGTCAACCTGCTCGTGTAACCTGCATAGTCCAACCTGCATAGGCCAACCTGCGGATGTCAACCTGCATGCTGAGGAACCTGTATGCTGAGCAACCTGCATATTGGCGAACCTGCATGCTGAGGCCAACCTGCATGCTGAGGAACCTGCTTAGGCCAACCTCCTGAGTGCAACCTGCATGTTGTGCAACCTACATGTTGTGGAACCTGCATGCTGAGGAACCTGCTTAGGCCAACCTTCTGAGGAACCTGCTGAAGCCAATATGCTTAGTCAAGCTGCTGTGAGTCAAGCTGCTATTAGTCAACAGCTTCTCAAGATGAAGATTCTAATACAAAGATCAAGCTTGAAGACCACAGAAAACAAAGACAGCTTGAGGTACAAAAGGTCGACCTTCCCAGTCTGACCTAAGCTGTACCTTGCCAACCTTGATGGTTCAAGCTGTATAGAAAACCTCAACGGCTAGAAGTCCAGTCAGCAGTACGGTTCTGACACCTCTGCAACTCCAACGGCTCTAATTCAAATTGGAGTCATATAAATACTTCAAGCCATCCCAGAATCGAGAGGTGGGAAAGAAGGGAAAATAGACGGGGAAGAGAGAAAAATAGAGAGAGGAAACCAGAGCTTCAAAGCTAAATCTATCCAGAAATCTTTACGCTTCAAAGCCAAACTCAACACTCGAATCCAAGCCATTTCCCAAGTGTTGAGACCTTCAAGATTTCTGAGTCTGGAACCTCACAGAACACTCTTCACAAGCTTACTACACATTCGTTCAAGTAAAGAAGAATCTGTTAGTTTAGCTGCAAGGTTGTATGTATGTTTGTATGAAAGGTTGTAAGGGTCACGACCCATAACTCGTGCTCGGCCTAAGTCTAAAGATTGACGAAGGTTGAGGCTGGTACTCAGCCAGTATAAATAAGAGAGAAGTAAGGAATTTCAGATACGACGGTATCTGACGTGGATGTAGGGACGTTTCCCGAACCACGCTAAATCGACTGTCTCGATCTCTCTCTCTCTATCTTTTATTTACAGTCGACCTTACAATGTTCAACTAACCTTCATTACATTGCACTTCATTGATATAATCAACCTGCACAAAGCAAGAATTTTCTAAGAGATAGCCAACCTGTCCACCAAACTTCCGCACACAGTTCGGTTTAGCAAGCTCACCAATTTACTGACTGAGCTGGATAAACCGAGCTGCACTGATAAGCTGAGCTGACAACTCAGTAAGATCGACTTTGTTTTTAAAGTCAAAACTGTTGGCGAATTGGTGTATTTCCCCCCCCCCCCATACACCAATATCTATTTATCGGGACCTACAAGTGGTATCAGAGCGGTGGTTCTTTTGACCATCGTATCTGTTTACTAAAAGTTCTTTTCAAAACTTTTGGTCAAATTGAACTGATCTAGGAAAATTCTTTTTGTAACCTTCATATCAACCTGTCATCATGGAAACTGCACTTGTTCGCAATTGCGAAGATTTTTCTATACAGGGATATGAAGATTGGAGCTTCAGGATTCGCATGTGCCTGCAAGCTCGTCACATTCGCATGTGGGATATCATCAAAAATGGATCCTCTCTTATCTACGGAGAAAAGGTTCAGATTGAAGGAGAATCTCCAGGCGAGGCCACGTTCAAACAAGTGGTCAAGAGTCCTCGTAAGTACACTGCCGAGGAAAGATTAGAAGCCAGCCTGGACAATTATGCGAAAGCGCTCATCTCAAGCACAGTCAAAGGAGTTCACCTTGCCAAGATCAGAAATCTGCAAACTGCAAAAGAAATGTGGGATACTCTAAAGTCGCTCAGCATAGGATCTGAAGAGTCGCAAGAGAATAAGCTCTCCATGGCCTGCAACAATTTCAATGAATTCAAGATGTTGTCTGGAGAGACTGTGGAGCAGATGAGAGATCGCTTCATGAAGATCACTCTCGAGATCGCTGCTATCAAAAAGGACAAATTCACTCAGCGAGAGTTGAATCTCAAGGTCATTCGTGCCCTCCCAGCAAGTTGGCATGTGTATGTTGCCCTCCATCCCAACCGACCTGACTTCAATAAGCTCACAACCGAAGAGCTTTTTGACATTTTGATGGGGAATGAGTACGAGATCATTCGTATTCATGGATCAGCTCCAGCTTGCTCTAACAAAGGAAGTAAAGCTAAAAAGAAATGGTATCAAGAGGAAGAAAAAGATGCTGCATTTCGAGCTGATCTGGCCAAAGATGTTCCTCCCAACTTATCTAAAGAGTTCACTAGGAAGGACGAACTGCTGCAAGATCTCGCGATGATGACAAGAAAGCATGAGAGGTTGGAATCTCGAATGCTCAAGTATAAGCAGTTCTATCGCGAGAACAAGCACAGAGTCGGTCAGGTCACTACAAGTCAAACAGACCAGATCTGATCAAAGCCGACTGAAACAAGCTTATTGTCAAGCTAGAAACACCAGCACTAGTCACCCAAGCTGGCTACTAAGATCGGTGGTACCAGTGTGATTCATATGAGCAGTCTCTCTTTCGAGATTTCTTCCAAAGCTGCTCATCAAGGTCAAAAGTATCAGAGAATCCAAGCTGCTGAGGAGCCATCTTATCATGCAGATTGCTATCAACCTGCTCCTCAACCTCTCAAGGGAGCTTGACCTCCCACTTAGCATCCGATCTCAACAAAATGCTAAGCCTATCTAAATTAAAGACTTTCAATTGCGAAGTAAATTCTGGAGTATTTCTATGGAAACTCTCTATTGATCAACAAGCAGATCACAATACAAGTGGTATCACAATGTAAGGTAAGAAGACACAGGTTACAGGAAGAGCTAAGAAGGCACAGGTTGCTCAACCTCCCCAACCTGTGATGCCAACTGCAGCTGCTCAACCTGTATCAGCTGCCCAACCTGCTACTGCCAAGCAGCTGTCTGCTCAAGAGAAAGCTTCAGCTGAATCCAACCTCATCCGGCTCATGGCAGAAGCTGGATACACTGCTGAAGACTGCGCAGATGAAGGCAAACAGAAGCTGTTTTTGGCTGAGCTGAAGACACAAAGGGCAAAAGACAAAGCTCGCGTCGCAAGCTTCAGAGGCCTTGAAAGCTGCAAGGAACAAGTGGTACAAAAGGCAAACATGATCTTCCGGAGGAGCTCACTGTTGGGAACCCAAAGGATGGTGCATCGAATCGATGATCGTGGTGAACAAGATAATGGAAAGGCTGTCTCAAGATGCAGATCGAGAGCAACAGATCAGCTAAGCTTATTTCTAGAGTTGACCTGATCAGTCTGCTCAGTCAATCAAGCTGATCTCATAACCAAGCTAGCCTCCTAGTCAAGCTGATCAACCTTGACACATTTTAAGGGGGAATGATCACTGATTTGCCAGCCCAGCCGATATATCCGTAAAACACCAGATCAACAATTAAGGGGGAAACAGAAAATGCAATGATCTTTCCAAGCAAGTCAAGCTCAAGGAAAAGAACTCTTCTTTTCGCCAGAAAGCACAGACCCTTATTGATAATGTCGAAAAGGGGGAAAGATGTAGAACGAGCATGGAAAGATGTAGAAAAATGGGGAAAGATGCAGGATAGATGCACTAGTGGTATCAAGATGCAGGAAGAGCATAAAGCACAGAAAGCAAGTTCATCTTGCTGAACTTTTAGTTCATTGATCTTATATTCTTATCTTTAGGAACTATTTGTAAAGTGTTGGTTTCGACATCATCAAAAAGGGGGAAATTGTTGGGAACCCTGTTTAGTTTAGTTTTGATGATGTTATTAGAAACCACACTTAGTTATAGGACTTAGTTATAGGTTTGATAGGAACAGACTGATCTCCATGTAAAGATCAAGGTTGGTAGTGCAACCTTGTACCTAGTTAGATCAATCTGTCAACCTGCTCGTGTAACCTGCATAGTCCAACCTGCATAGGCCAACCTGCGGATGCCAACCTGCATGCTGAGGAACCTGTATGCTGAGCAACCTGCATATTGGCGAACCTGCATGCTGAGGCCAACCTGCATGCTGAGGAACCTGCATGCTGAGCAACCTGCATGCTGAGGAACCTGCTTAGGCCAACCTCCTGAGTGCAACCTGCATGTTGTGCAACCTGCATGTTGTGGAACCTGCATGTTGAGGAACCTGCTTAGGCCAACCTTCTGAGGAACCTGCTGAAGCCAATATGCTTAGTCAAGCTGTTGTGAGTCAAGCTGCTATTAGTCAACAGCTTCTCAAGATGAAGATTCTAATACAAAGATCAAGCTTGAAGACCACAGAAAACAAAGACAGCTTGAGGTACAAAAGGTCGACCTTCCCAGTCTGACCTAAGCTGTGCCTTGCCAACCTTGATGGTTCAAGCTGTATAGAAAACCTCAACGGCTAGAAGTCCAGTCAGCAGTACGGTTCTGACACCTCTGCAACTCCAACGGCTCTAATTCAAATTGGAGTCATATAAATACTTCAAGCCATCCCAGAATCGAGAGGTGGGAAAGAAGGGAAAATAGACGGGGAAGAGAGAAAAATAGAGAGAGGAAACCAGAGCTTCAAAGCTAAATCTATCCAGAAATCTTTACGCTTCAAAGTCAAACTCAACACTCGAATCCAAGCCATTTCCCAAGTGTTGAGACCTTCAAGATTTCTGAGTCTGGAACCTCACAGAACACTCTTCACAAGCTTACTACACATTCGTTCAAGTAAAGAAGAATCTGTTAGTTTAGCTGCAAGGTTGTATGTATGTTTGTATGAAAGGTTGTAAGGGTCACGACCCATAACTCGTGCTCGGCCTAAGTCTAAAGATTGACGAAGGTTGAGGCTGGTACTCAGCCAGTATAAATAAGAGAGAAGTAAGGAATTTCAGATACGACGGTATCTGACGTGGATGTAGGGACGTTTCCCGAACCACGCTAAATCGACTGTCTCGATCTCTCTCTCTCTATCTTTTATTTACAGTCGACCTTACAATGTTCAACTAACCTTCATTACATTGCACTTCATTGATATAATCAACCTGCACAAAGC
Source organism: Mentha longifolia (assembly GCA_001642375.2). NCBI lineage: Eukaryota > Viridiplantae > Streptophyta > Magnoliopsida > Lamiales > Lamiaceae > Mentha > Mentha longifolia. The sequence continues at coordinate 17,632,935 of CM038121.1, forward strand.
AAGAATTTTCTAAGAGATAGCCAACCTGTCCACCAAACTTCCACACACAGTTCGGTTTAGCAAGCTCACCAGTTTACTGACTGAGCTGGATAAACCGAGCTGCACTGATAAGCTGAGCTGACAACTCAGTAAGATCGACTTTGTTTTTAAAGTCAAAACTGTTGGCGAATTGGTGTATTCCCCCCCCCCCATACACCAATATCTATTTATCGGGACCTACATAGATGTATACGTTTGAGATGTCAAATTGTCCGTTGTTTGATCGTTGTTGTAGGAGGTTTAGAAAGCTTGTGAGTAAGTAGAGATGTTATTTCTTGAATAATTATATTCATTTTGGATGTCAAGCCATCGGTCCGTTGTTCAACATAATAATACTAATAATAATAATAATAATAATAATAACTAGATTGATAAGGTGAAATAAGGTGTAAGGACCGAATCACATGCAAAAAGTAAACCCAATATTATTATTTTAACAAATAGGGCATTATTTTTACATTGTGTAAAATGTTTGAGATTTTATTTTTTAAGTCTAACATCTCAATGAGAGTAGTTTAATTTTTTACTCTAATTTATAATACATCTCAATTTAAAAATACTAACAAGTCAAATATAAACATGTTTTGTTCTTTCGAGGTAGGTACATTATATATGGTGAATGCTTCACGCGTTGTTTAAAATCTAATTTTGTTTAGTTAGAATAATTGTCATGTATTCCTAACTTCCACTAAAAAATAAGTTCATGATTTTTTTTTCTGAATGAAAATACATACACTCAACCACATGCAGAGAATGCAAACGTTTGACAAATTTAAAATATATGACTAGCCCTTCAGATACATGAATTGACCATCAACTTAAAATAATACCAATTCATTGTAACGAGTGTTCTTAATTATGTGAATAGTTAATCTAAAAAATTCGAAGAACATTAGGAGTGCACCATGGATGCTCCGATACTCTATTCATTATGATCATGCTTAATGTGTTCATAATTAACACGACGATAATATAATTAAGAAAAACTATTATAATTACATACCTTAAAAATAAACCATACAAAAAATTAAATTAAATCCTACTAAAGAAACTAAACCTCAAATAAAAAAAATTATTGACGTGAGGAAAGCATACGCAATCCATGTAAATTAATGAGCATCTATAATTGGTAAATTAATTTTCTATTGAATAATAAATTATTCTTACATAACTTTTCACGAACCAAAGAACACTCAACCCCAAATTGATCTGAACTGTTGATTATTATGTGTTCAGTGGTCTAAATTGATCGGTGTTATAATTGTACTGAGAATCCATTATGATAATTAACGTATTTTAATAGAAGTGATAATGCATTAGATACATAATACATTATCTTTTACATACTGTGCATTATAGTTATACATAAAATGCATCATTTTACACTATGTTTGACGAAAAAAATATTTTGTACAGGGTACCAACTTTTCAATCTCACAAAGAAATTTTTATACACACAAACACACATATCTCAATCTCACGAGGAACTTCTTTTTTTTTTTTTTTTCCCTTCTAATTTTTGTCATTGTTTTGATATATTCTCATAGTTTTGGCTTATTAACCAATTATCTAATCAAATTATTTTGGCTAATGGACCCTTTATTACTAAAATTCAAAAAGGGGCAGGCCCGGCCCAGTAATTTATTGGGTATTTACACACTCGAAAGCGCGCGCGAATCGTTGTTGGCATCGGCAACTCTTCGCATGAACAAATTCAAAACTTGCTGCTTTTTGCAGCAATGGAGGTACGGCGGCGATCATCTGCCCCTCCGCGTGTGTTCTTTTCTAAAGCATCGTCTCGCATCTTCGGTTGCTCTGGCTCAAGAATGTGGAGGCCAGCCCACGAGCAACAAAGCTTCAGCTTCATCCTCGCCGGTCTTCGATTCTCATGCATACGCGCGAATGCTACAGCTTTGCACGAAGAACAGCGAGCCCACCAGAGCGAGAATCATCCATTGCGATATCCTGAAGAGAGGGGACTGTCTGGACTTATTTTCACGCAATATTTTGTTGAATATGTACTTGAAAATGGGGTTTTTATCTGATGGGCTTAAAGTGTTCGACGAAATGCCGGAGAGAAATGTTGTTTCGTTTGTTACTATGATTCAGGGCTATTCTCAGTTTGAAGAGCATGATAAAGCTGTTAACTTATTCTTTAGGGCACATAAGGAGGGTCATGAGCTTAACGCTTTTGTTTTCACTACGATTTTGAAGTTGCTTGTGAGCATGGATTGGCTGCAGTTGGCATTGTGCGTGCATGCTTCCATTTATAAGCTTGGTTATGGCTCCGATTCCTTCGTTGGGACATCTCTTATTGATGCTTATTCGGTTTTCGGGGTTGTGAGTGCTGCTAAAGAAGTGTTCAAGGAAGTTGTCGAAAAGGACATGGTATGTTGGACAGGGATGGTATCTTGCTATGCTGAGAATGAATGTTTTGAAGATTCACTGAATCTCTTGAATCAGATGAGGTCGGAAGGCTTATTGCCAAATAATTACACTTTTGCAAGTGCGATTAAGGCGTGCCTTGGACTAAAAGCTGTTGATATGGGAAAGAGTATTCATGGCTGCATAATAAAGACATGTTATGAGATGGACCGATTTGTGGGTGTTTCATTGCTCGACCTGTATACGAGGTCCGGGGACATTGATGATGCTAGACAAGTATTTGAGGAGATCCCTAAAGCGGATGTAGTCCCCTGGAGTTTCATGATTTCAAGATACTCACAGGGTAATTATTATCAAGAAGCATTGGATATGTTTCGGAAAATGAGGAGAGCATTTGTAAGTCCTAACCAGTTCACTATGGCTAGTGTTCTTCAAGCTTGCGCAACTAAGGAGGATTTGGAATTGGGATCTCAACTCCACTGCCACATGATTAAGGCTGGGCTTGATTCGAATGTGTTTCCTCTAAACGCCCTCATGGACGTGTATGCTAAATGTGGAAAATGGGATCTTCGTTGGATTTGTTTGAGCAATCAAGTAATAAAAATGAGGTTTCTTGGAACACAATGATAGTTGGGTATGTCCAACAAGGAGATGCAGAGGAAGCCTTTCATCTGTTTCTGAATATGTTAGAACAACGCATCCACGCAACTGAGGTAACATACTCGAGCTTGCTCAGGGCCGCTGCATGTTTGGCTGCTCTGGAGGTTGGGATTCAGCTACATGCTTTGACTATCAAAACCATGTATGATGAAGATGATGCTGTGAGCAATGCTCTTATCGATATGTATGGAAAGTGCGGACGAATTTCGGATGCTCGTTCAGTTTTTGATTCTATCAGTGAGCTAGATGTTGTTTCATGGAACTCGATGATCTCAGCATACTCAATGCATGGTCTTGGTGCTGACGCCATAAAAATCTTCGAGGCTATGCAAAAAACCAACACCAAACCTAATTATTTGACCTTTGTTGCTGTTCTTTCAGCTTGTAGCAACACGGGATCTATGGATCTAGGCCAATCTTATTTTATTTCCATGCAAAAGGACTATGGTATTGAACCATGCATGGAACACTATACTTGTATGGTATCACTTCTTGGAAGATTAGGTCACATTGAAAAGGCGGTAAAGATGATTGAAGAGATTCCTCGTGAACCGAGTATTATGATATGGCGTGCATTACTTGGGGCTTGTGTTGCACACAATAATGTTGAGTTTGGGAAATTTTCGGCTGAGAAAGTGCTCGAGTTGGAACCCGAAGATGATTCAACTTATGTGCTTTTGTCTAACATATATGCAGGTGCAAAAAGATGGGATAATGTGGCTGCTGTTAGGAAAAGTATGAAGAGAAAAAGAGTAAAGAAGGAACCAGGTCTTAGTTGGGTTGAGAACCAGGGAATGGTTCATTATTTTGCTGTAGGAGACGATTCACATGATGATATTAAACTCATTCGTGCAATGCTGGAATGGCTCAACTTGAGAAGCAAAAGAGCTGGTTATGCTCCTAATCATGACATGGTTCTGCTTAATGTGGAAGAAGATGAAAAATCACGTCTCTTGTGGTTGCATAGTGAAAGAATAGCTTTGGCATATGCTCTTCTTAGAACGCCTCCTGGGAGTTCCATCCGCATAATTAAGAATCTCCGTATATGTGCTGACTGTCATGTTGCGCTTAAGCTGGTATCCGAATTGGTGCACAGAGAAATTGTTGTTAGAGATATAAACCGGTTTCATCACTTCCATGATGGTATTTGCTCTTGCAATGATTACTGGTGATGCCTTTGATTTATATTTGAAGTTCTTCAATGGAGTTCTGTGGCAACCAAGGAATGGTATGATCCATCAGTTGGTAGAGAGAGAAACTATCGTTAAAGATGCAAACTGATCTTGTCATTTCATGAGTATATATTGTTGATTGGAAACAAAAATTTGGAAAATTTCCCCTGAAATTTAATACCTAGATCGTGCCAGAGGGGTGCATTTTGTTTTTCTTTTATTTGATTTTTTTGAACTATTGGTTCAAAAGGTCACTGACAATTTGCTAGAAGGTCAACCAGCTCGATCAACTTCAACAAGAAGACCATCAATGTCAACTAGAACGATGACATCTATATCTCCGAGCAGGCCTTCTGTGAAGACTCCTGTACCTATTCCGCCAATTGGTCCTGCCAGCACTCCGCACAGAGAAAAGATGTAGTCAAATTCCACCTTTTAATGCTTTGAGTTTTTGCAAATTTCTGGACATCAATTAGAAAATATTATCCTTTGGAAAAGTTTTGGATCATAGCTTCTTCCTTGCATGACAATATTTTAGCTCACAGCCTTGTGACAGTGTAACTGTGCAAATTTTACTAGAAGGATTTTCATGCTTCATTGTATTGCCATTGCTTGCATAGTATCCTTATATCATATCTAGCCTTTTTTTGTGAAATCTATTTGATTCGTTCTGATTTTTATCAGTATTATTTTCAGGTTCTCACCAGATTTAGCACAATTGAATTTAAAAGATGGGCGTGGTTCTTCTGCACTTCGTGACGATGTATGTTCAAACTTTAGCTGTAAAGATCTTGAAGAAGCTGGGTTTTTTGGTTGCATATTCTCAACAGCTTGATATGCTGCAAGAAGAAACTGAGAATATTATTGAAAAGGTCTGTTTGTCATCAGTTCCCAGCATTGCTCTTATTCCCACATGTGACCTGCTTACCAATTTTTATTTATTTGTCTGTTTCAGTTTTCCAGCTGAGACTTGCAGAGGAGAGTTGTGAAGCAGTTGAAGCAAGAGTTAAGGAGCTGGAGAAACAGGTGATGCATTCTCAATTTCTCAATGTATTTGCTTACATTGCAGGTACATCTTCTCAAATATGTATGTGATTTTCTTGTGAAGTCGATTTGAATCTGATATGCTCTATCTTTTCTAAAATCACCTGCTTTAGGTGATCTGAGGAAGAAGATGTAGCATATAGCATATAGCTACCATAAAAGAGAAGTTATTTGCATTTGCTCGTTTACCATTTGAAAGTACTAATACTATGTCATAGGAAATGCGCAAGCAATTTATCTAGAAGAATTCTGCTGATAAAATGATCCCCTAATTGTGAGTTACTAGTGATACTTGAGTTTATCCGTGTTCTGGTACAAATCTTTATTAGCTCCTGAAAATTATCTTACATCAGGTTTCGATCTTAATTCTGCTGCACTGACTTCTCCATGAATATCTGGGGGCTGCTCATTCAAATTATGTCCTTATATTTCAGGTTGCCATATTTTTTCTTGAAACAAAATTCAATCTACGCCAAAACAATTGGACTTGATTGCTATTAATTGATCCAATTTCATTCTTCCATCCAACCAGGCATCTATGCTGATATTGCTGTGTCAAAGCATGAATCCGCTGGACAGAAAGCTAAACAAGAATGCTGGGAGCCTGGGAGAAAGGCTAGTTATCTGTTGCTGATTTCCAATTTCTGACCTGTATAAGCAATCCAAGACGAAATTTTGTAGCTGTTATGTTGTACTATGGATTTAACAAGACTTGTTCGTGTCCGATGTTGTGCAAGTAATAAGTAATAACAACCTGCAAAGAAGCAAACTTGTTGAGGATTTCAACGATCTTACTGGAGAAGGAAACATTGAGAAGTATGGTTGCCAAAGGAGTAGTACCAAATTTCCATTTCCTTCTAAATGTTAATCATGCAATATTTCAGAAGGAAGATCTTGTAATTGCTTGTTCTGGGTGTTTGGATGGCTAATTTGATTGTTGTTTTTATTTATCATTAAGGTTGAAGATTCTGTTGTTGTTGCCGTTGCTCAAACTCAAAGACGACATAACTCCGTTAGTTCGTTTCCAGGTTTGTTTTTAGTATCTGTTAAGCATCGTTGAGTGTTCCAGTTCCTTGGTGCGGTTTCTAATGCTCGCTACCTACACTTCGGGAAGATTGTTGCCAAATCAATGGATCTAATTGGTTAAAGACTCTTTTCTCAGACCAAAAAAACTTTTTGTTCCCCTTTATTCTCTTGAAACTAGACCTGGTGCTCAAAACTGTCAATTGTGCTGAGGCAAATATAAGTTAGTCGTGGGAGTATCATTATATTTGTGAATCTAGCCAATGACTTGTTTTATTTGTCATCATTGCATTCTGAAGCTTCTAAATCATTATATTTTTTAGATTACTGAATTCTTACTTATAGCACAAGCATACATCTCATAATGAGTGCCTTGCTTTCCTTTTAACTTTTCTCCATTTTTCTAAACCGTTGTGATTCGACAGATTTCAAGTCACCAATTGATCTGAAGAATACAATAGGTATTGCTCTGAGTTTGGAATCAAATAATGTTGGTGTTGTATCAATGGATGATGGTGTGATGATTCAAGAAGGAAGTTCTGTAAAAGCAACAAGAAGAATTGCTCAGATACATGTGGGTGCATCTTCCTTTAAGAAATATATCGTGAACCATTTAGCATGTCGAAATACCGATTTGACCTCATTGATTATGAAATTATTAGTCATAACCTGTTCTGCCTTCTGGCTTCCTATTGTCTGTGTTAATGTGTTTTTATGAAAAGAAGGATACCAATCGCTCGGTTTGCTTGTATTTCTGGGCGAGTTGTCTGATTTCATCGACAACAAGGTGGTAAAACCACCTCCTAATCAGCCAAAGAAGATAAAGTTGTGTACTTTTGTTTCTTGATCTCGGATTTCTGAGGAATCTTGGAAGCCTTTGGTAAGCTCCTATGGTCCCTATTGGCATGTTTCTTCTTCAATTAATAATATGGGAACTCTAGCTCTTTCACATTTGACAAATAGGTCCAGCGTGGCTTGTTATGAAAAATGATGATCAGCAAAAAATAAATGGAGATCCAAGTTTGCCCTTGAGGCTTTATATGTAATGATAGTTTATGAAGAAAATATCTCTTCATTCAACAACTTTTATAGAATAAAATGCACTATTCTGGTGTTGAGCAATTGCAGGCATGGCTTACATACTTCTGGAGAAGAGCTAAAGCTCATGGCATAGAGGAAGAGATAGCGAAGAAGAGACTCGAATTCTGGATCAGCCGTCCATTGATGGTGAGCTAGTTTTATCATAACTTGACATTGCAAGATTAATAGTCTGTGCATTCCATCAATTAATATAGAAATGGCAATTTATTTGATCTAATTTGATAATGCAGTGCAACAACGGCAGAAATTGGAAATTCGAGTCGAGACTATGAGATCGGAAGCTTGTCGCAGAGAAAAGAAATACAGCAGGACGATAGCTTCCCTTCTTCATAGACCAAAATCTACCAACTAATTGCTCTTCACTGCATACTAAATCAAGTTGAAAAATCAAGTATGTTTCATTTTCTTTTTTGTACGAGTGAGACATATATAGCTAGGTCAAGCAATACTTTCTCTAGGTGTTAAAAACTAGTTTGGATATCACCTTTTGTTATGAATGTAATGCATGTATAAATACATTAACAAGAATGAGTATACTTGATGAAGACAAAAGGGAAGAATAACTTTTAGAAATTGAGAATATTAATGCTAAGTTATAATTTCAAATTAATATGGTATTGTTAATTCTTAATTAATCCATCCGTCACATTTTACGTGGCACGTCTTGAATATATATGATTAGTAAATAATAGAAATGTGCAGTCAAGTAGAATGAGACGGAGCATTTAAGTGACAATATCATAGAGATTATAATTGGCATACATGACTCTATAACTTATAATCATTTCGGTTATTGTATTTTCGATGGAAAAGCCAAAGTCACTTGTTCTGGACCAAAATGATAGTAATAGAAAGTTGAGTAAAATTAAAATCCTTAAAGCTTATCATGTAATTTACTATACAGGAAAACTATTTCAATCATCATTAGTGACTATTAATTTCAATCCCACGACCAAATCGACGAAAAATATAATGATTTAATTTAGTGGATAGTATGATTATATTCCTTGACTAATTTAAAGAAAAATCTAATTTTGGTAATCTTCCTTTCCTTTATCCCTCTTTACGACTCTTTATTGAAGTATCGTGATTTTGTCTTTGCTGAAAGCATTATATGTTATCTTACTAGGATAGGAAAAATCCTGTCGTTATTTAACGACAGATTGACCGTCTACGACGCGTTCCATCTCAATCTGAAACAACGATGGAATTCGCGTATCTAAGACGGAATATATCATCGCCATTCGTCGAGGTTCTTGTAGTGAGTCATGCTGCAGAAAGAATTGAAAGGCCAACCGCAGATTGATGCACCTTTCCAAACTAGTTAATCAATGACGTAATTAGAATTTGCTCATCGATTCACATAATTCTTTAATAAGTATGTCAACTGCAGTTATTATTCATGTTTGAAATTGATATTTTGTTGTTTGTAAGTGATATTCAAGAATCAAGATTGTTCTTTGGCCCAATTATAGTTGGTAAATATTAGTATGATGAGATAATCCTTTATCATTGGCAAAGAAATTGAGCGATAGAATAACATTTTGTGAAACTGTATTGTGAGCATACATATAATTTAAACATTCGTTAGTGAATAAACTTTGTGGCCTTGTCTAATCTAAGATCTAAGATGATGTATACCAAAACCATCATATATTCATATAGCTTTAAAATGGGATGAAGTGCATTTTTAATCTTGGAGAAAATGCAAGCGTTTCTAAAATGTTGTTGGAATATAATTGTTCAACATCATGGACTTGTGTATTTGATTTAAAAACTTTCTAATTTTTTCCCTTTCCGACTCCCGTTCGGAAAATGAAGGACACGGCTAGTATGTAGATATAATTTAGAATGAAATGGCAATTTCTGTTTCCATTTATTATATTATGGCTAAATATAAAATTATAACCAAGAATGATCATTTTTGTAGTAGTAATCTCATGAATATGAGATTAGTCATTTCTCACTACTTTTGGGGAACTACTATTTCTAATTATCATAAACGAACTTTATTTTTTATTTTTGAAGAAAATATCGTTACTCACGACTAGCTAGACTTTATCGGGAACTTTGTGTGGGCTAGGTCGTTGGATTGGGCCGGTCACGGCTCATTGGGCCAAATAGAAAAATCTAACTAAAATGGTTTCTGAGTGGCTTTTTTGCACTGTGAATGAATAAATGTGGCAAAATATTAGGTCAACCATACCCGTCCTGAGCCTAGCATGCTTTTAATGAAATGGGGCCAAACTATTTTTGTCAACTCTACCAACAGATAGGTTTAAAGTTGTCAAGTGGGTTGGACCAATCCTAACCTGCGTGGCCCAGGCCCGTTACGGGCCTGAGCCACGCTTGACCCAATTGCTTAAAGTGATTGAGCCAACGAGCATGCCCCTTGAAATGAGTTCCATGGGGCTTATTTTCAAGCCCAAACCTGAACCCAACTTAGGCCCAAATTCATAATATGAAACATTAAATGGGCCATTATTGGGCTTTTCCGCCTAAAAAGTCTAGCCCAAGTCCAACCCGCTATAACAGAAGGTTTCGACCAAGCTAGGTCTATACATTTAACGGGCTTGAGTTGGTCTAAACTTTTGCGTTATAATAATATAATTCAATTAAAATTTGATCATTCCATCTGTTATGGATAATAACCATAAAAATTGAATTACTTAATTCATTTCAATCTCACTAAATTTCATATACATATGGGTCATCACCTAAGTGCTATGCCAATGTTATAAGTATATGCTTATTTCGATAACCCCTTCCAACCCAAAACTCAAAATTAATTTTGTCTGAGCTTTATCAAATTTAGCATATTGCATCTACTACTAAAGATTTTTTTTTTAATTTTTACATGAAAATACGCAATAATTTAAAAAAAACAAGATGCAATAAAGTTAATAAACGTGAAAGTATTCCCTAAAAAATAATAATAATAATAATAAACGTGAAAGCAATAGTGTGATTTTTCTCAAGCATTATCACCCACATATAGAATATGCAACTCTAATTAAGCTTACTCTTGTGGATAGTACGTTGTTATTAAAAGTAAGAGTTTATTGATGCACCCATAATGCAATAATTTAAGATAATTGTTAGTAATCTTTATTATGCTATGGGCTACAAGCCTATAACTCAAGGGAGTAGTTTCCAATATTGCACTTTTGTGTACTTGAAAAAGTGAGTAAAACCAAATAAATAGGTGAAAATTGTTAAGAGATTAAAGGGGAAGGTGGTGGAAAAAGGTATGATTAAAGTGTTGATAATGAAGATTAGGAAAAGAAAGTAATGATGGTTAAATAGGAATAATAATATTGTACGTGGGCGGGCCGGGTTTAGGGTTTCTGGGAAGGGGGGGGGGGAGGTGGGACCCACAAGGAGAGGCCCCCCATGAAGGCTGGGTTCGCACGCGTTGTCAGCCGCTGGGGGCCCACCGGGGTTGCCAGCTCAGCACACGCACGTCCATGCAGGCGTGGAATTTTATGGCCCCTGCATTGTCGGGTTGTACGCCGTTATTTTTTTATATTATGCGCATGACTTCTCTTTACGAGGTACTACTCCTTCCTACTACTCAAATTAAATCCCTAATTTTTTAATTTATTTAATTAATCGCGCATATAATTATCCACCAATCTTTGAAAAACTATATAAAAAGGAAAAATCAAGAACCGAACTGAAATACTATATATGTATCTTTCGCCGCTGTACTATTGATACGTGTTGGATTCTTGAATTATTTGATCGACTAATATATAACACATGATAAGTGGTGAAATATCTACTTATGTATATACCATATGAGAGTTTTGGTTCATATGAGAACCAGTTTATTCGTGAGAATCGTGAGAACCCACTTTTTTAGTTATACTTTCATGTTTTTTTACTTATGTAATTATGATTTTTTGGAAATAACGCTTTCATGTTTTTATTTATATATGTATTTTTGCATGATTGTAACATATAACAAGCACGATTTGTAAAAAACATAATTTTATATCTAAAAAAGCATTACTTGCAAAAAAGCATAAATGCATAAGTAAAAAATCACAAAAGCATAACTAAAAAAGCGAGTTTTCACGGTTCTCACGAATTGAATGGTTTTACAGGAACCCTCCCCTACCATATGATATAGTATCAAATTATTCTATGAAAAAAAAAAACATAGTGTTGTTGTGAGGGGACCCACATGGAGATTTGATGAAACGGTGGTAGGGATGAAGAAATCGCGATGGACATACATGGTTGACGAAAGAAGAATAAACACGCAATGATGTTGCAAACATGTAATTATTACATTGCAACCTAGAACAATTTATTGGGAGTTGACGTAACATATTTACAGAAATTCTCGCCATTATTTTCTCAAACTATCTACAACATGTGTTTGGATGTCTTCCGAAATAGAATTCCATTGAGAAATATACATAAAAAAATATATCAAATAAAATTGGACAAACAAACAAATTAACATGTTACATGTAGCGGCATATATTGATGAAAAAGTACTTGAGTTTAGTCCCACTTATTAAATTTGAATAGGATCGTTCCACAAATTTAGTCTTTGTATCTAAAATAGAAAATATATCAAATTCATTGTCCAAAACATACAATCTCAAGATTATGCTAAATTACAAAATATGACATTGTAACCCACAAAAATTTAATTACTTTATTTTATTTATAAAGTTTCTTTTCCATATTATTAATTTGATAAAAGTATCTCAAAATACTTCCTTATCTTTATGATTTGATTATAAGAAATTATTTTTAAACATCCATGTTTAGCCATCCATGACTAAATTTGTGGGTAAAGGAGGAATTATTCACTAACCACCGTGATAATTCATACTCAAAAAATTATTTCAAATACATTCGTCGACTATATATAAGAATTATTGTCGCTTGTTGAAAAAAAAAAACAAAAAACAAAAAAAAAAAAAACCAAACTTATTTACGCAAAATTATTAATTTAAAAAAAAATTAAATTCTATTTTAAATCTTTTAGTGACATGTAGCGCGGCCACCGATAATTTTTTGTATATAACGCCTTCATCCTTTATTTTTAAAACATGGACCAACTCCAAACGGAAATTATTCCACGCCTCAATTTTTGGGACCATATATGAGCCTAATTGGTATGTATATTCATATGTTTTTGCATGGGAAATAATAAATGAGTCATAATTCATATACAATCAAATATAAAAGACAAAAAGATGATTTCCCAACTCAATTTTGAGGTAATTGTGTGTGCTAAAAACACTTTGCATGCTAATTCTTGGTTAGACAAAGTATGATAGCACAAATAAGTAATAATGAAAGTTGTATAATTAATTTTGTTCTAAAAAACAATGATCAACTAAGAAAAAGGTGTCATATATATCATCTTTCGATGGAAAATTGAGTAATTAGTGATTTAAGCATTAAAAATAAAATAATGGGAAGAAGAAATAAACTGGGTTGTGGTAATGATGGGAAGTGGGGTTATGTATGAGTAAATGAGAGAATTGGGGGGAAAAGTTATTAAAAAGTGAGGAATATTTGGGGTTTTGTGACATGCAAGGAGAAGTGTAACTGCATTCACCTTGTTAATTTATTATTTGTATGTAGTTTCACTTTTGCATACAGACATTACTTACATATTATAATTATAATAATATTATATTATCATTATATATAATAAATATATAAATTAAACATTGTCCCTCTATTCGAAATGCATGTCTCATTTCAGTTTCAGTGATGCAAAGCGTGCCTGCACTTTCTGCATTCAATAACCACAGCCCTACAAATTTGTCTTGCCTATATATATATATATATATATATATAGGGAAAGGTTCACATGCAAATAAATCTTAGTGTGAGAAGTGCGAATTATGCTTAAAACTATACAAAATCATGCTTACAGCTATACAGAATCATGCTTAAGGTGCATGTTGTGCTTATAAGCATAAATTCGCGCTTCTCACACTAAGACTTAAATCTATATGAACCAAACTCTATATATATATATATATATATATATATATATATATGAGAGATTGAGAGAGAGAGAGAAGTGAATTAAGTCACATGAAATACGATTTTGAAGACTCATAGACAATTTCAAAATATCTAATAACATTTGGCCATCTAAATAAGTAATTTAGTTTTGTTAGGTAAAGAATCTTGATACGATCTCACATCGGATCCACAAATTATTGTGGATTGGTACTTAAGTAAGCGGTCAAACTTCCACTCATAGCCTAGCTTTTGGGTGGAGTTAGGACTTCTGGCTTGAGTACCTATCAATTGGTGCTTTCATTGAGAGTGCGGACGTGGTGCGGAAAAAGGCTACCTGGGAGAAGGCTACCTGGTGGGACCAGAGTGAGAGCCATCCAGTGGACATCCTGCGGACGTGGTGCGGGAAAAGACTACCTGAGAGAGTGCTGCCTGGTGCCACACGGATGGGTTCGGAGTAACTACTGCCCAGAGTTAGAGCCGTCCGTGGGCGTCCGGCTCTTAAGGGGGGTCGAATAATACGATCCCACATCCGGATCCACAAATAAGGGGTCAAACCTCCACTCATAGGCTATTTTTTGGGTGGAGTTAGGACTTCTGGCTTGAGTACCTATTAAATCTATACTTGAATTGAAAGCTCAATTGAACTTTTCCTCGAGTATTTTTTGAAGAAAAAAAAAACGAAAAAGAAAAAGAAACATCTGAAAGCCTTTAAATTAATTTTATCTTTAAAGCGAACTTGTTCAAATATTACTTAAAATATAATATCTTTCTTGAAACGCATGTAAGGAAAAACCTAAAGGAAAGTGACAGAATGGGAAAACCATTTGCAGAAATTGAAATGACAATATATAGGGTGATAATGAAATTTATTTTATATATACATAGATAAGGAATTGAATAATTGAGAGGTAGGGTCCACAAAGCATAAATGTTAGAGGTCTATTTTTGCAAAGTGTGATGAAAAAAAAGTGGTAGATTGCTTGGACGTGAGAGCTATTTTATAGTTGATCATAAGCCAACATGCAATGCAAAAGTGCATCCCCAAAAAGAGGGGGAGACTTATGCTAAAGTTTCCACTCCTTCACCTTTTTTATTCTCCTTTTTTTTCTTTTTTGGAGAATTCATGATTTTCGATGCACTATAAATATGTAGAAACCCTCGACAATAAATCTCCAACCACACTAGAAAAAGTTTCTCTATTTGTGGGTATTTATGTCTAATGTGTTTTGAAGGGGTATGTATGTCAAATTCTAATAACATATATTATCATTATTATTTTTCTTAAGTTGAACTAGAAATAATATATTCGACATTTTACAATTGCATTCTGAATCTTTCCGGCATATGTAACGAGGCATGGCATGTGAGAATATACGTATTTTTAATTCCACAACTGAAAATTAAGAAAAATACCAAAAAAAAATCAAAATAACGTCGTATTCTGCCCCTGGAAATTCATTTTTTTGATTTTTAATTTTTTTCCTGTATCATGGCCAATTTCTTTTTTACTTTTCCTTAAACTAAATTTTCAAATTAGATTCCAGTGAGTCGCGTTGGATTTCAAGAGTCGGAAAACTTATCCAGATCGAACGTAGTTGTGAAAGTGTTAATAGTTTGATTATTTAATTTTTACTTCATTTAGATTGGGTTGCTTTACTAAATTATCGAATAGTTTTACTTTGTATGTGCACATTACCCTAATATTCCCTCCGTCTCAGCGAAGATGACGCGTTTGTTGAATATATGTGAAGTATAAAATAATAAAACGTCTCATATTCACTAGGACAGAGGGATTATCCATTATGTATATATGCTTATTATTGTACGTGAAATTAGATACTCCCTCTGTCCTACAAATTTATTCTTATACGTTCAGGTATAGATGCTAGGGGCTGCTGCTGGTATGCAGGAATGAATTTATGTGGGAAATGAATGAACTTAGTAATGGAATGGAGATAGGAAATAAATGAAGTATTAAATAAAATTCTCATGGCTGGTATGGATAAAGAAAGTAATGCATTAATTGAATTTTTTAAAAAGAATTCCATTTTATCTCTGAAAGTATATTACTCCAAGATATCATTATATATAATTAAAATTACAAAACCATGCATTATTTTAAGTTGTAAATGTAATTTTTTAAATAAATATATTTATTTAATATTATATATAATCGAATTCTAAAATATTATCAAATTGATATCAATCAACAACGTGAGCAAATAAAACAAATTTACATACACTATGCAATCCAATCTGATAGAACACCCAAATAGATAAAATCATTATTTAAACAATTTAATAGAGAATTACAAATTAAAAAATAATAGACAATTTTAAAAAATCATCATAAATTTATAGAATAATAAGAGAGACGGGAAGATAAAAAAAATAACAATTTTCATTGTTAAATATTAGAAGACGTAGGAAAAAAAAGGGAAAAAAAAATATATTAGAAGACAAAGAGAAAAAAAGAAAAGAAAAAAAATATTAGAAGACGTATAAGACAAAAAGAAAATATAGAAGACAAGAAAAAATATATTAGAAGATATATAAGACGTACAATATTTTATTAAGTTTAATTGGGATAAATATGGATATTTTCAATAATTTGTGAGTAAAAATTATAATCCCCATAATTTGGAATGACTAATACCATAGGGGTGTGATGGAATGGTTAATCCCCTTAATGAGGGATTTATAATTCCTAATGGAATGGTGATTCCAAATAAAAAAATATATCAGCCATTAGCCATGGATTTAGTAATGAGCTTGAGATTAGTGATTTCATTCCTTTCTCGTTCCCTTCTACCAACCACTCTCTAGTGTTCACAATAAATTTGGACATGTAAAATAGCTTTAATTTTAAGGGTATATTTGTCAAATTATGATTAAGAAGTACATATTGTAGATAAAATGTGATTTTTTTGAGTTATAATGACATATTGTACTCCCTCCATCCTTTTCAAGTTGTTACACTTTTTTAATAATTTTTTCAAGCATGTTCGAACAAAAAAGTTATTTTTGTATCCCGTAAAAGAAAAAATTCTTTAAAAAGTTATTTTAAAACTCATCATCAAGATGCTCAAACATGCTTGAAAAAATTATTGAAAAAAATATAACAACTTGAAAAGGACGGAAGTAGTATAATTTAAAAATATACCGATGGTGTTCTTTAATACAATAATACTATCTTTTGTATTTTGGGCATGAGACTAAAATTTTGGGACACATAATAAAGTTGAAACTATATTTTGGGTATATTCTTATGTATTTGTAAATTATGCAACCACAGTTTGGAGGAATGGAAGTGACGTTTCTCTTCAAGTCTCTCCATCACTAGATTTTTCAAAACAAACCCATGTTTTACAGATTGAACCTATGCATTGGTCGGAATTTGGAAGGAATGATTTTATGACATTTTTACTGAGTTTTCTCTTTTCTTTTTCCTTAATGGGTTACACTTTCAATAGTTTTTTTCAAGTGGGTCATTAGTTTTGTCTATATTATTCAAATTTTCTTGGATTGAGATGATTAACATCTTTGATAAAAACTAATATTTGAATGCAAGAAATTCAAAAATAGTTCACGTATTGCTAGGCATAAATGAGCCCTTGTGGTAAATATCTTAATTATATTTTTTTGTATTTAACTTATTGAAACTTGTCGACAACCATGCATGCTTCGGTAATGTTGGAAAACCTAGAAATTCTTTTAGACTACAGTAATTTTCTGATAACGCCAAATAAATAAAGAGATTAATTGGTGATGAGTTAAAATTTGAGTTTCTTTTATTTTAATTTCTCAAAATTAATTTAAGTGTTTATTAATGTTGGATGAAGTGATGATTCACATGCAGGGGACTGTCACAGCATTCATTAGGGCACATGCACCACCATGCATATTAGTATTTCCATTTTATACTGTTAAAATTTGAGTGTACTTTTATTTATCCATTTCTTTGTCTGAGTTTGCAGAAACATGTTTTCACTCGTATATATATACGAAATAAAGTGTATTCTACGCATCCCAAAAACCGAAAAGACCCTAATATCCATATTCACAATTATTGCGATATAAAGTGTACATATTCTACATGATGATTAATATATGATTTCTTTGTTATTATTTCAATAATATATAAATATGTATAGTTGAGGAGTTTTTTTTAATTATTGATTTTTAATTAATTCCAAACGACGCCATTCACGAATCCAATGGAAATTTTAATTACTAAAAGGAAATATAAAGAACACGGAAATAAATAGTAAAGGCATGATGAATAATAGTGCATGCATAACAAGAGATCGAGAGTTTTTATGTTGGGATCGCACTATGTACATACTTTTTTTTTTCTTTTTTTTTTTCTTCTTCAATGTAACACATTTATTTAAAGGGTTGATGATGATGATGATGGTACTCATGATGCCATCATGACGACATATTAAAGCAGCAGCCCTTTTTTTATTTTTTTATTTATAACTTCAAATGCTCTCAACTATGAAAATGAGAAGTGGGAACCACACATTCTCAATTTCTCGTCCCATATATATTGACATGCATATTGAGGATAAAGAAAATAAAAGGGAAGGAAGAAAAACATCATAAATAATGGTCCCTCTTTTGTTTCATTTTAGTGGAAATAAAATTGAATTGATGTGTGCATATATACAAATTGAGAATGATGAGGTGATATAAATTGTATGTATGAGAGATGAAAGCATCCCATGCATTATGATTACGTATAACTAGGCACCCGTACGTGCTCTCAAGTTTGCTTCTTCATAGGGATGATATGTGGATGATGATATATGATCATGATCATCATCATCATCATGAAGGGCTTGATTTTATTTGCTATATGGCCCCATTTTTTTTTTTTAAGATCATTAAACCCTCCACTTCACCCTATTATATAGGTTCCATTTTGTTTTCACCAGCAATATTGTACTCCTTCCGTCCCATACTATTATTAGTATATGAGCCTAACTAAATATTGGGCCTCTTTTATGGGAAAAAAAATACTAGTCCAACAAAAGAGCCCTCTAGCACTTGCCCCTTTTCTTCTCTTACTTTTTTATTTTTATCTGATTGCATTATTCCCCAAATCTCAACGTCTCTCTCTCTTACCACCCCTGCTCTCTCTCCTTCTTCCCCAAATTTTGCATTTATTTCGTATTCTATTTATTTGTAATTTGTATCTACTTGGGATCTAATTTTATTTCTTTTGTATTTATTTTGTAGTGTACAGTGTGTAGTTATAACTAAATAATTGTAGTTTTTTTTTTCTCTAATTATGAAATAACTGTCTGAAATAATTTTCTCCTTTTAACTAGAAGTCTGCTGCCTGTTCATATCGAATTAAAGAAAAAATCCATTTTCACGTGCTATTTTTCTTTTTTAGTTCGTATGCTATTTGCTTGTTGTTTCAACTATAAAATGTTGTCAAAGAAACATTTATCTAGAAGTGAGAAAAAGAAAAAAGAAAAAACAAGAAGATGAGTTAAAAAAAATCACAATTACATAGCTCATTTTTTTTTATATACATATGAAGGGCCCATATTTTGTATTTCCCCTGTAATAGTCAGGGCGGCCCTGATCCCATCTTAAGCAACTCGGAACTTTTTGAGAAGGGTTTTAAGGAGCACTTATTCGGAGATAAAAATGTAGTTTTTTAACATTTAATATATATTTTTGTCTCTTAGAAATTGTATGTTATCGATCCATATTAAATATATATTGATGATGGATCTTTAAGTGAAAGATCGTATCGAGACTTAATTCGACATAAAAATCGTAAAAGTCAAAGAACACACAAGCAACTTATACTACGGCATTCACACGTAGATGGGTGAGTATATTAGTATTAAGTATGTTATATTAATAAATTGATTTAATTAAACTAGAATTCCTTCTTCTTTTTCTTTTTTTTTTCTTTTATTTTTTTTGGATTGAGCCACTTAAGTTTGGGAGAACCTAATAAGGTAAGTAATATAAGTGATATTTTAGTGACAAATCTTAACATAGCCTTCTCAAAAAATAAAAGTAAAAAACTAGTCCAAAAAGGTAAAATATAGTCACGTTTTGCTTAAATGTCTCATTTAGATTGCCGCTCTGAATATCGCAATTGTTTCCACACCTCATAGAGAAAAAGGCAGGCTTAAAATTCTTTTATATTCTTTAACTCATGAAATTTTTGGCATTTTTTGCTAATTATCGTGCAATTAAAAGATTACATCACAAAATCGAATTGCATGAAGAACTTGTTTCTCAATATCTCAATTTCAAAATTTTGAAAACTAGCTTTCCTGCATTTTTTTTCCTAACTACACCCATAAAAATTCAATAAACCCCTCGTCAAAATTTTAAGACCTTGTCATGATGCGATACACGAACAAGTACATATATATATGTGCTCTATATAAAGTATTACTCCTCCATCTCAAGTATTCCGATACTCTTTTCTTATTGGGCCGTTTCAAGTATTATGACATCTTTTCTTTTTGGGAAATAATTAGCTAATTAATACTTCCTTATTACACTTAACATTATCTAATTAAATCTCACCATCCACTCACCTCTCAGCACGTATCCCAATATAATTTAAATATTAAAAGTTTAAACTATCATAACTTTCTCGTTTGTTATTCGATTTTTATGATTTTTATACCAAATTAAAGGTCTTGATATGATCTTTCATTTAAGATCAAACATGGATATGTTTTTATGCATCTATGATGCTCTAGTTTAAAAATATGTCTAAATATATAAATCATATCATATCCCTACACACATTACACTTTACACACTAAGCACTCTCATCTTAAGTTGTGGTATTGTAGTCATCTACCCAACCTCCCCTAAAAAACATTAAATCTACCCACCCTTTTAATTTACACTCCCTTCTACCCACTTTTTCAAATTAGTACCAAATTACCCTCAATCCCCCCAAAACCAAATTCAAATTTTAGAATATATCAATTTCTTTTCCTCTTTCACTATCGTCTCTCTCTCTCTCTCTCTCTCTCTCTCTCTCTCTCTCTCTCTCTCTCTCTCTCTCTCTCTCTCTCTCCTTTTTCTTCCTCTCCCGACCACCGCAGCCTCGCCACTGCCGCGGCCATGGCCGGATTCCAGGTGCTCTACATCGCCGTCGCGACTCTGCGGAAGTCCGGCCACGAATCCGTCTACGCCGCCGTTGAGAAGCCGCTCATCCTCGCACAGTCGGCCGCGCTGGTCGAGATCCTCCACAGCCTCGTCAGAATTGTCAGATCTCCGGTCACCGCCACCTTACCGCAGGTCGCCTCGCGTATATATGTCACTTGGGGATCCTCTACAGCTTCCCACTCCATTTTTTTTTTCTTATCCTTCTTCTTCAATTCTGATTTTTTAATTTTATTTTTGTTTTTATTTAACTCCACATTTGTTCTACGGAATATTATCCGCATAAATCTGATTCCACTAGCTTTTTATTTTTTATGTTAATTTAAATGTGATGCGATTTTAAATTAGATCGATGAATTCGATGAAAATCAAAATTTCTAACCTCTATACCTTTCACTGGATTACATGTGATTCATATTTTTGGGCATTGCTATAGAAGATATGTTTATATCCTAATTTTTGAATTTAATTTTCTATTTTTTGGTTGTTTAATTACATTGCGTCTTCTTCCTCATTGATTTATTTTGTTGTTTTGGTTTGGATTTTTATGACTTGTGTTGGGGGACTTTTTGTTGCAATGTTATCTACTGTATAAGATTTGTGGGGAAGCAAAAACTTATATTTTTGTAGTTTACTGTTTTATTTTTTTAAATAAGAGGAATGTTACGATACAAATTCATTATTTTTTTCTCTTTGTAATGGAAAGTTACGGTACGAATTAATAATACCATACCATAACGGTACGAATTCATATTATCGTGCCGTAACTTGTCGAGATTGTTTAGAAAGTAATGGAAAGTTACGGTATGAATTCATAATTTTTTTCTCTTTGTAATGGAAAGTTACGGTACGAATTAATAATACCGTACCGTAACGGTACGAATTCATAATATCGTACCGTAACTTGTCGAGATTGTTTAGATAGTAATGGAAAGTTACAGTACGAATTCATGATATCGTACCGTAACGGTACGAATTCATAATATTGTATCATAACTTGTCAAGATTGTTTAAAAAGTAGGATAACAAATATTCATTCATTCATATCATTAATGAATGGTACGAATTCGTCTCAACCTTTTTGAGTACCGAGTAATTTTTTATGAATTTTGTATTGTTGTTTATAAAAAATAAAAAATGATGAAAAAAGGGGAAAAAGGGAAAAAAAAGAAAAAAGCTGAAAAAAAAAACAAAAAAAGATGGAAAAAGAAAAAAAAAGTTGAAAAAATTCGAAAATAGCAAAAACGAAAAAAAAAACAAAAAAAAGCTGAACAAAGAAATTAAAAAGGAAAAAAAAAAGAAGGCTGGAAAAAAAAACGAAAATAAAAATAAAAAAAACGAAAATAAAAAAAACTGAGAAAAAACAATTGAAAAAACAAAAAAAATAAGAGGAAAATAAAAAAGACTGAAAAACAAAAATAAAGAAAAATAAAAAAAATGAAAATGAAAAAAAAAAACTTGAAAAAACAAATGAAAAACCAAAAAGAAAAAAAAAGACAAAGGAAAATGAAGAAAAAGGAAAAAAAAAACATAAAAGCAAGGGAGGAGGAAACTAATGTGCATTAAGGGCAAATATGTCCAATTATGAAAATATGGGTAGATAGAATGTAAATTAAAAAGGGTGGGTAGATTTTGATTTTCTTATTTGAGGTTGGGTATTTGAGGGTTTGCCCCTCTTAAGTTTCGTGCCGAAAAGAAAAGTGTCGGAATACTTGAGACGGATGGAGTACAGGTTTATAAGCATAGTGCTCGTGGAGAAATAAAATTGGAAATTAACCAACAACTTGCATCGACAAATTTATTGCGGTCAAATCAATTTCCTAATAGCGGCCATTCCTTAAAGTTTGTGCATATATAATCAAGCTAAAAAATGTAAAACATTTATAGCTCCATTTTGAAACATTTATAACGAGGGATTCACATGTGTATAAAAACATTAGATCAAAATTCACTTGAGGGACAAAACCCAAACTATTTTTTTCAATCACATTTTCCTTTTTCATTGTAAATTAAACTTTTTTTTTATATCTCATCCACTTTGGGTGGAATCTTGAAAAGGAAAAAAAATAAATAAAGGAAAAGAATAGAAAAAATTATGGTGGTAGAAATATATCTGCATCGATCATCATCAAGATTGATGCTTTAATTCCAAGCCTAAGTCACCCATTCCATGCACTCTCATGACCAAATTAAAAGCCCCATGCCTCCTTTATTAATCATTATTCTAAAAATAAAATAAAATAAAATAAAATAAAATAAAATAATGTTGCTTTACGTAGAACTTCATCATAGCAAATGCTTCCTCTTTTTCACAACACCATCAAAACTTTTTCTTCGTTAGAATTGGAAAACCATTATTTCAAACTTGCTTTCCTTCATCATTGTTTACTATCTATGACTAATTTGACTTGTGATCAATTGGTGTGTATTTATGGATATTTTTTTGGTGCTATATATGTACGCCTTTTCAAAATTGAATTGCATTATAGAAAAGTTTTAAATACACATGTAGTTTAAACTACGACATTTAAATTTAATGTTTGATTAGTTCGATTAATGCCTCCTCTTGAATGTATATAGTGGATTTTCGTATGTCTTTTATAAAAAGTACAATTTCAATTACAATCATGATCATGATCAATAATTGAAACAATTAAAACTCCAACTTACTTAGGAAACTAATCTCACGCACTAATTTTGAAACTAGGGTATCTATATTTTTAATAATTGCTACATATCCTTCTAAAATTAAGAAAATGGCTCCTAAAATCGTATGTTTTTGTATTTTGAACGTTTCCTTTATAGATAAGTAATATTTCCTCCGTTCCGTCTTAGCAACCCGTTTTCTTTATTAGGTTGTTCCATGTTAGTGACTCATTCCTTTTCATGAAATACGATTAATTATCTCTTCATAAGGTGGGAATTGTGCCCATTTTTTTAATCTTTTAATTAAACCACTTTATACTCTTTCCGTCAGTATTCGTATGCAAAAAATGAGCCAATTAAAATGGGATAAACGGAGTACTATTTATCTCTCAAATGATCAAATTAATTGAAAACTAAAGCAAAGGTGAATATCATGAATGAAAGAAAAAACATAGATAAGCGACCATAATATCTCTCATCAATTTACTTATTTATTATTATTATTATTTTTTTGTTCAAAATGACTCGAACTCCCAACCTATATTAAGTGAAGAAAACTGTGAGTTTGATTTCATTGTCCAGGTCATCTATATGCATTGTCTCAAATGCATCAAAGGATAAATTAATTAAAATTGAAGAAGAATAAGAAGATAGGTAGAGACCACATTTAGTGGATGAAATCAGCTTTTGTGAAGGTGAGGCAACCTAAAACACGCTCTGCCTCCCCTATTAATCAATTCTTTTTTTCTTTTCTTTTTTTTAATTCTACTATACGTACTACTACTATTTTTTTATTTTTTTTTATCAGGACTACTACTATTAACAGATATATCTATTCACATAGAATAACAAAAATATCTCTAGCTAACAACTTCAATTGAAATTCAACGACAACGCCTAATGTACGTAGGACGAAGGAACAACGGTCAAATAAAAGTTTCAGTTACA
The DNA here is from genome assembly GCA_001642375.2 of Mentha longifolia. NCBI lineage: Eukaryota > Viridiplantae > Streptophyta > Magnoliopsida > Lamiales > Lamiaceae > Mentha > Mentha longifolia. The sequence goes on from CM038121.1 coordinate 17,657,120, forward strand.
TCTCGATATTCCTAATTCCTTTACTATACATAAATTTATTATATTTTAATTTATTATTTTACTCAATAGTTTAAAACCTTCTACTTATATTTCTTGACATGTTTTCTGAAGATATAATACAGAGGGAATAATAATAGATTCAGAATAAATATATCCGAGATATTCGGGACGAAAGGGTATGTATATAATTAGTTAATAGAATGGGGGTAGGGGTGGGGACAAATTAGAGTCAACTGTAGAGAAAGGATGCAGGGGGGGGTGGGGGGCACATGCCTGTAAAACGGAATGTCTTAAGTTAACAATAAGACCACGTCCTTCAATTAAATTCCTTCTTATATCTAATTACTAATTAATTCCTCTCTCTCTCTCTCCCTCTCCTCTCTCTCCAGTTAGTTTTGAGCTTTTCAGGAAACACAATCATGCATGCCAAAACCCATTCATTTCTTTATAATTATCTCTGCTTCATTCATTATTTCTTACTATAATATAAATATAATACTCTCATTATTTCTTAATCTTCCTTATCATTATATTACACTATTAGCCTCATATTGATATTCCACCAATCTAACATTACTTTTAACTATTTTACTTTTTCCTAATTCTGCTCTCCTCTTCGTTGCATTTGCATCGAAGTGGGCATGTGTTTTTATATACACATAAAATATGTACACATACATCATTTTATGTTTAACTGCATTATATGATATTATCACTCTATATACCGTCAATTCATATATTTGGGCCGACCTATCCAAATATATTACTCATAAGTAAGTAATATACAAAGCGTTAAAAAAAGAAAAGAAAAAATAGAAAACCAATTTGGATAGGAGGAGACGTGGAAATGAGTGAAAATTAATCATGTCTACTAACATAATATTGTTTGATGCTCTCTACGTCCCCAAACACCTTGTCCCGGTTTGAACGGTACGAGTTTTAAAAAATATGTAATTGACTTGTATTGTTATTGATAGTGGAAATGTGATCCATCTTTATTTATATTAATGTTATAGACTCAGTGAATCCATATCCAAAAATAAAAGGTGCATAATTTTAGGGGACGGCGCAAAATGGAATTATGGGTTTTACATAACTACCATATATGCAATTGACTTGGCAACTGTATATCTCTTTTTCTGTTTAATAACATTTTTAATGTGCCCACCGGTGACGTGTCAGTGCCGCGTATATATTTTTTTTATTTAGGGTTTAGTTTTTTTTAGTAGCGTTTAATTTTTTTTGGTAGAATTTATTTTTATAAAATATATTAATTATAATTTTTTCTTAAATATACTATCGCCACGCACATTAAGTATGTCCACGGTGGGTAGCATTCTCTTTTATTGATTATAGCTAGTTTTATCTTCTTAATCAAACTAGTGTTTTTAATACTAGTTACAACAAGGAGTAACGTTAATTAACTTCTTCTTGTATTCATAGGTATTACTAATTAATTAAAGATGGTTGGATATAATAGAGTTTTCAGCAAAATAAGAGTTCCTTTTTTTTCGGTGGAAGCGAAAACCTGGAAACTGAATTATTTAATACTAATGTAATTAATCCAGGTTTTATTTGTGGTCATGTTGTAGCAAGTTGTTTACTACTATTGGTTTGGACCAAAAAGAATTATGTCTAGGTAGAGTAGAGCGGGATATTGATAAGTGATAACGTTATAATTGAACGGAATTACTACTAGGTTGTTATTAATTATAATTAAAAAAAGATCACAATTAATAATAATAATTATTAAATAAAGTGCATGAATAATTAATTAGTGGGTATTTAGCATTTCCATGAAAAAGAGAAATGATGGATTGAATTAGTTTTCCTAGTATCCAATGGCGAAGCTAAAAAGGGCCTTTTTGTGATATCTGAAAAAGAGAGTTACTTGTATTGTAATTTTTGATTCTTGCAACTTATATGCCCTAAACTACTTAACCTCCATTACAAATAACACTACTTGGAACGTGTGTATTTTTACCTTATTAATAAAGTCAAGAACCTCAAAAGTAAATTTTAATAAAACAAATATATCACTGTTTGGTGTTGGCCCTATAATATACATGACACACATATACATACATTCATATAATTTAGTAATTAATTAATTCTCATGACATTATTACACATATATATAATAACATGTAACTGACTCACCACCATCTCTCTTTCTCTCTCTCTTTCCTCACAACCTTCCAAACTAAGAGAATTAATGGAAAGTGAGATTTCTAAGTTTTATTCTCTTCTCATTCTCCACTGATTTCATTTCCACCATATATCTATACACTCAAACACATACATATACACATATAAAAATAATTTTTTATTTAAAAAAAAAATACTTAAATCTGGTAAAAATTAATGGGTATCTGCATCTTGCTTGATTCCCTACTTCCACGTTCATGGCGGCAGCAGCAGCAGCAGATCTCTCTCTCTATCTAAAACCCCCCACTTTCTCTCTCTCTTTCCAACCGTTCATGGCCGAGATCGCCTCCGATCGCTCGTCATGACCATGTTCTCGGCTGAGAAGCGGCGTTTCTGCGGCGGCGGAGGTCATGGCGGTGGCGGCGGCGGGGGTTTCGGTGCTATGAGCCAGTTCCAAGGTTATGATTTTTCGAGCGATCTAGACTGTGAAATGACGACGGAGGAAGACAACGATTTACGAAACGAAGACGGCGGCGAATCGAGCTCAAAGGACGAGAGGGAGGAGGAGTGGCTGCAGCTCGGCATCGGCGGCGGCGCCGCGGCCAAGAACAACGGGTCGGGATCCGGGCCGGTGGAGCTGGAGCTGATGCCGAGCAGCAGCAGCGGCCATTCACAAATCCGGCCCGAATTCCGGCCGCCCCGGCCCATAATGAATCTGGGCCCTAATTCTTATTTGTTGCAGAATCCGAATATGTATACTCATACTCATACTCAGCAAGAGATAAACTGGGGTTTTAGGCCTTTTCCGATAAGCGTAGCTGCGCCTTCCTCCTCTTCTTCCTTGCAGTTTTTCCCGCGGCCGTTCCAAATATACGCCGGGGTAGGGGTGGAGGCGGCGGCGCCGCCCGGGGCGGTGGTGGATTTCAGAGTGGTGCAGCCCCCGAGGAGGCCGCATTCTGGGATTTGGTTCATGCTGCAAGCCTCGCATAATCAGTAAGTATATATTCATTCATTAATTAATTAATTATTTATTGTTTTAATCTATGGATCATCACATATATATAATCAATCATCGATATATATTTTTGTTGGTGAGTTAATTTCTTCTTTTCTTTTTTTTTTCTTTTTTTTATGGTGTCCCTACTTTAATTTGTATGGAGAAATTATGATGATGATGATGATGTTCATATTTCGTTCTTTTGTAGGGAAAAAGAGCCATTTCTGCCGCAAATATCAAAGAGCTACTTGAGAATCAAGTAATTCATCACTTCTTCTTCTTCTTCTTCTTCTTCTTCTTCTTCTTCTTCTTCTTCTTCTTCTTCTTCTTCTTCTTCTTCTTCTGTTTTTTCCATGAAACCTAATAATTAAATCTCGTTTCTTTCTTTGTTTTCTGATTTATTTATTTTTTATTTTTGTTTAGGGATGGGAAGATGACAATTCGACTTGTGATAAAATATTTGCTTAACAAGCTTAGCTTGGAAAATGAATCAGAGGTGCGTACCGCTAAAATTCAAATTTACCAAAATTAGTATATAATATACATGTTCATCTTCTTCTTCTTCGTGAAATTAATCTTTTCTTCCTGCATTGATTTTCTTGATTTGAATCGAAATAATGGTTGGTGTGAGGGAGATGATGTAAACAGCAGAACAATTATAATAAAAAAAGGGTTCAATTCATAGTTTGGAGTAAGGGAAAGCTTTGGAAGATAACAACATCACAAGTAGGTATGGAGTAGATTTCATCTTAGGTTAATCTATTAGCTAATTAATCCCATACTTAATTAGTGCTTGATTTAGTTTGCCTCATTTGTGGCGGTGAGGCGTAATTAGAGTTAGTTATTATCCAAGCAAAGGATTTGAGAGATTTAGGGTTCAAGCTAAGTGACCAAATGTTGAAGGAAAACTACTTGTCACCTTATTATCAACTTCCAAAGCCTAAAAGGAATTAATGTTTGCTTCTCTACTTCATTTTGTTTTCAAGAAAGTGACCCCTCTAATTCTATCCCTCCCTTAATTATTATATATAAGCGTACTTCGCTAAGTGGAAATAATCCCATTATCTATATTATAATCAAGTTTTCAAACTCATAATTTATTCAGCTGCTTGCATTGAAAGCCTACTGGCTAGAGATTAATTCATACATATGTATACATAGATTTTAAGAAATTATTTTTCATATGTAGTTTTTTTTTTAATTTGTGTAAGTAATTAGAAAATCTAAATTAGACCTAAAAAAAATAATCCTTTCAAGAAGATCTTATCCATGCTGAATGTTACTCTTAATTAATATGAGGATATGTTTTCTTACCCTTAATTAACGTAGGAAAAAGCTGTTTGATTCGAGAAGTGCATTAGTAGAAAATAAAAAATCTATTGAAAATTAAACAGTTAGAGAGTAATAAATATTTGATTTTCTTTCCTCTCTATTACAGCTTGATAAAGTCTGAAATTTGTGGAAAATTATGTATACGGTCACATTAGGAGTGCACACACACACACACACACACACACACACTAGATGGAAAATGTTAATCTCTCAGCCTAAAATGGCAGACTAAATTAATTACTACTATGCTTATATTTCATTTGAATAAAATTTTCTAGGGTGTGGTCGTCCCTTGTAAGTAGCCAAAATTTCTTGATGAAAGTTCTTGTTCATGCATCGAAATTATTCTTTGGAGTAATTAAGTAGTTTTATAACATTGATTATGTCAGTGATTCTAATTAAATTTATGCATGTAGTACTTTTCATATCGCAAGAGATATTGGGAAGGCATGGTTTAGAGAGTAAAAATATTCCCTCCATATATATAGTTCCGTCAATAATTAATCAAGCTACTCTCATTTGTTGACTAATACGATATAAGTATATTTTATAATAATGAAATTGGTTGTTTAGAATTTCGAATATATTGAGATATATATGAATTAAATTAATAAATGACTCAATCCTTTATTGTAAGTAAAGAAAGGAAATTGCTAAGTCGTACCAATAGAACGTGGAATTAAGTATAAGGTATTAGTATGCATTAAGTTGTTGTATAATGTAAAGTCTATATCTATATGCATATTAATTTAACGTCTTATATATATTTTTTATTTATATATTTTTATTTAACGTCTTATATTAATAGAATTTCAAGTTTGGATGTAAGAGAAGTATATTCTTCGGCCAAGATAATATAGAATAAAGAAACACACATCAACCCAAATCCATTTTCCTATTTTAAGTAATTTAAGTCATAATAATTTTGTAGATTAATCAGCCTCACTAAACTTAAATTAGCATGACCTACCTACCTCAAACATAGGACAACTGCAAACATTCTGTTTATGTATAGTTTAATCTTATAAACCCCAATATCCAAAATTTAATGATGAGTTAATTTTATCATTAATAATGAATTACGGAGTAGTTAATTCTTATTAATTAATTAGGTCAACCCTATGTATGATTAGGATGCGTATATATAAGTTTGATTGCAATATCACACTTCATATCTTAAAGCAAGGAAATTAGACCAAGAAAACATCATATTATAACATCTAAACAGCTAAGTACAACCAACAAAATTCTAATGTAATCTTTCCGTATTAAAAAAAACACTTATATATACAGTAGGTACAATTATACGTGCCGCTCTTATATACGTTATATAATTAATTAAATACAATGTTTGACAAAATTAATTATTCCATGTAATTAGATTATTGGATATATGTCACACAACATTCTCCTGTTATACCATGCATGTTCTTTCCTAAGTCAACCTTTCGATTCCCCTTAATTTTTTCTTCTAATTTAATTTTAGTTGTTAAGAGGACTTAAATTATCAATTAATGGAAATAAAATAAAATAATAAATATTGCCCGTTTTGGCCCGGAATGCCAAAAAACAATAGAGACGGCATGCAACTTAGTGGCCAATCATTGTGATTATAAGTGGGTAGGGTTATTAATTAATTAAATACCACCAAAGTTTGGAATCTGCATGAAAATCAAGATTAGGGTTCTCTCTCTCTCTCTCTCGCTAACACACACACACACACAATTAGGTATATCTGTGTGTGTCTATAACTATCATTATGGGGGAAATCTTGGGATGATTTGGTATAATAAAATCAAAGTACTTTTCAAAGGCTTAAGATCTTCGTTTTCATACCATAAATATGAAAAGGCAAGGGTTTCCTATAATTTAAACTAAAGGGTAATGTAGTGGAACAAATTAAATAACCTTTATTATTTAAAATTGGTTTAGGTTTATTGCCGTGTTGGTTGAAAAATTAGACCGGAAACGAACAAGATTTTAATATGACATATATTTGTTACATATATGTAATGTCTCAAATAAAAATTTATCTAAACTATCAAATTTTCTTTTTTCAATTTTGCAATGGAATAGTTAAGAATAAAAAAAGGTACTGTATAATGGTCCTCTTGCTTGGTTTGTATTCTTTGGTAGAGTAGGAGTAATTAGCAATTTAGCATTGTTCTTTCATTTCTTCTCTTTAAATTATTATTAATAATGGATTAATAGAGTTGGGAAATTCACACGTGGACCCTGTCGTTCTCAAAAAAATAAATAATAATAATAATAAAATAATAATAATAATAATAATAATAATAGGTGCATGGGTTATGATTTGATTTCGTCATGCTTTCGTTTGTTTCAACCCAGCTTATTGTAGGCCCTTAATTGTCTTTTCATAGACATATACATACATACTTATATACTACTCCGTACATAATAAAAGGTCTTAACTTAAGTGCTGCACTTACATCATAATAGAAGGTCGTCTCCCTTGATAAACAAATTATAATTTAAATTTCAAACATATTATGTATTTACTCGGTGTACCGTTTATTAAAAAACTATACTCTTATATATAGGCTTCGATGAATAATTAATTTATTACTTCAATTTTGAAATAGTTTATGCACCATGAGTTGAAGGCGTTTTATTTATTTTTTGAATAGGACTTTGATTATCGTTTTCTAGAAGCTTAAAACATAAACTATGTTATCTTTAATTACAGCAGTCGGCTTGACTAGCTAATTGCTTTAATTGGTCACATTTTCTCTCTCATTTTATGCCATGATTATTTCCCTAAAATATGTATATAGTATGTTTTGTTCTAAGAAAAAGTGTAATTTTTACTATGAGCATGACTACCCAAAAGAAGATAAACCTAATGTTATGTGATGTAGAGAGAGAGAGAGAGAGAGAGAGAGAGAGAGAGAGAGAGAGAGAGGTGAATGGAATGGAATGGATGTTTTACGTTGGAGGAAAGCAATGCATGATAGATAATGCAAAGCAGAATGATTTGGTGTTGTTGACAAGAAACGAACAAGAAAGGGTTAACAAGAAAGGGTGATGAGGATTGACGTCACCTCACCAATTATTCAAATTAAATTAAATACTACCACTCATCTAATATCTAATATTATGAAATGAGTGTTTTACATTAACTATACGCATAAGTTAAATTGTATTCAACCATTAAGATGAATCGTTATAGGTACTTAAGATAATATATACCTACTAGTAATAGTTTCGACACGTCATGAATAAGCAAGCATGCATTTATGATACTCCCTCTGTCTCATACCTATTGTTCCGCTTCATAAAAAGAAGTTAATAAAAAGTGTTACAATAATTCTGGGATGGAGGGAGTATATTACTACTATTAGATAGTATGGATATTGCAATATGAGTCATACTATAATTAGAATTCAATTTTGAAAAGTATAGCTCTTCATTCCTTGGTATAATAATTGACAGCTGCATAATTTGTTTGATCGCGGGGGCAGTTATATAATAATAATAATAATAATAATAATAATAATAATAATAATAATAATAATAATAATAATAATAATAATAATAATAATAATAAATGTAGATGTTTTGTATGAGAAGAAATATCAACGTGAAGGAGACTTGCATGAAAAATATTAGATGTTAGATAGTAGTATATATAGATATATTGAGAATGCATAGCTATCACATACAAGTTAGGTAAACTATATAAAATAAATAAATAAATGAAAAAAGTGCCAATTACTCGCCGTACTCTCAGGGTCCGTCAACTTTTTTATTTATATAAATACTTGGTACTATTCTTGTTAGCATTAATCAAGAAGAGTGTTATTATTAATTAATTATCTTATTCGGTTATTGTTAATTTAGGAATAATATTTCCAAGATTATTGCGTGCACTATTAGTACGAGATAATTAAGCTTTGCAATGTAGAATAATTGGATAAAATAATAAATGGGGCAAATATATTATTAAAGAAATAGTATTCCAAGATGGCAACATCAATTAAAATGAAGTCTAAAGGTATAATGATTTAGGCTTAGGAGCAAAGTCTGAGTGGGTCCCTTCGTAAAATGATTAAAGTGTAGATAAATTTTGTGATGGTGGGATAATATATTGGGGCGGCCTTTCTGTATTGGGTAGGTTTCATACATAATAATGTACTACTATTAATTAATAATAATATATTTCTAAACTAAATAATAATCATAGTAAAAATATTATTTATATTTTTTATGCGTGGTTTATCGCTTCTTCAACAATATACTAATAATTACATTGCAATACGTGCGTCCAATAAAAATAAATTTAAGGGTTTACTTTTAGGATAGAGAAATTATTTGATGTTAAACAATTTCTTTGACAAAGACGAGGATGACTATACGTATGACAATAGCATGACTTCGTTATTATATCATTTTTTTTAATCCTCACTTGAATTAGCTTTATTTGATAGTTAACACCATTTTTACTAGTTAATTAATTAAAGCCTAGAGTAATGATAATAATTTTAAAATTTAAAGAATTTAATTGTTATGGATTTGATGTGATTTTGACTCCTTGATTTAATTGAACTTTTAACCTTTTATTCCAATTCTCAATTTTTGCTATGAAATTGAAATTTATAACGTAGTATGCATCACTCACAATATAACACTTACCTTTTATGTTATTATTATTGTTTTAATATATCGTTTATTTTCACTTGTTTCTCACCTACTTCAAATGCTCTATCTATATATATATATATAGTGTGTGTGTGTGTGTGTAATGAATATATACTTGCATGGGACAAATTTGCACCATTTCATAATTGACACATGCATTGTCATAAAAAAAAAGTAAATGTTGAAAGATTAGTAATTATCATGTGAAATAGTGATTAATTAATTAATGTTGGTTGTAATGTAATTTTCAGATAGAGATAAGATGCAAAGGGCAAAAGCTTCTACCTTTCTTGACATTGCAGCATGTAAGAGATAACATATGGAGTAATAGCACAAGTGATCAACATTTCATCACTTTGCTTCCCAATTCCTCTACTTCTCATCACATTATGGTGCTTCACTATGCTAGAACCCACCCTTCCCTCTAATTAACTCGACCCGACCCGACCCGACCCGATTCTGCAACCGAATTTAACCTTTTTTTAATTATTCCCTTTTCGTCGTCTTCTGATTTCGGGTATAATACTCTTAGGTAGTGGTTTGTTGTTTTTTTCTTTTACTTTCTTTTTTCTATCTTCTTTAAGTTATTATTTTCTCTTCCAATACCATACTAATGAAGAGTAGGCTGAAGAACTAAACCCATACGTGTAATTTATGTTGGCTTTGGATTTTCGTCTAATCTTTTAGCCAATTTGATTTAGTTATGTGTGTGCTTTATTGATGGATTAATGTAATTTCTTATCTTTGTGCTCTTTGCTTCTTCCAATTTTTTCATTTAAAAAAATTAAACCCCGGCTATAATTGTCACAAAAATGTGATTAGCATTTTTTTAGCCCAACACCTTTTGTATGGTTAGAGCTACTAAACTTTTTGCTGGTCAATCACAAGTTATAATTTTTTTTCTATTTTTTCTTTGTTTTTATTTTTTATTTTTTATTTTCTGATGGCTAAACTAAAATATTTCATTTTGGAGTGAATGGTAAAAAATCAAGCATCATAGAAAGTGAAAAAAATATTATCTTTTGTGGGTAACATGTAGTAAAATACAAGTGTTATGATATGGGCATGGTTCCCAAATTCATCTAAAAAGGAATACCACCTGCCAATAAAAAGGCCTAGGTCTTAAATGAAAAAAAAAAAAAAAAAAATCAAAATGTGCAGAGCCCACTTCAGTGACTTCACTAAAAACCAAAAATGTCATTGCACCAAGATAAAGAAATATCTGATCAAAGATGATGCAGAATTGGACCACCAAAATACAAAGTTTCTGTTTTGACAAACAACACAAATTAGGGAAGCAAGCACAATTCTGGACACCTGAATAAAATCTACTGTATAAAATCGAGAAATATACTACAGTATATCAGTCCTCTTTCCTCAATCCAAATCAAACAGATTGATTGCAGAAACATGAAGGGCATAAATGGTCATAACAAGCATTACAATCACCAGTTTCATCTCTTATAATCGAAACGGGATTGATATACCGAATCCACATGGTAAATCCCCCTCCATCTCTTTGCTTTTCCCAGAAACATTAACAGTTGGTTTACTCATCTTCTTAGGAGCATGACCCTCTAAACATAAGTACGACTCCTAAAGCATAATAATGACATACTACATCCAAAGCTGCAACGAGAATTGATCGAAGCACGAACTAATAAATACCGGATTCAAACCTTTAAAATCGAATAAAATGCAGGAAATACAAGAACTACCAAGCCCTTCCATATGGTATATTTGGATCTGTTACCTCAAAAGGAGATGAAAAAACAGCTCTCTCCCTTCAAAGAGAAGAACGAAAAAGAGACCATTATTATTATGAACTAATCTAAAATGTTTCAAGATTAGCCTACTCAAATCACTGGCTTATTCTTCTTTATGCTGCTAAATTTCCACCCATAATCACCAAATCGATATGTACATGCGGCATAACAAACTCCTAGCATGTAATGGTAGAACGAATCATAGTGTGTGCAACATTAGCAAATACTACTAGTAAACAAAATTATGTCCTAGCCCCTAAAATACAATCTGCAACCTGGTTATACCTTGTCGACATTGAACATTTCATCTCATAACCAAACTCGTTTGCTGTAAATAAACCAACTTTGCATCGAAATAAAAATGTGGAAACTAAAGTATCTATTTCAATCCGATGAATTATTAAGTAGGGTACAAAGACTATCATTTTACCAAGCTCCGTTCTTTCTCAAGTTCGCTAAATTTTTTTTACACATTATACTACCTTTATCATATAAGTTCGGAGATGATTCTCTGGCATATGATTAAAGTACGCTTTTACACAATCTTAAATGAAACCTCTACGATCCTGGACTTCGAATTCATAAGCAATCGACAACTCCAAAAATCTGAATCCCAACATCAAAAGATATCCCTACCTATCAATTCGAAATTTTTCCAGCATTATCTAGAAACTATAGCATCAGAGTATCAGACAATGATACAGAGTGCAAGACAATATGCAGAAAACCTATAAGTAAAGACTGCCAATTTTTAGATAGGAGAAGAAGAAAGTAACAACATCAAGATTAATACTTCACTGGAAAAACTAAACTAGTCGAGAATCTGCAACGTAAAAATAAGAGAGAGAAAGAAAGCTAGATCAGAACTATAGACAATTCAATACTAAAGCCATTAGAATTGCAAATCTTACTGGACTGATTAGCTTCCAAGTCCATAATATGAATATGAAACAATGATCGTAAAGCCTCAAGGAATTATACTCTAATCCAAGACTGGAAAATGTTCGTCTCCCACCCCACCTTCTGTACATGAGCAGTTATAGTATGCGACAGTGACTATGGAACTCAACTCAACAAGACCAAATCAAGAAGAAACTATGTCACCACAAAATTATTGTCATTATTACTCAAGTTGTTAATATAACAAGAAAAAGAAGAAAAAAAAAAAAAAAAGACAAACTAGTAAAGAAATTCATACAGCAGAAAACAACTCACGAGAAGCCTTTCCTTAGTTTGAGAATGGAGGAATACATCTTCCTCCTCGAACCCACGGCGCTTATCCCCATGTCCTTTAGATCCTCCATCGTTAGCATTGGCAAAACCTCATCGTCGACCTCGTGTACCTCGAAAACCGGTGCGTATTTCCCTAACCCTAATCCGATTAACCATTCCCTCACCCCTAAATTACCCTCATTGTTCTTCTCCGGCGAATTCACCTCGTTCAGATGATGCACGCCGTTGATCTCCGAGGTGCGGGCCCGGCTCCCCCTTCTCTGTTGATCCCAGAACTGTAATCCCATGTTCTCCGCGGAATTGATTGGGCTATGGTGCTGCTCTTTCGGCATAGGGCTTTCCGAACCCTCGGCCTCGAACTCTCGGAATTCTTCGTTGTTATTGTCGTTCTCTTCTTGTAAGAAGCTTGTGCTCTCAATCACGCCGCCGCCGCCGCCGTTGTTGAGCGTGGAGGAGTCGAATTTAGTCCAATTGGTGCGAGCCCTTTTGGTGGGTTTTTTGATTTTGGGCTTCCGTTGGCCGAAATCGGCGTAATTCTCGGAGAGGTCGAGCGAATCGTGAAAGTTGGATTCGGCGGCGGCGACGGCGGCGCCGTTGACGAGGTTGGTTAGGGGCCGGGTCTTGGAGCTCTTGGAGGCTAAAGATGGGTCCTTGTGGAAGCGCCATGATTTATTGGGGCGTCGCGGGGGAGCATCGTAAGGTGGGTCGCCTCCGATCTCGCCGAGGCGGACGCTGGGGCGGCGCTGTCGCTTGGGGGGATTGGTGGAGGCGGCGGCGGCGGTGGTGGCGGGATTGTTGTCGAGTGGCGGTGGGTCCGCAGGGGGGGCGGCGGCTGTGGTGGAGGGTAGTGGGGCGGCGGAGATTTGGGCGTCCGCCTCCTGATGCTCTGTTGCCATGTGTTAGAGAGAGAGAGAGAGAGAGAGAGAGAGGGAGTGGAGTGAGTGAGCGTGAGATAAGGAGAAAGTGGAGATGGAAATGGAAGTGTGGTGGAAGGGAAGCGGAAACTGGGGTTTCTTCTTCCTCCAATTTTTAACGGCCTTCTGCTTCTGGGCCTACTCTAAGGCCCAATACCTAATAATCAACTCATAAGTTATAAATCAACTTCTTTATTTTGGCTCCCATCATATATATCAAAATGACAAAATCTAGTATGAAATATTATCAATTTTAGGGTAAGATTTCATTTAAACTCATAAATTTTCTATAATTTTTGGACTTTTCATCAACTATTTTTTTTGGTTCATTCCAAATTTCTTCTAAAAATTGAATTTTGGACGTATCGAATCTGACATGATATCGAAATCGAATGCATAGAAAACCTAATAGTCAACTTGACAATATCAATAGTCTAAATAACGTTATTTTGAACATCGGAAGTTACCTATGAATGATATGAATGACATAGTTTTGACTATTTAGCCTATTACATCTTCGATTCAGGCACCACGTCAGATTCAATTTGGCTAAAATCTGATATTTGGGGAAATTTAAAAAAGATTGATTGTTTATTACTATTTTAGAACAAAATATCATAATTATGGGAAATATAAATGAACGTAAAAACTTATGTAAGTAGATGAAATTAAACCTAAACCATCATTTTTTAAAAGAAAAAATAGCAAATACTCCCCTAAGGTTACCATCCCAGAGCAAAAACACCCACTAACGAAACGTTTGGTGCTGTTATGCCCTCAATGTCCACTGAAGTGGTGCAAAAAAACCCTTACCTAACGGAAGACTAAACCGCCGTTAACAAAATTAAAAAATTCTCAACTCTCCACATTCTTCTTCTTTTTCCATTACCCCTTTCTCCACAGCCAAAATCCAACCAAAACCCCACCTTCCCTTTCTTGCTTGATGTTGCTTCCTAACTCATCTCCAAAAGAACCTTGTTCCTCATCTCTTCAGTAGTAGCCTTACCTTCTGCTAGTACTGAATTAACAAGGCTGAAATCAAAGAAAAATCTAATCAAGAACAGAATCCCGACGGCAGCCACCGGATTTTTGCGCCGCCTACAATTCCTACTTTCCCATTCCCATAATTGATAGCTCCTTCGATTATTTTCCTTGACTATCTCTCTCTCTCTCTCTCTCTTTCTCTCTCTCTCTCTCTCTATTTAATCATTAATTTTATTTCAGTAATTAATTTCAGTGGAGCTTCTGTACGTTTCTTCTATTCCACACCAAAAGGTCAGTAATGATTTTCAGAGATCACGCTTCTTCTTTAAGTGTTTGGAGATTTGCGGTTTTTGGATTGAGATTGAGATTTCTTGATTTTGAAGGCTGGTATGTTTGTGGGTTTCTGATTCTTAATTAGTAAAGTTGATCTTGATTTTATGTTTTTTTTTTGTGGTGGTTAGTGGTCGAGCTTCCAAGATTAGATTTTTCTTTGATTTTTTGGTTGTGGTGGAGATGGGTTCGTGAGGAAGTGAATTTGTTTCTTAGTTTTATTAACGGCCATTTAGTCTTCCGTTAGGAGAGGGGTTTTTCGCACCACTTAAGTGGACGTTGAGGGTATAACAGCACCAAATGTTTCGTTAGGGGTCCGGGATGGTAATTTTAAGGGGGTATTTGCTACTTTTCTCTTTTTTAAATCTCATATCCATCTATAATATATTATGTTATTTCCGTTTGAGTCGATTATGCTAAATTATTTTTGAGCTGAAATATTTTTACTCTAACCCTATTTCGATTTTCGGTGGTTCATTGGCCTAAAAAAATTTTGAAATGTTTTTTAGTATGTATATGTCATTAATCAAATTAATATTGTAAACATCAATTAGCATTTTTTTTCTTAATAGACACAAATAACATCAAACAACTTATATCAAAATATTTTTGACAAGATTATATGTAATCATTCCGCACCGGACCTATCATAATAAAGGACCTCATAAACCATTCTTCACATTTTCACTCAAGTCAACTGCTCTGATCTCAATCTCATCTTCTTCTCTCTATCCAGCTACTCACCTATTAAAGCATAGTAAATTAATAGTTCTACTATTTCACTGTAATAAGGAGAATATTTCCAAATATTTTTGATATGACATGTATTGTAATTATTTCGGCTTATCGTCATAAAGTACTCATAAACCATTGTTCACATTTCCACTCATGTCAACTGCTCTGCTCTCAATCTCATCTTCTTCTCTCTCTCTCTCTCCAGTCTCTCCAGCTACTCGTATATTCAGTGAGTTCAAAACGATTTCCAAATATTTTTGACATGATATATATATGTGATATTTCAGTTGAAAACGTAGTAATTACAACGTAGATATGAAGATTACAAGTGAAAGGAAACTAAAACAGAGTCGAGAAAAGTCATCTTTCCGCAAGACGAAATATGCCCAATAGTGCTCTCTGTAACAACGTATCGTCCCTAAAGATAAAATGACTTCGTCTCTAAGGTAGCAGCACCGCGGACCGTTAGAGCTCTGACGAATTGGAGTGAGGCAAGAGAATTGAGCTCTGAAAAGATGAATGCAGAGGAGGAGATGATGCATAATGCTTTGAGTTGTGTTGGTGTGTCTTCAAATGCCTTCATCCAATCCTATTCATAGGCTGGACTCACGTGTGGAGACTTCAATGCCAAAATGACATTAATCGGCCAGATGGCTCTTCGATTGATGTGTTTTTTTTATTATTCTATTGTTTTTTGTTATTTTTTATAGTTTTATTAGATTTGATTTGTATTTTATTTGTGTTGTTGTGTAGCAATTTGCAAGTTTTGGAGAATGATGAGCTTGGAGAAAACTCATGGAATATTGGGATATTTTTGCAAATATGAGAAAGTTTGAGGGAGTCAAGATTTAAGCAAGGACATATTTATATTAGTGTAGGATTTGAATTATTATTATTATTAGTTTTTATTTTATTAGAAGGTAGACTTAAAAATAGGGGAAGTTATTCCTTAGTTTGAAAAAAAAAGATATATTTTTCTTTTCATAAAAATAGTAAGAGTCGAACTCAATTAAGAACCAAAAGACAACTCCTAATTTGAAATAAAATCATAAACACCACAACTTAACTCTCGTTTGAACCAAATCGAAATAACATACTTTAAATAGCTAAAGCATGCTTCGATAAATAAGCGGAAAAACACAAGACATTTAACCTATTTATTTATTTTTACATAAGAAAGTATGATAAAAAAACACATTCTTTCTTTCTTGTACTGGAGAAAACAGTCGGACCTGAGAATGGATGGTGGATCTCTGTTACTTTATGTAGAATTTGAAGGGGAAGTCAATTGCTATTTTGCTTTTTTTTTTGAAAGGGCTATTTTGCTTCTTATATTTGAAAGTTTTTGTAAGTTTGTGCAATAGTAATCTGTTTCTTTGTGTTATTCCGTCTTTCATCAATTCCCATAGAGTAGATTAGTTTTATTTCTTCTTTATTTTGAGATTGCATACGGAAGTTGGTACATTTGATTCTATAGC
The DNA here is from genome assembly GCA_001642375.2 of Mentha longifolia. Lineage (NCBI taxonomy): Eukaryota > Viridiplantae > Streptophyta > Magnoliopsida > Lamiales > Lamiaceae > Mentha > Mentha longifolia. The sequence continues at coordinate 17,673,699 of CM038121.1, forward strand.
ATTAGATTGGTTTTTGATTGGTTGCATTCTGATTCTAATAGTGTACTGCATTCTAATGTTCATGTATTTCTATTTTGTTTCGTTTATTTGTATTATTATGAGTAGCTAGGTTTTAATTCGGCAAGAATAATGAATCACTAGGCTAATAATTCTGTGAGACCTAATTGTGTTAGAGTTGATTTCGGTGGATTCCAAGTTGTTTCCTTGTGTTTATTATTTATTTCTGATTTTGTTTAACTTAGATTTAATTGGAATACAGTCAACTAGTTTCCCCAATCCGTAATTATTGAAATATGGCTAATTAGTGCAGAGCTATCGTATCGGTAGTAGGAATAGCTTGGTAGATGAGTTATTACTTGCATTCTTGGGTAATTTGTTTAATATCGGGTTCATTCATATGTCCTAATGCTATTGAAACATCAAATCTAGAACTCGCGTTACCAACTAGATTGTGTTTTGATAAGAGTTATAGTTAGTTTAAGCGTCTCTTGCTAGCTATCGAAAAAGTACGTAGGAATTGGGATACGTCCGTTGCATTCACGGTATCCTATAACTGATTGGTCCATAGGAGTTGATTTATTATTGTGTCGATGATCAGAGCTGTTAGACTAGTGAGGATTTATTCTATGCCGAATTGCTTTTATATTTGATTTATATCTCTCGTTGTATTTAGTTAATTTTTTGTTTTCTAAGTTGATAATTTCAAACTCATATTTTAAGGCGTGGTGGCTACATCGAATTCAATCTTTAGAAATTTAAGTTGATTAACCCGCTCTCTGTGGTTCGACCATGCTTGTCGCTTACTAATCTTAGTTCTTAGCATATTGTAGGAATTATTTGGTGGTAAACGACGTCCACCAAATTGGCGTTGTTGCCAGGGAACAACTGTTAATTGTTTTCTTACTTTTCCTATTGATTTTTGTTTTGTTTTGTTGTTTATGAGCAGATCTTCCAAGCCGGATCTTCTTTTTGATCCTAAAATCGAGAAGACTGCAAAAAGGTTAAGGAAGCAGCAAAAACTGTCAGAATCACGAAATCTTATGTCTGCCCAGAGACTGAATTTGACTTAAGCCATCTGTTTGCTCAAACATAAGGTATTCCTGAAGTTGAGGCAGAAGAACTAGTCCATACTCTTTACATGGACATTGAAAATGAAATGGCTAATCCAAGGTTGTGTGATCTTGCAAGTCATGATGAAGAGGATCCTCCAATGCCAATAAGGATGTTTGAGACTGAAAAGTCGATTGAAGTTAAGCTCGGACTTCTCAATGTTTTACCTAAATTCTATGCAAGGTACAGAAGCGACCTGAAGGAATCACAGAGGATCAGTTCAAGTTGGCTCCGTTCCTGTTCACTCTAACAGCAGAAGCGAATGCATGGTTCAACGGTCTCCCACCAAACTCCGTTACTACGTGGACTGAAATGAAAGAGTTATTTTTTAAGCATTTCTTCCCTTTAACCAAGACAAATACATTGAAGAAGAAGATTACTGGAGTCCAGCAGGAGTTTGAGGAGTCGCTAAGCAGCTATTGGACAAGATTCAAGAAGTTAGTGGATAGTTGCTCTAATCACAAGTTCTGTTATGGTGATTTGCTGCAATATTTCTACTAAGGAATGAACACCGACGCTAAAAATCTTGTGAACTCATCAAGTGGAGGAGGATTTTCTAACAACACAGTGAGCAAGAAGCCAAGAAGTTGATTCAGAACTTGGTAGGAGCAACCAGGGAGTATGATGAGCCTAATGTTCGTTTGCTTAAGAGAATGCGCAAACAAGTTCCTCTAATTTTGAGGAGAAGTTCGAAGAGAGGATGGGAATAATGGAGAAGGTATTGAACAATGTAATTGAGAAAGTAGCAAGTGTTAGACAAAAGGAGAAACCATGTGGCACATGTGGAAAGCTGGATCATTCAACAATTCAATGCCGCATGACTAAAGGAGATAGTTTTGTTCAATGTCGATGGAATTTGGGAAGCTCAGTCACCAAAGAGAGATCCTTATTCGAACACATACAATCCTGGTTGGAGAGATCATCCGAATTTCCATTAGAGAGGTCAAGGTAATCGAGTGCAGCAACAACCTCAAATCTTAAGCTGAAATTAATTTTTTTGCATTAAGTTTTCTTCCTTGTGATGTTGGCTGTGACGGATTTATAAGAAATATCATCGGCAGCCCCGGATGACAATCTCAAGCCCAGCAAGTATACGGTGACTCTCACTAATCCTAAAGTTAGTGCTGAGCTGTTGCATTTTCCGGAAAAGTATTGGAAAAACTCAACGATTTTGAGAATGAACAAAAAGTTCTCCTCAGGTAAGCTCCTTGATTCAGACTCTTTACAGTGCTTGAAAGTGTATGATGAATTTGTAAATTATTTTGATAATATTGGCTGGTCTTGGTTGCTTTTGATTCCAAGCAGTGATATGTATCAAGAAGTAGCCACTAAGTTTTTCACTATTTTTCATTTGATGAGACAGATGATATTGATGTTAAGAGCATTTCATTCCGACTACTTAATCAGCATCATTCTCTGTCTTTAACTGAGTGGCATGTTAGATTAGGCATCGTTACTTCTGAAGAAGCGCTTAGTGATTCACATAGGAATGCTTTATGTGGTTTGCCTTCTTCGATGAATTGTTCTGGGAATTCACAATCTACTTGGGAAATACTTGCTCATAACTCTGCTAATCCATTTGATGCTTCTCGTTCTGTTGCTTCTGATTTGAATGACCCTCTTTTGAGGATATGCCATATGTTTCTTGGTTATAATTTGACGTGTCGGTTTACAAGCTTAGCAAAAATGGGGTGTAATAATCTATTTTTCATGTGGTATATGCATAAGAACATAAAAGTAAATTTGGGTTACTAGATTGCTTATTCTATGCATTTAATCTGTACACATCCTTCTCGTCACCTTACTTTATGTCATTTGCTTGGTGCGTATGTGATTCGTAATGTGGATTTGATCAACTCTCTAACCCTCTGCAAGTTACGTTCTCATTTTGATATCGATGCTCTTTTGTTATCTAAAGTTATTTTTATTAACTCTTAGGGAGAGTCCCAATTTTTTCAGCCGGGAGCCTGTCTTCCGAGCTCTTATACCTCTGCAGGGACTAAGTCACTGGATGATGTTTACACAGAAGTGCAGACACTTAAGAAAAATGTTGCTCTTTTAAGTACTGCGGTTGCTTCGATTAAAAAAGGCTTAGCTACTTTGGGAGAGTCTATTCTCGATGCGCTGCGAAAGAATTAATCCAGGTGATATCCTTCATTTTTCTTTTACTTTATTGTTTTCTTTCTTTTCTTTTTCATGTCAGTGTCTTGTGTTGTGTCGTTAAACTTCTTCATACTTTTTATTTGCGTGAGGGCAAGCAAAGTTTAAGTGTGAGGATGGTTGTATGTGTTTAAGTCGTTCAGTTGTGTGTCAAGTAAGCCGAGTTTGCCAAATTTGTTGATATATGTGAATTATCTTTGATTGTTGAGTCAAGTTATTTACTTTGTGAGTAAATATGCTTTCAATTGGTGTAATGAGATTCAAAATATTGGTAAATCAACGATTCAGTTAAAATTTCATCTACATGAATCACTGATGTGGAATTAATTAAATGATACTTAGGAGAATATGTTTTCCTCCCCTTTACATATAGCTACTACCGCTTCACTCATTCCTCACACCTTCCCCACAGCTTGAATTTGGCAAAATCCTCATTATTCCATCCTTGCATGTCGCACTTATACCTTTTTCCATGGACATGCATATAATTCGTACTTGGACCTTTCATGAGAAAACTCTCCTTTGTCACTTGTTGATGAATTGGAAAGGTCGGGTTATTATTGGAAACCCTCTAACCTTTGCACCAGAAGCTCGGACAACTGCATAATGAACTATATATTGCTTACCCTCGCTCGGACTCCAAGTTCTCGCTTGTGGAGATAGCTTTGAAGATCAAAGATCTAGGTCGAAGGTTTTTTGCATTCTTGGAATTTCTGAAACTGCCAAGTATTACTTACGTTGATGAGTATATCAGAGTTGTCGATGATGAAGTCAATCATGTTGAAATGTGTGGGGTACGTAGTTGATCATAAATTTGTTTGTATTTCCATTCGTGTGTTCTTTTATCTCTTTAATAAGTCACTGATGCCCGAATATTTGCAGGCAGGGCCAGAATTAAACTAGATGTTTCGTGATGAAAGATAACCAAACTTCGCAACCCTTAAAGAGCTATTTACAAAAGCGGCCTGCAGTATATTGACTATGCATGGCTAGTATCGGAAGCGTTTGGTGCTGATCCATCATGGTTGGGGGTGACTTATTAGCTCTAAATGTCATACAATTTATATCATTTTTCGATTTCAGCATGCAGAAAACATGAAGGCAGATGAGGAGAGGATGCATAATGCTTTGAGTTGTGCTGGTGTATCTTCAAATGCCTGCATCCAGCCCTATTCATAGGCTGGACTCACCTGGGGGGACTTCAATGTTATAATGACATTAATCAGCCAGATGGCTCAATGACTCAGTTAAAATTTCATCCAAATGAATCACTGATGTGGAATTAATTAAATGATACTCAGGAGAATATGTTTTCCTCCCATTTATATGTAGCTACTACCGCTCCACTCATTCCTCACATCATCCCCACAGCTTAAATTTGGCAAAATCCTTACTACTCCACCCTCGCATGTTGCACTTATAACTTTTTTCCATGGGCATGCATATAGTTCGTGCTTGGACCTTTCCTGAGGAAACCCTCATTTGTCACTTGTTGATGAATCGGAAAAGTCTGGTTATTATTGGAAACCCTCTAGCCTTTGTACCAGAAGCTCGGACAACTGCAGAATGAACTATATATCGCTTACCCTCGCTTGGACTCCAAGTTCTCGCTCGTGGAGATAGCTTTGAAGATCGAAGATCTAGGTCAAAGGTTTTTTGCATTCTTAGAATTTCTGAAACTGCCAAGTATTACTTACGTTGAAGAGTATAATAGAGTTGTCGACGACGAAGTCAATCATGTTGTAATGTGCGGGGTATATAGTTGGTCATAAATTTGTTTGTATTTTCATTCATGTGTTCTTTTATCTCTTTAATAAGTCACTGATGCCCGAATATTTGCAGGCATGCCAGAATTAAATCAGATGTTTCATGGCAAAGGAAAACTAAACTTCGCAGTCCTTAAATTTATGAATGCGGGCATGTAGTATATTGACTACGCATGGCTGGTATCAGAAGCGTTTGGTGCTGATCTATCATGGTTGGGGGTGACTTGCTAGCTTTAAACGCCATAAATTTATATTTCCATTTCAATGCAGAGGATGAAAGGATGCAGAATGCTTTAAGTTGTGTTGGTGTGTCTTCAAATGCCCACATCCAGTCATATTCATAGGCTGGACTCACCTGGGAGGGGGACTTCAATCATTTATAGGCTGGACTCACCTGGGGGGACTTCAATGCCATAATAACATTAATTAGCCAGATGGCTTTTCTAAATTCACTATACTGTTGGAGGTCCAACAAATATATCACACAAGAAACCTGAACCCCAGGCCAAAGCCGGACGGCGGCGGCGCGCGTGAGATAATCTAACCTCTCTCGCCCACTTGATACTTAGCTCACTTGTTTAATCACATTTAAACAATATTAGTTAATGCTAAGTAATCAATGTGAGACTATTACTACTTCATTAATAATGAAGTAATTAATCCACCAATCTTCAATCTTAAAACATTTATATCTCACTCACTGAAAAAAGATTTTGAGCATAAAAATATACCACGTTCATCTACTCCGGGAGTAGATTAACAATCTAACAAATTAAATATTAATTATTTAAAATTTGATCAAAAGACCAAATTTTTAACACTTTCCGGGCCTATCGTAAGAAAGAACTTCGGAAACACGCACTTCGATAGAGATTAGTGATATGTCTACCTCTCTCGATATAGCTTATTATGTATTTTGTATAAGGAAATGTTTCTAGAGATCAAATAATGTTAAAACCGAAATATTCATAAATGACGAAATCCAAATTTGACTTGCAATTTTATTGTATGTTCAAACTTATTTACTAATATTTTTGTTCTTCCTGATATTATTTATTGGAGATATATTTCTTCTATGTCATTCATATTTCTTCTGTGTAGGGAATGATATGTAGTCATTCGATCAATGTGGTGTTCTGAATCTGCAACAGATTTCAACATGTTTTTGTAGTAACATATTGTATTAGTATCTTTTAGGCTATGTAAGGTCCGACTACTTTTAAAAAAATGTATGATGTCTATTTTTATTGATTTAATTGAAAAAATAATGAAAGTGTCTATGGATGATTCTTCAATTTTCAGATATTCCTTTGATAATTGTTTGAATAAACTTAATTTTTTGGTTTTTAGATGTTCCTTTGATAATTGTTTGAATAATCTTGCTCTTGTATTAAAACGTGATACAAGTATGGATAGGGGTGAGCATCAACCGACCGAACATCAAAAAATCGATGAAAACTGACCGTATTGGTCGGGTTGCGGTCGGTTTTTTCCACCATCGGTCGGTGGTCGGTTGGTTTTTGAGAAATTGATCGGTTGTCGATTAACGAAGTGAAAAACTGATGAAAACGACCAACCGACATATATTATATATATTAATTATTTTTATTCCTAAAGTGCTATTTAAATAATCAATAAGCATGTTTTTATGAAGGTGGAGACTTGAAGAATGGAAATTGAAATTTGCTTGTTGTTTTATGAAGTTGGAGACTTTATTACTCCTAGATTGTTTATTTCATTTTTTTTAACATAATTAACTCAAATTTAAAGACCGTGCCATGTAGGACTCGAACTCGGGACCTCTGGTCCCGAAACTTAACCCTCTACCGCTAGGCCAATACACGCACACTTATTTCATTTCTTAAAACTTGTTTCGAAAATGTAAAAATTTAGCTTTTGTCGGTTAAGATAGAAACCGACTAACCGACCAGTCAGTCATCGGACGGTTTTGGGGTCGGCCGAAGATCATTTGCGGTCGACCGGCGATTGATTTTTCAAGATATCGGTCAGTTGGTTGGTTGACTAAAAAATAGTCGGTCGGCCAGCCGATGCTCACCCCTACTGCATGGGTCTATTACTTCAGAACATTCATTGGGGATAGTCAAATTAAGGACCAACTTCAAATCATGTTAACCGAATAGTTCAATTGCAAGTCAATTTATTTTAGACCAAGATTTCTACTATGGCACTAAATCTATATATATAATAGCAAAATAAAGGTCAATTAATCTTAAATTTTCTTGATTATTTTGCTAAATTCTCATAATTTTGCCTAATTAATCAATGCTTTAATCTAATTAATAATATATATCTTCTTAGAATTTCAATTTGAATATAAGTCTCATAATTTAAATTACCTTTATATATATATATATATATATATATATTCTATTTTATGAAAAACTTTATATTATCATAATGGCAATATATATATCACATATATATTACGACACATTTAATGCAATATTAAACAAATTACTTTTCAAATAATAAATATTATCAAACAGAATTATCCACATATAAATATAAATATGCATCAAATATATATTATGGAAAATTTAATAAAATTAACTACTATCACTTACGCCTATATCTATGAATTAGACATATATAATAGATACACATATTGATATAATTATTTATATTTTTTTTTTCTAAATTTTCATAACTTTGGGTTAATAATTAATAATTTATTTCACTTCAATTCAACTATCCACATCGATTATTTATAGAACGTCATCAACAGAAAATCTCTATAAAAAAGAGATGTCACACTTTCAAAATTAGTCGTCTTTAATAATTTAAATTTAAGAATATAATATTTCTATTTGATTTTCTACTCTTTTAATTAATTAATTAATTTTTATGATAATTTTTTATAAATATTATATATAGTTATTTATATACATATATACATATATAGAAGAGATTAATGAAGATTAATCTTATGTGGTATTATCATAATTTTTGGTAAATATTTTCCTAGATCCTCATGACTTTGGCTTTATAATTTATTAATTCTATTTAATTTCAAACCTTATCAATAATAAATGATATAAAAGATACACCACACTTTTGAAATTATTTGTTTCCAATTAAAATTTAAAATATCAAAAATCTGAATTTGATTTTCTACTTTTTAATTAATTTCTATGAGAATTTTTTTACAAATAGTATTAGTTACTTCTGCCAACTTAACTACTATTAAACTCTTCATTAGTCAAACCTGATTAGATTGTTAAATCTGAAAATCTAAATGATATTAAAAAATGCGTATAGATGCATATAAAAGAAGAGTTCAAATATTCGAAACAACATGCAAATTGACAATCAAAATGAGTACAACTAACTAAAAAATCTCCGTGACTTATTTTTAATTACATTGAACAACGGGAGACTTAACTTTTGAATTAAATAAAACTACTGGAGAAATGATATATTTTCCTAACCTAATTTTTTTTATTAATGTAAACAATGGCTGACTTCAGAAATATTATCTCTCTTGACCTTTTTTTTTTCAACGGGCAGCTTGACATTTAAATCGAGTACAACTTTCTAAGAATTTTAAATTCTACTTCTACCAACTTAACTATTAAACTCTTCATTAGTCAAACCTGAAAATCTAAATGATATTAAAGAATGTATATAGTTGCATATAAAAGAAGAGTTCAAATATCTGAAACAACGTGCAAATTGATAATCAAAATGAGTACAACTAACTGAAAAATCTCCCTGATTTATTTTTAATTACATCGGACAACGGACGACTTAACATTTATATTAAATTAAACTACTTGAGAAGTGACATAATTTTTTGACCAAATTTGTTATTAATGAAACAACGACTGACTTTAGAAATATTACCTCTCTTGACCTTTTGTTTTGTATTTTGATAATCAACGAACAACTTGACATTTAAATCGATTACAACTTTCTAAAAATCTTAAATTCTACTTCTTTGCAATCCAACAAGAAGATAATTTTTTGAGAAGAACCATACATTCATGTGCATTGTTTTAATCCGAATGTTTAGACTTATAAATTTCCAAATTGAGTTATAAGTATTTTATGTAAGTTAATCATATCGACTTTTTAGAAAATCGCGATAACCCAAACAAGGGGCAAATTGACAATCAAAATATATTTAATTATCCAAAAATATTATTCACTCTTGAGCTATCTTACGAATGGATTGACATGTGAAATTAATATGAATATTCAATAAATGTTATATATCCCTCTTTCACATGTTTTCTAACATTTAAATTTAATTAAACTACTCGAAAAATTACATATTCTTCAGACCAATTTTTTCATTAATGTGAAAAAATGGATGACTACATAATACTACCTCCATTTCGTGGAATTTGACCCCTTTGCTTTTGGCAATTGCTGACACGTTTTTCCACGCTTCTTGATAATGGGTTTTAAAATGAATTTTTAAAGATTTCTTTCTTTTACGGGATACTACGACTGTTGTAGTATCCCGTAAAAGAAAGAAATCTTCAAAAATCCATTTTAAAATTCATTATCAAGAAGCGTGGAAAAACGTGCCAGCAATTGCCAAAAACAAAGGGGTCAAATTTCACGAAATGGAGGGAGTATATTATTTCTCTTGACTTATTTTTGTATTTCAGTAATTAACAGGCTTGACGTTTAAATCAAGTACAACTTAAGGAATGACAGTCCTTAATCTAATGAATTTTCTTTGTCTCCTACAACATACACCCAAACAATTGGCAAATTTACAATCAAAATGAGTACAAATATTTGAAAAATCTCATTAACCTATTTTTTCAATTACATCGAACAATGAGGGACTTAACATTTAAATTGAACTAAACTACTCGAGCAATGACATATTTTTTTGACCTAACTTTTTGTTAATTTGAATAACGAATGATTTCAAAAATATTCCTCCCTCCGTCCACCATTTACTGACCATGTTGAATTTTTAGATAATTTTGGAACTTTGTGATGATAGATTTTGAATTGAATTTTTGGAGTTTAGTTTTACTCTTGACTTATTTTTGTACTTCTATGATTAACAGGCAAATTGACATTTAAATCGAGTACAACTTTTTAAGAAATTTTCTAATGATTGTTACATTACTATCATTTTAAATAAATAAAAATAGTACTTTTTAATAAATATTTTACTCAAATTTTACGATATAAAATGTTTCCCGTCGAATTTCGACGGGCACTGCACTAGTTGAGATTAAGAGCCAAGTTATGGATCATGGAAATATCAAGCCATTTTAAAATTGTTTAATAATTAATAAATGATTATCTATTTTAATATAGACTAATAAAAAAAATTGCTTCGATTCAAAGTCTTCTTATGATGGAATCCCATTAGTTCCATATTTAATTGCCATCAGATATACATATAGATACACTTTTTTTTTCTTTTTTTTTTTAACATTGTGTACGTTCTTATACGAATTGCTTTCACCTTAAGCAAATTTTTTAATTCGTTATTTTTTTACATTTGACTAAAGCGTCGTAGATTCTTCATTGGCGTGAAATAAAGTATGCTTTTGTCTCACTACAACTCATCATATATATAAAAAAAAAAAGTGTTGAGATTACCATCAATAATTGATTTATTTATTAATCTTTAGTTCAACTAAATGACAAACTTGTTTTCATTATAAATATATAAATTAGTTTTTTTTTTTTCTTTTTTCTTTGTTTTTTTTTAGAAAAAAAGAGAACCCTTTTATTAATTGCAAACGCATGGTAATCGGAGAAGCCCCTCTATATAAGCCGGAGGGTCATCCCAAACATACGTAGAAACAAAATCTTTTGACAATCTAACAAGATTATGAGCTACGATATTTCTCCCTCTCCTGATGAAATTAACTTTGTATACCGGTTGAGCCTTCAAAATAACCCGACAACTCTGAGCAATAACTCCCAGAGCAAAAAATTACCTGCTCAATTCTCATATTCTTGATCCAAGAGAGAGCCTCACAAATACCCAGAATTTCTCCTTCCTCTACACACAAACAGCCAGGTATAGTAATAATTCTAGCAGCCACAAACCGACCTTTCTCGTCTTGAAGCACCATACCAGCACCTGTTCGATTCAAATTAGGGAAAAAGGCAGCATCCACTGAGCATTGAAACCACCCTTGTGGAAGGTCATGTCACCCACAACATCCATCTGCTCGACTTCGATTCTGTTTCTCCATGCTTTGTATCTCCCACGTTCTTTTCCAACAACTAGAAATACCTGGGGCAGGCGTCTTATTCTTCCAAATCGCATCGTCTTTGTCCCTCCACATTTGCCACAACAACATCATCATACTAACATTAACATCATTCTCTTTCATGCTAAGTAGGAAAAATAAGAACTCAACAAAGGACTCACACTTATCAATTCCTATTCGTACCTTTCCCAGAAACGGCGACTTACTCCAACACTCCTCTGCATGCCTACGAGCCACAAAAGGGTGCCAAGAATTCTCATATCCACTTCGGCAAACACCACACTCACCTCCCACATCAATCCTTTTGCTAATCAAATTTGCTTTATTTGGTAAGATATCATGAGCTGCCATCCAGAGGAAGATCTTGACTTTTGGAGGCACCTTCAACTTCCACAGCGTCTTCCAATCTGCCTTCACACCATGAGTTTCATCCCCCTTGCCAGCTTGTACTCCGAGCTAACCGAATAAATACCATTTTTTATTGTAGTGCCAAATAAGCTCATCCTACTCTATATGTGGATTTAGAGGGATACTCATAATCGCTTGTGCAACCCCTTTATCAAAATAATCCCTGACGATGTCAGCATCCCATCGTCATATAGTAAGCTGGAATAGCTTGGGAAACATTTTGGAAAGTTTCTTTCCTTGCCAACCTTGAATACGCCTCCACATTCTTTCTCTAATGAAATTAAACACTGCCTTTTTATTCCTACCAATCAGCGAGGGAAGGCCTAGATTTCAATGTATATTTGATTCTTTAGAGTAGATAACTCTGTTAGTTTTTTTTTTTTCTTCAAGTTTTATTAATTACTATATTTCACTTCAAAACTTGGTCAAAATTGTTAACGAAATTTCAATGTTAAATCAATTATAATCAAACATATTGACCAACCAAGTCAACCTAATTATCCAGCTAAAACTTGGAGGTTTAGTTAAATTATAAATATCTTCTTCTTTTCACATAATATTTTTTTCCTATAAAATTTAAATTTATTCACTCACTATCGTTTAATCAATAAATCCTAATTTTCACGATTTTACATTTAGGAAAATTGCATAAAGCTATTGGAACTGAGTGGGAAGGAAGGAGGCTATTGACTAAAATCTAAATGTCATTTTCATTCTTTTCTTCTTCTTTTTTTAAATGGAAAGTATAATAAGGAATTAATGTATAATCACCAAAAATGAAACTCCGCAATCCATATCATTAACCTCTAATTACGACGTTAATGATAATTAGTCACGTACTATAAATAGTTCTTCAACGAGAATTAATTAATTATATGTAATCTGAAATCTCCATACAAAATTATATCTGAAAATCTCCATTAATTTCTCCGACACCCAAAAAAAAACACCGCCATTTTTGCAACTCGAAGATCTAGGCAAAAGCACCAACAGCACCGGTCTCCTCTCTTTCAAATCTATGCTCAACTCACATTTCCTCTTTCCATCCTCTTGATCCAGCGTTTGTCGGTGCTTCAAATGGAGAAAATGCGCCAGTGGGGCAGCGAGTCCGGCGGCGCGTCGCCGGTGCGTGGCCATCACGCTCGCTCGTCGTCGGCGAGCGGCATTTCGAGCATCAGGCGCACTCAGAACTATGCCGCCAAAGCCGCGGCCCAGCGGCTGGCTCAGGTCATGGCTTCGCAAGCCGCCGCCACGGACGACGAGGATGAGGACGACGATGGCGTTGGAGACAATGATGGCGATTTCGGCCTCCGATTTAACCCTCCGCTTCCGCTTTCTCTCTCCAGGCCGCCTATTAAGGCTAATGGAGCTAGCAACGGCAGTGGCGGCGTCAAGCTGTCGGTTCCGTCTCCGAAGATCATTAGATCTTCTTCCGATGCGGTAATTTCTTAATCAGCTCTCATTGGCGTGTTCCAGTGGAATTTGATTGATTTGTTCATTTAATTTTGAAATAGAAGTGAGAAGGTATTATTTCAGCTGTGCTTTTGTGCATTTTAGCTGCATTTAGATCAATTTCTCGTGCTAACAACGTTGTATGAGGTTTAAAAGCTTAATCTCAAGGATACCTGAGTTTCTTCTTGTAATTGTGATGTATCAGAACTGAATCATTGCATTGTGATTATGCGGAATCATCTGTTACTGGGAGAATTGTTGTTTGGAAACAAAAATTTGGAAAAATTGCCTCATAGCAGGATCCGTGAAACTAGATGCGCCAGAGGGTTTTTTTTTTTTTTTTGTAGAGGATTAACCATAATTTTATGCTAATTTTAATTTTCTTTCTGTTGATTTTTTGAACTATTGGTTTGAAAGGTCACTGGCAATTTGCTAGAAGTTCAACCAGCTCGATCAACTTCAACAGGAAGACCATCAATGTCAACTAGAACAACATCATCTATACCTCCAAGTAGGCCTTCTGTGAAGACTCCTGCACCTATCCCGCCAATTGATCCTCCTAGAAGCCGGCAGAGAGAAAAGATGTACGCAAAATCCACCTTTTGATGCTTGGAGTCTTTGCAAATTCCTGGACATCATTTATAAAATATTATCGTTTAGAAAAGTTTTGGATCATCAGCTTCTTCCTTGCATGACAATATTTTAGCTTACAGCCTTGTGACAGTTGAATTAGCAACTTACCTCTAAATTTTAGTGCATGAACTATGCAAATTTTAATAGAAAGCTTTTCATGCTTCATGTATTGCCATTGCGCGCATAATATCATTATATCATGTCATGGCTTTCTTTTTGAGATCTATTTGATACGTACACTATGCTTATCAATATTATTTTCAGGTTCTCACCAGATTTAGGACAATTGAATTTAAAAGATGCAGGAGATGGGCGTGGTTCTTCTGCCCTTCGTGACGAAGTATGTTCAGCATGTTCAAACTTTAGCTGTATAGATCTTAAAGAACCTGGGTTTTTTGGTTGCATATGCTCAATCTAATATCTACTTCTTAACAGCTTGATATACTGCAAGAAGAAAATGAGAATATTAGTGAAAAGGTCTGTTTGTCATTCCCAGTATTGCTCTTATCCCCACATGTGACCTGCTAACCAATATTTATTTGTCTGCTTCGGATTTCCAGCTGAGACTTGCAGAGGAGAGTTGTGAAGCAGCTGAAGCAAGAGTTAAGGAGCTTGAGAAACAGGTGATGCATTCTCAATTTCTCATTGTATATGCTTATGTTCATCTTCTCAAATATGTATGTGATTTTTCTTGTTAAGTCGATTCGAATCTATTATGTTCTATCTGTCTGTTTGTGTCCGTGTACATGACTCACCCTGCCACACCGGACCAACACGGTTTTTCAACTAATTCACGTAATAAATGTAAACCACTATTAAAATCACCTACTTTAGGAGATCTGAGGAAGAAATGTAGCATATCGCAACCTTGAAAGAGAACTTATTTGCATTCGTTAGCTCTTTGCACTCAAATTTTAGGTGCTAGTTTACCATTTGAAAGTGCTAATACTATGTCACACGAAATGACAAGCAATTTGTCTAGAAGAATTCTGCTGATAAAATGACCCCCTAATTGTGAGTTACTAGTGATACTCCGGGAGACAAGTATGTTGTATCGATACAAAATGATATTAAGTCTTAGAGTAGACGAAATCATTCTTTGTTGTTGATCCTGTTTAGCCTTAGTCTTCTCTCGTCTAAGTATTGATCTTTGGAGATTAGAAAAATGCAAAATTCTTTAGTTGGCCATATGGGGCTATCTCGAATGAACACATGGAGCTCGTACTGTTGCTTATTGCATTTAATGGGGACCAAGTTCTTCCATTGTATGGTAAATTATTCAAACTCCCTCTGACCCATGCTAGTAGTCCAGTTTCTTTTTGGCACAGGTTTTTTAGGCACATGGGTTTAGTTAAACAAGTAAGGGGTCCACTAGTTAATGAAGTAAGTGCTCCACATGGAGGTAGGGTATGTTTTAGGATTTCTAAGACTTAATGGGTTAAGTGGGCTGATTAGTGGATAACTTAGTGGGCTAATTTGTTCTATTTTTTGGTAACTGGACTACTAGTACGAGACAACCCAATGAGGAAAGATGGACTACTAGTATGGGACAGAGGGAGTAGATCTTAAGTCTCCTGCACTGGCTTCTCCAATGACCATCTGGGGGCTGCCCATTCATAATATGTCCCTATATTTCAGATTGACATATTTTTCTTGAAACAAAACCCATTACCAACTGATCGTCCCTTTGTTTCATTCTGTATCTATTCGAGACGTCAAGTCATATTACCTAGTTTTCGTATTCAGTAGCTTGACATATCAAATGCACTCTTCAGGTAGCTGCTCTTGGAGAAGGTGTTTCTTTGGAAGCTAAACTTTTGAACAGGTATACAAATAACAAAGCCTTCTTTTCTGGCCCCCTTTTCTAAATTCTGAATATGCTAATAGCATTTTAATAATTTGCAGAAAGGAAGCTGCATTGCGTCAAAGAGAGGTAAACTGGTCTTTTATTGGCCTCACTGGACTTAAATTTCGTTACTTGGCCTATTTTGTCCTCTACGACAAATTGGTCTGATATGGCTTTGTTCATACCCATATAATTTGAATGTTTGTTTGATAATTTGTCTAGGCTGCTCTTAAAGTGGCCAAGCTTGCAAAGGATGATATGGAAGTGTCATCTTTGCAATCTAATATTAAGGTGAGACAAAAATAAGTTAGATATGCTTAGAAACACTGGTCCAGCATGCTGCTTCTAAAATTTTGCGCCATTACTGATTCAGGTTAGGAAGAAAGAGTCTGCGGCTATTGTTGAGCAACTGAATGGAACTGAATCTGAAGTTAAAGCTCTTCGCTCAATGACACAAAGAATGGTGTTAACGCAACATGAAATGGTTAGTGGCCACTACTGCATTGAAGTTCAAATGTTACCCTGCAATTTCCTTTCTAAAAAAGTTTACATTTGCAGGAAGAAGTTGTTCTTAAAAGGTGCTGGCTAGCTAGATATTGGGGCTTAGCTGCTCAACTCGGTAATAAAAAATTCAAAATGTGTTCTCTTTTGTATGGGAATTATTTCGCATTATATTGAAAGACATGGTTAAAGTAAGTTACTAAGTTAATAAGCTTTCAGCTGCTCAAACATTCTGCATCCTTATGTGTTCAATTAACTCCCAAGGTTGTAGGCATATCACAACGGACAGCTAAGCTGAATTTGGAACCTAGACTGTTTGGAAGTTAATGTTAGGGAAGCAAACATTCAGAAAAGAGGAATGTGAAAACTCATTGTATTGATGTATCTTATATTTATTTTTTCTTAGTACTTTAATTGTTGTTTTTTTTGGGTATACATACTGGTATTTGTCGAGTGCAAGTTCTTTAGAGGAGTTGAAAAGTACTATTTCTGCACTTGCTAGACTTGTATATAACCTTTAACTACCCTCCATTCTCTTATTGCTTTTTGGTTGCCTAAGGGATACTACCACTTTTCCTCGATGATACTCCTAAAATTCCATCCTTGAAGCACTTTATTTGCTTATAAAAAATTCTTAGCTAGCACTGTCTGGGTAAAATCTAAGCAAAACACTTGGACTTGATTGCTATTAATTGATCTCCTGACATTCTTCCATCCAACCAGGCATCTATGCTGATATTGCCATGTCAAAGCATGAATACTGGTCGTCCTTGGCACCTCTTCCTTTGGAGATTGTTCTATCCGCTGGACAGAAGGCTAAAGAAGAATGCTGGGAGAAAGGCTAGTTATCTGCTCTGCTGATTTCCGATTTCTGACATTTAAAAGCAATCCAAGACGGGATTTTGTAGTTGTTATGCTGTACTTTGGAATTTAACTAGACTTGTTCATGTCCGATGTTGTGCAGGTAATAACAAGAACCCACAAAGAAGCAAACTTGTTGAGGATTTCAACGATCTTACTGGAGAAGGAAACATTGAGAGCATGCTAACAGTTGAAATGGGCTTAAAAGAACTTGCTTCTTTGAAGGTTTCTTCTTCAAAAATTTCTGGCACTTGCATTATTCATGCTAACCAATGATATATTAAGAACATTTTAGAATATTATTTCCTGAAATGTAAACTTTTACCCTTGAAGTATTTTCTAAAGACGTCCTAGGTTGCTTAACACCTACCCAACTTCTCAAGGACTAAGGGGGTGTTTGGCTAAGCTTATTTTTATAAGCACTCACAAGTTATAAGATGTTCAAAGAGCTTATAAGATATAAAAATAAGTTGAGGTGAGGGAGCTTATAAACTCTTTGAGAGCTTATATTGCCAAACACGTTTTCAGAGCTTATAAGGTCTTAAACAGAACACCCCTTAATTTTGAGAGAAATATAAGCAAAATTGCTCAAAAGGTATTCTTTCTACCTTGTCAAGTCAAACGGGAGTCATAATACTGGGGCAAGGGGACTATATTTTATCTAGTATGGTTGTCAAAGGAGTACTTCCAAATTTCCATTGCCTTCCAAATTTGAATCATGCTTAATTTCAGAATGAAGATCTTGCAGTTGCTTGCTCTGGGTGTTCGGATGGCTAATGTGATTGTTGTTTTTATTTTATCATTTAGGTTGAAGATTCTGTTGTTCTTGCTTTTGCTCAACAAAGACGACATAACTCCACCAGGACTTCGTTTCCAGGTTTGTTTTTAGCGTCTGTTAAGCGTCATTGGGTGATCAGTTCTCTGGCAAGGTCTCTAGGGCATACTACCCATACTTTTGGAAGATTGTGGCCAAATTAGTCGATCTAATCAATTAAAGACTCTTTTCTGAGACCAAAAGCCTTTTTGCTCTGAGATGTCAGCCTCTTCAACTTCAAACTCTATATTTTCATCTAAGCCCTTTATTCTATCTTGAAACATGATCTGGTGCATAATCAATACTGTCAATTGTGCCAAGGCAAATATTAGTTAGTAGTGGGAATACCATTATCTTTGTGAAGCTAGCCAGTGATTTGTTTAATTTGTAATCATTGCTTTCTGAAGTTTATAAATTATATATATTTTAATTTACTGGAAATCTTTCTTAAGCACAAGCATACATCTCATAGCGAGTGCCTTGCTTATTTTCCTTTAAGCTTTTCACCATTTTTCTAAACCTTTCTGATTTGACAGATTTCAAGTCACCAATTGATTTGAAGAATATGGAAGCCTTTGGTAAGCTCCTATGGTCCTTAAGTATGCATTCACTATTGTGTCTAAACTTGGCATGTTTTTTCTTCTATTAATTATGGGAACCTCTTCCATATTTACCTCCATGAGATTTGATATAGACACAGACAGAAATATCGGGAAGAATATTTACATTGAGCCCCTTGATGTTGCCATTGCTGACACATAGGTCCAGCGTGGCTTGTGATGGAAGATGACGATCAGCGAAAAGTAAATGGAGATCCATGTTTGCCTTTCAGGCGTTACACTTAATATTTGTTTGCGAAGATAAGTTTTCGGGTTATTTGGTAATGATAAAGGGAATAGTTAAAGACAGAGGTACAATTCTAATGTGACCAACCTGGTGGGGGGGGGGGATATTGTAATTTGGATATAAACCTCAAGGAGGTTTGTGCAGTGTTATCTAAAAAAATAAAGAATTTTGTAGTTGTGGTGCCTTGAAACAAAGACCAGTTGAGGTTTCTATGAGGAATGATGCTCACAGACAAATTCATTTAGCTTATAATTTCTTTCTTTGTGTACCTTAGCCTACATACGATGGATTAATAACATGTAAGCTCTCCCCCTCCTATTATTGTTTTACAGAACTCGGCCCAGAGGAATCTGAGGATGTACTCTTCAAAGAGGTTTGTTCTTCTACAGTTTCTCGTCTTTTACTTCATTGTCACATTCTTTGGAAGTTCCTTAAGCTGGCCTCCATTTATTATTAAAATTTCATCATGGTCTTACTTCTTCATCAACAACTTTTATAGAATAAAATGCACTATTCTGGTGTTGAGCAATTACAGGCATGGCTTACATACTTCTGGAGAAGAGCTAAAGCTCATGGCATAGAGGAAGAGATAGCGAAGAAGAGACTCGAATTCTGGATCAGCCGTAGTGGGCAATCACCAACTTCGCATGATGCCGTCGATGGTGAGTTAGTTTCATCATAAATGGACATTGCAGTAGTGTAAGGTTAATAATAGCTTGTTTCCATCTTATAATATAGAAATGGTATTTGATTTGATTCTGCAGTGGAGCAAGGTCTAATGGAGCTGCGGAAATTGGAAATCGAGGCGAGATTATGGGAAGTTTCTCGCAAAGAAATAGAGCAGGACGCTTCCCTTGTTGATGGATCAAAATCTGGCAACTAATTGTTATTCACTGATTACTAACTCAAACTGAAAAATCAAGTGGTTATTGCTTCACTTGCATTTTAAATATGGTGTAAATTTCTTTCATTTTTGTACGAGTGAGACATAGGATAAGCAGTGCTTTTTCTAGGTGTAAATATCCGTTGGACAATCTGGAGAGGTCTGTGCTTGTAAGTCTGAATATATATGGATAATTTTTTCTTGGTGTTTGTTTGGATTGTGATCTAATGAATACATAAATAGAATATACAAGAACAAATATACCGTATATACCATACCGAAAAAAATACTGGATGTCGGAATTTTTGGTAAGATATCATACTGATACCTAAGACAACAGTAAAGTAAGAGTAGCAATTTTCAAATACAATGGTAAGGTATACGTCGCAAAGTTGAGGATTTTATCTTTTCGTTAAGAGTTAGGGCCCGTTTGGTAGCCAGTATAACTTAGGAAAAGCCTAGATAAGAAAATTTATCTCGACTTTTCCAGTGTTTGGTATCCGAGAAAAATAATGCTATCGGCCCGCGAAAATATTTGGGCCCGGACTAAATTCACTATTACACTGGCATATACTATACCGCCTCTACCCCCGTATAAGTTGTGATACATTTTTTATTTTCAATTTTAATTATCAATTTTTTATTTTTTATTTTAATTATCATTTTTTTATTTTCAATTTTAATTATCAATTTTTTATTTTCAATTTTAATTATCAATTTTTTATTTTCAATTTTAATTATCAATTTTAATTAAAAAAATTATTTTTATTTTTAATTTTAATTATCAATTTTTTATTTTTTATTTTAATTAAAAATTTTATTTTCAATTTTAATTATCAATTTTTTATTTTTAATAATAATTATCAATTTTTTATTTTCAATTTTAATTATCAATTTTTTATATTTTTTATCCTAACTTATCTATGTTTGTACTAAACACACAATATATTTTTTATCCCAGCTTATCATACTTTTTTTATCTCAACTTATCACACATTTTCTTATCCGCCCTTTTCTCGGTATTGCTACCAAACGGGGCCTTAGTGTTTAAATCTTATAGGTGTCTCTCAATCCACATGGCATCACAACATCAACAATGAATGTATTAATGTTGCTCATTGTAAGTAGGAGAGTTCTAATAATCTCTATATTTGAACTTGTTTGAATAAATGTATACTCCCTTTGTCCTCTCAAAAGTGTGCATCAGTTTGACTTACATGGGTTTTCAGACGAAATATTTGTGTATTGTGTTGTTTATTATGAGTGTAGATTTTGTCCCATGAGATTGGATCCCAAAGGTAGTAAAGTTGAATATTATTATAATGAGTTCACTTTCAAAAATGAAATATGAACAAATTTGAAGACGGACTTAAATAAAACTATATGCACAAATTTGGAGAACATATGGAGTATGTGATATTAACTTATTTCGTTCTTTCTTTTTTTTCTTTTCTTTTTCTTGATTATTCTTGGATTCTATTTGTTTATTTTTGGATTACCCATTCCAACAATCTCTCTTACTGTTTACGAGGAATGCCCCAATTTCCCCTTGTGGGTACATTAAGTGTGTATCTACGATTAACGTAATAATGATATATGTAAAAAGATATCATAAATATATATCTTGAAAACTAAGCTATAATAAAAAATAAAAATAAAAACTAAATTCATCTTTTAAAAAAAGAAAGTGTCAATATAACATTATCACATCATCAATAGACATATTAAATATATTCACGGTGGGTGGTGAAATATATTCACAACCAAACATATGCACACAAGGCATGTACCTTGTGTCCTAAACTTTTGATGGCCATACTTTTTGCTAATTAGTACTCTCTCCGTTTCGTTCAACTTGACATACTTCTTTATTTTATAGTATCTTGCATATATTTAAGAAGTGCATCAAATTGAACGGGACGAAGAGAATATTATATTCTAATTTTATTTTTATTTTTTATAACTCAAAGTATCTCCCAGCATGCACACGGACAACGCATAAAGTCTTCAAGTTAAACAATTTAGATTAAGGGGGTGTTTGACTAAGCTTATAGGCTCCTTAAAACAACTTATAAGCTGTTTAAAAGCTTATAAATTCTAGAAAAATGTTTGGCAAAATAAGCTACTCAAGAGCTTATAAGCTAGAAAAAAAAAAAAAAAACTATAAGAGCTTATAAGGTCCTTAAAAGAAGCTTTATTCACCCGAACTTAATTATTGTCTACATCTTATAAACTCTTAGGGTGTGTTTGGTAAAGAAGATGAACCAAGATGAACCAAGATGAGAGAGATCATCTTGGTTCATCTCACTGTTTGGTAACCAACTAAAATAAACTGGAGGGCCCGAGATGAATACAAGGCCCGTTGATATTTCACTGTTCCGCCTTGTTTAGTCATCTCACGTTTTTGGTCGGATGAGGTGAACTCATTAAAACAGTAACACAATACTTTCTCTCTCTTACCATTTTACCCTTATGTATTTATACGATTTTAAATAATAATAATAATAATAATAATAATAATAATAATGTAATAAAATAATAATAATAATAAATAAATAAATAAATAATAACAATAATAGTAATAATAATAATAATAATAAATCAATAATAATAATGTAATAAAATAATAATAATAATAGTAATAGTAATAGTAATAGTAATAATAATAAATAATATCAATAATAGTAGTAATAATAATAATAATAATAATAATAATAAATATTAATAATTTAATAAAATAATAATAATAATAATAGTAATAGTAATAGTAATAGTAACAATTATAATAATAGTAATAATAATAATAAATAATAATAATAATTTAATAATAATAATAGTAATAATTATAATAATAACAAGAATAATAATAATAATAATAAATATAATAATAATAATAATAATAATAATAATAAATAATAACAATAATAGTAATAATTATAATAATAACAAGAATAATAAAATAATAACTCAACAATATAATAATAATAATAATAATAATAATAATAATAATAATAAATATATTAATAATAATAATAAATAATAACAATATAGTAATAATTATAATAATAACAAGAATAATAAAAATAATAACTCAACAATATAATAATAATAATAATAATAATAATAATAATAATAATAATAATAATAATAATAATAATACAGAGTAATAAATAATAAATAATAAAGGGTACTATTTAATCTCAACGATAAAAAGTGAAATCGGTAGGGGTATTTAATAAGGGTAAAATAGTCAATTTAAATTTTGATCTAGAGTTTTGCAATTTGTACCACACACAATATGATATCATCCGGGTCTGAATTTTTTGCTACCAAATGGTGAGATGAATGATTCATCTTGACACTATTCATATGAGTCATCTTGAGATGAATCATCATTCTTCATCTTGAGATGATTACCAAACGCAGCCTTAGTGCTTATAAACTCTTCCAAATAAGCTTAGCAAACACCCCTAAATAAGAAATGTTTTCCCAACCTTCAACTAATATTTTCATTATATGTATTGTTCAATCATTTTTTTCGCATTCTTTTTGATTTTTTACTTCTTAAGGGCCCATATTTATATATATACTTTTAACTTCTTAAGGCTCTTTCCAAAATCTATCTTAGCGGTGGGGCTCTCTCCATATTTTCCTCATTTTTATTTATCTAAATATCTAATTTATATGATTTTTGAATTAAATAAAAAGCTATCCTAATGTAAACAAATTTTTATGCTTACTCAACTCAAAATAAAAATAAAAATTACATCATAAAAATCTAGATTAAATCTAGGGAGGAAATCGAACATATGATCTCTCACACAAAAAATGAAGTTTTTTTCCGCTCTACCGAAAAGTATTATTGTTCAAATTTAAAATTTTAATTTATGGAAAAATAAAAAAAAATGCAAAGGGAGGCCCGAGGCTGGGCTCTCCCTTTGCAAGTATCGCGTCGCGGGCTCCTCAAGGCTCGGGCTCGTCGGCAAGCCTCCAAATGAAGGTGCCTTGGGGATGCTCTTACTACCGTGTATTTTTTTTAAAATTGATTGCTGTAATTATTATTTAAACAATAGCACATGTTAAATCAATACAATCCAAGAGCATTATCACTAACTTCATGATGTTAGCTGAAATTTTTATCTAAGATCAAGAAACGTGCAGTGCTGGTATGTATGGTGCCTTCTTTTTAGATAGAGACCTCGTCTTTCATTCTATTTATCATTAAACTTCAAGACTCATCTAATAATTACTCTATGACTGTCTCGTTTTTCTTAATACGTTTCTATTATTTTATACTCACATATATTCAAGAAATGTGTCAAGAATAGCGAGACGAAGGGAGTATTTAGTTCTTCATTCAACTACCCCACAATTCCCTTCTTTTTTTTTTTTGGGTACAATTCCATATCTAAAAGATCATGAGCACCAATAGTCTAATTTGATGATTTGCTCAATATTATTGCATAATACTCCACTAATATTCTTTTTGGTTGCTCAACGTACAAACTCCCAAACAAAGAGCCAAACACAGATGCAGAAATGCACAAAACTACACCAGAGAAAAATAAAAAAATAATATAATTATTAAAGAAAAAGCTCAAATGAAAGGTGGGATTAATGAAAAGGATGGAAGAGTGGGGAATTTTGTCATATTTGAAGTGGAAGGTTGTGAAACTGATATACTATTATATGTATAGCATTAGCATTTAGCAGTAGAAGTAAGGAATTTTCAGACAGAGAATTTAAAAGTTATGGAAGCTTTGTGTTGAGTAGTTGTTTTATGTTGTGGGTCTAATCACATTCACGCCTACCCATTTTGCATGCGTTGCCGTTTTCTTTGTATTTATTATTCTATTTATGTATGTACTACTACTAGTAATATTTTATGCCCACACACATATAATGTGTGCGACCCATAACCCATGGCTATGGTGTAGGTTTGTTATAACTTACAAGAATGGAGAAAAAAGAAAACAAGGAAGAAAGTGTACACATAACACGACAAATTGAAGCATGTGACCTCTAATAGTTATAGTGGTCACGCACCAAAAGGTATGTGTGTGTGTGTGTGAGAGAGAGAGAGAGGGAGAGTGGATAATCTAATCTAAAGGCAAATCTTGGTCCAATACCGATATAAACATCTAAATACTTGTTTAATTCTGTTGTTGAGGTAAACTCCACACATTACCCTTTCCCACTACTATATGTTAGTTATGTTTAAAAAGTGTAATTATAAAATCTTGTTTCCACAACTTTGCTATGCTATGCTTTGATTGATATGATATTCATTCTTTTTTCTTGATTTCCGCAACCCACCAAGTTTAGAATATACGGAGTACATCACTACAAACACAGGTGATTGATGGATTGTATCATTTTTTTTGTTTTTTTTTGTTTAGTGAGGTTGATGGATTATGGCATCGGTTCTCCATCAATCCTCTTACTCTTCTCCACATTTTGATGTTTCCTTCTTTGATGCTACCAATATATATATATTAGCAACAAATATATTAAATATGTTCATGGTAAGTATGGAGCATTCCTCGTTGCCGCTACACATCCCCCACACTATTTGGATAAAACAAAAAAAATATATATATATATTTGGGGTTTATTATACAACAATTTAATTATCATCTACTACTATATGCCCAACTTTTAGATAAATTAGACTAATTATACACACAAAATGAAGAAAAAAAAATTACATGAAAATATCTAGAAATATAGAATGGAGTTCATAAATTATTGAAATTAAAGAAATATTTGAAATAATAAATAAGAATTTTTAAAAAAAATCTAATGAATTTAGCCCATGATCGGAGAAGTGTATAAAGAGAGTGATTGAAGTGGAGATATGGTGGAAAAGCAAAGGCAAAAGGCATTTATATGAATAATGATATATATGTATACATGAATAGGAATGGGAGTTTCTCTTCTTTCATTTCAATTTGTCAAACAAAATAGCAACGCAACACTAGCCTTTTCAATTTTCTTTCCCACTTTTTGAGGTTTTTTTTTTTTTTTTTTTGGTGCCTAAACATAAACAATGGCTGGCCCACGTGACAAAAGTTACTGCACGTGACGTGACAAAGATTTCACTCATCTTGAAATCCTATTTCCATTATGACAAAAACTTGTGTTAGCCGGAGTCACCGTGCGGCCGGGCTCAAAGTGTCAATTTTTATACAGAAAAGTGTCAATTTATATGAATAAAAGTGTCAATCTTTAACATAATTATTTTACGAATAAAATGACAATTTTTAAAAGTGTCAATCTTTATACAGAAAAGTGACAATCTATATGAATAAAAGTGTCATTATTTTAGCCCGGCCGCACGGTGCCTCCGACTGACCCAAGTGTGTCCCTTCCATTATTACATCTTCAATTTACATACTACTATCAATCATAGATTCACAAGGCATGATAATATTTTAGCGTTGAAATATTATGCAAGCTAATCCTTATTAGAAATGGAAATAGGTCCCACTAATAATAAAATAAATTAAAATCTTAAGATGTAATTTATTTATTTATTTTAATTACCCCTGTAGAAATATGTAATGTGAAATGCACATCATTTCAAAGTTGACACAATCATCTTCTGTGTAACTTCTGCTCTCCAAATTCCAATCCATTTCTTTTTTCCTACTTTTCTTTTTATTTCACTTTTTTGAAAGAATCCTCATTTTCTGCAACACTTTTTTTCACCCACTTCACGTTTTCTACTGCATAAAATCATCAAACCGAAAGCTAATTCCATGCAATTTTTGTGATTGAATCTTAAGCCGTGAATTTACATAGAGATATAATAAATAATACGAGTAGTTTGACAATAGTATTTAGTTAATTAACAGATTTCCGTCAAATATTAATACATATCAAAATATAGACAGATATATAAATAGGTATAGAAAAAGGGAAAAGGGGTCGATTCGAATTGAATAAGTTTCTAAAGCTTTTTACGTATAAAATACACTTTTGTTTCATCTAAGTTCTAATTAAGTTTTAATAATTATATATTAATACTTATTCCCGTGTTCCTTTTTCATTTTAATCGCAACTTATAGACTCCTGTTAACAAAACTAGTTTGTATCCCGTCGAAATTCGACGGATATTATTTTATTGTATATTTATTAAAATAGAAATATTATAATAATTTGTTAAAACGATTCTCATTTTATTTCTAATTTATTGTGAAGTGTTTTAAAATTGAAAATATACACTTTTGTTACAAAAATTTTACAATTATAGCTATCGATACATACTACAAGAATTTTAAAAATTTATTGGCTAATGGGCCGCCTCAAAACCAATTTTGTGTCTAATATATTCTCAAGTGTTTTAAATTCAAAATATACCTTTTGTTACAAACATTCGACAATTATAGCTATCGATACATACTAAAAGAATTTCAAAAATATATTGGCCAACAGACCACCTCAAAATGGAATATGAGTCGACCGTGGCTACGCGCACCTGCTGTATCCGCCGATTTAGACAAAAAAGTATTGGTCAACAGGCCGCCTCAAAATCGAATATAGTCGCTCGTGGCTAGGTGCACCCGTTGCACTGCATCTGCCGATTTAAGGGTCTAACAAACCTCCCCCACCAAAACTCAAAGATGTCCTCATCATGTGGGATAACCCTTTTGTCTTCGATCCATTTTTAGTAACAACTCGCTCACCACAAGCGAGTGCTATCGGCACACCACGTCCGTTGCTTGACGCAGCTCCCGCCAAGACTTTTGCATACGTGAGCACACCACGGGCTCACACTTGGCTGTTTCATCGCCATGTCCTTCTCAGGCTCCCCACGGCCCACTTTCGACATGTCATGACCCTCATCCAATACTTGCATACCCGAAATATGCTGCATCGTGTTGACCCGAGCCTCCTCCTCCACGGATTCAGCGACCACAGCCATTCAACTTCTCCCCATGTTAGCCATCCGCTTCGGACAATCCCGTATCTGGTGGTCTCCATCACATATGACTCGCCGCACCACCAGCGTTGAGTCGTTAAAAGCCTTCTTGTTCCAACCTTTCCCCTTGTCCTTAGCATGCCCTGCATCCCCATGTTCGGGCTCGAAAGAGCCACCTGCCTTCAAGTCCACCAACTCCTCGGTAGCGGCTAGCGTAGACGGCAGATCCTTGACCCGTAAGCGCCTCATCTCAGTTTGAGCCCAATGCTGCAATACATAAAAGCATTTTAAAACTTTTTTTGCCAACGGACCACCTCAAAATCAAAATAGTATCGGAGCCAAAAAAATTCAAAAACTTCTTGGCCAACGGGGCACCGCAATACCAAAATAGTGTTAGGGTAAAAATATTTTTTACTAAAAATCAGTTTAGCCTGATCAACCCGAACTAAAAAATATAGTATTATGATAATTTGTTAGAGAATTTGTTTTACAAAGTCGAGTTAAATTTTATTAGAAAAATAGTTTAATGCGGTGTACTCCATTATCGAGTAGTTGTACTTTATTTATACATATTAATAAAAAAAATCAAATCATTGAGGGAAATCTCCATTATGGAATTTTTCATGGCCAATGGGCTACTCAAAATCAATATAGTATTAGGACCAAAATATTTTAACATAAAAAAGTTTAGCCGATCCGAATTGAAAATAGCCCACGAAGCTCATTTTGTATCTAATTATTGTCAATTGTTTTAAATTAAAAAATATATAATTTTGTTACAAAAATTCGACAATTATAACTATCTATACATACTAAAAGAATTTAAAAAATTTATTGGCCAATGTGCCACCTCAAAATTGATTTTGTGTTTAAAAATTAAAACTATATTTTTCGTTACAAAAATTTGTCAATTCTAGTTATCGATACAAACTAAAAGAATATCAAAATCTTTTGGGTGGACCACCTCAAAATTGAAATGATGTTAGATAGCCCAAGCTAAAATATTTTACTTTCTTCTTTTTTTTCCCTTTCTTTTTTCTATTTTGGGAAGAGTAGCAAAAACACCCTCAACATTGAAATATTTTTGGTTTGATCGGTTGAACCTTTTAATAAATAAATTAATAAAAATAATAAATATATCTATTGTATATTTATAAATATCAAAACTTTCATGATTTATATAGTATTCATAAAAAATTTAAGAAACACATGTTAAAATTAATAAAAAAAAATATATGCATATTCATATGATATATATTTATAATCAAAATATATATTTATAATTTTATAAATGAACATAATGTAGTTGATAATGATTCAAAACTGATTGAATAATAGATGTGTATATTGTAAGCCTCAAATAAGTACAGAGTATTATTTAGTGATGTGGTGTAGTGGTACAAAACATAGCCTATCATGTGGGAGATCATGAGTTTGAATCCTCCAATTCTCATAATTAAATTTTTAAATTTTATGTATAATATAAATAGATTATAATAAATAATATATTAATATATATAAATATTAATTAATATGTATAAATATATAGATTTTAGATAAATAAGAATGGCCGTAGGAGACACCACGTAGGCGCATGGATTGTTGTGGTGCTCCGAATCCGCAACGAAACATATAATATATTGATATTGATTTATATATAATGTGAAATTTATAGTTAACATAGTTGTTAAACTGAGCCTGTATCGTGGAACTTGTCTAAGACCCTAAAATGTTTATTGACAAAAAGAAAAATATGTGAACTTTATGAAAAATATAATTGACAATTATGTACACATGTTTTCTTCAAAGATTTCAATTCTATTAGGTACAAAATACTTTTCACACCTCTTTCTAATGAGGCAAGATTTGATGTCATTATTGTTGTAAAATTGGGTTCATGTGCTCTTACATATATAGAACAATTTGCAAAAAAAAACGTAACTAGCAATAAATACGGGTAATTTTATTTGAACCGTTGAGGAAATTTCAAGTTAATTAATATTTGTACTTAAAAATAATTGAAGACTTCTTTTCGCGTAGAAATAAACTTTAAAAGTTTATTAGATTATCTATTCATAAAGAAAATATAAGGATAATTTAATTATTCATCAAAACAACTATTATTATTATTATTATTATTATTATTATTATTATTATTATTATTATTATTATTATTATTATTATTATTATTATTATTATTATTATTATTATTATTATTATTATTATCCCATGAATTCCCTGAAATTTTAAATTATTATCACTCGTGAATTTCAGTTACCTTAGTTTTTTTTCTTTATCTTTTTTAGAGTATATATAGTTACCTTTGTTTCTTATCATTCCACATAAATTGTTTATTCATTCGTTCATTGATAAATGGTTATGAATTGAACGAACACATGCCTATCTTATCTATGTGTTTTATTTTATATATATATACCAAGTTACCAACTACTAACCACTCCTAAATTTAATATAACCACTAAGATAGTTCTATTTAATTCATTCCAAATGGTGAGAGTTAAGTGGAGCGGCGCTTAAACTAAAAATATGAGGAAAAAACGTGATATAACTGTCTTTACTTGCGAATCAAGCCTCAATTTGAGGAGCACAATTTCCAAGCACTACTTCCGTTAAACTTTCAGCTAAAATGATGATGAATTAATTGAAGATGAAGAAAAAAAGTGCACTATCACTTCATATTAATTAATATACACATACATTGAAATTCTTTATTTCTTCTAATTAATAAATTCAAATGGCTACTTGTATTTAATGGGGCATTGCGATTTTTCGCTCTTTTTAAATACTTCCGATAGCTTTATATACGGAGTATTAATCATATTTGTTACTCCCTCCTATTATCTAAATGTTTCCGACTGTGAAATTATACATATCAAGAAAATAGTTAAATTTGTATTTATAATTTTATTTATTACTTTTTTTATATGATCAGTTTATTAATTATATTAAATATAAATATAAATAGTGAAGATACAACTATTTTACTCAAAAAATTTAATATCAGACACTAATAAATGAACAAGAGAATACTCAAAATAGAACGCTTAAAAATCGAAAGGAATATATATGTAGCATATAATTTATTTATTTATTACCAGAAAAGTGGGCCTTGGAATTTGTTATTTATATACAGATTTAGTTGATGTTCTAGAAAATGAAAGAATTTTATAATGATAGTGCTCGCAAGAAATATGTAAAGCAAACATTCCCTATCTATTGAGGAATAGGGCACGATTTAGACAATATCATTACTCAACTAATCAAGATAGAGTGGTTATGCAATAATTTCAATGGTCAAAAGCTAATTTTGAAATTAGAAAAGATGATAAAGAGTCCGTTATTTATTTATTATATATATATATATAGGTAGTAGATCATATAAAAACTAATTATTACGTGAAACCTGCAACCCATCATAAAATGTTGCATTTTATGCATAAAATGATGCATTTTGTAATAATAAAATATATTATTTTATATTATTTCTATGCATATAATGCATCATCATGAGAATTTGCATAATAAAATATATTATTTTATTTTATTTTATATTATTTTTATGCATATAATGCATCATCATGAGAACGCAACATTTTATGATAAAAATGCAACACTTTTGTGCATAAAATACAATATTTTATGATGGGTTGCAGGTTTCACGTAATAATTAGTTTTCACCATAACACATCCCTATATATATATATATATATACGGTCTTGTTCTGCTAGGCGATTTCAGTGAGCAACTCTGTGAGCGTGAATCCACGTAATCTGTTTATTAAGTTTTGTTAGGTTTTTTTCCTTTTACAGTTTCTCTTTTTTAACAAATCTTTATTCATTGGCAAATCATTTTTTATTCAAATAATTTATTTGTTTCCTTGTGGTCTATTGTATATACTGATATACACGTCTCTCATACTATCTATGATACTCTTTTTTGTTAGTTTAATTAATATTTAACTAAATATAATTGAAAATTAATATGCCCCAATTGAGGAACAATGAGAAGAATGTTCTAATACCCATCGTTGACATACTTAATGTGTCAACGCATGACATGACAATACTATAAATAAAAAAATAATATAAATATATACCCTAAAAACTAATTATTACAAAAACAAAAGACTAAACCCTAAAAGAATCTCGACCCTAAATGGAAAAAATTACCGATGTGGTAGTATTTCATTAGCGGTGAGCATATTAAGTGTGCACCACGATGGATAGAGGAACATTTATGGGAATAATGAACTCAAATTGAAATTAATAAACCTTGGGGTTTATTAATCCTAAATTAGGGTTTATTAATTTTAAATTAGGCTTTATTATTATTCTTCAAAAAGAATTTCTTATTTTTAATAAGATTTATTCTATTTAATTAATTAATTAATTAATTAATTAGAAAAAAATGTGGAAAATGGAATGGATGAGGCATGGATGGATTAGAAGAAAACACAGAAATTATTTGAATAGTTAAGTTTCCTAAATAAAAGGAATTAAAATTTGCTAACAAAAGATAGAAAGCTAACCGGGCGCTCAGCAAAGTTGCTCACAAATGTCGTCCAGCTGATCAAAACCGTATATATATATATATATATATATATATATATATATATATATAGAGTAAATATTCATAAGTAGCCGTTCATATAAGACAAAAGTCTTTTTGGCCACCAATAAATAAATAGTCTAATTTTAACAATTTTTTGAATTTCATGACATTTATACCCTTATGCACTTAATTGATTGTACGAAGAAGGTTCACGAATTCACTGTTACTCGTGTTCGTGTACACGATCAATCCTCATTTTGATCATGTTCGTGTGTACGAACACGAACGAAAATGTTCGTAAAGTCCGGTCATGCACACGAACACAAAAAAAATAAGCTTGTTCGTTCACAAGAAGAACCAAATCCCCTCCAAAATCCTGATTGTTGCTTTCGCGCGATATACTTCCAGCAATAAAACTTTGTATTCTCAGAGATATTCTGATGATTGAGAACTAGATCCCCTTGTTAGTGATGCGGATACTGCTGGATCTGCCAGTTGTTGTCGGAGCAATCGGCCGAAGAGGTGCTGCTGCACGATATTCTCGCCGGAGTCAGCCGAGATCTGTCGCCGTTCGACACGATGGAGATGGTGGATGTGAAGGACCGAGCGCATCTGCTTGATTTCCTATATCATTTCATCGTCCCTAAGCCTTGAATTGAGGCGGCGCACCAGAGCAAGGACGGATCCACTGCAGGAGGAGATCGTCATTCCTTCCGTCACTCACCTCTCAGTCGCCGGAGTTCAATTCCTCCCCGCTCGCGGCGGCATATCCACCATCAATTTCGATGAGAAGACCATCACCTTCTTCTTCCGCATGAAGACAAAGGCGGCGGTGGTTGTTGAAAAAATGTGGAAGGAGAGAGAGAGAGAGATTCATGGGATAGAGGGGCTTTGTTTTAATTTTTTTTTATTAAATTTCATTAAGGGTATAAAAATCTTTACACAAGCAAAATGACTAAAATTAGATCATTCTTTTATTATTGGCTAAAAAAAACTTTTTTTTTTTTATAATAATGGTTATTTGAGGGTTTGACTATCTCTCTATATATATTTATTTATATGTGATTAGGCATGGTGTGACGATAGGAGTGGGTAGCGATGATTGATAAAAAGAGTTGGAGATTTTAGATAAACATTTTTTTATATAAAGTGAGATTATATTTCATAATTAAGGTAAGACTTGAATTTTTAAAGGCTTATTGGATTTTGTTTTCTTTCTAAGGCATTTTCCTTTTTTTTTTTTTTTTTTTTTTTTGCACTTATTCATCATGACGATGATAAAAGGCAATTCTTCTAATGAAAAAGTGTGGGACATTAGACTTCCATTAGTGAAAGTTTTTCTATAAATTAA
This sequence comes from Mentha longifolia, assembly GCA_001642375.2. Lineage (NCBI taxonomy): Eukaryota > Viridiplantae > Streptophyta > Magnoliopsida > Lamiales > Lamiaceae > Mentha > Mentha longifolia. The sequence goes on from CM038121.1 coordinate 17,707,044, forward strand.
AGTGATGACTCAAATATGACATGAAGCGTGACAAATTATATTGAATTTTATATCTTTGGCTGGTTTGAAAATAGATTTTTTCTTTTTTCCGGATGCTATGTGTATGAATTGAATAACTTATTGATTAGGTAATTTTATTTCCAATTGGTACATTCGCCAAACAATTCAATATGCATGCTAAAAGATAAAGTATAATTTGACATAATTCATAGTATTAATTTCTTGAAGTTGAACGAATCGGTAATTTCTTTTTCATAATTCAATATTTAATTTCGATATTTATCAATATATTTTCCTTAACATACAAAGAATCTTGTCTTCCTCATAATGAACCACCATAATCCAATTTTCCTCCAAAAAAATTAAATTAAATAAATAAATAAATTTCACATGTCGAGTCTTGACTATGGTTGTGAAGGCCAAATAGAGTAGCATAGGCGAACTTTTTGTTTTTAAACTTTTTGCTCTACTCTTTTGGGGGAAGCAACTAATTATCTTTGTCAAATTATTAAATTAAAAAAGGATGATAACGTTAATAAATACTCCTATATGTATGTGTGAAGAGAGTGTGAGATATTATATATATAAAATAAAAAAAGGGTAGCTTAAATATCAAGAAAGGACATAGTGTAAAGGCCAAATGAAGCAATACATACAAAAAGAGTGGGTGACAAAATGATAAAACTACGAATATGCAAAGGCAGAATATACATCTTCATCTTACCATACCATGTGATATAGCAAAAAAAAGGTATATCAATATAAAATACTACGCATCTTTTTCCTCAACTCTTTTTACCTTTTACGAGAAAATATATATATATATTTTTAATTAAAAACAAATGTTTGTCTTTTCGGACTCGAAATTTAATATATATGCTCCGTAAAAAGGCCCAATTTGTTGGTAGGAAGGACATAAAAATTAAAAACCACCATTTCTAGGCAAAAGCTTGCTCCTTTGTGATTTTCATAATCATCATAAATGCTAAATTGAAATTAAAAAAAAAATAAAAATTGGAGAAGAACTTTCGTTGAGATTACATTATAAGAAATAATTACAAAAGTACATGCAATTTCCAATGATTTGCTTTCCAAATTTATATTAAGAGTTTAGAAAGAAAAGGATATCCACTTCAACACAAAAGAAAAAAAAAGAAAAAAAAAAAAGAAGCTGAGGAATCTTGAAAGGTAGATTTAATTTTCCAAGGCAGTAAGTAGTACTCCGTATTTTGATTGTAATTGTACCTCATTATTCTAACAAGCAAAAACAATGAAAAGGGTCTTATTATTCTCTGCATACTGAAAGCTACAAGTGAAGGTTTTTCTTCTTTTCTTTTTCTTGGGAGAAATGATTTTGTTAGATAAGCAAATATATGTCTTTCTTCAATGATATAATTACCTTAGCTGTCACATGCCCCATTCCTTCCTTCTGCTATTACACTACATTTCAAAAAAAGATCCTCTGTCTACTTTCTTTTCTTCAAACCAATTTCTTATAATTAAAAAGTACTGCATATAATTGAAATTTACTAACAATTAAATGTTCCAAAATTTGGACAAAGTAGTTGAAACATTCCTTGAGTGTGGTGACTTATCTTAAAAAAAAAAAAATACAATCATAGAGTGTAAAATACAAGTAAAATGAAGGGGAAAAAATCTTCACATATACTACTATTGACTGTAACAATGTAAAAAGTCTTGAATAAAATCCACTTCTTTTTTTTTTTTTTTTTTTGAAAAAAATGGAACTTTTTTTGAGTAGGTTTTTGAAAATGTCTGAACCTTTTTTCACAAGACAACAATAGAACAAGTAAAGAAAGAGAGGGGACTACAATTGCACTCTGCAAGAATTCAGAGCCCAGTTGTTCTTTTTTTTTTTTTTTTTTTTTTTGTTCAATCCCTTTTATCATACATTGTTCATTCACACACAGCTCACGTACTGGCAGAGAACAAACTTCACGATTTTGACCCCTTCTCTTCTCTCCCATCACACTCACAAATCTTCAAAACGACAAAAGTTTATTCAATAATGACAAGAAAAGAGCACATCCCATTCTTCTCCACCTTTATATAACTTCCCTTCCTTCTTCTCACTTGCATTTGAGCTGAATCACCTTTCTTGTTGCCCATGGCTGCCATTGTAAAGATTGTAGCTTTTTTAGCTTTCTTTGCACAAGACTGCTTTTCGACGAAGTGGGACGCCTCTTTTTCTTCTTTATCAGCTGCTGACAGAATATCTCAGCTTCCTGGGCAGCCCCATGTTAGCTTCAGCCATTTTTCTGGGTACGTGTCTGTTGACGGAAAGGAGGAGAGAGCTCTCTTTTACTATTTTGTTGAAGCTGAGATTGATCCTGCGTCTAAGCCTCTTGTCTTGTGGTTGAATGGAGGTGGAATCTCTCCCCAAATTACTCTTTCTTTTCTTTTCTTACCTTGCCTTGTGTGTGTGTGTGTGTGTGTGTGTGTGTTTTCTTGTTTTTAGTTGGATTGTGGTTTAATGGATTAATGGTGCAGGTCCTGGTTGTTCATCTTTGGGAGTTGGGGCATTTTCTGAGAATGGGCCTTTTAGGCCAAGTGGGAATGGGTTGAGAAGGAATGAGCATAGCTGGAACAAAGGTGATTTGTTATAATGTTTAAGATGTTTTTTTTTAATGTAATTTTCTTATAATGTTTGTGACTGGTATTTGGTTTCTATGGATTGGTATGGACTCTGCAGAAGCAAACATCTTGTATTTGGAGTCACCTATTGGAGTGGGGTTCTCTTATGCTGCCAATTCTTCATCTTATGAAGGTGTTAGTGACAAGATCACAGGCATGTTCTTCACCTTTTTCTATTCTCAAATCTTCATGTTTTTAGTCTTTGCTCATTACATTCACCATGCATGTAATTATTCCAGAGAGAGAGAGAGAGAGAGGACTGTATATCTATTTAAGCTCCAATGTAGATTTATCATTTCTCATGCTGTGTAATACTATTTCCTAAATATTCCAAAATAAATTTTGCTTATCTTCATTCTGTGTTATATAGCTCGTGACAACTTGGTATTCCTGCAAAATTGGTTCCTCAAGTTCCCACAATACAAAGACAGAAGCTTGTATATAACAGGAGAGAGCTATGCTGGTAAATTATTCCTAGTCCAGAAAAAAAGAAAAAGAAAACTCTTTCTGCAATAGATCAATGGAATTTCTGAGCAGTTTTTGTTGTATATAGGGCACTATATTCCTCAGCTGGCAGAGCTGATGCTCAAATTCAACAAGAAAGAGAAAATCTTCAAATTGAGAGGAATTGCAGTGAGTTAGTTGTTCTTCACTCCTGAACATTTTCTTATTGTGTGAAAAACAATTTTTCTAATGTCATGTTTTGCTATTAATGTAGCTGGGGAATCCAGTGCTAGAATTTGCAACTGATTTCAACTCAAGGGCCGAATTCTTCTGGTCTCATGGCCTAATATCTGATTCAACATACAGAGTGTTCACTTCTGCCTGCAATTATTCGCGATATGTAAGTGAATATTACAGAGGCTCCGTCTCTCCAATCTGTTCCAATGTGATGAGCCTCGTCACAACAGAGACAAGCAAATTTGTTGATAAGTATGATGTCACTCTTGATGTTTGTATTTCATCAGTTCTCTCTCAATCAAAAGTTCTTGTTCCTCAGGTATTACACATTGCATTCCTTCTTCTTTTTCTTAGATTATCATGTTTCTTGCCTTTTGCGATTCTGAGTTGAGTGTTTTTGTTGTGTGATGAGGTGCAGCAAGTAGCTGAGAACATAGATGTGTGTGTGGAGGATGAAACTGTGAACTACTTGAACAGAAAAGATGTCCAGAATGCCCTCCATGCACGTCTCGTTGGAGTAAACCGATGGCTCGTCTGCAGCAAGTAAAGAATATTGCTTTACATGCCATTTTCTTGATGATCATATCTTGAAATATAGTTGAAGATTCTGAACTTTTTGTGACACCCTTTTTTCCAGCATTTTGGATTATGAACTGCTTGATCTCGAGAATCCCACGATCAACGTTGTGGGCAGAATAATCGAGGCTGGAATTCCAGTTTTGGTGTACAGGTAGGAGTTCTTCAACTCTTATTATATTCAAGATTGATGATTGTATTTTTTACAGTCTAAAAACCTCTATTGTTACAGTGGTGATCAAGATTCAGTCATACCTTTAACTGGAAGTCGAAGACTCGTCCACAGACTGGCTCGAGTGTTGAAACTGCAAACGACTACGCCTTATAGGGTGTGGTTTGCTGGAATGCAGGTATGTTCTCTCTTTGATTGAATGATATAAACTATTGAATTAGAAGGGCATATGTTATATGTTCTTGGTTAAATGTTTAGGTTGGAGGATGGACTCAAGTATATGGCAACATTCTCTCGTTTGCAACGATTCGAGGGGCGTCGCATGAAGCTCCGTTTTCGCAGCCGGAGAGATCCCTCGTGCTGTTCAAAGCATTTCTTGAAGGGAGGCCTCTGCCTCAGGAATTTTAGAGGATTTTGAGAAAAGTTCAGAGTTAAATATTGTAAGTAAATGGTGATGGTGAGGTGAAGAATTACATTTGTTCTTTTGTTCAGTCTTGTGGAAATCAAGAGTTTTGTAAGAACGCTGTTTTTTTTTTTTTTTTTTGGTTTTTATAATCACCAAGGCAAGTTATGCCAATTCAGAATAACTCTGGCATCTCATCTGAACCTATAATTCTATTGAAGGCAATAATCAACATAAGGTTTTGAGACATTTCTGTATTACAATAACCAGCATATTCCAAATGATTTAATTGCAAAGCAAATCAAACTCTTAATAGGTAACAAGATGAAAAAAAAATAGTCATGTACAGTACATAATTTGGAATCACTAAAAGAAGGTTATGATAAAAATGGTAGATAGTCCAATCTTAGCATCAACAACTAATCCCATAACAATTCAAATCGAACCTTTCGTTTGTTTTCTAGATTTTTTGTAGCATCCAGAGGTTTCTCCAACACGAGAGGCCGCCAATACTTATCATCAAGCGTTTCGTAAACTTCTATATTCACTTTCTTCAGACCAAACTGCCCAAACATATCGTGGTCTGGAATCCCGCAATTTGGAGTGATCAGTTTCTTCATCAGTGTCTTGAAAAGAACATCAATGGACTCATTCGTCACACACGGATGATCGGTAGGCCAATCATGAGTAATGAACTTCGGGCGAAAAATTCTAAGCAAACGAATCAGAAGACAATAACTGATTGAAGTATGTGTATCGATCATCAAACTCTCCACCACAATAGGATCAATACCAACCTCACTCTCAAAATTAGTTGCCACTCCAAGTTTTAAGAAGAGAGATATTCTTGATAGCCTAAACTTCGTCAACATCCTTTTCAACTTTTGGAGCCAGCAATTATAATATAAAGAAGTGCAAGCTATAGTTAAATTAAACTCCCATTCCTTGGAAGCTCCGTCAATGGAGAGCTCGGATCTTCCACCATAACTCGAGAGAGTAAACTTTTGAATATTCGGAACATAAAACTTGGCCCTCCATGGTTCCCTATCACAGGGATCAAAGCTTATGGTTTCGAGTGAAGTGGTAGCAATGTCCATGCTCGTGCAGCCAATGCAGTAATGAATGGTGAGATCCTTCAAGCGAGGAAATCTAGATGCAAAGTCGGTGAAAAACATGCTATCGATTTTCATCCCATAAAGAGATAGACGCCTTAGGTTTCGAAGCTCGTATAGATTCTCTCGGCTCAATATCAAGCCATCACACCAAGACAACGAGAGTTTCTCGAGCGAATCGCAGCATGAAATCATAATATCCTTAAACCTCTCATTGTTTCCAATTGAGGCATACTTTAAGTTAAGGGATTTAAGCCTTGAACACCTTATTACGTAATTCCCATCTATTTTACAGTGAGAGGCAGATAACCGGAGTAGGGTTTTAGATACAAGCACCTCTTGTGGCAATCCACGTGGCCAATCCCAAAGTTCGAGTTTGAGTTCGACAGCTCCGGCTTCCATGGCGCTGACTATCAAGTTACGTGCGAAATCATGATGATGATGAAGGAAGTAGGTTATTAGTCTGAAACTCTCGATCTTTAGATTCGAGCCTCGGTACCTTTGCATTGTCTTCTTCGCGAATTCCTCGAACAAGTTGTGGCAGTTTTGAGAGGGTTTGTCGCTATCGTCTAAATCGATGGTAGGGCGAGTTAACCAGGCGTTGTGCCATGATTTTGAAAGAATGGCCAATCGAGCAGCGTCTTTTCCGCTCATGAAAGATTGTACGTGTTGCATCACTTCTTCCGGCAATGTTAGGGTTTCCATTGATGTTTCGCCTTTCTCCATGGCAACGGACGCGCGAGAACAAAGAAATAAAACCCTAGGCTTTTGTAGAAGAGGATAGACTATAATTAAACAACTATTCTTTTTTTTGTTTTTTGTTTTTTGTTTTTGTTTTGGGGAGAATCCTTGAGTTTGATTACATGTAATACGCAGCCCACAAGGATATATATTAGGTAACAATAAGTTACTACTATACAATAATAATAATAATAATAATAATAACCCGTCCATGATTTGTTGGCAAAAAATATTTTATAGATGATTTTGGAGTTTTGTGATGATGGATTTTAAATTATATTTTTAGAGTTTAACTTTTTTTACAGAGTACTACAACACTCATAGTACCTTATAAAAAAAAGTAAACTGCAAAAATACAATTTAAAATCTATCATCACGAACTTTCAAAAAAAATCAAAAAGTCAACTTAACCAACGGATTGTGGACGGAGGGAGTAATAACTATGAGGATGATAATAATGTTCAAAATAGGAGGGAAACCCTTCACCACCCACCGTTAACGTTCTCGTCGCTGACATGACAGTGTTACGTCTTTTCCATTTAGAGCTTAATTCTTTTTGAAGGATTTAGTTTTTCCTTTAATTTGTAGATTTTTTTAATATGGCAACTAGTAAAATAACCACTTTGGGATAGTAAAGATAAATAATAGCCACATAAATAAAAAAAGATTAAAAAAAAGTGACTAATGAATTTCGTGAATTGCTTGTTTTTTTTTTTTACTAATTCACGAACGAAATTGAATTCGTGAATTCAGGCATTTTTTGAGTGAATTTACGAATTTGGGTAAATTCAGACATTTTTTGTGAGTAATTTACAAATTGAGTTTGTAAAATTCGTGAATTGCCTTATATTTTTAGAGCAATTCACGAATTTAAATTCGTGAATTAGGCGAGGACGGAAGCATTATGATAAAAGTGGTTTTTTTTTATTTTTTATCCAAGTAGCTATTATTTATCTTTACTATCTCAAAGTGGTTATTTTTGCATATTTTCCCTTTTTTAACGTGGCTGGTGTGCGGCGGCAGATGAGTCTTTTTGCATTTTCAACCCTTTATTTTAGTTTTTGGTTTTTGCTTATACCCTGTTCATTTTATTCTTTCTTTTCCTTGTTTTCTTTTTTCTTTTTTCTTTCTGAAAGTATTGGTCAGGATAGTTAAATTAGATTAGAACTTACAAGTAGATATTAACATAAATATTACATTTTTGAATTATAATTTTAGTTTAGTAATTTTGACAAAAAAAAAATGGTATTTTTTATCTATGTAAAAAATAAAAATATCAAAAAAGTGCATTAAAGATTAAGAAATGTAAATCCTTGTAGTTTAAACCAGTTTTTTCATGTAATGAAATTTAATCATATGAGTAGACGTAATAAAAATGTTACACATTCGGGTAGTATATAAATGAAGTGTCTTGTGACATCTATCATCTATGCGTGATAAAAAAAATATATTATAACACTTTTAAATACAGCAAATTTTAGTTATACGCATTAAATTTGTGTCACGCCCCAGTTCCCGAGGGAAGACATGTATGCCGGGACATAGTAAGGGATTTGAAATTAAGAAGCGGGGATAGAAAGGGGTTCATGACTTGGGGATATTTAATCCTATTGTCAAGAAATTAAATACGAGATCGGGACGCACAGCACGAACTACGGGGCAGGACAACCATACTGCCCGTATCGGCCGCCTATGTCTGAATACCCGTAGATATAAAATAATAAAATATTTAAATACGGGATCGGGACATACGGCTCGAACTATGAGATTGACTAAGCCAAACAACCCATGCTGGCCGACTTGTGTCTGAGTACCCGTAATATTATATACATAACTCGTGGTGTACGAAAACATAGGAATTTTAGCGGAAGCTTTTGTAATACATTAGCAGCAACAACAGTCCTCTCCTGCTTCGTCCGTTCCACCAGCTTCTTAATCTGCAAAACATTTGGAAAGGAATTGCAGGCTGAGTACTAATGTACCCAGTGGGCTTGTGCCAAAAACATTTTTTATAAAAAGAATATCCATGATAATAAAGTATACATAGAAGGATTTTGAAATTATTTACTTTCATGCACACAAAATCTCATTTTTCATGATTACGCGTGCATATGTATTACCATGTTACTTTTATATTGATCCCGGGACATTGCCACTGCCGGATCCTTTTTCCCTTTTCAAATGGAGCCATGGTTTGGAGACAATGGAATATTTCATCCAGAAATTCTTCCCTCAAGTTAGAATCAATTGGTGATCAACCCAATGATTTCTAATTGTGCGTACAACCTCTCGATTAGTGTGTTAGACCAACCGAAAGACCCAATCGCATACATTATAAGAGCCTTAAATATGTAATAACACATTAAAATATTTTCATGGATAATCTCATTTTATCAGAGCTTACTAACTCAAATAATACTTTGAAAGAATAAAGCCTCACAATTGCTTACAGAAAATAAAGCCTCACTTGATAACTTGAAATATCAAATAACTCAGAATCCTTAATCCCTAGTCGGATGCTATCCTCTTCGATGATATAGCAAAACTGTCGTTACTACTAATCCATGTAAACTATAGCTAGGATGATGGAACTAATGTTAATCATGGAATGTGAGGAATGGAACAAAAGGTCTTACCAATGAATATTTATAGGCAAAATTAATGTTGGCATATGCTTAGTCATATGTATAGCTTAGGTGAGTCACCTAGCTATTTTCATAGGATACGAACGTGTAGAATTTGGGGATAAAGTTGCAAAGCTTTTGATAAACATTCACTATATAATTCATACCAGTAAGCATACATATATATTATAAGGCAGTGTTTGGTACATTTTTGAAGTCATCTCTAGATGACTCATCTCTAGATGAGTCATATGAATAGTATTCAAGATGAATGAATCATATATTGTTTGGTAGCAAATCTTTCAAAGTGAGATAAATTTTTTTTTAATAATAATAACAATAATAATGAATTATTATTAATAATATTATTGTTATTATTATTGAGTCATATTTATTTATTAATTATATAATTATAACCGACAATATCTATAAAATATTATTAATATTATTATTATTTAACAACAACTGCAATTTACATTATTAAAATATTATTGAGTCCTATTATTATTATTATTATTATTATTATTATTATTATTATTATTATTATTATTATTATTATTATTACAAAGTGAGAAGAGAGGGTCATCTCCCTTCAACTCACCATTTTGGAGAGTTGAGTCAAGTGGGAAAAACAGTAAATAGCAACGGGCCGGGTAGATGATGTTCGGGCTTTTCACTTTTTGTAAAATGCTACCAAACGCCGGATGAAGGGAGATGACTCATCTCATCTTACCTTCATCTTGCTTCATCTTACCTACAAAACACTCCCTAAATATTTATAGGATAGTTTCACTTGCTTATTCATCAAGGCTATATTCATTTTGTCACCAAAGCTATACAAGCTTAATCACCACTCTAAATCAACAAGAAGATGCCACGTAATCTTCTTCTAGATATATATCATAAATGTGGCCCTACAAACATACTAATATATATTTATACTTGTTATCATTTATCTTAATCAAGAGCAATAGCTATATAAATTAATTATATACTATATAAACATAATAGATAAATACATTTCCCTACACATACTCTATGTGCATTGTATATGTACATGCATTAAAATGCTAATAAATAGTATATAGGTATAATACTTTATATTATATTATTACATAGATAAAAATCCATCATAGTATATATATATATATATATATATCAAAATTATTCTATTGTAGTATATATAAAAGAAAACCTCTAAATTATCATATGAGACTTATATTAACAAATTTAATTTAATTCGAAAATTCGGGATATTACAATTTGTGATACTATTAAGTGTAAGAAAATTACGTACTTACACTTTTATATGAGTGAAAATATATAAACACATGTGTAGATATAATTAACTAATAATGGTACACTTTAAAGTGTCACTAATTTGATGACCCATCTCTTAATGTCACTAATAGATAATTTTATTGGTTTTAATGCATATATATGTCAATAGAAGATAAAGAATGTCAAATAATATCCAATAAGTTAAAAATTACAAATAGTGTCAAATTATGTCCTTATGTTACATATTGGGACAAAAATACTCTTACTCACCTAAATTTGAATTTTGAATAATAAGCAAGAAACATAGCATTTTTTTTATTTTGCTCAAACCCTGATTCTCTCTCCCCCAAATTTCTCTCCCTTGCCTCCCCTCCTTTCTCTCGGCGCTGTGCGTCCTCCAAGGAAATCACCGGTGAGAATGAAATTCGACGGCGAGGCATTGAAGAAGGCGAGCTACAACGTCTTCCACTACTGCGGTAGCGGTGGATTCTCAGCGAGGCTTGGAGAAGAGTATTGCAAACATAAGTGTGGGGTTTGATGTGGTTGTTTGTGAAGAGGAGGCGGCGGAGTTGAGGAGGTCGAGAGACCGGCACAAGGTGATGAAGGCAGCGATAGTCATGGTGTTTTTTTTTAGATTGTTGCAAAGTTGATGCGCTAGAATTTGGCCGAGTGCGCCACCGTTCTGCAGCGAGTAGATAAAGAGTGGAGGATTATGTGGCTGCAGCGTGGAGAATTTCCGACATTGGAGGTGAATGCTGAATGTTGGAGCTAATACGAATTTTAATGGATGCTGGTGACGATGAATTGGAATTCTCAGCAATTTTTTTATTTTATTTGTCCTTTTCCTTTTCGCTAAATTTTTCTTGTTAATTTATGGATTTTGTCTCGATTTTATGCTAGATCTCTACATATTTTTGTGAATTATACGATTTTCTGCCACAATTCTGATTTTGCGATTGGTACTAACGGGACTATTCGGTGTCAATAGTCACATTAGTCTTACTTCTGATTTAGGATTTTGCCCTTGGATTGGTTGCTACAGTTGGTTTAGGTTGTTCCTTTTATTCAGATTTTTTTTTAAATGAAAATCATGATTGAAATGTTGATTTTATGGATTGAAATGAATTATTGAAGTTGGGACTAATGGGACTATTCGGTGTCAATAGTCTCATTAGTCCTATTTTTTGATTTAGGGTTTTTACCTCTTGGTTGTTATAGTTGTTTTAGGGTTGTTCTTCCTGTTCAGAATTATGTTTTTTTTTTTTAAAATGAAAATCATGCTTGGAATATTGATTTTTGACTTAAATAAATTGCTGAAGTTGGACTAATGGGACTATTCGGTACCAATAGTTCCATTAGTTCTACTTCTTATTATATGTATTGGATTGAGCAATTGGATCTAATATGACTATTTGGTGCTAATAGTCATATTTCTAAATATGTCAGAAATTAAAAAAAATGTAAAATTTGAAAAAAAAAAATCGAAAAAATCGTAAAAGAAATTTTAGAAAAAAAAGTCAAAAATTAATAAAAGTCAACTCATTAGGGGTATTTTGGTCCAAAAAGTTAAAATTTGACATAATTTGTATTTTTTATCTTCTTGAATATTATTTAATATTTGTTAACTTTTATGGACATATAATGAATTGGCTCATTGGGTTGTAGGTTGGTAACTCCAGTTTTAGAGATCAAAATATTATCCATCAAGAGTAATGATCCTCTACCCACCGTGGGCATGCTTAATATGCTCACGGATGACGTTGCGGCATTATATTTAAGGAAAAAATTAATTAGTATATCTTATAAAAATAAACCCTACCAAAAAAAATTAAACCCTAACAAAAAAACTAAATCCCAAAAGGAAAAATTATTGACGTGACATTACCACGTCAGCCGTGGGCACATTAAGCTTGCCCACGGTGGGTAGGGGATCATTTCTCTATCCATCAAAATATCCATTCATTTTTATTTTTCTTTCCAAAAAGACGAAAGTACAATAATTAATTGCACAAATCACTCTGTATTCATTTGTTTTGGGCCAACTCCAAAACAACAATCATGAAAACCTTTGCATAACACTTAATCCCATATCAATTTAAATCGAATCTATCGTCTATTTTCTGGAATTTCTGTAACATCTAAAGGTTTATCCAATGGGAGAGGCCGCCACTCTTTACCAAAAAATTTCGTAGAGACTTCCATTTTCACTTTCTTCATACCAAACTTTCCAAACATATTATGGAAACATTCTGTCGTTTGCAACGATCCGAGGGGCATCGCATGAAGCTCCGTTTTCGCAGCCGGAGAGATCCCTTGTGCTGTTCAAAGCATTTCTTGAACGGAGGCTTCTGCCTCTGGAATTTTAGAGGATTTTGAGAAGAGTTCAGAGTTATATATTGTAAGTAAATGTTGGTATCAACGGGTGGTCAGAAAACACAGAGGTGATCGCAGAGCTCTGTACATTGACAGACTTGTAGAACACAAGTGCTCATAAACACAAGCGTTCGCAGAGGTCTGCACCGTGACAGCCTCTTTGAACACAAAACGCAGCGAAACCATCACATGCCGGGGCGAGCACAAAGGTACTCACAGAGGCTAGCTCTACGACCACCTCATCAGATACTGAGGCAACGAAAAACAAAAAGACGAAAATAGAAAGACGAAAAATAGAGATAAAGAAGATGATTTTTCTGCAATCTTGCAGATGCCTCAAGGCGAAACTTTCACTATAATTCACAAAGAATTACAAACTAGAGTTGAGGAAAAGACCTATGAAAAATTACTAACTCTCAAACTAGTATTACTCAACTACAAACACTTTTGAACGAATCTCAATCTCTAAAAAATTAATCTCTCCAAAAGCCCCCTTATCTCCAGCAATTTTGTCTCCTTATAAACAACTGCAATCACCACAGCACCAAGCACATCAGACCCCGCGATGCAAGTAGTGCTAGTCATGGTGGTTACAATCCAGTTCCATACCCACGTTCTTCTCCTTGCACGACTTGATTGAAGTTAGTGGACGGTTATTCTCTCAATGCTACAGCCCATGATTCTGCTTTGACCGAGTCTTCCAACTACCATTGTAATCTCTAAGTAGGTCAGTTCCTTGAAGATAGGAAGGAGGTTATTGACCTGTTACGTGTTGGTCTATAAATGAATAAGCCCAAGCATCCTTCAATACCGAATAAGCCTAAACGGTGACTTGGTCTTCGACCATTGTCCAAGCCACATCAGCTTGCTCATCAGCTGCCATATTAGCTTGCTCATCAGCCACCTCATCAGCGGACTCATTAGCCACCTCATCACTCCTCCTTAGTCGAGCATGACACATAAAATAAATCCATGTAAACATATGTGAAGAAAGACAAAAAACAAAAAGTTGGAATCGAGATCTAGATTCCAACAATAAATGTTGATTGTGAGGTGAAGAATTACATTTGTTCTTTTGTTCAGTCTTGTGGAAATCAAGAATTTTGTAAGAATGTTGTTTTATTTTATTTTTTATCACAAGGCAAATTAGTGCAAATTCGGAATATTCTAATCAAACTTTGGCATCTCATCTGAGCAAACTTTCTGAAACTATAATTTTATTGAAGGCAACAATCAACATAAGATTTTGAGACATTTTCTATATTACAATAACCAGCGTATTCCAAATGAATAAGAATATGGTTATTGTAACAGATGGATGATTTTCATGTATTTTAAATATTTCCATAATCAATATTTTTTCATGGAAACCATTAATTGTCATAATTTGTGGCCACCACTGACGTGACAATGTTAAGTCGGCAAATTTTTTTATTAGGGTTTAGTTTTTTATTGGTATTTAAGTTATATATTAATATTAACTTCTTTATTTATAGAATTATCATTTGATCAATGAGCACATTAAGTATACACACGGTGAGCATCGGAGCATTCCTGATCCGGATAGAGCTCCTTATCCATATTTTTTGTTTTTTTTTTTTTTCAGAATTTATTGTAAACAAATATGATTATTTCATCAATCAAATATACATACATTTTCATTAATAGATTTTTATTTTCATTAATAAATACTCCCTCCATCCACCGAGTATGCGCCTAGAATATTTCGCTACGATTTTTAATTTTTGTAATGAGTGATGTTAAAGTAATATTTGGGTCCTATTTAAGGTGAATGGGTAATTATTAAAATGAAATGAATATTATTGACTCATTTTCATTAAATCATTATGAATCAATATTTATATAGGAGTCAATTAATATGCACGAGCATGTTTTCGCTTATTATTTTTGGACTTCGACTGGACGACAACAAATTAATAAACAAAAACTACAACTGAATTAGTACACATAATATCGACTTAAAAAAGAATAATAAATATAAAAATAAAAGTCCAGTAATACACACACTGCTTGCTAGAATTGGTAGGTAATTTGCAGTTAATTTGAATAGTTTACTTCTAAAATTCTATTTGAATAACAATTCATTTACATTTCAATTTTATGAATAGGGAAGAAATTAAAATAAGAAAATTCAACACTAGAGCCAAAAGATGTACAATCTTTGATCAGAATCCAGGCATAAATTTCATGTACAATCTAAGAAAAGCAAAGCTAGATGGAAAAGGACTAGAAAAATGATAATGAAACGAGATGAGCAAACCACCACAAAGCTAAAGGATGTTGAGATTTATCCTTGAAGGAACATATTTTCTAAGTTGATTCTGGGAATGAGCCCTAGCTGATCTTTCATCCTCAATTTTGTTGCGTCTGGAAATGTTAACCCATGGCCGATGCAAACGAAATTTGAAACACCGTGGATCGACAACTATGTTTTCTAATGCACAATCTTTCTCCACAAAGTGCTTGATCAATTCAAATTGACATCTCACATCACTATAACCGACAATTTTAACTTCCTTAAGGTGAAGAAAATAGGCCCTCGGTATCAATTTACGAAGCTCTCTTCCAGGACGAAAACCTTTGGGTAAATCCTGGTATTTATTGTTTCCCTTTGGTGCCTACAATATAATGGTTTATGTTATAAATGGAAACCTACTCAGTTACAAACTTAGTTATGGTATATTATAAAAGTATATACTACATGAATTCAAAGCTTAAATTGAATGAATGAATGCTAAATTTACCTCTAGCACAAATCTTTGCAAGCGAGGCGCTGCACTTATTAGATAAATTAAGGGCAAAATAGAATCCTCATGAGAGTAACTTGACCAAAGATTCACCACCAATTGCTTAAGATTGCACATCTTAACCGCTGAGGCAAACCTTCTAGTTTCTTTTTCCTGTCGAGTAGTCATTTAAAACCTTATACAATACAGAGTACTAACAAACCTTCATTTATGGTATAAAAAGAAAAAGAAAAAAAAATCAATAATAAGGATCTGAAAAACAAGAAATAGTACCATTTGTTTAAGGTACATAAGGCATATTTTGAACATCTCTAGCTGTGGAAGCACAGATGAAAACATCTCAGCGACATCATTCATGTGTCTAGTTACCGCCCCTCTGACCCAAAGTTGAGTAAGGAGAGGAACATTGACGAGCTGGAAATCTATTCGAAAACCACAGTACTTGATAGTGAAAACATTAGAATCACGAACCATGACAGATTTAAGGTTGTGTGGCAACAGCTTATTTCAAGGCACTTAAACAATGGAGAAGGCCGGATAATCTCCAAAGACGAAAGCACCTGGGATAGAGACACGGATAATCGTTCGAGGAGAGGACAGTTTTTTAGAAAGAACTCCACGGCTTCACCACTCACATTTACTAAATGCAGAGATAGATTCTTAAGCAACTTGAAATTATCGGGGAAATTCCCCTTTTTATATGGAAAACTGTAACACCGATCAATGTCCCGGTTGGTTCTAAGACCAATAACATCAATCAAATTCATCTCCAACCTTTGGACCTTCCTACTAAGAGCGTAGTTGAGCCATTTATCAATGCTTTCTGTATGATCTACATTTAGATCGAAGAAGACTCTTAATTCCTCAAGATTGGAACTCAGATGGGAGGTTCGATGCAAGGATATAACACCATCCACCCATTCAACATAATTAGATCGTCCCGTTTCCAGTCTAGATTGTGATCTTTTCGCCTTACGCAAAAGAGCTTTGCCATCAAGATCTAGCTTAGGTATCAAGGTCCACAAGTACTTCCATTGATGAGAAAGTATACAAGTTGCAGTAGCTTCCTTGAATGTCAAGAATGACAATATGAACCCTAATACTTCAGTTGGAAGCTAATCCGATCAACTAATACCTAAAAAATCAACAATTCAAAATCAAGAATATTTTCTATCAATTTCTATTTCTCTGCCATAGCCATATAGAAATGATATGCTAGTCACCTCCTGTGGGCACCACTCATGTTTTGGCCATTTTGCCATGATTTTTTTTCTTATTTTTTCATTGATCCTTATTCTAATACCTCAAAACTGGTTAATAAAATGATTACATTCACAAATTACATAAAAATCAAACCTCGATTTGTTTGTTTTATTCCTTAAATTTCAACGGATTCGATAGAAATAAGTTGCAATTACACAACAATGAACTAAGCTGAGATTACATGAGATCCACAACAATGTAGCAAAGCGAAGATTGTGCAAATAAGTTGCAATTACACAACAATCAAGTAAGCAATGAAGTAAAGCGAATATTGTGTTTATTTCTCTGCATATTTTATTTCGATTTGTACAGCCAGCAAAAGTTCAAAACACACACACACACACCAAATTGGGCAGCACTTTATAGATGAGATCAACAACAACAATTAATTAACCAAGACTAAAAGTATATATAATCAAGATTGTGTAAATACGTCTCTCGCTCGCTCTATTTATTTTCTTTTGATTTCTGATTCTTCTCTATAGCCAGCAAAATAAATTCTCATGTAAATATGGAAAGCGAAAGACGAGAGAACCTGGGATGAGGCCGATCGGTCGCGTTTCACTCTCACCATTAAATCCTCCACGGATATGAGGATGAAGGCGTATTTAGGATGGCTGCGAATTTATGTTTCCCCTAAAATAAGGTTGTATCAAATCTTTAGATTAGATGAAATCTGATTTTACTTCTATAACAAGGAGATCTTACTTGTAAAAAATAGCTTCGAGCTTTCGTTCAGAAATTTCAACAAACAGGTCCTGTGCATTCCTTCCTCTATTTCCACGATATCACTTCTCTTCAATGAACAATGGCTCTCCTCTCCCTTTCAATATAAGGTATAGAGTATATATAGACTTGAAAATTCGAGAGAATTTAACAATTCGATAGTACCGCCATGTGCGAAAATCCTGGAATCGAATTTGAGTAGGTTTTTAGTTTGATTTACAGATTTGGGAAAAAGGGAAAGACTAATGACGTCTAGAGATCTCCAACGGAATTGGAACCGGCCGGTTTTTAACTAGAATCGCCAGTTCGGAACCGGCCGAAGAATCGGAGGAACTGTCGGTCCAGTTTCTGTTCCAGAACCGGTTTTTAATTATTATTATTATTTTATTTTATTTTTGAAATATTTGCATTTCATGTTTCAACATTACACATTTTATGTAGCATTTGATTATGATGTTACTTACACTTTCTTTAATGAAATTGTTTATATTTGTAAAATTAAATACCTTTTCATTATTAATTTATAATTCAAATTTGAGTAAGCTAAAATGAAGAAAACTACTACAAAATTGTCAAAATTTTCATCCATTCAAAATTTAAAATTGTATTTCAAATGTGATTATGTGTAATATACTCATATTCTTATAGTCAAATTGTCATTTTAATAATTTAATTGAAGATGGTTTTAAATACAAAAAATACGCTTTAGCTGAAATCCGTGAGCAAGAGAACAAATGAGATAGCCTCTTTCAAGATGATCCATTCAGCACCACTGAAGCAGAAACTGACACCGATGCCTCTGAAGAAACAGACAATTTCGACGACGATTTTGATTTTGATAACATGTAGTGGTATCAGAAAATCATAGACGAGTACTATTTTTCCTCGTTGAGGTTTAACGAGGCTCGGCCTTTGGAACCAACATTTGAGATCCAAGGGTTTATTGATTGATAAAAAATAAAATAATAAAAATAATAAAAATAGAATTAAACAACTTTCTCAAGTATTTTTTTACAATTGATAATTTAAATTGTCTTACAATTAAACTTCGATCGATAATAGCGCGAACTTCGAATGCTTCTTAGAGGTGAACTTCACATCAATTCACAATAGAGGCTATAATAGTGCGAGAACATTTAATAATTTTGAGTGATGAATCAAAAGAATTGGTACTTGTCCTGTTGCAGCAGCGCCTGATTTTTCGAAATATCTTGGACTGTGAGGTTAATTCTTATCCAACTTATTACTTAGCCCAAATACTTGGCCCATATTGTAATCCAAGTCTAAGGGGCCATGCACATTTAAGGTTGCAGAAGGTGTGTAGCAAGTATGTAGAACCAAGTGTAGAGAATTCCATGATGATTTAATCTCCACCGTAAGATCAAGATAATCTCTACCGTTTATTGAGGAGGGGAGTTGTATATAAAGGGGTGATCTCTCATTTGTAACTATCAAGCCACCAATGAATCAAGGATTCCCTAAAATTAATTAATCTAGAACCTTTAATGGATAATTAAGAATTACCATTCAGGACGCATAAAAAACGAACCTCATGTATCAATAATATTGCATAATTTGATTTACATTCAAAATAACATTAAGATATCAATGAATTATACACCTCTCACGCAGTGACGAAGCTAAGGGGGCAATGGGGTCACTAGACCCTATTGGGATTTGTAAAAAAATAAGGGTATTTTTATAAATTTACATTATATTTAGATAAAAGAATAGATATATATTTGTTTGTACTTGAATTTTATAATTTAGCACATATAGTGTGGCTGAATTTCAGCAATTTTAAAACCATTAGTATATTTAGCTCACACTTCATTTTTTTCAATAATTTTTAAAGCTACAGATGTTTAAAAAGGGGCAAAATGGACATATTCAATGCATTTTTTTTCTAATTATTTTTAGTTTTATAAATTTCAAAATTGTACAATATATTTATTTTATGCTATTATAAGTTGGGAGAAATGCTCCCTCACCCACCGTAGGCATACAACTACATGATGATGGTATATTTAAGAAAAATGCATTAATATACCATATAAAAATAAACTTTACAAAAAAAGACTAAAGCCTAAATTGAAAAATTATTAAACGTGACACTGCCACATCAGCGAGAGCATATTAAGAATGCCTACGGCGGGTAAAAATATTTATGTATAAGTTGGACACCCTGAATGAACAAAAGTTTTGGCTTCGTCACACGTGTTCTATTTTCTGAAAGCCAAATATAACGATATAAAATTATTACGCTAATTTAAAATGACTAAATGGCAACTAATAATTAGTTGAGTAAAAGGAGAGGAAAAAAATAAGTTCACGTACAGAGCCACGAAGCCAACCCACGACCGCGGGACGTAGCCATTTAGCCGGTCGAAGGCTTCTTGATTCGCAATATAGTAGTGTGTATCTAAAGTTTCGCAAATCTTTGTGTTGCTATTAACATTCTAAATAATGCAATGAGTTATATATAAAGAAAAAAATAGATAATTTTAAGATTTTTGCGAATGTATATAAATTATATATAAATTGATTAACAATTATGTGAGCAAAACTTTAAACTAAATTTTTCTTAATAGCTTTTTTTTTTATAATTGCATTTATAATCATACTAAAGAACAAACAAAAGAAATGGACGACCATTTCATTTGAGTAAAAATATACAAATATATACGGTCAATTTTAAATATATACCACGGAAGTAATTAAAAAAATAAAAATAAAATTGATTCGAATAACTAGATGACTCGTCATGTCCATAAAAAGGCAATCATTGTTTCAAAAGAAAATGACACACATCCACGATAAGCATCATCCATTTCACGATTGTTTGATTGAAACATATTAGCCACTACCCACTTTTTGCATTCGATCAAATTGTATTCTAGCATCATTGTGACTATCAACAGCTCCAACATGAATATCAAATTTATCTAATGTCTTTTTCCAATTTTTATGGCCTGTCTTTGTAAAGGCATCATTTGCACATCGACATCCTCTTTTTAAGAGCCTGAAAAGATAACACAAAAAACAGAAGGAAGTGTCTTTCGATATACTATATTCTAGCCATGTAATCTTTTTGAACCTATCTTAAAAACTTTTATCTTGATTGCCGTATCTCGATCACCGGCATTTCTTTTTTTTTTTTTTTTTTTTTTCCCACTTTTCGATTCTAAAATCTTGGTGTTTTTACTCTTTACTCATAATATTTACCATGCCGTAGTTATTTCAGAGAGAATTACATTTGTTTTTTTTATTCCGTCATGTGGAATCAAGAATTTTGTAAGAATGTTGTTTTCAGGAATAGATGTTTTTGTGCTAGTGGAGGATAAACTTTTCTCTTTTACACTTTTTTTTTTATCGGATTCTTTTACACTTGTAAT
This sequence comes from Mentha longifolia, assembly GCA_001642375.2. Lineage (NCBI taxonomy): Eukaryota > Viridiplantae > Streptophyta > Magnoliopsida > Lamiales > Lamiaceae > Mentha > Mentha longifolia. The sequence continues at coordinate 17,727,814 of CM038121.1, forward strand.
AAGTCAAGGTAGTACAAAATTCAAGATATTCTAATTTAATACTAGTATTTTTAAAGAAATGAAACTTTGGCATCTCATAACTCACAAGTACAACTTTCTGAAACTCGACTTCTTCTTTATTTTTATTTTTTATTTTTATTTTTTTTTTCTTCCTGAAACTCGACTTTTATTGAAGCTCTTAAAACATTTCTCAACATTAGGCAGCCACACAATATCGAGATAATCTTACAAATTAAAGAATATGAATAATGATCTTTGCACGCGTGGAAACAACGAACGATTGCTACACCGATCTCTTGTTCATTCTTGCTTCTCCTGAGGAACGATAGTGGGAGCTTCGACGTTCATTTCCAGACAATTAAACTCCAATGCTAAAAGAGGCTTCGATAGCATCACTGAAATGCTGAGATTTCTCTTATGATCTTCGTTGGCCAACTCCACATCAGAACTTATCTCATTATCTATGTTTGATGCATCCACTTTAGCTGGCGACACCGGTCTCACCCTAGACAAAATAAAAATAGATTATACTAGGATAATCAAATGTTGTTCGAAAAAGTCATTGCTGAAGAAAGGCATAAATCATAACAACGAATACAGTGTAAATAGTCGCTAAGAAGCAACCTGCATTGGATCTGGCAAGAGTACTTGAGAAGGTGAGGGTTGTACTCTGTGCACCCACTGCATTTTGTGTACAAGCCAAAAGAACAGTTAATTTCCTGCAATTTTTCTCTAAATTTCATGAAAAAAATTAAATACCTAAAGCTTGGGAGTGACATCTTGACTTGTGGCCCCCTCCATTTTCCGGAGTCGTTTTGAGATGCTGCCATTGAAAAGAAGAGTTAGTAATAGTGCGGTATCAAATTGAGAAGACGAACCGAGAAGAATGTGGAGAGACTGTTTTAGCCTACAAACCAGGAGCATTGAGCTTGATTCTGCACAAGTCCATGGCTGTATTATTCTCCATCTCTTTTACTTGTACATCCAAACAATTCTTCATGCCATCACTGATGCCAATCTTGTCCAAAAAGCCACTGAATCGACTTCTTTTTGTCCCAGGAATTGCTCTCACACTCTAGTTTCGTACAAAATGTACAAGAAACGAATGCTTCTTAGAGGTGAACTTGGCATCAGTTCACAATGAGGATCGTGATGCAGAGATAATTTGAAGACTTCATACATAATGAAGATTAATTTCAACTTAGAAGGCTTAGATGCATAAAAAATTAACTGTTTGCAGTTCCTAAAGTACCCTATGCATTCAGATTGAAGCCCACCTTTGAAAAATTGGCAAATCGACTAGGGAGCCCAACTTCCTGCAAAACCAATAAGAAATTGTACAACATTATCATTCAAGATTGGATGACGTGAGATAAAATAGCACATTAGATTTCAGAAATTATTTCGAATCAAACAAAACTAAATCCTTAATGGGAAGCTCTACTACAAATGACATCAGCATAAGAAATTTGGGAACTCCAATCGCTACCTTTTGTCCATGGAGACATGCTTCGTCGCTATTTACAAGTACTCTAGCAGCCCATCTATCCACAAAATATATACAAATCAACCTGTCAGTATTAATACTTATGAAACAACAATGTTTTTGGATAATATGACTAATACTGAAAAACGGTTGCATTAATGGAAGTTTATTACATAGCCTAGTGAACTACTTGATCAGCTATTGCAGCATATCATACATAGAAACGAAATCTTGTACAATGGTGCCTGACATTTAACACATAGATGGAACGCAAAATAAACATGTACTTAAAATCAGTCATGAAATATGAGACCAGAAATCGTTAAAGCAGCAATTACAAGCGCGTGCAATAGCATAGCTTATTGCATCTATTTATGAAGAAAATATTTGATAAATATAGATTCAACACTATACTACAAGAATCGGGACTCGTTGGCAGAATACTTACGCACAAGACGTAGGAGGATTCCACACAATTCCTGCTATCACCACAAGCTGAAAAATATAAGGTCATAAGAAAAATAGTTAATGCAAATTGACATTACATTAATCTTAACAGACAATCCCTTTTTTCCATGTCCTAAATAGAAAAAATAACTGTCCCCAGAAAATGCCCGATACTCTATTTTAATATTCAATCAAGTTGTATAATTGTTTTCACTTTTCAGGAATCATGGTGGCTCACATGGGTAATGGGTTTATCATGAAATAAATTATAAAAAGTACAGAATATAAACTATAAAAGAAGAACCTCGTCAAATATTCCAGCAGGGCTGTCCTCATAATTAGCAAGAAAGAATCCTCCAAGAGTATACCTGTCAACAGAGTACCAACTTGTATTGAATAAATGAAACGAAACGAAATTCTAACTTTACATGCATCTATAAGTTTCTCAAATATTGAAGGTACAAGCTGCTATAGCACTGGTTTTACCCGAATGCCTCGACCAATCTGAGTTCTTTGGGAATGAATGCTCGAGCTGTCTCTGCCTTGACGAGATGGAGCTGGTACAAGGCGCTGAAATTTTGAGAATGAGAACTTTATGTACTTTTTGATATTTTTCTTCAATCAAGAACCTGCTATGAAATACTCCCTTTGTCCTCAAAGATTGTGCACCATTTATTACAATAGAATGCACATATAATCAAAAATGGTGCACAATCTTTGCGGACGGAGGGAGTATTGATTATCAAATACTTTAATGAAAAAGGGGATAAAACTTGCCTTCCTTTGAACACCCACGGAGGCTTACCATATCCTAGAGAAGATTTTTTTTCTGAAGTATCCATTGTTTCAGCTCGTGTACTACAATACAGAGTTCCAACATTCAGAAACGCAATTCGGGGAGGAAAACTTGAATCAAATAAATAAAAAGAGCTTCATCCACAGAAGATCTGAATATAAACAAAACTGGAGGCATGCAATATTCCGTAATATTTTCATCTGAAATATATAGAATTAAACTTCTTGCCACTTTGGATAAAACTGCATAGACACACTATTCTTTCTCAGTGTAGAATAGTTGCCCAACAACATGGCTAGTTTGTCAAACCAGAGATTTAGTAGCAAGAATGTGCAAGAAACTTAATAATAGAACCATATTATTAAGATACAGGCAAGATGAGCAAGTCGAAGTTAAATTAATCAGATTTTGATTATATTTGGATTAAAAAATCATATATTAGTCAACAACCTAGAAAACCGCTTACTGTTTGCGAGGGCCATGCAAGTTGCACAAGTTGGAAGAATATAATAATACATAATCATATAATACAGCATTGAGATTGCTAAATTGCTTCGGTTTTCATGGAAATGCAGGTACATGCTAATTAAAGGCATCATCAGAATCCATGCTGATTGAAATCTTGCATTTTCTCACGTTAGTTTAAAAAAAAAATGTAGTGCATACTCGCTTTATAATGAAGAATAAACATCCATCTAGAAGAATAATTTATCACATGATTTTTCCTCCATATACATCAGAAAGACTGAGAAACGACAACTAGAGCCATATCCACAGCGATTACAAAGGAAAAATCGAGCAGCACATAGCAATCAAAGAAAAGCCAAAGCTTGTAGTTATAACTTATAACTCATAAAACAATATTACTTTCTTAGCAATCAGCATCTTTCAAGAAAATAATTCTTCATAAAGTGTTTCATCAAATATTCTTGAAAGCAGCATTCATTATCATGCCTAGCCCTTAGCATTACGCCTCAATCCTCCCACTCTAAACAGCCTTAAATGCTAAAGATTTTGAACACATCTACAAGCTTAAAACAGCAAAATCTTGACATTATTACCGTGAAAATCACAAAAACAAACAAATCCTTCAAACTGAGTGGAAAAGAACGACGTAATAAATAAGAGGGGCTTGTTCATTAGCTGCAAATGCAATCCTTAGCTCTACAATTTGATTTATGACAATGAAAACTAGGTTAGGCAGTTGTTTTTTCATCCCCTACTACTAGTACTAGAAAGAAAGTTAGTTCACTTCACTATATAATTAAATAAAACACGAAACAACCCAATTTTCTGCAACTAACTTCTTCCCTAACTTCCTAAATCTAATATTACTCGCAACAACTGCCTCATTTAATGCTAAGCAACAAATACTTCCATGTGAATCTCAATGGGACAAACATCAGTGCAAAATGGGTCGGCATAAATTTTTGAAAAATTGAAGTAAAAATTAACAGATAAGCAATGGGAGAAACTGAATCAAAATTCAGAAAGTTAGTGATAGAAAGAGAGAAAGAGGCAAACCCCACTACAGTTGACAGCTAATCCAAAAACAGGAGGGGAAAAGACCAATCACCATTCACCATATTCAAGAAAAGCAAGCAAAACAAAGACTGCAAGGGCAAAGGGCCTAACTCAAGCAGTTCATATATGCAAAGAATTAAGTAAAAATCAAACCTTTATATTTCTGGGGAAATCCCAGAACGAAAATGCTCCAACTTCCAAGAACAGTAAAACAAAGAGCGAGATTTGAGTACTGTGAACACATAATTATGAGCGTTTGAGCTCTGAAGAAATGAGGTAATGGGTGGTGAAAACATGACGTCATCAGTCAATTGAAAACTACTACTCTACGAATTATCTAAATTTTTTTTGATACAGATGAGCCTTATCAAATCTGATGCGATCTCAAAAATGGCAGGCGCCGCCACGTTGGCAGATGAAGCTTGATTAATATAACAGTAATGATTAATTAATTGATTAAGTGCCATCTTTAGTTAAACTGGTTCATTAGTTCACTTGTTATGAGCACTTTTTCGCTTTAATAATTGGTTTCCACTAATTAAGTCCTTAGATTATTATTATTATTATTATTTTCTGAAATAAAGTCCTTAGATTAATTAGTAGGTGGAGATTGCAAATATCAGTGCGGGTTAATTGAAAAGAAAAAAGAAAAAAAGAAAACATCAATTTTACTACTCATGTGTGCTCATTTACTAACACTATTATTATATTAGGACGTTTCACATTTACTTAATCTCTTTATTTTAAGACAGAGACTTCACAATCACTTTAACACTTTATCACTTCATTTTTTTTAACAATTTAATACTTTAATACAATTAAAAATATTAGAGAGACTCACAATTATTCTACTTTAATACTTTAATTTATTAATAAATCATCAAACTACATAAAATAATGTGTCCAAATTTTTGGTGCACTAAATCAAGGACGGAAGGAGTATTTTTTTTTTTTTTCCAAATTAGACATCACTTTTAAATCATGGCAAATTAAATTACTAATTTTATAAATTTTTTACAATTTTAACACGAGATTTAAAACTTGACGGATTAAAATACGATTCTAATTTATGTGATTATAACTTTTCCAAATTATTTTTTTTTCCAAAAAGTAAACAAGTGTAGTTTATAAAATAAGTGAATGAATAAAGTGTGTAACTATCTGAGACGAGTGAGTCCAAAAGAATAAAATAAAATAAAAAAATAGAAAATTCTTAATTGTGAAATTTAGAAATTTTTCGTGATCTAACTCGCTAAGCATTAAAGTTAGTGTCGAAATTGTAGGTGTAGACGTATAAAAAATTCACGTCTAAATATTAATTCCTTGGAATTAAATTATTACATGAAAATTAAATATTTAAATATCAAATTATATCATCTATTTATATTTTAGGGATTTAATTAAAGATAATTCCTAAATTAAATAAATAGAGTCTTAATGGTTAAATATACTCAAAACAAAGTGCAAATCTATAAAACTATCATTCTTTAAATGATAAATGGAAAAACTACCCTCCTTATACAAGAAATATAAAATATACCATTTCTCTCTATTTTCCACTCCCCAGTTGGCACAATCCATGTGAATAGTATCCCGGTCGGCACTATTCATGTGAACAGTATCCCGGTTGGCACTATTCATTCATGGCACTAATTCATTTTTTTTTTTTTTCAACAACCTTAGTAATGAAACATTCTTTTAAATAATAATCAGACCCATCACACTTCCGTAAATAAATTAATGCATACCAACTTCATACCTTAATCTGCTACGGGATTTCCTTCGCCATAGGTTTTATGGACTGCGTCCAACCACCAGGAGCACCTTATGGTTCTCTGTCGAATTCCTTCCTAAGCTTCTGATCCGCCTTAATCTGCTACGGGATTTTCTTCGCCAGAGGTTTTATCGACTGCGTCCAACCACCAGGAGCACCTTATGGTTCTCTGTCGAATTCCTTCCTAAGCTTCTGATCCGCCTCGCCTTTGTCTAACTTATCAATCCGAGCCGCGCTCCAGGAAACGTGATAAGGGCTCAGAACCCTGAGCAAGACACTCACTGCGGGCTAAATTTGTTGGTAAACAAAAATTAAAATACGAAGGTAATGAGCAAAAGCCCGTATTTTTATTGGGAAATTATAAAATATTTATTACATAAGTTTATCTCCTTTTGGGAGGAGACAAACTTGTTTAGCTACCTATGGTAGCGGAATGGAAAACACTCATGCACTCGAAATATTGAAACTATTACAAAGCTAATATTGAAGAAAGCTAAGAAAATAATCGATGATCTTTGCTTCCTTGGCTCGTCTTTATTTATAGAGGGCTGAAGACATCCCTCTCCCTTGAATTATTGCATCGGATGCTTTCCACCGACGCCAGCTTGCATGAGACCTCCTTCCTCCATTATCACCGAAAAGTGTGATAATTGAGATCAATTTCGGAGACTGGGATCCTCCATAATTGAATTCCACCGAACAAAGATGGTGAAATGTCTTTTTCTTGGTTTTGGATTGTGAATGAACGGTCCTCCCACTTTTGTCGTTTTATTTTAGTGGGAATCTTGCCTTTCCCTCACCCTTGTCGTCTTCTTTTTGGGTGAGGCTCCTCTTTCATAAAGTCACATAACTCTATCTTCTTGTGTCGGCCAACTACTTTTTTGGCGGGGCCCTAGGCATCCTTCCTTTCGGTGGCTCCCTTAGTTCCTTCTGGTCTTGGGCTCGAGCTCGACCTGCTCTAGGCATGAACTTCTTGCCAAACTCCAGCTCTTTCTGACCTGGGCAAGCTGGACAGATATAGTTGATCCAGTTCCCATAGTGGGCCATGTTACAATACTTGCGATGAGTTTCTTTGCTCGTCACAAGCTTGTTTTCCCATAGCAGATTCCTCTTTCTCTCGAAAGCCTGTTATGCAAATCTTGTTGTCTCCTCTTCTGCAAATCTTGTTGTCTTTCCTGTCATTGTGTTTAACAGGAATGATCCGTTCACAGAGTTCTGAAAGAACTTGAACTGATACTTGACTTTGTCCATCTCGGTGAGACAGACCCATAAACCCCAAGCCCTGCGGGTTGAGATTTCATCCTCGGTGATCATGGATACAAGTGGTACTTCTCCATGTGGAACCTGTATGTTGCAACGGCTCCTCTCGTCAGTTCGCCTAAGCCTTATGTAATGAAAGGCTTCATGGTTCCCTTTTCCAACTGGTTCTGGTGCTGCACTTATAAAATAAAGCTCCAAAACATCTCCTCGGTTGAGCTGGTCATTGTTAGACCATGAATCGTACACAGCTTCTTGAATCCACTTGGGTAGATTCTTGATTTCTGTAAACGATGGGGAAACAATATAAACTGAGGCAAGTGCCCCAAATTCATACCATTCTTTGACTTCTTGTGGATGGACACCGGACATCATCCACACTCGGGGGTACTTTCCAGAGACATCAACCAATGTTTTGTTTGGGTTAATTCCTCGCCTTGTCATCAGCTTCTCCCAGCTAGCCTGATAAGCCTGCCAAAAAGGAGATACTTGAATAATATTGTCAGTATTAATCTTAGAGGTGCCTTTCATCAGCCTAAGATTAATCTTTCCCTCCTTAACCCCGGAGGTGCTGGGTTGAAATGATGCCTCAAGCTTTGATTCCTGAGTATCATCTTCTCCTTGGGCCGATAGTATTGATACTACCAACTTAGGACTCGTGCTAGAGGTATTTGAATCCTCTGCTACCGTTATAGGGGCCAGCAACCGAATCGCTTCTTTTTCTGGGGTAACCGGAGTCACCCTAGAAGCCCGAAGGAGTGGCTCTTGTATTGCATTCCAGCACTTAGTCTGTGCCAGCCTACAGTCTTGTATTCTGTTTGAGACTTTCGTCTTGTCAACAGATTATATTTTTCCAGCTTGTTCAGCTTTCAAAACACACTCGTCCCATTCCCTCTGAAGCATCTCAAGGTCTTCCCTGAGATGTCTCATGGCATTGTTGATGGAGCTTACTTCAGTTGGCTCCATCTCTTGTTAAGAAATCTGCAAGAACATTTTCGTGAGATTTCACAATGACAATATCAAATATAAAATATTGACATTCAGCTTGCCATCTAAGTAATCTAGCCTTTTCAGGTTTCGATTCTATCTTGTTTTTTAAGAAAGCTTTAACTTGAGTGTTATCAACTTTCAAAACGAATTTCTTTGCAAGAAGAAAGAGAGGCCATTTTTTGAAGGCCTTTCGGACTGCGAAGAATTTCTTCTCGTTAATGTGCCATCTGATGGCCTCATTTTCTTGGAACAAACCACTACAGTATCTGCATGGTTCTTCTCCATTAGGAGTGATCTTTGTTAGCACTGCCGCCCACCAATGATCACTTGCATCAGTGTACAAGACAAGATCGTCTTCGTCTTGTGATATAGAGAGTTTTGGGAGGTTCTCGCAAACTTCCTTTAAATTTCTCATTCCTTTTCGATGTTCATCTGTCCAAATGAACGGAACATCCTTCTTCAGTAACGGACTGAAAACCTTTCTGTATTTTGCAAGATTCTTGATGAATGCTCCTGCAAAATTAACAACTCCTAGAAAGCTTTGAAGTTGTTTCTTCTCCTTTAGATCCTCAGAGAAATTCTTAATCTTTTGGACTATATGGTCCTGTAGAATTATCCCTGATTCATCTATCTCAATTCCCAGAAATTCCATTTTCCTGGTTGCAATGACTGCCTTCTTTTCTGACAGTACTAATCTTGCCTTGTAACAAACATCTGCAAAAATCTCAAGATGTTTGACATGTTCATTTATATCTTTTGATGTTATTAGAATATCATCAATATAAACAAACATAAAAGAGAAGTAATCTTTAAAAAAGATTATCCATCTTTCTTTGGAAGATCTGAGGTGCATTAGCTAACCCCATCGGCATCACGTTCCAAACATAATGCCCTTGTGGAGTAGAGAAGGCTGTAAACTTCTTACTACTTTCATCCATGTGAATCTGGTAAAACCCTGACTTGCAATCAAACTTGGAAAAAACCTTAGCATTTCTAATGCAGTTAATAAGGTGTTCTCTACTTGGAATGAAATAACCATCAAACTCTAAAACATCATTAATCCCTTTATAATTAATAACGAGTCTGGGTTTATTTCTCTTAATCTCACCATGATTTCTTACCAAGAAGCCTGGGCTACTATATGGCGAGTTACCTGGTTCGATTAACTTCATATCAAGGTATTCCTTGATAATCTCATTCATGTCCTGTTGATCTCTGAGATTCATCAGGATTGGTCTGAATCTAACAAACTTATTTACCTTATCTGGCTTAGCCTTTAAGGTTGCTCTGAGTTGGTTTTTCTCCCACCATGCCAAAGGATTCTCATTGTAACATCTTACAATCTTCCTTTTGACATCTTCTAATGACACCTGCGTATCATTTTCAATATCTTTAGAAATTAAAGATACCTTTAGGAGTTGAATCTCAGCTTTGTTATCTTTCAACTCGCTGTCTATCAACTCTCCTCTGATCCTGTAGTTCAATAAAGCTTCATTGAACCTTCTCCGATCTTGCATTTTTGGGTTTCGAAGTTGTCCTTCATCACCACGCTTGCTGCGAAAGACTAATGGCATTTGCCTGTTGAATGCCCCTTTTAGCCTTTGAACAATGATTTTGTGATCACATTGGGTTGCGAGCACTAATCTTTGTTTCTCATTATCCTGCATATATCTCTTGAACATTTGCAAGAAATTGTTTCCTAACAGGATATATGCTCCTGTATCATGAAAATAAATTGGTGGAGTTTTAACCTTATACCAAGGCGTCTGGCCTGCTCCTCTAATTAGAACTTCCACCATCTTGACTCCCTTTGTTAGAATCAAGATTTTCTTGGAAAAATCTCTTCCTGCAATCCGAGGTAGATCTTTTTCGACCTCTGTTGGAAAGATCCCTCGTTTTGCCGTGCATATTCCTGCACCAGAATCAATATAAGCAGCAAAGTATTTTGCCTTATATTTCTCGTATAACACTCCAATAGGAATGTATATTGAGAATGGACTAGTCATTAGATCAATATTTTTCTTTCATTGATCGTGACTTCCATTCCCTCTTCTCTTTGTCTCCATGGTTTGAATTTCTCAAGGAAATCCAAACCTAAGAGTAGGATACTCCCGGATATCGTTTGCTGGAATCAATTGCATCTCCACTTGATTCCCTGTGACCTCGATTGGGAGCGACATCTCTCGTCTCGTAATACCATATACAATATGGTGCTTCCGAGTCTTAAGACTGAAATTCCTCAGGGCATAATCGATATTCCCTGCTGTAAAGCCTTGATACTTCTATATATTAAGGCTTTTCTTCATGATCTTGTCGATCTGGCTTTGTGAAATCATCGTTCGGCTTGAATAGCCCGTTCGATTTTCACTTTCTTGATGATGAACCTCTGGTTCAGTCTGATTCTGAATCGGTTAGTCCATCTCCGTCACTAGTAAGGATTTCCTCCTGTTTGTAAATGCTCTCATCTGAGGCAATATCCTCAAATTGGTAGACTTGTACGAGATCTTGGAAGTAGATCGCGTCTTCGATGTCTGGGGTTGACTCGAACCTCCTCATCATCTTGTTTTCTGGGCAATTTGTAGAGATATGCCCAGCTGCATCGCACGTCCAGCAGTTGCAGTCTTTGAAACTTTCATTGGCTCTGGTGTGAGCTTTTCGAAAAGTTTTCCTTGTTGGTGTTCTCTCCTGAGGTCTGCTTGAGCTTGCACCTCTGGATTGAAACCTGTTTCTTGATGGACCGCTTCACTGTCCATTTTTGTATGATCTAGCCTTTTGTCTAGACCACATCGTTCTTGGTTTCCAAGATCGTTTCTTTTTAGAATAGGACTGATACCTATTCTTCCTGCTTTTCTTGTAACTAGCAGGATCCTCTCCAATGACCATTGGGAGATCATTGTCTTCACAATTAAGATGAGCCTCCTTGTTGATCCTTCTTAATTTCTTGATGTTCTTTTGTGCTGTGGCTTGTTGACACCACTCCGTCAGTTTGGTGTGCACAAAAGACATTCTTTTCCCCACTCCATCATATTCTCCGGGAACGTAGTCTCGGATGAACATTTCTCTCCATGGGTTAGGAAATTTCAGAAAGAAAATCTCCTTTGCAAAGTTATCATCAGTCTTGGATTGATGCTGTTATACTGTGAAAAGCTGCAAAAACTTGTTGAGAGATTTTTTATCTAAGACAGCAAGTCTTAGATTAAGAAGGGCCATTGCATACTTCTTCTTCTTCTCCTCGTCATAGGCTCCGAAATAACCAACTCCCAAGAAATGATTCTTTAGAATGTCAGCCATTTGTTTCACCTTCTTAGTGTGGGACTCGATTTTAAAGTACTCATTTTTTACTTCTGTGCTTATACTCTCTTCCCACGCGGTCTTTGCAACTCCTGCAAGACTCATTTCGAGGAATTTAAGATATCCCTCGTCATTCATATCAAGAGTTGATCCTGCAACTCTCATTGTTGCTCCCCAGTCGTCGATGAATTTCTCTCGATCTTTGAAGTTAACTTCATCGATGTTGAGAGTGACTCCATATGGATGGATGGGCTCCAGTGTTGTTTTCTCCGAAGGATTATCATGTTTCCATTTCGTCCTTCGTTTGAAGTTGATTTTGAACTGATCGTCTGTAATACCACCAGTTTTTCGATGATATGAGAAACCAGCCTCAAAATCGTAATGACTCTGGGGTGGTTGTGTAGCACCGCCTGATGTATCTCCTTCGGTCTTGGCCATCTTGAGATCCACCACCTTCATGTTAGCAAAAGATTCTGCTAACTCTTGTAGATCTTCTAGTCCAATCCTCTCGAGGTTATTCATCTTTTTTACCTCGGATCGTACCAGTAATTATATCCAATCTAGGGTCGTGTTACTCTCCCTCTTTGACTGGTAGCGGGTATATTTTTGGTTCGTCCTAAAAGAAACCCCTCTTGGCTCGACTGGAACTTGGGTGTGTCTCCAGTTTCTCTACTCGTCTTTGAATATCCTTTAGAACGTCAAGGATTACATCCTGTTTGCGGGATATTTCGTCCACCTTTTGAGGTACTCCATACAGGCTGTTGCCGTAATTTTGCACCGTCTTCTGGATTTCCCGTAGATCCATAGAGATTTTAGCCGGATCTGGCGTGATCTCTACAAAATTAGGGCCAATCGTTGGGTCCATCAGGTATGATCTTGATGGGCGATTCTTCTGAGACGTCTTAGTTTCCCCTCAAGATAAGCGTTTATCATGAGGCAGTCTAAGAAGTGCTTGCACTCCCTGGTTCGTTCCTGGATTACTCCTGGACTCAGGTTATCTCGAACCGCCTGTTCGAGACGTTCTCGTCTTTCTCGCATTCTAGCAAGATCTCTTTCTTTATTCCCCTCCAAAATTAGGAGATAGGAACTGTAACACTCGCAACTCAAACAAAAGTCTAGTTCCATTTTTACTTGGAGTCTCCTCCGTTAGGTAAATAAATATTTATAATAAATAAATATAATTCCCAAATAAACCTATGGCTTTGATACCATTTTAGAAGCGTAGAATCACCGCTAAGAGTTGTTGAAATTAAAAGTTAAATTAAATGAAATGGTGCTTGTCTTTAGTAATTTTGGGAGTCTTTTTAACATAAAAAGGGTATTTTTCATAATACTTCATATAAAGGGGTAGTTTTCCCATTTAGGGATTAAAAAGGGGTACTTTTATATATATGCACCAAAACAAATAACTCAATAAGTTTTATACCCACAACTATAAAAGTATAAGTTTTATTCCCAAAAGCTAATGAAAAGACATAAATGCCCGTAAGAAGTAGTCGCTATTAAATAAATAGAAATTCTTTCTCTCTCCCCCTATTTTCCCACGGTTCTCCCTCAAATAAATTCACGGTATGCCCAAAACTGAAGACGGAAATTCAATTGCAAAGAAAAATAATAATAAATAAATTCGAAAATTCATTTATTGACAACAACCAAATTCGATGAAGGTACATTTCATTAATTGAAAAATTTAAGAAGAATGCTACAAGAACAACTAAAGTCCCTCAACTGTATACATCAAATTTTTGTAAAAAAAATAAAATAAGAAATCGAAAATTCATTTATTGTCAACAACCAAATAAAAAAAAAAAAGTCAAATAAAGTGTTGTTACATTTACTGATGAATGAGAAAATAGAAAAAAACGAAACATCAACGAAAGGGTAAAACATAAAATTAGAAACATTCAAATTGTAGAAAGAGAAAAAATTGGACCTTACTCCTCCTTTTTTTGTAATTTTTGGCTGCGAATTTGGTGCAATTTCGACTATATTTTGCTCAAGAGTATAAAGGTACATTTCTATTATGCATTTTTTTGTTTTATTATCGGTTCAAATTGAAAACATGGTAAAAAAATTTGATAAATACACGGTTTTTTGTATACACCACGGTTTAATTTTTTTTTTTTCCCCACAATATGTTGTTTTGGTCATGTTTAATGTTTAAGATGTAAGAAGTAGTTATATTACATTTTTAAAATATATTAGTCGAATAATCAACATTAATCCATGCATAAATAGGGTTACACGGTTTTAATTGAAGAGTACGAAAATAAACCGTGGAAAAAAAAAAATCCACGATTTCGTTGTAATTACACGGTTTAATTGAGATTACACGGTTAATCATGCATTGCAACCGTGTAGTTTAAGTTTTGACTTTTACTTTTACTTTTAGACCAATTACACGGTTTAGCACACTTCTTAACTGTGGAAAATGCCATTTAACCGTGTATTTGTAGTTAAACCGTGGAGAGACAGAGAACCTCAAGTTTTTGTTTTTACTTCAAATTTTGATGTTTGTTTTGTTCATTTTTTGCAGCGATGTCTCTAGTAAAAAATATTGATTCGTCACGGTGGGCATTGGGAGGAAACCTCTTACGTAGGGGGCGATGATGTTCTAGTACATTTGGCCATGACAGAAATTACACTTGACTATCTATTACAAGAGATCCGTGATCAGGTAGGCGAAGAATCCAAATATATGCTCTACTATTTGACGGATACAAGCGATTATGGAAAGGTTAAGGTAGCTTTAAGGAGCGACGCTGATTTGTTGAGATTGATTATTGAGCAGAATAAAAAGGCAACCGTTTATGTCATCAGCAAAGATAAGAATATCTCTCAGAGCACTCCTACGATACAAGGTTCTAGGGTTTTTACGAGTCTGAATATCGAAGAGCCGAGCTTGGAGGCTCTACATTAGGAAGAAGAAAGGGTCGAGAAATATGAAGAGATGGCTGAGGATGAAACGGTTGTGGAAGAAAGGGTTGAGGAGGAAATGGACGCAAGGGATCGTTCTGATTTATTTGAGTCTTTGACTATGGAGTTCGGTGCATGGATGGATTCGAGACCCAAGACGGATTGATAGGATCATTGCACATCGCAACATTAATTCAGAGTCCCAACCTACCCGCGACGATGATGTTAGGGCAGATCCTGATGCTATCTGAGCTTGGCTGATTCCTCATGTTCATCTAGACACCGCGATGCCGTTGGGCTTGATCGATCGAGGTTATTCTGCGCCCTCCGTTGGAGCATTGCTTGAGGGCGGTCTGTTCAAGAAGAAAGATAATTTGTCGATAGCAGTTGGATTACATCAGATGGAGAACCGACTTGAGTATAAAGTTGAAAATTCGGACACTTACCGTGTCGGGTTCATATGCAAGAAGGAGGGGTGTGAGTACCTAGTGCGTGCAAAGTAGAAATTGGGTATATGGCGCATTGGAACATTCATCGAACGACATACATGCTTTGTCGATTTAGACGGGAATGCACCGTACCAATACCCCGCCAATGTTCTAGGAGCATTCTTTGCACGGAGATTGATCACTGATGGTGCCGTGCTGAAGCCGAAGGAGATGGTTGATCAGTTGTGAGTTGAGTACGACATTCAGATCGATTACAATTTCACCTTACGAGCGAGGAACATCGCTATAGAGATGACATATGGAGGTTTCATCGAGTCCTATCAGAGGCTCTCATCTTATCTGTACTTACTGAAGCATAAGAATCTAGGTACCGTGTATGATTACTCGACATCCTATACTGACGATCGATTGTGTTATATGTTCATCGCTCTAGGACAGTCCTTGCAAGCATTTCACAATGATTTGCTCCGTTCGGTGATTGTAGTAGACGGGGCACACTTAAAGGGGAAGAACAAGGGCACGTTATTCGTAGCTTGCACCAAGGATGGGAACAAGCAAGTGTTTCCACTTGCCATTGGATTTGACCCTATCGAGGATGATGATTCTTGGACCTGGTTTCTCACTAGGTTGCGTCACTGTTTAGGAGCGCCCGAGGACTTCTTGATAGTGTCTGATGGCCATATCAGCATCGGGAATGCCATTTGGGATGTCTTCCCACATGCTACTCACGGTCTGTGCTTCTACCATCTCATGAAAAATATGGTGATATATAGCAGGCACGCACTTGGCATATTCGAAGCCGCGGCCTACGCCCATCGGGATTCTTTCTTCGATGAATACTTTGAGGCCTTGAGAGGCATGAGCGGAGAGGGTGGTGGCATATACCAAAGGCTGTATGACATCAGCGTTTCTCGTTGGGCGCGATCGAAGTGCCATGTTCAATGCACTAGCTTCATGACTTCTAACATCGCAGAGACGATGAACGCTAGACTCCTATGGGCCAGGTGATTGCCGATCTACGCCATGATTGAGGTTTATCGAATAATTGTAGATAAGTGGTTCGAGGAACATCGGGTCAGCGCCGCCTCGAGCAATCATGAGATCACTGAGATGGCCTATGAAAAGATATCTACATCGGCAGAATGGGTCGGTCACTACAGCACTCGTGGGATGCCGGTGCCTAATGTGTATAGGGTAGAGGGTGACAACAGGACTTATGTTGCGGACCTTCAAAATCGCACGTTCGAATGCCGTGAGTTTGATCTGGACGGGATGCCCTATCGACACGCGTGCTGCTCTTAGGTATGCATTTAGTTCATTTTTATAGCACATTTATTGATTTCTTTTGTCAATTTGTTTTAATTATTTTAATTTTATTTTTCAGGTTTGCCGGGGGCCATGCTACTGACTACGTCAGCCACTATTTCAAACAGTCGATGCTGGTGGCAACCTATTCTCCCACCATTGAGCCGGTTCCCCATTGGAGACGATGATGTTGGAATGAAGGAATATATGTCACTGGTAAATGGATGGAGTTCAAGCTGATGGAAGATCAACCTCTGATGAAGCAGTTTCACGAGTATAAAAATTTGGCTGCTACTGTTATGGCTGAAGGGATGCAGATGTGCAAGGTACTCAAGGCTAATGTGCTGCTTGAAAAACTCCCTCCGTTGTGGCATGACTACAGGAACGTGATCAAGCACAAGAAGAGAGATTTTACTCTTAAGGAGCTCATCACTCACATGCGCACTGAAGAGGCCAATCGCCTCAAAGATAAGGAATCTAACTCTATAAATTTTTCTAGGGGTAATCTTGTTGAATCTGCTCGTGGTTCAGGAACATGAAAATGTCACAACTTTAAGAAGCCAAACTTCGATGGAAATAGGCCGAATGCAAACCTTAAAACTGATAACAAGATTGTCAAATTAAAGGTGACATGTTACACCTGTGGAGCTCCTGGGCACAAGTCCTATCAATGCAATCAACGTCAATAGGGTGCCACCAAATAGTTGTTCCGACCTAAACCTACGAATCATGCGAATCTGGCTGAAGCTGATGACAAAGCTGACAACAAAGCTAATGATATTGTGGCTGCTATGACTGAAGTCAACTTGATCGAGAATAAGCAGGATTAGGTGCTGGACACTGGAGCTTCTAGGCATTTTTGCACCAACAAAAGCCTCTTCCACAACTTTGAAGACTCTGCCGAAGGAGAGTGTGTGTACGTGGGGAACTCTAGTGTTGCTGGTGTGCTCGACAAGGGAAAGGTCCTACTCAAGCTTACCTCTGGAAAAACTTTAAGCTTAAGTAACATTTTCTATATGCCAAGCATGCGTAGGAACCTAGTTTCTGGTGGTTTATTGAGCAAAGCTGGTCTGAACCTTGTGTTTGAGTCTGATAGAGTGGTCTTAACTAAGAGTGGGGACTTTGTGGGAAAGGGTTATTTGTGTGATGGTCTTTTTGTACTCAATGCCGAGTCTGAAATCATGAATGAGAATGCTTCTTCTTCTGCTTACTTGATTGAGTCTCTAGATATGTGGCATGGTAGACTTGGTCATGTGAATTATGCTTCTATTAAGAAACTGCGCTCTATGGGACTTATTCCTGCTTTGAGTCACAAAGATGTTGATGCTAAATGTGAAATATGTGTGGAAGAAAAATTTGCTAAAAAGCCTTTTAAGACTGTGAAACATAGATCGTCTGTTCTTCTTGAGCTTATTCACACTAATTAGCAGAATTTAGAAGCACTATTAGCAAAGGTGGGAAGATGTATTACATCTCTTTTGTTGATGATTTCTCTAGATACACTCGATTATATCTTTTGAGGACTAAGAATGAGGCAGTGAAACTTTTCTCAAATATAAGACCGAAGTAGAGAATCAGTTGAATTTGAAAATTAAGAGATTGAGGTCTGATAGAATAGAATAGTATAGTACCTTATTCCTTAAGGATTTCTATGAGAAACATGGGATCATACATGAGTTTACTGCTCCTTACACCCCTGAACAAAATGGTATTGCTGAGAGGCAGAATAGAACCCTAAAGAACATGATAAATGTTATGTTGCTTAGTTCGTGTTTGCCTAACAATATGTGGAGGGATGCTGCCTTATCTGTCTGCTATGTTCTTAATTGAGTGCCTCATAAGAAGTTAGACAAGACCCCGTATAAGTTGTGGAAAGGTTTTACACCCACGTTGAATTTTTTTGAGAGTGTGGGGGTGTCTAGCTAAGGTGAGGTTGAATAATCCGAAGCAAGTAAATATTGGTTCTAAGACTTTTGATTGCGTGTTTATTGGTTATGCTTATAACTCTACTGCTTATTGACTTTTGTCCATTAGTGACAATTCTGTTTGTGAATCTCGAGATGTTGAGTTCTTTGAGCATGTATTTCCTATGAAGTCTAATGTTTCTGTTGAGAATGTTCCTAGCTTCCCTGGGAATGATACAGCCGGGCCTTCTAATCCGCTAGCACGAGAGCTTGAGGTAGCTATTGAACCGAGAAGGAGTAAGAGGCAGAGATCCGAGAAGAATTTTGGTACTGATTTCATTACTACTTTCATTGTTGAGCATCCTGATTTGATTGATGATTATGTAGTATCTGCTTTCTTGATATGTGAGGATCTTGTTAATTATAGAGCAGCTATGTCTAGTATAGATGTTCCTTTTTGGAAGGAGGCCATACAGAGTGAAATTGATTCTATCACTAGTAATCATACTTGGGAACTAGTTGATTTGCCTGTTAACTGTAAACCTATTAGATCGAAATGGATTTTTAAGAAGAAGTTGAAACCTGATGGGTCGATTGATAGTTTAAGGCTAGACTAGTTATGGTTGGTTGCTCTCAGAAAAGGGATGTTGATTTCTTTGACACTTATTCTTCAGTTGCTCGAATCTCTACTATTAGAACAATAGTTGCTTTAGCTTATATTCACAAACTTGGTGTTCATCAAATGGATGTGAAGACTGCATTTTTGAATGGGGATCTTGAAGAGGAGATTTATATACATCAACCTGAAGGTAGTGTGGTGTCAGAGATGGAGAATAAGGTATGTAAGTTGAATAGACTGTTGTATGGGTTGAAGCAGGCTCCGATTCAGTGTTATGAAAAGTTTCACAATACTATACTATTTAGGGCTGTCAATTCGTGCGTGTCGTGTCGTTATCATGTCGACATGATAACGACACAACACGATACGATAAGCCCAAACATGAACATGATCTATTAAGGATATACTCGACACGAACACGAACACGACACACTTGAATCAAACACGAACACGATATTGACACGATTTAATTTGTGTCGACATGAACACGATAAGGAATTAGAAGACAGAAGAGAGGAGACCGTGTAAGTGGGTGTAACCCTAATTACAAATTGGAATTATGTGATTAAAATAATATATTAATAAATAAATAAAAAATAATATTATATTTATCTTAACGTGTTACACGAACACGACACGCAAATTGCAGGTCATTATCGTGTCAACACGATAATGACACGAACACAATAAGCCTAAACACAAATACATTAATATCGTGCGTGTTCGTGTAGTGTTATCATGTCGTGTCGAAAATTGCCAGCCCTAATACTGTTGAATGGATTTGTGGTAAATGGGTTCTGAATCATGTCTTTATGCTAAAACTCATGGATCTGAATGTGTACTCATATGCTTATATGTTGATGATATGTTGATATTTGGCACTTGTCTTGATGTTGTGTTGGAAACAAAAGCTTATTTGTCTTCTGCTTTTGATATGAAAGATTTGGGTGAGGCTGATGTTATACTTGGTATCAAATTAGTAAAAACTAGTGATGGATATGGGTTGAGTCAGTCACACTATGTCTAAATAGGTTAATTGTAGTGATCTGGTTCCCGTTAGAACTCCTTATGATTCTAGTGTTCACTTGAAGAAGAATGATGGTGATGTTGTTTCTCAAGAACAATACGCTAGAATTCTAGGAAGTGTGATTGTAACAACCCGACATTAGGGGGCACAATAATATCCTAAGCCGGGGTGGTTACGCTTATCATATCAGTGATAAAGATAAACATGATTGGATCTTAAGCTTATATAACTTGATTATTCAATAATCCAATAATCAATTAGAATAATAGAACCAATGCTCAAAGTATGTTAAGCACACTAGTAACTTTAGAATCAAGAATACAAGTTACTTAGTTAAATCATAAGTTCGATGTAAAAGATACTTAAAAACCAATTTATTCAAGAGTACAGGTGGATTATATAGTATTCAGTGGAAACAAACCACTTACTACTAAAGGTTGAATTCAAAAGTATATCAAAGAGGTGTTGCAGCGGACAAACACATGATTAGTTTATATGTATGCAGACATATAAACTTAACTTGAACCAAGTTGTACATTATTTATTAATAACAAACCACTTAGCACATCTCCATCTCGTCACCAAGCTTAACCTGCACATTTTAGAAATAACATACATGGCTGATACAACGTACTCAGTGTAACACATGCCAAAATAGTTTTAAAGTGCTCGATAGAGCTATATATTGAACTCGCCATGAAGAAACATCTCACGAGTATTTTACTTTGGTATCAACTCGGGCATGCTAAACATTTTATAAAACCTCAGTGTAAATGTCTACAAATAATAGATATCATAAGTATGAACCAAAGCTACAATTCACATAGTAGGTGTTGAGAAGGAGACCTCCCTTTCGAACACAGTGATCGGTCGACACGCTAGACGACTCACACCCACGGGTGTACACATAATTCTGCCTTGCGCAGAACCGAATTTGTCATAACTATGCAGTTGGTATCATACAAAACTCATAAAACAAAGGCAAGTCAATTCATCATAATCATAAAATAAGATATATCTCATACATCATTTTCATCAAATATTTTCTTTGATAGAAAGCCCACCTGTCTCAGTTTTAGTAACTTATTGATTCTCTTCTAGTCGCCCTTCTCGATCACTTTCTGCTTGTACCTTCATTGGTTCGTTGGTACGAAAGTTCGTGTAAGTACATATAAACAAGAAGGAATATAGAAGATAAGAAGATGACTATCTTACTTGGTTGCTTTCATTAAGAGTTTCTTATCAAAGGAATATTAATTCATTTTCTTAATACTATCTTCTAACTTAATAACTCTTATAAATTATTTCCATCATTCTTATTAGTAGAGGCAATTCCCTTAATACTCCCAAACTAACACCTAAGAAATTAGAATCAATATCTTAAAATAGATATTCCTATTATTAAATTCTCAAATTAAATTATCTCCCCAATAGCATAAACAATAGCACAATCATATATCTATATATGATTCTTAAGAGAACAAGTTGCAAAATAAATTCAATGCAGCAACCTCTCGATTTTTATTTGAAAAGTAGCTTAGAAAACAAATGCTCATCCTTAACAATATATAAGTTCCGAAAAAATAATTGTGTAATCAATTGATTCAATTCCAATAAAAGTATTCTTACGTATCACCCCTTTTATTTAAAAAGTAAAATACCTATTAATAGAAGTTATCAAAACTCATTCCTTAAGTAACAGTGGTCGACCAAAATTCCAAAAATAATCAAAACATGATTAATCAAAACATAACTACTCATTACAGTAATACTTATAATCAAAAGAAATTAATTTAATATAACAAGATTTGAGTGGAAAGGCCATGTAGTAGTTTTAATCTATAAAAAAGTAGTAGCCATTAAAGAATTTGACCAAAACCAATATCAAGGCTTGGGAATCAAAGCTCAAATTTAATATAAAAATTTAAAATAGTACAAGCTTGTTCCAACTCAATCAAACTGCAAATGAAAATATGGAAAACGAGAATCATGTTGCTAATCTAGTTTTTTTAAAAAAAAACCATCTCTTTTGACTTTTGAACAAAATATTACCATAACATAAGCAAAAAAATCTATAGGAGCAAACATTTCCTCTTTGCAATTTAGTGGCTTCTTATTTATTTTATTTTTTAAAACAAAGACAATCTATATAAAAATCACCAACATAAATTTTGAAACTTGGGGACCAAGATGGCGATCATCAATCAAAAGAAAAAGGGAAATATAGAAATTCAACTTGCTCCTTTTCTTTAACTCCCATTGTTCAAACATGATCATCAACAATTGAATAAATAAAAATAAAAATAAAAATAAATAAATCCTAAAAATCATAGAAAATCATTTCAAGCTTTTAATCACACCCATAAGACAATACTCATCAACAATTTCATAAGAGAAAATCTAGATTCAAAAATCCCCAAATTCTACATCTTTTCTCTCTCTAGAAATTATAGGGTTGGATTGATTATGAACAAAATCAAAGCTAGAGTTTGGATTGCATTGATGGTTTAGATAATCCCTAGCAAAAACAACACAAACAAGGATCATCCTCAAAATATTCATGGAAGTGGGTTGGAGAAAAATAGATATGGTTTTGATGGTGTTCTTGAACTAAAAAGGGAGAGAAGATAGTTCATACCTTAATTGAAGCTCGTAATTAAAACGCAGTCATTATTAACAATTCTTGAAGAAAACTCAGGTGAAAGGAACGAAGGAAAATAGGAGAGATATGAGAATTAGTGTGCTCTACTTATGAGGAGGGCTTCCTCTTTTATAAAAGAAAATGGGTTGATACAAAGAGGAAATAATTTATTTAATTTAAGTGGATTACTAATTGAAAATATCTAATATTATTCGAAGGAATAATTGAAAGGTTAGTAGCTTAAGTCACGTTTATTTTCCTTCCCCTTTGTATCGATTGTTGAAGTATCTTAAAGGAACCAAAGATCTTTGCTTGCACTACTCCTGTTTTCTGGAGGTGGTGGAAGGCTACTGTAATGCTAACTGGAATCTGATTATGGTGACATAAGCTCTACGAGTGGATTTGTGTTCACTCTTGGTGGAGGTGCTGCATCTTGGAAGTCAGGAAAATAGACATGCATAGCAAGTTCGACCATGGAGTCTGAGTTTATTGCTTTGGAACTTGCGAGTCACGAAGCAAAATGGTTGTGAGAATTGCTCGCTGATATACCTTTGGGTAAGAGGTCCGAGGCACCTATTTATCTTCATTGTGATTCTCAGTCTGCTATCTCGGTTGCGAAGAATAGCGTGTATAATGGGAAAATGAGACACATTCGAGTGAAACATGCTAAGGTGGGGGAGATGATTGAAGAGGGGGTGATCTCTCTTGACTTTGTGAGGTCAGAGAGAAACTTGTGGCAGACCATTTCACCAAACCTCTCATAAAGCGTCAAGTGGAAGAACTTGGAGATGGAATTGGCATGAAGACTTTGAGTCGGGAAAGCTAACATGGTGGACACCTAACAGATCAAACGAAACTGTGTTATCTCTCTTTATTTCATTGTATGTTTTCTGTATTAACATGTGTTAATTACAGTCAATGGAATAGCATTGAGCTGTGTGGTTATGCTGCGGAGAACTTTGGACATAGATGAATCATCACCTTGCGAGGTAATTCTACTGCGGTAGATTTTGATTGTTCTATGATATTGTTGAGGTTGAGCAGTTTGGGCTCTTAATGATTTATGCAGTTTTGTTTTACGAAACATTTCTGGTATATTATATGCATATAATATATTTAGTGCTTTGGCGATTGCACTTTCATTAAATCATCTATGTGTATGTGAAGAATTGATTTTTTATATGACATTCAATTCTGTAGGGCATACATAAAAATCGAAGGTATTTACCTTTATTCATCGCGGAGACATACTTACTTCAAGGAATGATGTGAGATGTGGTGAACTCTTAAAGTTCAAACCGAAAGGTACTTTCTGAGAATAACAAGTTGTTTTCCTATTTCTCTAACATACAAATTCAATCGAAAGATATTTGTGTCTATGCATCAATATTTCTTTCTTCATTTTTTATCGACTTTTCATTTGTGGGGGATTGTTGGAAATGAAAAGCCTTTGTTTCTCTTCTCTTTCTATTTCTTGTTGTCCCACATTGGAAAAATACCCTTGTGAGGAAGGGTATATATTAAGTTGAGGAATAGGGACACTTGAATGAGTTTATGGGCTTTTGGATAGTGGGCTTATGCTATCCAAACTAGGGATGAAAACGGATCGGATACGGATGGATATTGCTAATATCGTATCCTAAAGCATATTTTTTTCTCGAATTCGGAGTCGGATACGGAAAAGCCGGATTCGAATATGAATTCGGAATATTCGGTATACGGACACGGGACGGATACGGGACGAATCCGGACCGGATTCGAATAAATATAATCGGATATTATTAGTTCATCTCATGTTTTATGTTAGTGCGTAGTAATACAAAATTACAAATAGTGGTATCATTATTATTAGTATGACACTTTCGCCATTCATATTGCCATATTGGCACTTTCCTTGTTGGGTAATAATTAGGCCCAAAGTAAAAGCCCTAATCATGTCTTGATTAAACAACTAAAAAGGCACCAAACCACCCTATCCTACTCCCTCTCCTCTCTCCGCCCCCTCTCTATCTACCTCTCTTCCCCTTTCTCCTTCTCAACACTCCAACACCCTCACCAGCGCCGACGGGTAAGAGTCCATGAATTCAAATTCAAAATTCAAAAGGTTATCGATCTTCGGATTCGGAAGCATCTCGCTCAGATTGGCGGCTTCTGTGTGAAGCTGGTAGCATTTCCCCGGACTGGTTCTTCCGACGCGAGCGACGCGCTGATTGGCAGAGGCGTGGCTCACCAGAAAAACTTGTAGATCCGCAGGGGGATGAGGAAAATCGGAAGAATTCAAATGTTTTGCCCTTTCTCTAGAAATTGATCCTGTCATACACTCTCTCTCGCTCCAAAACCAGTCACGCTGCACTCTCTACGCCGTCGCCGCGCCGGTATCAACAGCGCCGCCGCTGCCCTTGTTTGCCGCCATCACCTCCACAACGACAAACCTTAATACTAAAAATTTAAATATTAATTTTAAAGTTAATTTTAGTTAAAATTATTAATTAATTCACTTAAACATAAATATTCACCTTAGTTTTAGTTATATCATAAAACTGTTTACAGTGCAATATTATACGTTTATATATATATATATATATATATATATATATATATAAAATACTAATATTAACATAAATAAAAAATATTATACTCCAATATATATATATATATATATGTATATATATATATATATGTATATATATATATACTAAATAAAATATATTTAAAATATCCGGATAATATCCGATAAAATATGGTAAAACTCGAATACGGTCGGATACTATGTAATCCGAATCCGATCCGGTATCCGAATTCAACTATCCGTATCCGAATTCGTATCCGACCGGATACTAATTTTTTATACCGGATTCGATACAGACCGGATACGGCTCCGGATCGGTCGGGAAATATCTGATCCGTTTTCACCCCTAATCCAAACACACACACGCGCGCACGCCCCGCCCCGCCCGAGCCTGGCATAGTCGTCGCGCGCATGGGGCTGCTTCTCAACTCCCTCTTGATTTATTTTATTTATTTTTTGCTTCTCGAAACTTTTAGAATTTTCTTTCTTGTCCATTAAGTTTCTTCTTCTCTATGTTTCTGTCGTGGGCCTTAATGGGCTAAGCGGTTAGGGTTAGGGTTAGTGGTGCATTTGAAGCACTATATATACATGCTCTCTTCTTCATAGAAGACACGAAATACCTAGCCTCCTTAGCCGCCGTCTTTTCTTCCTCAAAGCGTCTCCAACTTAATCTTACGAGTGCGCGTGAGCTTGAGTGTTGTGCTAACCTTCGAGAGTGGTTTGGCGTTGAGACTTGTCACAGAGGGTCTGCCGGAAATTGCTTGCAGTGGTGCAGCCATGGCACAACGATCGTTTAACTTACCGATTTGCTTATTTTGTTTGTGCAAATTCTGTTCGACGAAATTCTCTACGGTTCGAGAACTAATAGATCAAAATTCAATGTATGAAATCAGTGTCTGCGGTAGACACAAATCTTGACGGTTCCAATTATCAACGATAGCAGCAATGCTTTCAAAAGATATTTCAGCACCAATACATGCAAGTGAATTATGGGCTGGAAGATAGAATAAAAGAAAAGATAATGATGGTTTGAGGAACATAATCAGAGGAAAATATATATATATATATATATAGCTTTGACTCAGAGTTAGAGTAGGAAAAGTGATAGGATACGGCCTAGCTACTAGGCCCAAGCATCAGACCCAATATAATTGGGCCCCAACAGTTAAGCTCGGCCTATGCAGCTCGGCCTAACTAAGAAAGAAACTTCTTCACCAAGGCAACCAAGACTCCTACATCGACTATAACTCAAGCTCCAAGAGAGATATAGAAGCTCGGATGCCAACCCATAGAGGAAGATAAGCTCAAAGAGTCCTTATAGGAATAGACTTTGTATTATAGTTGAACTCCATGTAATTACCTATAAATAGGGGCTTAGAATAGATTGAGGGGGGAGAACAATCTTGCAACTAATACTCATACTAGCAATAATATGCATACTCTTTCCGCCCTATGGACGTAGATCTATTCCAATAGATCGAACCACGTAATTCCTTTATGTTCCTTTTACTTTCATGTTCAATGATTCCTTATTGATGTTCATTAATTACCTACGAAAATAAGATCGATCACTGGCGCCGTCTGTCAGAAGCTAAACTTTGTGATTTCCAATCAAAAGTTTTCTGGGTAATCTGCCGTCATGACAAGGCCAACACGATCAACTGCTGTTGCCGCTGCCAACAAGGAAAATGAGACTAAACAAACCGGACAAGAACAGGCAGCAAATCCACCAGTCCGGGAAATGGAAATCCCCGAAGCCGAGGCAAGCCAGGCGCAAGATCCAAGCCCTGCAACATGCCGACAACGCGGGAAGGAACACGTGAAAGACCAAACTCCGGACGGACACGTTCAACACGTGCCGTTGGATAAGCATGGCAAGCCAATCTATCCAGAAGGAGAAGGTCACAATAGCAGCCAAGGGGAGGACGATGTCTATCTCCAACCGGACAAATTTGACGGTGCTGTCAGGGAATACCTCGCGCATAATAAGTGAGATTTTCTCATGTTCGCCAAACAACAAAAGGCTCACAATCGTGAGAAAGGCCAACCTTCGCGCAGCGATGATAGAGAGCGTGAAGTTACATCCAAATCGCAACCGCGACAAAAGTCCCCTAGCGTCAGGATCATAGGCGCACGGGATGCCGGATTTCCCCCTAGGAGATTTGTTGACGATCGCCAATGGGACCACCATCGCATCTCAACTCGCCGCAACGTCATCTCACCTCGGCGCGACACCGTCTCACCTCGGCGAGATGAGGACAATTACCAAGGAGGGAGGTTCGGCGTGTATGGGAGGATCTCTACCCCTTTCACCAACCGAATACTTTACACTCCTCTCCGGGATAAGTACAGAGTCCCGCCTATCAAGCCATGCAATGGATCGTGCGACCCGAGGAATTTCCTGTCCCAATACCAATACAACATGATCAACCCGGGACTCAGCGATGATAACTACACGTGCAAGGTCTTCCCAGAATTATTGGTAGACAATGCACGAATATGGTTCGACAGTCTACCACCTCGCAATATCGGGTCGTACGACGAGCTGATGGATGCCTTCAAGCGAAGATTTTTCCAGAAAGCCGAGGCAAAGACAACCGCGGCACATCTACTCACCATCAGACAGAGGTGAGGCGAGCCCATCAGTGACTTCATGACTAGATTGAATGAGGAAAGTCTAAAAGTCGATCGTCTAACTGATGAGGTCCTCATCTCGGCCTTTCAGAACGCTATCCAGTCGGGTGCCCTATACAAGGAGATCGTAAAGGATGAACCCCGAACTGCTAGGCAACTATGGAACATAGCAGATCGGTTCGTAAGAGCCGACGAAGCTGACAGGCGCAGGCGCAAGCGCGAAGCCGACAAGGCCGAACCGTCGGATCGGAAAAAGGAGGATCGAAACGACCGAGGCCAAAGTCGGCGAAGTGCCTTTGACAGGCTCCAGCGTGCACCCCTAGAATCCAGGCTCGGACCTCGGCAAAACCAGTAACGAAACCAATATACTCCATTGATGAAGCCGAGGACAGAGATCTACGAACTGCACACCGACATGTTCGAGAAGCCTCGGCCCATGTCAAGTGGAGGGGCGAAGCGCCGATCCAAGGAGAAGTATTGTCGCTTCCATGAGGATTACGGGCACGACACGGAGGAATGCAGATATATTGCTGCGGATATAGAGCAATTGGTGCGCGACGGTACCCTCAAGAGGTACCAAAGTCGCGGCCAATATGAAGCCCGACCTCATGGCAAAGGAAAACACAAGTCGAATAGGGGAGGGAACTGCTACAACCCCCACGTTGATAAAAAGTTGAAGCGTGAAGATGATGATGATGACGAGGACCAACCTCAATTCGACGGAATCATCACTGCCATCACCGGGCTCCTCCAAGGTGCAACAAAGTCCTTACTCAAGGCCGAGGCCCGAAGTCCCCAAAATGATGAGCCTTCCCATAAGAGGTTCAAAAAGGACGAGGCCATCACCTTTTCTAAGAAAGACCCGGTGCCAGAAAGAATACCTCACCAAGATGCACTCGTGATCAAAGCAGTCATTGCCAACAAGCTAGTTCAGCGGGTATTCATCGACAGTGGAGCTTCGGTGAGTGTCATCTTCAAAGATTGCTTTGAGAAATTAGGAATCGAAGAGGCACGCCTCGTACCGGCACCAATTCCCCTAAAGAGCTTCGTACAGCAAGAGACAAGCACGGAGGGGATTATCCAACTCCCTGTTACGGTGGGGAAACATCCGATGTCCTCCACTAAAATGGTGAATTTCTTCATCGTCAAAGCCAATTCCCCGTACAACATCATCTTGGGCAAAGATTGGCTAGTTGTGGTAAAGGCTATATGCTCGGCGTACCATTTAACAATCAAGATCCCTTCAAAGGGAGGAGTCATCGTGGTTCGTGGGGATCAGAAACGAGCCAAAAAATGCTTGCAAATTGCTCTACGAGGTGTTGGAACACCTCAGCACCCACAAGCATAGCAATTACAAAAACAGGAGTTGGAGCTAGAAAAAACGTCATCTGCATCTGACGAACCAGCAGAAGATGTCACACTGTACGAAGATGACCCGTCGAAGGTCGTCAACATAAGCTTCGCTGGTGGAGCCGAACTTAGAAAGCAGATCGTCCAACTCCTAAGGGAATACAGGGATGTCTTCGCTTGGTCACCCCTTAACATGACCGGGGTCTCACCAAGTATCATCACACATCGACTTAACATTGACCCGGGAGTGAAACCAGTTCGGCAAAAGCAGTGGGTATTTGCAGCAGAACGAAGCCAAGTCATATATGACGAAGTGCATCAGCTTCTGAAGGCACAGATACTCTTCGAGGTCAAATATCTGACGTGGATTGCCAACCCGCTGATGGTTAAGAAGCAAGGAGGAGGGTGGCGGATGTGTATCGACTACACCGATCTCAACAAACACTGCCCTAAAGATTGCTACCCCCTCCCCAATATCGACAACAAAATCGAAGCCCTAGTCGGCCACAAGGTTTTCAATTTCTTAGATCTATACAAAGGATACCACCAAGTCCTAATGAGTGACGAAGACGCGCCGAAGACATCCTTCATCACTGATTTTGGCATCTTCGCGTACAAGAAAATGCCTTTCGGACTCAAGAACGCTGGAGCTACCTATCAAAGGATGGTCGACAAGATATTCGAGCCATACATCGGCAAAATTGTAGAGGTGTACATAGACGACATCATCGTCAAAAGCAAGGAGTTAGCCACCTGTGTCGATGACCTCAAGATCGTCTTTGGCCTCCTATGCAAGGTAAACCTTAAGCTAAACCCCCAGAAGTGTACGTTCATGGTTCGATCTGGAAAATTTTTGGGGTGCTGGGTCTCTAAAGAAGGATTACAAGCCAACCCGTCCAAAGTCCGAGCAGTCCAAGAAATGAAGTTGCCAAAAACCATTCATGATGTGCATAAGTTGACGGGCTGCCTAGCCGCGCTGAGTCGTTTCTTGTCAAGGGCCGCAGAGAAGTAACTTCCTTTCTTCAAGATCCTGAAAAAGGCGCCGGAGTTCGATTGGAAAGATGAACATAGGTCGGCATTTGAAGACCTCAAGAAATACCTTGTCAATCTTCCAACCCTATCCGTTCCAAAGGAAGGAGAAGCTCTTTCTCTGTACCTCGCGGCCTCGAACGAAGCCATAAGTGCAGTATTAGTGCGGGAGGAAGGACATCGTCAGCTACCTGTTTATTTCATTAGCCGAGCGCTGAAAGGGCCAAAGACGAGGTACCAACCACTCAAAAAAGTCGCGTTGGCATTAGTGAATGCTGCAAGGAGGTTGCGACCCTACTTTCATGCACATCCCATACAAGTCCTGACCGACCTGCCACTTCGACAAGTGCTGACAAAACCAGAAGCGTCGGGAAGAATCGCCAAATGGGCAGTTGAGCTCGGCGAGCACACAATCTCCTTTTGCCCTTGCCAAGCCATCAAAGGTCAAGCCCTAGCAGATTTCTTGGTGGAAGCTAAGTTCACAGAAGTGCCGAAGCCGACTGAACCCTCCCCAAGTAAAACCGATGCCGAAGCTCCAAAAAAACCGCCTAATGATTGCTGGAAAGTCTATGTGGATGGGGCTTCGGGGCATTCATGAAGCGAAGCAGGCGTTATACTCCTCAGCCAAGATAGACAGGAGATGACTTATGCACTTCGGTTCGACTTCCCAATAACAAACAACAAAGTGGAGTACGAAGCTTTAATCGCCGGACTTCGTCTAGCTCAGGCTCTCCAGATACGAGCTGTACAAGTTTACAGCGACTCCCAGGTCATAGTGAGCCACATGCTAGGCAGGTACGAGGCTAAAGGCGACAGAATGAAAAAGTACATCCACAAAGCCAATACCTTACAACAGTACTTCTCGTATTTCGAGTTGATTTGTATCCCTAGGGGAAAACAACCGAGCAGACGCCCTAAGCAAATTAGCGTCGTCATCTACGAACTCTCCCGTGGAAGAAGTCAAACTCTGAAGTATAGACGAAGCCGAGGTCAACCTACTAACTGACGACGAGCCGAACTGGATGACCCCTTTTCGAAATTATCTGGAGAAGGGCGAACTATCCAGTGATAAGCTCGAAGCTACGAAAATCTTGAGCAAGTCTCCGAAGTACGTTCTTGAACAGGGAGTGTTTTACAGAAGATCATACCTCCAACCCCTTCTAAGGTGCATACCGAACCAGGCAAATTACGCACTGCGAGAAGTACATGAAGGATCATGTGGGAGCCACATCGGAGAACACTGTCAAAAAAAGTCATGCGATGGGGATACTATTGGCCTACGATGTTCCAGGATGCGGTAGACCTCGTCAAAAAGTGTCCGAAATGCCAAATTCATGGGACTATGCCGAGGTTACCTCAGACTGACCTCACCAGCATGCAGAGCCCGTGGCCGTTCATGCAATGGGGGATAGACATCGTTGGTCCACTAGACAAAGCTCCCGGCCAACTCCAGTTTCTCATCATAGCCATTTACTACACCAAATGGGTAGAAGTCGAACCCTTAGCAAAAATCACGAGCAAGAACGCCCTCAACTTCGTCTGGAAAAACATAGTATGTCACTTCGGCATACCTCATATCCTCGTCTCGGACAACGGGACGTAGTTCATAGACAGAACGTTCAGAGAATGGTGTGAAAAGCTTCATATCCAGCAGAAGTTCACCTCGGTAGCCCATCCTCAAGCAAACGGCCAGACCGAAGTCACCAACCGGACGATCGTTAAGGGACTTAAAGCTCGCCTTGATAAAGCCAAAGGTCATACCACACAATTCCCCGGACCTCGAACGGTGAAACGCCCTACAGCCTGGTGTATGGAACCGTAGCAGTGATCCCGGTAGAGATCGGCCTGCCGAGCCCTCGTACTATCAACTTTTTAGCCGAAGACAATGAAGAGAATTTTCGAACCGACCTAGATCTGGTAGAAGAAAAGTGAGAGCTCGCCTACATAAGGTAAGCCAAGTACAAGCAGCAAGTGGCTCGGTATTATAACTAAAGAGTCAAGTACCAACAGTTCCAAGTAGCGACCTCATTCTTCGAAATAACGAAGTAAGCAAGGCTGCAAGGCTCGGCAAGCTCGAAGCCACATGGGAAGGACCTTACCGAGTTGAAGAAGTCATCGGCAAAGGGTCGTATAAGCTCGCCCACTTGTCTGGTGAGCCAATACCCCGTGCATGGCACATTACTCATTTAAAGATATACTTTGCATAAGTGGCTGAGAGTAATGTTCAAGTCCATATAGATTATTTAGGTCATATTTGTCAAGAGTCAGGTCGTCCTTTTTATTTTTCCTTTAATTGTTTGGTCTTTTCATATCGCATCTTGCACATCTCTCTCTTCTACTTATGCATATTATCTCATATATATAATTGAAAATCCTGACGATGATGAATGAAACCCTAAAATAAGGTAAACTATAAACGAGCGTAAGGGGACCACCCCTATCGATACTTCTCGAAAAATAAGGAACCTAAAGCCAATCCTCGTCTTATGACGAGGAAGAGCTACTTAAAGCCAATCCTCGTCTTATGACGAGGACGAGCTATTTAAAGCCAAACCTCGTCTTTTGACGAGGAAGAGCTACTTAAAGTCAATCCTCGTCATAAGACGAGGAAGAGCTATTTAAAGCTAAACCTCGTCTTATGACGAGGAAGAGCTATTTAAAGCCAAACCTTGTCTCATGACGAGGACGAGCTACCGAAAGCCTAACCTCATCTTGTGACGAGGACGAGCTACCTAAAGCCTTACCTCGTCATTGACGAGACGAGCCGAACTCGACTTCGTCGAATTTATTTTTTGACGGGGCAAGACAATTATTCTTTACCTCGTCATTGACGAGACGAGCCGAACTTGACTTCGTCGAATTTATTTTTTGACGGGGCAAGACACTTTTCTCCGACCTCGTCTTCAACGGGGCGGTACGCACTTGACTTCGTCAATTTATTTTTCGACGGGGCAACATACTCTACACCACTCCTACCTCCACTATTTCCCCTAAATCACACCCTCGCTTCTACACTAAAAGGAAGATTGCATTTCGTCTTCTTTATTCACCATAATTAATTGGACATATGGGCATCTAATCTGTTAATAATATAGGGGCAATGGTCCATATATGTTTGGCTTTATTTATTCCTATACATATTATAGAAAGATTAAGTCCAATATGGTGATTAATCCATATTCAAATATTTGTTACAATTAAAATATTTTGTGACAAATAAAAATGCAAATCGAAAGAACTCCTAAATACGAGTATAAACTATTTACAAATTCAAATCCAAATTTCAAGTTCAAGAACTCATAAATACGAGTATAAATTATTTATAAATTCGAATTCAAATTTCAAGTTAAAGAACTCCTAAATACGAGTATAAACTATTTACAAATCCATGTCCAAAATGAAGAACTCCTAAATACGAGTATAAACTATTTATAAATCCAAGTCCAAATTCAAGTTGAAGAATTTCAGGATACGAGTTTAAAATTATCCAATATAAAATCGAGCTTTGAGACTCATTTCATTTCCAAAATTGTCCATGAACAAGTCTCAAAGGGGGCATTTGTAGACATATAAAAAATTCACGTCTAAATATTAATTCCATGGAATTAAATTATGACATGGAAATTAAATATTTAAATATCAAATTATATCATCTATTTATATTTTAGGGATTTAATTAAAGATTATTCCTAAATTAAATAAAAAGATATTGATATTTAAAAGATGAAGATTTTTTACCAATCAGAATCTGTCATGTGTCAATATCTGCACATAATATTAAATATTTGATGGAGATAAATACAAATAATGATGAGCTAATCAAATCGCGTCACCTCAACCCTGGGCCCAATATGGAGCCTAAAAGCCCAATAAGGTAGATACTTCTACACCTATAAGAGCATCTCCAGCCTCAAACCCGTTTTAGGGGCCTGCGGCACTATTCCGGTGAGGAGGGGCTCTCTCCAGATTTCATCTCTAGCCGCAAGCCCCTCCCCCGGGCTCTCTTTTATTTTTAATTCGTTTTATTTTTTATTTTTGATATATATTTTTAATTTATTTTAGTTTCGTTTTTCGTTCGATTTTATTTTTAATTAAAAAAGTAACAATATTTTTGGATTTTTTTATTAAATTGAAACGAAATACAACAATTAAAAAAAATACAATAAAACAAGTCTATTTTTCGATCATGCTCCACAACCGAGTCCTCGGGAGAAAATGCTGCTCCAACTCCTCCAGTGACATTTGTGAGGTATCAGTGGTGAGCAACTTGTTGTATGCAGTCATGATCTTGCCCGTATAGGCTTGCTTCTTCTTCTCCAAGACGTCATTTTCTTCTTTGCAATCGATAAGTACGTCTGATTAACTTCGGCACTTGATTGCCAAAACTCATGTTCGGCTCCCTCCGGAACGTCCTCCAAATCAATCGTCTCCTCAGCTTGTTTGCCTTTTCCTTTATTCCTTCTTTGGGCGAGAGCTTTTTTGTTCCCGATCGGGCGGGGGCGTTCCGGAAAATAGCCATCCTCTTCAGCAGCTTTTGCGTCGGGATTGCTGGAGTTGGACGACCCGTCTGTGCCCTTCTGCTTTTATTACCGCGAAAAAGATCATACTTGGGCAATTTCAGCAGCTTTGCATAGGCCTTTCCATATTGGAAAGCTTGTTAAATCTCAGCTTGATACAGCTCACATGCTTTGTTGAAGACGTCGTTTGAGTCTTCTCCGCTCTTCCACTCCCTCACAACTTGAGCGTAGTAGCCATGGAATTTGTTGCATTTCGGCAACATCCGCTGATGCCCCTTCAGCATCTTCTTATTTCTGGGCTTGTAGCCAATAGTATGAATCGTAGCATTGTACCTAGCTACGACCTTGCCCCAGAAAATAACCTCCTTCTGTCGATCGCCAACTCCCGGGTTTTCGGAAATGCTAGACCACACCTTGATGAGATGAGCCAACTCCTCCAGACTGTACGGTACGGCCTTCGTCCGCTCGGTTGGCTCCGGATTTGGGGGGGGGGCAGCCGTCGATGCGCTTGCTTTCTTCTTGGCCGCTGGATGCATGTTCAAAACTGACTCGAACGAACTCGACAGATTTAGCCCTTCGAGATCTTGCGTCGCACCTTGACTTCCTCTGAACTGCGGAGTTCTGAATTGATCGAAGATGGGTAGAGAGACGTCTTGATAACCGGCAGGAGAAAAGCCCATCACTCCGTAGGTAGGAGGACTCGCGTAGGCCGCGAATCCGAGGTTGGATGGCCGCGGCGGCGACGGCGGAGAATCATCGTCGGGTGGAGAATTATCGTCGGGATGCGAGGAGGAACCACCGACGGCTTGGGATCGCAACAATTCAAGAAACGACTCGTCATACATCGTTGGATTTGGTTGAGAAAGAAGGAAATAATTTGAATTTGTAAAGAAATTGTGGGATTGTGAAGAAGTGCATATGAATTGTGGAGGTGTGGGAGATGATTTGTGGGGGTGTGTATTTATAGGGAAGAAGTGGGGAGGTAGCCGTTGGCTAGCCGTTGCCTTGCAACGGTATTATTTATTTTATTTATTTATTTTTTTTGGCTAAAATTGAATTTAAAAAAAAATAATACCTGGCTGACGTCATAATGACGTCAGCACATGGGGGTGGGGTGGGCGCGAGCTTGGCTTGCATTTGCGAGTCTGGCTTCCCGGAGGAGGAGCTCGCCAGCGCGGCCCGGGCTCGCGCCACGGGCTCGTACGCGGGCTCGAGCCCCTCACTTACGGTGGGCTGGAGATGCTCTAAATAGGGGTCGTAGGAGAGCTCATAAAACACACCAGAAATCATAATTGTAAGCTCGAGAATTGGAGTTATAATTCGCTATGAATTTCTCTCTAAATATTCAAAGGCTTTCTTCGATTTCTCTGTCATATTCAAGGCTTTCTTAGTTGAATACGATTGTATTCTTTACTGAAAGTTTCTAAATATGCGTTTGATTCGGAAATAAGGCAATTGCGCTCCGAATAAATGATATATAAATCAAATATCAAGTTCGTGGAGATCAAGGAGAGCCAAATTCTCCGAAATTCTGGAAGATGTTCGAAGATTGTCTGAAATATATTCGAAGAGAAGAATCAGAGGAAGACTAGAGATAGCCCGCATTAAATTCATTTCAATCCATAACAGTTTGGATTTATACACGGATTCG
The DNA here is from genome assembly GCA_001642375.2 of Mentha longifolia. NCBI lineage: Eukaryota > Viridiplantae > Streptophyta > Magnoliopsida > Lamiales > Lamiaceae > Mentha > Mentha longifolia. The sequence continues at coordinate 17,763,990 of CM038121.1, forward strand.
TAGAAATCAAAATAGAAATCATTAAATTTATAAAATAAATAAAAATCAAAACTTAATTTGTCTTACTAGTTTGTATCTCGTCGAAATTCGACGGGGTATCACTTTATATTACTTTACAAATAAAAGTATAAAATAGTACAATATGATTTTACCAAAAATATTTCAACTAAAAAAATTTATACTAACTATCCCGATTTGAAAATAGCCCGAAAGGTTTGGTAGATTAATCTTAAGTTTTGAAACAATACTCATTTTGTGTCCAATACTTGAATTAAAAATATATTATTTGTTAGAAAATTTTCACAAACATAATAATCAATACATAATAAAGGAATTTCGAAAACTTATTGGCTAACGGACTACCTCAGAATTAATTTTGTGTCTAATATAATTTTTTTGTTTAAAAAATTTGACAAACATAGTTATTGATACATACTAAAAGAACTCTAAAAATTTCTTGGCCAACGGGCCACCACAAAATTGAAGTTGTGCTATGACCAAAATATTTTAACTAAAAAACTCAAAAATAGTAGGGTTTGCCTGATTAACCGAAAGTTTTGAAACAATGTTCATTTTGTGTTAATATATCGTCAATTATCTTTAATTAAATACTCCAGCAGTCTCATTTCATTAATTGTTATACCTCACATATATTCAATTTATGAGATTACTAAAGTGGGACGGAAGTTTGTTACAAAAATCTGACTACCATAAAAATCGATATTTTTTAGAAAATATTTCAAAAATATCTTGGGCAATGGGTCACTTGAAAATCAAAGTACGTTAGGGCCAAAATATTTTAACTCAAAAATAATTTAGTTTGATCGACTCGAATCGAAAATTTCAAAAATTTATTGGCCAACGGACCATCTCAAAATCGCTTTTTGTGTCTAATATATATATATATATATATATATATATATATATAGAGAGAGAGAGAGAGAAATGATATGTTAGTCACCTATTGGTGGGCAGCTTCGTGGGCACCTCGTCATTTTATCACGTTTGCATTACTTTTTTTTATTTTAATTTTTGTTTTACATTCTAGTAGCTTAAAAATTAATTTAGAAACCATGAAATCTAAAAAATCAATGCTCGATTTGTTATTTTTTATTTTTAACTTTAAAAATGAGTAATAAAATAAATCGAGCTTTGATTTTTATTTATTTTTTAGATTTCATGGTTTCTAAATTAATTTCTAAGATACTAGAATGTAAAACAAAAATTAAAATTAAAAAAAGTAATGCAAACGTGATAAAATGACGAGGCACCCACGAAGGTGTCCACCAATGGGTGACTAGCATATCATTTCTCTAAAATACTTGACAAACGTAGTTATCGATATATACTAAAAGAAATTTAAAAACTTATTTATCAATACCTCAAAATTGAAGTTGTGCTAAGGTCAAAATATATTAACTCAAACTCTAAAATAACCTGAAAAGTTTACCTGATCAACATAAAGTTTTGAAACAATGCTCATTTTGTGTTAATATATCGTCAAGGTCTTTAATTATAAATATATTTTTTTGAAAAAATTAAACCTTAGTAAAAAACTAAACCTAAAAGAAAAATAAAATTAACGTGGCATTGCCTCGCCGGAGCATTTCTATGACAATCATAGTTATTGATACATATTAGGAGAATTTTAAAAATTCATTGGTCAACCGGTCACCTCAAAATCAAATTTTGTGTCTAATATATTATAAGTGTTTTAAATTAAAAATATAGTTTTTGTTACAAAAAAAAATCGACAGTCATAGTTATCGATACATACTAAAATAATTTCAAAATTTTATTGGCCAACGGGTCTCTTCAAAATCGATTTTGTGTCTAATATATTATCAAATTTCTTAAATCTAAAATATTATTTTTTGTTACACAATTTTATTAATAAAATGAATTTAAAAAACTTATTGGCCAATAGGTCAACTCAAAATGGATTTTAAAATTTAACAATCATAGTTAATGATACTCGATAAATTAATTTTCTATAAACTTCTCAAATTTATAATAATAATAATAATAATAATAATAATAATAATAATAATAATAATAATAATAATAAATGCAAAAAAAACTAATTTTAAATAAATGAATTGATTTGGGCTGTGACATATTGGTCAACGGGTCACCTCAAAATCGATTTTGTGTCTAAAATATTAAAAAATATATTTTTTGTTGAAAAAAATTTACAATCATAGTTATCGTTAATTACATACTAAAAGAATTCAAAAACTTATTTATATTAGATTTTTTTTAGGGAGATTTTATATTGGATTGAATTGTTTTAATATCTTGTAGTTCTCATGATTCTCATCTAAATACGAATTAAAGGGAAAATAAAATATTGGCGTGTAGAATAGGAATGTAACATATTAGGATTACAACTCGATTTTATACATATTTAATATTTATTGAACAATTGTTTTAATATCTTAATGTAATCTCATCTAATACGAGTTAAAAGGAAAATACAATATTAGCGTGTAGATAGGAATATTAGGTTCCATTGCCTTCTACGTTAGCATGGATCATTCAACATAAAAATTTAAAATTTAAAAAAAAAAAAAAAAAAAAAAAAAAAACGAGTATATATAGATGTATATATAAATAGATAAGATTAGCATAAGAAGATACCAAATAAAAGTGGATTAATATGGTTAGAATCTAAGTAGATATACATGTATAATATAGATAGATTATACTGTAATAATTAATACTAATATGTAGAAATAATAATTAATATATATAAATATATAGATTTAAGATAAACAGAAATGGTGGATGTAGCATGCGACTCGACGTGGTGCTCCGAATCCGCAACGGAACGTATAATATATATATAGGGTTGAGTTCACAAGAAAAGGATTATTAGAGTGAAAAATGAGAAATAATGCCCACCTTAGATTACATCTGAATAGACGGCTGAGATTTTAACACAAAACAAATCAATTGAGGAGTAAATAACTAGAATATACGCAGCAAAATTGGGGGAAAGGGTAAATTAGGGAAATTACCGTGCGGTAAATTTGGGAAGAAATCGTTCAAGGAGATTCTTCGGCTGCTATCGGTGGAATCGTATCTAGGGGATTCCTCACAGATATTGCGGAAGGTAAATGGAATCAGTTCGAAATCTATACAAATAACCCTCTATTTTGTAGCTGATGCATTATTTTTTTAATTTCAGAGGAGTTCAATTTTGAAGTTGAAGAATCCGACGCAAAGCAGTTAACGCAAGAAATCTTTGTTCTTGGTTTAGGGTTTTTGCTATGCATTGCGCTATTTTGTTTTTTTGGGCATCATAGTGCAATTTTTGTATTTTTTTTTTTCAGAAATCGAAAGGGTGTGCTTGCTGCTGCTGCATTATTCTGTCGATTTCAGAATATTTCAATTGAAGGATTGGAAAATACGAAAGTAAGCATTGAACTTCTGCTATGCAATGCTCGAATGGGTTCAATTTTGTTTCTGTGATTTCGTTAATTTGAGATTTATTTGTTTTTTTTTTTTCAATGCAGAATTCGTGCATTGTCTGCAACTAGAATCTTAGGGTATACTTGTTGAAGGCGGAAAATGAGTCCCACAACGAGAAGAAGAAAAAGACAGTTGGATGAAGGTAAAGAATATTTTAATAACAAAGAAGAATGATAGATACTGCATTATAGTTCCATAATATTCTATTCATGTTTGAAAAGACAGAAAAAGAAGATTCGAATGTGTTTTATGTGGTCCCCAAGCATCAAACAAGATGTTGATTTATCTCTTTTTTGTCGGGCAAATACTCGGATGCATTATGATGATAGGTGTTGCATGATTGATTAATGAGTTCTTGAATTTTGATTGAAATGCAATGCATTATATGTGTTTTTTGCATTACTTAATATAGGTGCACAATGTTTCTGAATATTGTGCAGTTGTTTGGTTGCGTTATTGTGTTTGTATTATGTTTGCATTATGATTCTGAAAATGCATTATTATAAAGTATGATTACGTAATTTGTATTTCACCGAGTACTTTTTGATTTTATTAATAAATTCATGGAGAACAAAGAGGAAAAACGACAAACAACCTCCTTTAGAAACTGATGATGAACTTGTCGATTGCCATTCGGCTAAAGGTAATTCACTTATTTGTGTTTGTGCATTGCTTAATACATGTGCATTATCTATGTGCATTATGTATCTGAATATTATACAGTTGTGAGGTTGCATTAATATCTTTTATTTTGTTTGCATTATGTTTCTGAAAATGCATTATGGTCATGTCTGATTACTTAATTTGTATTTCACTGACTAATTTGTGATTTCATTAATAAACTCAGGGGGATCAAAGAGGAAACACCACAAACCGCCTCCATTAGAAACTGATGATAAACTTGTCGATTGCCATTCGGCTGAAGGTAATTCACTTATTTGTGTTTTTGCATTGCTTAATATATGTGCAATATGTATGTTTATATAATGCAGTTGTTTATTTGCATTTTATTTTTTTTTGCATTATATTTCTGAAAATGCATTATGATCATACAGTGAGAACCAAAAAGAAACATGACAAACGGCCTCGCACGGATAGTGATGATGACTTTGTAAATTGCGAAGTTGGAGAAAGCGGTTGTGGTAGTTGAGGAATTGCCTTGGGTTTTAAAAGAGCCGAACAATGATTGTGGAGTATATGTGATGCGGCATATGGAGACCTTCATGTCAACACCATCGGGGAAGTGGAGTTGTGGAATGTCAAAGAAGTCAAAGAAACAAATCAGGACGATGAGGGTCAGATATTGTGCATCGATACTTGGGTGGGAGAAGAACGAGCATCGTGATGAAAATTTAACTAGGTCTGAACGATACTTTGATGCATTGAATTGAGCGGAGTGTATAGACATTTATGACCTTCTACTCGGTGATTGAGAAAGTGTCGGTAAATTCTTAGGATAACATCACGAATCTGGATTTCGTTTTTAGCTTGAACATGCATTTGTTGAACATTGATCTGAATCATACTGTGTGAGGTAGTTTTTTTGAAAAAGAATGTACTTTACTTGATTATTACGACTTATGAATTCGTATTTGATATATTGGACCTTCGTTGCGTTACTGTGTCGTTGATCTACGTTGATGATATCGTGTAGTCGAACAAATTATTTCATAGTTTTCCATGCAATGCATATTTAATTTGTGCATTTCGTATTTGCAAGTATAATATATGTACAAAATGTTGATGTACTAATCCATTTGTAATTTTAATTAATAAATTTTATTGTAAGTGGAAGAAAAACTTGGAAAAAATGAATCTAAACTTAATAAAGTTAATTAATTTTATTATGAAGAAACGTAGTTCAATGTTTTTTTAAGATATGCATACTTTGACAAAGTATGTATTTAAAATATATGTATAGAATGGCATGTAACATAATGCTAAACAAAATTGTGTATAACATTACAATGCATTACGAAATAAAATATTGATGCACACCCCAAATATGCAACACTTAATTCTATTGATTTTCTACTTTTCGCTGATAAAATTACAAATAATTATAAAAGATAAATTCATATATATTTAGTCATTAATAGAAATAAAATTTAATCTCATACATCAGTATTTGAAAGCAAAACAGATGGACAGTTCCTAGCATCATGATGACACAGTTTCTTGCATTTGCTGCATTTTCTCGGCGTCCTTAGTGTACGTAGGTAGCACCTCCGTCTCCTTCTTCGATTTTAATCGGCAAATAATGGAGACTTTTTTATTTTCCACCGATGCATTAATCGAATTGCCTCTTTCGTCATCTGTATTTACAAACACGAACGCATATATTTTAATGATTCATAACACATTTCATAATGCACACAATAATTAAAGAATCATGAGAGAAACGGATATCACAATACATATTTGATTTACAACACCACACCTTATATCACAAATTCTCGAGTAATTTAAAAAATCATTCGATGAAACGATGCAACGACGATGAGAGAATTACACAACAACAACAATGCATGAATCAAAGAATAATGCATGATTACAAGCGAGGGAAAAAAAACAACAAGAACCATGCAATGCGCCGATTACGAAAATGACGATGAGAATGAAATGATGCAACGATGCAACGACGACGAGAGAATTAAACGATGCAACGACGACAAGATAATGAAACGATGCAAAAAACAACAACGACAATGCAATAAGAAGATTACGAAAATGACGATGAGAATGAAGCGATGCAAAGATGCAACGACGACGAGAGAATTAAACGATGCAACGATGCAACGTCGACGAGAGAATTAAACGATGCAACGATGGCCGAAATCAATGAACAAATTACCTTGTGAATCCATCTCCAACCCGAAACAAGTACGAGGCGATAATCACAAAATACAGCATAATTAATTTCTCTGCATAAAAGTTTTCTGTACAAATGCGTATAATTCTGGGAAATTGATATGTTGATTCTGGGAGTAAAGATATTTAATTATGATAATTAATCTGTGATGGAGTGATATTCGTGAGATCTTAAAATAATAAAAAATGCGAAAGTTTCTCTAAATAATACTTCATATACCATAATCGGCTAAAATGAAGTGTAATTACAATGATAACCCTAACTTAACAATTTATCAATTATTAAATTGATTAATAAAGAATAAACGTGGTCCACAGATCTTGGAATATTAATGGCTGGGATTGTTTCTCATTTTGTACCAAAAACCTCCTTTGTATTTGATCTTCTCCCTATATATATATATATATATATATATATATATATATTAATTACTCATTTTTTGAAGTTGGAAGAAAAAAGAACAAATTAAGTTTTGTTTTTTATTTATTTTGTAGATTTAATGATTTTTATATTAATTTTTAAGATACTAAAATACTACGAACATGCTCACGACGAAAATTGAAAAAAGTAATGTTAAAGTGAAAAAACCGATGAACATGCTCACGAATGAGGGAGTAGCATATCATTTATATATGATTTTCTGAATTAATATGGCTTGGATATTAAGCAGCGAATTATACTAGTATGATCTATAAATATATCTGAATATGTATTCTCTCTATTGAAATGGATTGTAAACACAAAATTATATGATTGCTTATATCTTATCGAAGTGTCTGGATACTATGCAACATCTTCATTTAATATTTAATGAAAAAAAATTAGAAAAAAAATTGTATAAAATGTGCAGGAAAATGTATAAAATGTTTAATTTCGTGTTGCATTTCTTATTACGTACAACGACAAATGGTCGATACGTGTCAAAATATTTTCTAAATCATCAATAAATTAAAGGTTTTCACAAACAAAAATTATTGATTTAAGAATGTTTACGACACGCGGTAACCATATATCGTTGTAATAGAAAAATACAACACGAAATTGGAATAGAGGATGAATCCAATATTTTGTCTTTGCTCCAAATTTGCTATGTTACGTCTGATTGTGAATTAAGTTTAATTATGAAATCCAAATCTGTTTCAAAAAAACCCGTTTATTTTCCCAGAATTCCTTCCTTCCATTTAGCCGATATTTGATGCACTTAATTGAAAATAAAAAGGGTGTGCCTTAATCTCAGAAATATCAAAAGGAAATTAAATCTGTTTCATAAGGAAGTCTTTGTATTTTAAATAATCTAATTATAACATATATGGAATATAAAATTATATGAGGAGGATTTCAAACAATCTTACTATATATATATAAATATACTTTTAGTATAAATAAAAGACCAAGCAGTGATCTACCGAAGATAATTAAAAATAGTCAGAATTTTAATTAAATTATTCACCATGAGAGCTGTGATCCTTCTACTGCTTCTCCTAACCATTGGTATGCATTTTCTTCATCTAAATTTCTATTTTCGTTAATTCTACCCATGAATTTATTTAATTACCAGTTAAATTTTTTTATTCATTGTTCTTTTAGTTTTTGCATTATTGTAATCACTATCATAATAAACATGATCAACTATTATGTATTTTGAGAGTTTATTTTGGTTTTAATTGAAAAAAATTAATGCAGGAAATAATATACTAGTAGTGAATGTAAAGGGGGAAGAAGAGACAAAAAGGGTATCAGTATGCATATACAAGAAAATAGGTGCGTTATGCCTCAAATGGGCTAAATCACACTGCGATGGCGTTTGCAAGCAGAAGGGATTTCAAGGTGGCGAGTGTCAAACACACTTCAAACGATGCTTTTGCTTTACTGGTTGTCCTTAAATTTTAATAATTACTCCCTCCGTCCCGTCCCCCGTCCCGTCCTATCGAGTTTGACACGTTTCAAATTTGGCTGATAGAGGGAATATTTATATATCCACGTACTTATTAGGTGCACTAGTTTTTATTATAATTACTACAGTATTTCCTTTTTGTATTTCTCAATAATTCTAATGAATGAATTCTTTTTCTTTTTTTTTTGTTATTAAAACAAACAATGCAAAAAAAAAAAAAAAAACCTTCATCACCAGTAATCCCCACAGGAGCACATCCCATTCTCAAAGTGATGAAACCTATTCGAATCTCTCACAACAATCCTCCTACCACTGATGATCGACACGTGTTTTCCGAAGTCGTGGCAGCCTCTGCACGCCCTCAGATTCTTGAACACCACGATCGGAGCATTCTCAGCCGTCGATATCAGCCCGAACGCAATCGCAAGCCTCTCGCTATGAACAAGAGACTGCCTCCTCCTCTCCTCCGCCACCACGTCGTCGTCCTCGGTCAAAACTCCGCTTTCCTTATCCTCATCACAGAATCCCAGCTCCAGCAGCTTCGAGTAAATCTCCTCTGCCCTTTCATGGTGTCGATCGCCCACCACGAAGCGATGCACTTCCCTCCCGACGCTCATCCAGCTGCACCCACTCTCTTTCTTCACTTCTCTCTCCACCATTAGCTTCCTCACACTCGCAGCTTCCTCCCACCTCCCGCTCGATGCCTTCATGTTGAACAACATAATGTACGCAGCTGCGTCGTTTGGATCGAGCTCAAGAAGCTTATCAGCAGCGAGTTCGCCAAGATCGTGGTTTCCGTGGATCGAGCATCCCCCGAGCAAGCTTTTCCAGCTCATTGCATCGGCTTCGACTGGCATCGTGCTTATCAAATCACGAGCCTCGTTCAAGAAGCCGGCTCGAGAGTACACATCTATCATACAGTTGTAGTGATCGATCGTGGGGATCAACCCGTGTTCGCTCCTCATCGATTCTAGAAACTTCTTCGCTTCTTCCACTAGCCCAGCATGGCTGCAAGCAGTGAAGACTGCAATGAAAGTAACCTCATTCATTTTCACACCCGAAGCCTCCATTTTCTTGAAAAGTGCCAGAGCTTCGAAAGCATTTCCATGGTGAGCATAAGCCGAAATCATGGCTGTCCAAGCTACGGTATCGGGTGCTTCCATCGATTCGAACACTCCATATGCGTAATCCAACCTTCCACATTTAGCATACATGGTGATCATGGCGCTCTCTCCGTACAAATACGAGATCAGCCCTCGTTTTATCGCGTCTCCATGAGCTTGAGAGCCGAAGCTGAAGTCTGCAGACGACGAGCACGCTTGGAATACGCTCGTGTACATGAACTCATTCAAGACTGCACCTTTACTTCTCAAGGACTTGAAAACCTTAATGCATTTCTCATATTCACCAATTTGAGAATAGCCACATAAGATCGCACTCCAAGATACATCATTCGGTTCGTCTATCGCCTCAAACGCTCGACTAGCGGAATCCACGTCTCCACATTTGACGTAGAAGTCGACAAGAGGCGTGCCTACAGAGACATCACTCTGTAAACCAAGTTTCACAATCAAACCATGAACTTGCTCTCCCATTCTTCGATCAAGAAGGGATGAACAAACCTTCAGAGTTATCGAGAACGCAAACTCGTCCAGATCAACACCTCCATCCACCATTCTCTTGAAGAGTTTCAAGGCATCCTCATGCCTATTCGCTTGAGAACACCCCACCATCATCGTGGTATATGAAATAACATTCTTTTCCTGCATCAAACCAAAAAATTTCTCTGCACATTCCAAGTTCCCACATTTAACATACATGCTGCATACTGCAGTATCCATGGTTACGTTGTTAGTGAACCCAGCCTTGATTACTCGAGAATGCATCTGCTTCCCAATCTCCAAATATGAAGAATCTGAAAAGGACTTCAAAAGGGTAACATAAACGTAAGGATTTGGCTTGAAGTTCGAATCTCCCATTTTCAAACACGAATCTAAAGCATCCTCTAAGCACCCTTGATCTGCGTAAGCAGAAATGATTATGACCCAGGAACCCATACTTTTCTCAGGCATTTCGTCGAACAGTTTCCGGGCATCGGAGAGACTCCTGCAATCGCAGTACATCTGGAGAAGACAATTGACGAGGAAATAAGGTGGGTTTTCCGCCAAACGCTGGTGGATTAACTTTCCAAATTTTAAAGATTTCAACTTGGAACATGTCTCCAGTAAATGCTTATACGACTGAGGAGCGACGGGGATACCGAAACGGTCCATTTGGAGAAGATATTCATGGGCTTCATTGAGTTTATCCTGTTTGGAGAGGGAGACTAAATGGACGTTCTCGAGCTCCCCGCGATGAGTGTCGGCCGTTTTGAGCGGAAATTTGTTGGATTTGAGGGATACCCATGACGGAATTTTGGCAAAATTTGCAGATCTTGCCTGCGAAAATTTATCGGAGAGAAGATTTGACGCTTGTGAAAAGGTGGGATTCAGCGATTGGAGAATCGACATAGAATTTTAGTTGCGGATGAGAATGAATGCAGGAAATAGTAGAGTATATACGAAAAATAAATATATTTTAGAAAAGAATTATAAAAACGGCGGCGAAGATTTGAAGCTTGACTTCTTCTGTAGACTGTAGTCAAGTGAAGGATTGAAATTAGGAAATAAAATACGTACTTAATTTATATTAGGAGTAATATTTAGGCAGAGGGATTCAATTCAACAGTGGAGAATTCTCTAATAATGTCGATTTCACTCTACTCTTGCAATGCCAAACTTTTGTGCAGCCGAAGAATCAAGTTCTTCAACCATGAATTCAACCCAAACCTTCATTCCTCAAACTCGTTCCGATTCCGGAATCACCATCAATTCGTCGATTTCCCACCCAATCACCGGTTGTCTGCCGCAGTTGATCGCAAGAGGCCGCCATTTTCCACGAAGAGAGACGGGGGGGACGCCGTAACGGAAGAGGAGGCTTCTTCCGATGGGGAAAATGCGGCGGAGGCATTCACGTGCGTGATGAAGTTCGGCGGCTCGTCGGTGGCGTCGGCGGAGAGGATGAGAGAGGTGGCTAATCTCATCCAATGTTTTCCCGAGGAGAATCCGATAATCGTGCTATCCGCCATGGGCAAGACCACCAACAATCTAATTCAAGTAAGTAGTTTTCACTTTTCACCTAGGTTGTGAAAGTAGCTTTGCTGGATTCCGGTTTCTGAGTTAATTTCTGATGAATTGCATTCTCTAGGCAGGGGAGAAGGCCGTGAGCTGCGGATTTTCGAACGTGTCGGAGATCGAGGAGTTGAGCCTTATCAAAGAACTGCATCTTAGGTAAGTGATATTTTCTAGTTAAGATTTATTTACTGCATACTAAGATAGTCGGATGCTTATGGTTATGGATGAAGGAACAATTGCACACTAGATAGATTTCTAAGACTTTCTTTTGCACATTGTGTATATAATATAGAGAAGGGAAAGGTGCTAGGATAAGGTGGTGTGCACAACTATATTATGTAATGTTTTTTCGATTGTGTTTCTCAGAACGGTTAAAGAGCTGGACATCGACGTTTCTGTAATTTCTGGTGAGGATTCTTTGTTTCTAGCTACTTATATTACTTCTCCTTCATATAGTCGGAGGATGAAAGAGCTTTTTGTCCTTTTCAACTTCATGTTATAATTGGAAGATGATTGACACTATTGCAAACTAAGTGATTATCTGTGGTTTTTAACTAAATTCTGCTGATTTAAGGTATGTAATTGCTGGCAGCCATAATAAGTTCATTCCATTTCTCACTGGTTGAAAGTAGCTTGATTTTAAGTGTTTTTCCATTTCTCAAGAAAGTGTATTTTTCAACTTGGTGTTGTAACACAGCTGCAAACTAAGTGACTGAAGTTATTTTTGCTTGAAGCACATTATATTGTGCATGTCATAGATAAAAGATGGTATAAGTTTTAGTAGTTTTAATGGAATCTATCTCCGTATAGATTTTTGGAATGCATGAGAATCATTTTGGAAATAGTTCTCTGAACAGTTAGCTGATGAATTTCATGGATGTAACTACATGTGCGGTTACTGTTTTGTATGGTACAATTATATTGCCCTTGTGCTTCTGCCTTATGATATAGGTACGCCTGATACTATTAAGCTGTCTCCAAATGATTTTGACATAAATTTTGCTATGATTTTTTTCTCAGAACAACTGGAAGAACTGGAGTTGCTTTTAAATGGGATTGCTAGATTGAAGGAGCTGACACTCCGGACACGAGACAAACTTGTGTCATTTGGAGAGTGCATGTCCACAAGGGTTTTTGCTGCGTATTTAAATAACATTGGCGTAAAAGCACATCAAGTAAGTTTGCTGCTCTTATTTTCACGTCGAGGGTTAAATAACTGGCAAACCCGAGAACAGCTGGAAAAACATTTTCTGCATGGCACGAGAGAATATTACTTTTCTGGATACCATAGGACATGTCATGCTTCACTTTTTTGGTTTTGTAGAACTCTGAAAATTTTCTTATGGAATCTGAAGTGTAGCATGGTTGAAATTTTTGGAGGCTGATCATGTTTATCGGATTCAAATTGTTTCAATATATATTGTAAAAATGGCTGACCTAACTCACATACTGACCTCTGCCATACGGTATGGTGGTCTGTGAACATTGCAGTATGATGCATTTGACATTGGATTTGTCACAACGGATGATTTCACAAATGCAGACATTCTGGAGGCAACCTATCCTGCTGTCGCTGTTAGATTACACAGTGACTGGATTAGCAATAAGGCAATTCCTGTAGTTACTGGCTTCCTTGGAAAGGTTGTTTATAATTTATCCTGATCTTGAGGAAGTAGTTTAAGAATTAAATTGATACATATCAAACAATTGTTGCCCGTCCAAATTATAAAGATGGAGCTTCCATCTGCAGGGATGCAAGTCCGGTGAAATTACTGCTCTGGGTAGAGGTGGCAGTGACTTGACAGCTACCGTTATTGGCAAAGCATTGGGTCTACGAGAAATTCAGGTGAAATCATGAATACATTCTATGGCAACCATATTTTTCGTTCAAAAAATATCCTTTGGGTTTACTTCAATTTCATTACAGGTCTGGAAGGATGTCAATGGTGTTCTCACCTGTGATCCCAGCATTCATCCGTGTGCAAAGCCTGTGCCTTATTTGACGTTTGAAGAAGCTTCAGAGCTTGCTTATTTTGGAGCTCAGGTTATTTTTCAACAGTTTATTGCTTCTCCGTTTGGAAAATATTCGCCACTCAGCATCAATCAAATAATAAACGAACTTTAAATAGAAAATTAAACATTGTTTCGAAAAGCAAAGCCAGGAAACAAATTTTTGCACTCTCGATTATAGATGTAAGGCATATTTTATTAAACATATAGCAAATTTTCTGCAGGTGTTGCACCCACAAGCGATGAGACCAGCTATGGATGGCAACATTCCAGTTAGGGTTAAGAACTCGTACAATCCTAAAGCCCCCGGAACTCTCATCACAAAAGATCGAGACATGGCCAAGGTTTTTATTCTGATCATTTGTGTCATGTTTAGATGGAAGAGCTCAAAGCATTGACCTTTTTCGATGTGAAATAACTGACAGGCTCTACTTACTAGCATCGTCCTAAAGCAAAATGTCACCATGCTGGATATAGTTAGTACTCGAATGCTGGGTCAGTTTGGATTTCTGGCGAAGGTGATTTTAATCTTTAGTACAGAATCTTATCCAGTTATCTCTCATTTACACTACCGATATGAGAAATTCAAAAGCATTCGGTATCGTTTCATTTTTCAGGTATTTGCAATATTCGAGGATTTGGATATCTCTGTGGATGTTGTGGCAACTAGTGAAGTCAGTATCTCTGTAACACTCGATCCATCCAAAATTTGGAGCAGAGAACTAATCAAGCAGGCAAGTTAGTAAAAAAAACAAGATCTTTTCGTGTTTAAGGTACTGTCGGTCTCATTATTTCCTCAACAGGAACTCGACCATGTGGTCGAAGAGCTTGGGAAAATTGCTCTTGTAAAACTTCTGCCGCATAGATCAATTATCTCTCTCATTGGCAACGTCCAGCACTCTTCTTTAATATTGGAAAAGGTCTTTACCAAGTTATAGACTTGTAAAAAATGTCATTTCTTCGGTTGAAAAGTACTCACTTTATACAATTTAATGTGTACTTATTCCTCCTTGGCAGGCCTTCAGTGTGTTTAGAAGACATAATGTGAACGTCCAGATGATCTCGCAAGGAGCTTCTAAGGTTCCGATTTATCTCAAATCTTCAGAAAAAACGGTGTCGTTGTGTGGTTTCTAACTAGCAAACTACGTGTGTGTGTTTGTGTGTGTTTTTTTTTTCTCAGGTAAACATGTCTTTAATAGTAAATGATAGTGAAGCAGAAGAGTGTGTGAAGGCCCTTCACCGTTCCTTCTTCGAAGTCTCAGAAATGGACTTGTCTGCTGCATTCACCAATGGAAAGGTTGATGCCGTTACAGCATGTTAGTATTCTTCTTGCATAAGGAAGAAGAAAACAGGAATTGAAAAAGAAAAAGGGAAAAGAGTAATTTGTTTCATAAATTATTATTATTATATGTGTGTGCTGATGATCTGTGGCCGTGGACAGTAGATGATTTCATTGAGTAGATAGTAGTCATTTTCGTCCCATTTATAAAGAGATAATTATTGATTGCATTTTTGTGAGATAAAAAGATAGTTAATTATTCATCCCTCTATAAATGAGACGGGTGAAGTGTTTATTTTGAAGTTATAGAAGCTTATAATTGTTGGAAAATGGAGTACACGAACTTGCCTTCGGGCGAAATAAAGATTACAATGTAAAGAAGATTACAAGCAAATAGAATCTAATTAAAAGCCGAGTTGATGATAATCCTATTTTCGCAAGATGAGATATGTCCTGGTAGTGTTCTCGCTTTTGGCATATCGTCCCCAAAGATTAAATGGCTTCGTGTCGAAGGCAGCAGCACCGCAAAACTTTGGAGCTCCGGCGAACTGGAGAGAGGCGAGGAATGAGCTCTTTGAAAAATATGAAAATGAGAAGAGGATATGCAGAATGCAAAAGAGATGCTTTCGATTTCGATTTTTGTTGTGTTCTACAAAGCCTTCATGCAAACCTATTTATAGGCTGCTCACCACATGGGAAATTCAATGCCATAAAGGCATTAATCAGCCACTATGGCTGGAGCTAACTGTTCAGCTGAAGAGACACATTCTAGAGCCTTCTCTGGATGGGCTACACGAGTTGGGCTGGACGGGGCCACACACAACAATTTGGGCTCAAGAGATAGGCCCAATTCACTATATAGTATTCCTTAAAAGAAAAAATATTTCAAAATTATATTTTAAAACTCATAATAGGTTTCAGTGGAAATGCGTGCCGAATAGTGTTAGGGTCAAGAAATGGAAGACAGAGGAAGTAGTAATCAAGGCCCAAGTACAAGCCCAAAGCCCAAATCCCCACCCAAATGACGAATTGCCAAGATCCAAGTCCACGGCCACGAAACCCGAACCCGAGGCCCGAGCCCAAATTGATACTAAGCCCAACCACACACTTATCCACTTAGCCCACTTGATACTAAGCCCACATGTTTAAATTTTTTTAAACATCACACCACATTAATATTTAATCAATGTGGTATAACTTATACTTCATTAAATAATGAAGTAACTCTCCACCAAACTTTGAACATTTATATCTCACTCACCGGAAATCGGTTTTGAGCATAAATACACCACGTTTATCTACTCCACGAGCAGAACAATAATCTAATATTTAATTTAATAAATAAATTAAATATTAATTATTATTAATTTGGTCAAAACTAAATTTCTAACAATAAACTTCAGGGACGTTTTGTTTGCAATGAGAGTTTGAAAAAAAAATAAAAATAAAATAAACAAACAAACAAACAAAACACTCGAATACAATATCAAAATAATGAAATCATTTTTGAATTTTTTAGGTAGGGTTGGGCTCTAGTAATAGAGGCCCAAAATTTCCCGGGCCTACATAGCCCGGCCCAGTGGGCCGCTGGGCTTCTTGGGCCATGGGCTAAAAAAGCCCGAAGCTCATTAGCTTATTTGGCCTGATATATTTATATATATATTTTTTATAATTAAATATATAATGTATTATTTAAAAATTGATGAAATATATGAAATTATTATTTTAGTTATAAATTATTTTGATATCTAGCCTTTTAGTTTTAGATAATTAATTTAATTCTTGAGGTTAAATATTTTATATTTTAATTTATAAAATGATAATTATATAATATTTTTTACTCTTGCTTTTAAAAATCAGTAAACAATTAAATTGACCAATACGATAACAAAAATATAAATTTTAAAATTTATTTTATACTTTTTTAAAAATAAAAGTAAAATAAAAATAGTTATGGGCCGGTTTGGCCCGACGGCCCATATGGGGTTAGGTTGGGCTAGACTTTTATGAGCCTGATCATTTTCGGGCTAACCCGACCCGACCCTTTTTAGCATACGTGGCCCGATGGGTTAGGCTGGGCTGGCCCGACCCGGCCTCTTTGACAGCTCTACTAGCTATCGTAAATCAAAATCCGCTAGCAATCCTAACCAAAATCAAATTTTATGTTTTGGAAGTTGAGTTACCAATCGAAATTCTCAAATTTTAGAAATCAAATTTAGATCATTTACACAATTTTACAGGAAAAAATAAAATAAAATAATGCATGTTCAAAAGGTACTGGTTTGAGATATCAAATTTTAAAAATTAAATTCTAGAAATTAATTTTATATTAAATGCATGTGAAAAATATCTTAATCATTGGTTTGTGGAATTCGCAAATATAAATTTTCCCTATCCACAGTAACCGGCATCATGATGCTGAAAATTTCTTGAAAATGCTTATTAAATAAATATATAGAGAAATGATATGCTTCTCATCTCCCGGTGGGCACCTTCGTAGGCACCTTGTCGTTTTATCACGTTTGCATTGCTTTTTTTTAATTTTTATTTTTATTCTATATTCTAGTATCTTAGAAATTAATTTACAAATCATAAAATCTAAAAAATACATAAAAATCGAAGCTCGATTTATTTTATTACTCATTTTTTGAAGTTAAAAATAAAAAAAAATAAATTGAACATTGATTTTTTAGATTTTATGATTTGTAAATTAATTTCTAAGATACTAGAATATAAAATAAAAATAAAAATTAAAAAAAAGCAATACAAACGTGATAAAACAACGAGCTGTCCACAAAGGTGTCCATCGGGAGGTGAGTAGCATATCATTTCTCTAAATATATAATACTATCATGTAAATAAGTTTTAAATTATGTATACGCACTTATTCCGCGTGGAGATCACTCACCAGCAGACCAATCATAAAGCAAGTAAATGTTCAACGGCCCCTTTTCAAATTTGATGATTTATTTTTGCTTTTCCTCTCTCTCTCTCTCTTTTTATTTTTTTCTTTTGTTTTTTTCTTCTATCTTCCTTTCTATTTTCTCTTGATTTCATTTACTAAGCTAGGTTTTAATTAAATATGTCGTTTGTATTTTTTCTTGTTCAAGTATTTTTTTATATGTTGTGCAATTTGTAATTTTTAACATATATTTTTTCTTGTCGTAGTATTAATTAAAATTTTCTAAATTTTAATCATATTTAGCGTCTAAACTATTTGAATACTAAAACATTTTATTAAAAAAGAATTGATCAATTATGTATTAAATATATATTTACTTTAGTAAATATATTTATCATAATCAAATTTATTAGAAATGGTAATAAAATAAAACCAATTGATATTGGAAATAAAACCAATTGCTAAATAAAATAAAAACTGAAAAAGAAAAATAACAAGTGGAACCCTTGAATTGTGTTAAGAACTTCAATTTAATAACCTCACCATTGTCAATCTATTTATTATATACTACCTTCATCCCATTACATTAGTCCTCTTTGCTTTTTGATTGTTCGGCACGCTTTTCCACCAAAACCTAGTACGAGTTTTAAAATATAATTTTGACGTATTTATTTTTTCACGGGGTACTATGACACCAGAAAATTATATTTTAAAACTCGTACTAGGTTTCGGTGGAAAAGCGTGCCGAACAATCAAAAAGCAAAGAGGACTAATGTAATGGGATGGAGGTAGTATATAAAAACAGAAAATATCTTCACAAAAATTTTCCCGCCCAAATTCACCACTCACATTAATGTTATTATATTAATATAAATTATAGTTTGTAGTGATGGAGCTCGAAATCGATAACTTTGACTGCTGACATGCATCTGAAATTGTTTTCTCTTTTACTCCATCAATAGCATTAAATCCTTCTCATCAAGGTTATCCCTCAAACAATCAATTCAATTACCATTCAAATTACAATAATTAATTCGAGAGTCATCGCTTTTTACAAAAGTTATTCATGTCTCATGTTTTTTTTGTTTTTTTTTTTTAATTTATGTTGAGCGTGCTTTCTTTAGATGATTAGAAGCCAAAGAGTCTTAAATTGTTATTGGTTAGTAATTTTTGTTTTCAATTTTATAATTACCCATTCGCTTATCATCTATATATAATTTAATTTTATATACATATTTGTCATTTTGCACAAGGTTCTTCCACTGCAATCAATTTCGGGTAACTTAATTCTTCTTATTTTGTTATTGTAGGACATAGTACATAGATTTTTTTTATAATTTTAATTATATATTGCCACTCTGATGATTATTTTTTTGTTACCAAATTTTGTTATTTTACATTGAAAAACATAATTTTTTGGTTAAAATTTTAAATACTCCTTTTTAAAATCTGAATGTAAAATTTACCCTCTTTTTAATACACATGTACAAAATGCCCATTTTCTTTAAATATTATATGTGGGACCTACTTTTTTATCTTTAGTCGTGCCTTGAAAGTTGGAGTGAGTGAGCTGACATAGTTAGTTGTCTTTATTTCTGGTATTGACCGAGATTCTCAACAGCAAGACGACAAAAAAAATTAAACCTAGCACCCTGTAAACCCGGCACCCTCCCCTCTCACTCTCACCGCTGGACGCCTCCCCCTTTCACTCTCACTGCCGCCGCCTACCTCACTCTCAGCGCCGCCCGCCTCCCCCTCTCTCTCTCACCGCCACTGCCTACCCTCTCTCTCACCACCGCCGCTACCCCTCTCACTGAACCCAACAACAAAAAGAGAAGCAGCGGCATTATTCCCCCGCCGGCCAACGAACTCACCGCCACCACCCTCTCCCTTAAGAAACGACAAAAACTCTCCCCTCTTTATTAGCCACCAACGTCCACACCCATACCGCCGGAAACGTCGCCTTCGCCGCCACACACCCACCCGTTCCTCTCCGCTTTCGCCGTTGCAGCCTGCCGCCGGATTAGCACGTCGCCCCCGCCGTCGCCAGAGAAGTTACAATGGCATACGAGGAGGAGGAAGAACTCACCGCCGAGATATTGGTGAGTAAAAATAAATATAAAGTTCGGACCCCCACCGCCGGCAAACGTGGACTTCCCACCGCCAGCTGGAAAAATTTTCGACGGCGGCGGTAGAATGTCCGGAGATGGTGGTGGGGCAGTGGAGACGCCCATAAAATGTATATAAACTGTTTACAATTTTCAGTCACATTCACCGCCGGCAGAAGTCGCCGGAAATGTTCCACCACCGGCAATGTCAAGTTGCCGGCGGTGGGATATTTCCGGTGACTTCCGCCGGCGGTGAATGTGACTGAAAATTCACGGTTTTGTAAAAAATGATTTTCATGAATTATTGATTTTTTTTTAATTTGGTTTACTTAAATTTCTTAAATTTTCGCATTGATTGATTAATTGATCGATTATGTTAGTTTTATTAGGGAATGTTTCCTAATATTTGCACTTAATTGATTAGGTTAGTTTTATTTTATTTTAGACAATGTTTCCTAATATTTTCAATTAATTAGTTGATAATTAGATTAGTACTTTGTTTATTATAGAAATTAGTTCATTAGTTGTTAAACAATTAAATTAGATCCAATCTAATTTACATAATTTAAAGAGGAAATACACTCATATACCCTCTTAGATATAAGGAATACAAATTTTAATCAAAACTTAACAAAACACAATTTATACCCAATTTTCATGTGATGTTCCAAAAATATCCTCACTCCCAAAACCTACCCTCTTTTTTCTCTCTGCAGCCGCTCATTCCTCATTATAAATTTCAAATATGTTTCTCTCTTCTCTCTCTCTCTCTCTATTTCTCTCACCTCCTCTCCACCGCCCTTCCTTCGTCTTCTTTCTTCGTCTTCCTCCACCGCCGTCCACGTTGCAGAGAAATCTGAAAATCAACGCCATAGGTCGCTGTCGTCGCTGCAGTTGCTGAAGATTGCAACAGCCGCCGCCAACATAGAGATTCCTGCCGCCGCCATAGACTGTTCGTATTCCCGTCGTCATCGTCCACAATACATACCAGGTACCTTTTAGGGTTTTCAGATTTAAGCATTTTTTGTTCGCCTCTCTCTCCTCTTGTTTCTTTCTTCCCTCTTTATTTTGTTTAGTTCTGAATCTTTCATGTTCTTTTCAAGAAAGGAAAAGATAGATATATATTGTGAAATTTTGGGCAATTTTTCTTGATTTGATCTCTGTGTTTGGTGATTTCTTAATTATTACTTCTAATCAAACCTTTGTGTACTTGTTTCAACTCAAGAATCACACAGTCTGTAATGAGCATTTAATTGTTTATCACGCTCATAAATCAAAATATTATTGATTAAACAGAGTTTTCTGTTTCTGTGCTTCGACTGATTTTTCAGTAATGAATATGGCAAATTATGATATATGCGTAATTAAGATGCAAACAAGCTCAGTTGAAAGATAGAAACAACAGTAAAGAAACAAAAAAAATGAAAATAAACGTTTTAGAGAGGTCTATTGATTGAATTTCAATGTTATAAGAGTTGGAGGTTTGTGTGTGTGTGTGGAGACAGATGAGATGCAAAAATTTATTTTGTTTGTGCATATTGTTAATTGATGATTTCTTACTGGATTAGAAGTAAGAAATTGTAAAATTCTTATTGGTTATCATATGCTTGATATTAGAGTTTACTGTATAGTTTAAGATTATTGATAAGAAATTGCAAAAAAAAAAATTGGTGATTCTTACTGTATTCGTTTGATTAATTTGATGGGTTGCTCGATTTTTGACTTGATATGCTATGTAGGGTTGAGTGCTTAAATTAAGGATCAAATCTATTTTGTAATGAAATAATGGCGTTTATGTGTAAGAATTAATGGTTCCCTTTCTGGTTAAATGCTTATTTTAAGTTGGGTTACTGTTGAAATAAACTACAACATGTCGTAATAATTGATGATTTTTGAAATTCTTACTCACATTAGTAAGAATATTTATGTTTCTGACAAATGTGTTGGTAAGAATTGATGATTCTTATCAATATGTTGGTAAGAGTTGATTATTAGCATATTTGGTCGGTAAGAATTGATTATTCTAACCAATATATGGTAATGATTGTTGTGTTTTTTAATTCTTATCGTAGTTCTTGGTTAGAAATGACTTTGAAAATTTGATATTCTTGTCATTATTTTTAAACTGTGTGCAAAGGTTACTTGGAAATAAGAAAAATACAATCTGCTGCATCGCGCGAGACGTTGAATGTAGTGCTCAATACCTTACCGGAAGATCGAGGAGTGAAGATGATGAAGAAAACAATGAAATTGATGCTCCTGCTAGAAACGTCTTCACTATGTCCACTGCAACTCAAACGCAGCTTGAATAACTTGATAGAAAACGTAGGTGTACATGTATCTATGAATCGTACAATCATAAGTTATTTTGCTATATAACTAGATAATAAATGATGCAATTCATACCATTTATATGTAAGAAATAATATAATTCTTACCTTATTCATGTATGAATTGATGCAGTTCTTACCGTGTTTTGTATATTTTTTTTTATGTGGTACATCATATGTATAAACTGATACGGAGTATTATTTTTACCATATACCACTCAATACATAAGTATTCCGTAAAAAAAAAATTATACCAATCATAGGTATAGTTACATAACTACAACTTTAGAAAACAATGTCGAATCTTAATGCATACAAAAATAGTATTGAGGTAAAAAAAAACATGCAAATTCATCTCATCTATAAGTACGAATTGATGCAGTTCTTACTATATATATATGTACGAATTGATGTCATTCTTACCATCAATTAAACCGTAGCATCAAATTCCATAATACAAAACAAAAATGCTCAAATCGTGAGTTGTGTACCAGTGGTAAGAAACAATGTCAATTTTTACATATAGATTGTAAGAATTGGATCATTAATTACATAATCATACACAAAATATGCCCATTGTTTTTTTCGATGTAAATCTAGATAGAAATGTATCAATTCTTACATATAGATCGCAAAAATTTGATCATTTTTTACACATGCATACACAAAAAAAAATGCCAATTGTTTCTTCGATGTTAATTGTAGTGGGCAAATTTCGTAAGCCCAATAATCCAGACTTAACAGCCGGAACGGCCAAGTTACATAGGCAATAAGCCCAATAATCCAGACTTAACAGCCGGAACGGCCAAGTGACATAGGCAATAAGCCTAACAAGTCTGACTAAACAATCAGCACGGTTCAATTCTATATATATCCCATAGCCCAACTACACATTTTGGGCCAAAACAACTCATCCGGACCAAGGGGCCAGACGTGTCAGTCATGACAGTCAACACAGTCAAGATGTGTGACTTATCAATTAAGTCGAGACTGAGTCAAATAACGATCTAGGCCAGAGAAGTCGGAACAGACCGAGGGAGGCGGAAACTAACTGATAAGGCTTCCGAGATAAACCCTAATGGGAGGCCGGCCTATATAAGTCGACCGAGCAGGTCAAGTCGGTCACGATCGATTCCACTCTCACACTCTCTACTACGCTCTCAACTTCTCCCTCGCACTATCTGCACTCACCTGACTTCCGCCACCGTCGGAGTAAGCCGAACAAGCTTCCTCCGCCGTACATAATTCCCTATCACTGTTTCAGCCATCCAGACGCTCCAGTCGTCCGCGACCCCCATTATTTACTATTGCTTTTATTATACGTTACTTTCTTATTCAATTTACTTTCGATCACCATACTAACTTGAGCGTCGGAGGCCCTACGGCTGACACCCCCACCAGTGTTCCCATAGGGCTCTAACGTGTTTGTGTCGTGTTGATAACAGGTTGCTAGTGCCCGAATCGACCGGATCGACCGAACCGACCGGCTATACTCAATTGTAGATTCTACCTCTACAATTTGGCGCCCACCGTGGGGCTTTAGCAATCGAACGAATCAACGTGACCACAAAGCTCTTCGAGTACTTATCATGGGTGACGAACACAACTTGGCCGTTTCGGCTGTCCAGACCGACTTGGCCGCACAGATCGCGACCTTGACGGAGCAGATGAACAAAGAGCGAGAAAGTCGGGAGAGGCTGGAAAAGGAGAATGCTGATCTGCTAACTCGTATTGAAGCGGCAACATCCCAGATCCAGACAGCCCCGTCATCTCGGTTTAGGGTTCCGGTCAACCCGATGCAACCTCTTGACGATTACGTTCAAGTTGAGGATGATGACGGATCTGACGATCCTGACTTGACAGATCCGTCTGGTTCGGTAAGGAATCAGAGTTTACTCCATACCAATACTGACCGAACTCGTGTTTCTTTTCTCACAGGTAATCGAGTACCCTTGGACCTCGACCTACCACGAACAATGATACGTGCAACTAGGTCAGTCGGAACCGGACAGACTGCCCCAACGGCAGGACAAACCAGTACAGGAATTGAGCCAATTCAAACAACACCTGGAGTTGGAGTTAGCCATGCAACCATCGGAGGTGCCGGCCAGATGCCACCTGCAAGCGTGTATCAGCCGACTCCAACCGGGTTTGGTGCGACAGTACCAACAGGCAGAACCGCTCAAACTGAATGTGGTCTGGCCCATACTGCCAGCCATCTGGAGCAACCGATCACTCATGTCCAGACAGCAGCTGTTGGCTACTCACCAAACCTGGACGTGGAATTAGCCCTCAAGTTGGCCGAGATGGAGGCAATGATCCAACGGATCCCAGGAGTACCGGCACCCATCAAGAAGAGTGCTGCGAGCTGCTATGCCGACTCACCCTTTGTCGATGAGATTGCGTTGGTTGAGATGCCCCCCAAGTTCAGCTTCCCCAACATGAAACCGTTCGACGGAACAACCGATCCAGACGACCATATTGCCCAATACCGACAGAGAATGTTTACTGTGGCCATCCCTCGCGAGTCGAGGGAAGCCTGCATGTGTAAGGGGTTCGGTTCTAGTCTGATAGGACCGGCCCTCCAGTGGTATACTAATTTACCCAATAATTCTATATCTTCTTTTGCTCAACTAACCGACATGTTTGTGCAGCAATATGCTAGTAGCAGGAAGCTCGAGAAGATTTCGGAGGACTTGTACGTGATAGTCCAACAAAGGGGAGAGCCCCTCCGCGACTATGTCGGACGCTTCAACAAAGAGAAAGTGTCAATAACGAACTGCAATCAGCAGACCGCCATCACGGCCTTCCGCAAAGGCCTCCTCCATGATTCCGACCTCTACAAGGAACTCACTAAATACCCGTGCAAGACGATGGAAGATGTCTTGGCAAAAGCGTGGGCACAAATCAAGTGGGAAGAAGATCAGTACAATAACAACCAACGATCTCCGCCTCATAGGAGTTCAAGAAGAGATACCAGATCAGACAGGAGGTCGCATGATCGACGTTCCGAACCGTACCCACCACCTCAGAGATCTGACAGTAGAAGGAGAGGTTATAGCCAGACCTTGGAGTCACGACCAAGAGAAAGAGCAAAAGTGCCGGAGTATAACCTATCCATTTCACCCGCTGAAGCAGTGATGGCCCTCAAGCAATTGGGCAATAGAGTCAAGTGGCCAGAAAAGATGAGAGCACCGCCAGAACAGAGAGATAGATCAAAATGGTGCGAGTTCCACGCTGACCATGGACACCGGACTGACGACTGCATTGCCCTGAAGTTGGAAGTAGCCCAGTTGCTGAAGCAAGGTCACCTGACTGATTTACTGACCGATAAGGGGAAACAAACCCTTCAAGAAGCAAGAGATAGACGAGAAAACCAGGGAGAAATCACTCCCCCTCGACCTCCGGTGCATGAGCGAACAGTGACTGTCATATCTGGTGGTTCCGAAGTAAGCGGTATCACTCATTCAGCAGCTAAAAGACAGACGAGGCGAGCAAGCAGAATTGGGATGGAGCACGGCGCGACAGAGAAAGACGCGACCGACCAGCTTGCTCAAACCATCAGCTTCACTACTTCTGAGGCCACCAGGCTTCTTAACCCTCATCATGATGCTTTAGTCATTTCTCTCTATATTGCAAATTGTCTTACCAAACGTGTGCTAATTGACAATGGCAGTTCTGCCAATGTTCTATTTCTTTCTGCTCTCAGGGAAATGGCAATCGACGAAGCAAAGCTAGTCAAGAAAACGACATGGCTCATCGGCTTTAGCGGAGAGCAAAAGAATACGGCGGGAGAGATCGACTTGCCAGTTTATGCAGAAGGAGTCAACCTTTGCACTCGCTTTCTGGTGGTAGACTCCGGCCCTACTTCCTCTTACAATGTCATCCTAGGGCGTCCTTGGATACATGAGATGGAAGCGGTGCCATCGACTTTCCATCAAGTGCTGAAGTTCCCGACCAAATGGGGGATAAGAGAGATAAGAGGAGACCAAAGGGATTCACGTGCATGCTACCAAACAACCATGAAGGCCAAGCTAGCTACCTTGTAGCAATTACAGCAGCAGGGACCGTCCGACCCCAAGTCGCAACAGCCAGACGAACCTAACATGGTCGAGTTGGACGAAGTCTCAATCCATCCAGACTTTCCTGACCACACCGTCCGGATTGGAGCTCAACTCACTCCAATCCTCAGAGAAGAGCTTATCAAATTCTTAGCTGATCATTATGATTGTTTTGCTTGGTCCCATGCGGACATGACTGGAATTGATCCTAACATTATTGTTCACAGGTTACAAGTCGATCTGGACTACCCTCCCAAGAAGCAAAAGAGGAGAAAGTTTGCTCCTGAAAGAAACAAAGTCATCAACGAAGAAGTCCAGAAGCTGCTTGATAATGGGTTGGTTAGAGAAGTCCACTATCCGGAGTGGCTTGCTAACGTAGTGGTCGTGAAGAAAAAGAATGGAAAGTGGCGCGTGTGCATAGACTTCACCGATTTGAACAAAGCATGCCCAAAGGATTCATTTCCATTACCTCACATAGACATGCTGGTGGACGCCACTGCCGGACACGAGCTGCTGAGCTTCATGGACGCTTACTCAGGATACAATCAAATTCTGATGCACCCGGATGATCAAGAGAAGACAGCCTTCATGACCAACCTAGGCATCTTCTGCTACAAAGCCATGCCATTCGGACTCAAGAATGCAGGAGCAACTTACCAACGCTTGGTCAACAAAATGTTCACAGACTTGATTGGGAGAACGATGGAAGTCTACATTGACGACATGCTCGTCAAGTCCCTCCACGCGGGAGATCACATCGACCACCTTCGACAATCTTTTGATATTCTTAGAGAATATAACATGAAACTTAACCCTACTAAATGCTCTTTTGGTGTCACTGCAGGAAAATTTCTTGGCTACTTGGTGACCCAAAGGGGAATAGAGGCCAATCCAGCACAAATAGATGCAATCCAAAGGATAACTTCCCCGACTTGCGTCAGGGACGTACAAAAGCTGACAGGAAGAATTGCCGCCCTCAGCCGATTCATATCCAAATCATCGGAACGTTGCCATCCTTTCTTCAACACACTGCGAAAATCAAAAACGTTTGAGTGGACAGCGGAGTGTGAAGATGCTCTAAAGCAGCTCAAACAGTACCTGACCAGCCCACCGCTACTGTCCAAGCCTATGGACAAGGAAACCCTGTATGTGTACTTAGCCGTGTCGAATGCGGCGGTCAGCGCAGTCCTTGTTCGAGAAGATGAGGGAAAACAATCCCCTGTCTACTACGTGAGCAAATCCTTACTAGATGCAGAGACTCGATATACCTTGCTGGAAAAGTTGGCGCTGGCGCTTGTCCACACAGCTCGGAAACTCCGTCCCTACTTCCAATGTCATCCGATCGTAGTCCTCACCACCTTTCCATTAAAATCAATACTGCACAAGCCAGAGCTCTCCGGCAGACTGACCAAGTGGGCGGTGGAGCTGAGCGAATACGACATTAATTACGAGCCAAGGACTTCCTTGAAGTCACAGGTATTAGCTGATTTCATAGTTGATTTTACTCCTAACTTGCAAGTGCAGGCAGAGAAAGAGCTTTGCTGCTTAACGGAAGGTCAATTGGCTGGTGTTTGGAAACTTAGCGTGGACGGTTCAACTAACAGCAAAGGAAACGGACTCGGCTTAGTCTTAACCTCACCATTGGGGGACACGATCGAACAAGCCGTCCGATGCGGATTCAGAGCCACGAACAACGAGGCGGAGTATGAGGCCATGATAGCCGGGTTGGGGCTGGCCAAAGAATTGGGCGTCAAGAAAGTCAACGTATTCAGCGACTCCCAACTAGTAGTAAATCAAATGTTGGGTCACTACCAAGCCCGAGACACCAAGATGACCGCCTATCTTGACAAAGTAAAGGAATTGCAAGCATTCTTTGATGAGTTCAGTATCACGCAAGTCCCAAGAGGAGAAAATGACCATGCTGACGCACTAGCTAACTTGGGATCCTCCATCCAGACCAAGGAAGCAAAGTCCATACCCATCACTTACTTGAAGTGGCCAGCTGTCTGGAAAAATGAAGAACAAGTGTGCGATGTCTCGAGTACTCTGACGTGGATGACACCCATAATGGAGTACTTAGAAAATGATCTACTTCCGGATGACAAAAATGAAGCTCGCCGCATCAAAGCTCAAGCAGCCCGCTTCTGCGTCATTCGAGGTAAACTTTATAAACGTTCATTTTCTGGTCCATATTTGCGATGTGTTAACCCTGCAGAAGCAAAGTATATTCTGGCCGAATTGCACGAAGGCGAATGCGGAAACCACTCCGGTGGAAGAAGTCTAGCTCATAGAGCCTTAACGAGCGGATACTACTGGCCTACCATGAAGGCGGATTCATCAGACTACGTAAAGCGATGCGACAAGTGTCAAAGATACGCCCAAGTATCTCATCTGCCACCGGAGCCACTGACCTCGATCAGTTCACCTTGGCCATTCATGAAGTGGGGAATGGATATAGTAGGAAAGCTCCCGACCGCACCTGGACAGAGAGTGTACATGCTGGCCATAACCGACTACTTCACCAAATGGATCGAAGCAGAGGCATTCCACCAAGTTCGAGACAAAGAGGTGAAAAGCTTTATATGGAGGAATGTCATATGCCGGTTTGGGGTGCCAAAAGAAATCGTGACAGACAACGGGTCTCAATTCATAAGTGCCGACTTTCAAGACTTCTGTAACTTTTGGAACATCAAATTGAGTTTTTCAACTCCAAGATATCCACAAGCAAACGGACAAGCAGAATCGTCAAACAAGACAATAATGAACACTCTGAAGAAGAGACTCGAGAAAGCAAAGGGTAGGTGGGCAGACGAGCTACCCGGAGTCCTCTGGTCCTACCGAACAACCGCTCGAACCTCAACAGGAGAGACACCTTTCTCCTTAGCCTACGGGATGGAAGCCGTCATCCCAGTTGAAAGTGAAGTCCCGACAGCCAGATTTGAGCTCACAACAGACGAACAAAATGGGGAAGAAATATGTCACGAGCTTGACACACTCGACGAAAAAAGGGAAAGAGCCAAGATAAGGATTGCATCCTATCAACAAAGTGTAGCCAGACATTACAACAAGCATATCCGAACACGGAGTTTCAAAGTAGGTGACTGGGTGCTCCGACGAGTCTTCCAAAACACAAAGGAGGCAGGAGCCGGGAAACTTGCCCCGACATGGGAAGGGCCTTACTTAGTCACCAAAGTAGTCGGACATGGAACATACAAACTCCAAGCAAAGGATGGACGTGACATCTCCAACAGCTGGAATGTCATCCACCTCAGACAGTATCACTCCTAAACTCAATCTCTCGTTTTAAATTATTTTAGCCTCCCGAGGCCTATAATCTGTGCTACATTGGTTCTGACAATTCTATGAAGGTCACTTTGAGAACTACATCTTGGCTTGATCCCTCTTGAGGGTATGTAGGCAGCTCTCCGGAGCACAGCCAGTCTATCTTGTCTTACCTGTCATATCTAACCATTTTTTAAACAGATTAGACTAGCTTTGCGATGCTCAAAACTCCAAAGTGCAGGATTAGCTAACGAGAACGACAAAAAGGAGACTTCCCGGAGTCTAAACATTACCGATATAACTTCCCAGGAAGTCTACTACGAACAGTAACATCACTACTTTCATTATTTTACATGGAATTATTTGATACACCCTTTTACCTTCGCAGTAGTTCTGACAGTCTCACGCAGGACATGTCAGAACTACATTCGGGCTTGATCCCTCTAATGGGTATGTAGGCAGCTCTACGGAGCACAGCCCAATCGTTCCTGCCATAATAGTCTTCCCCAACCGACCAGAGCGGGGGTGGACAAGCGAAAACTATTCATTTCAAGTCGACCAACTAGACTACCAAAGTCTAAAAAAGCCAACCAATCAAAGCTCCACTCTGATGACATTTGGGAAATCCGACAGAGTCGACCAATTGTATTTTATGTACTCTTTATCATCCCAAAAAGTTGACTAATGTAGCCAACATGGTTCATTATTACTTCAAGCTTAAGAGAATTGGAGTTCTGACAATAAGCACTTGTAATTTTTTATGCTCAACTTCACCAATTTCTTCTATGTGCTTAGAGGTCACCACGATCGTGACTGTCGCAACGGTACATTTGACGAAAAACTCGGCTATTTAAACTACTCTTCTTTGAAATTCAACCTGCTGCGACATTTTGAGCATTAAAATAATGTAAGGCAAAATCCATCTTGCCCTGCTAGCTATGAAAAACAAACTCAACGTACCTGACCATCCAGACATCTATGCAATAAATTCCATCAACAAGAAAATAAATGAGAGATGCATAACAAAATAAACTAGACTCATCATCATAAGGAACACGTTCCAGGCGATCCCAACGCCAACAACGCTACAAAATATTAGTCTAAGCTGAATCGACTGAATCAACTTAGGCTAGGGGGACAAAGGGAACGCGCCCTAGCTAGAAAAGCTAATAAAAAGTCGAATGATAAGTACAGTCATAAATCTCGGGTACATGCACCCGGCCAAAATGAAATAGTTATCGTCATAAGTGATACTACAACAAGCTGATAGTTAGATAAGTGAGTAAATAGTAAACCTCAACCTTCAGACTGGTTGGTCACGGAATCCACCATAGGCTGATCGGCCTCCAACTCCTCAACAAGCTGATCGTCATCAGCCTCCAACTCTCCACCTTCAGGCTGGGCCGCCTCTAAGGCCATCATCTCTTCCAACTCTTTCTTTTCAGCGAAAGCCTTCTTGAAATCCCAAGTATCAGCCTTCCCTTCCTTGAACTGTCGAAATAGCTCAGCCCGGAGCTTAATTTCAGCCTGGGCAGCAGCAATCTTATTCTTCGTCTGAGCAACAAACAACTCGGTACGAAGATCATCAACTTCTGACCGGACTTTTTGCAGGAGAGTAGCATCGAGCTCCTTCAATCGCAACTGCTCAGACTGCTCAGTGATAAGTGCTTTAGCTTTGTCCAATTCAAACTTGACCGACTTCACATTAGACTGGAGCACTGCTTTGTCAGATCTAAGCTTCCCTACCTCAGCTTGGTACTGTTCGATCTCATCAATCATATGAAACACGCCTTGCAAGCACTGCAACAAAAGACAAAAGAACAAAAGACACATCAGGATGTAATGGAAGTCTATATGCAACAAGAAGAAGACAGAACTTGCAACCAGAATACGCATATGCACATTACAAAATAAAAATCGATAAAAATGATATCGTAACCTTAAAGCCATTGGCTGCGGTCATTCGCCCAATAGAAACAGCTCCGCGCTCCTTGAATGTGGCCTTGTCTTCCGGCCATAGTAGCTTCTTCGATTCCTCAAAATGAGAAACAAAGTCAGAGTGTGCATGAGCAGAGAGGGGATAACGAATAGTAATACTATCATCTGCAACGGCAGGCTCGCCGGCATGAACAACTCGCTGTTTTTTCTTTTGTACAGCAGCAGAGCCAGAGGCATCCGATTGTGATTTTCTCTTGGCAAGCGGTCCCTCAATAGACTTCTTAAGCCGACGTAAATCCTCCATACTACCTACACCGCACGTAGAGGAAATTCCCTTGTCGATTTCGTAGCCTACAAAGAAGAAGTAAATCATATAACTTTCCAACACTTTTTCGTAATATTAAACCTCAAGGATAAGCACAAATTGGTGGATATTCAATACCTTCTGGTCGGGGAGGCACCAAATCCCACAAACCACTCTCTCGAAGGAATAATTCGGTCAAGATGAAATCACAATCGCGAAACTCATCAGGTATACGCAGAAACCTATCTAACCTGTCTTCTGTCACAGAAACCTTCGAAGGTTTGAATTTTCTCTCCAGTGAACCTGAAACAAGGCATGAAGACATCAGCCACGAGCACAAATAATACAAAGCATAAACAAGCCCACCCGACTCTTCAATCGGGCGAACCAAGCACAAAGTAAACAAAGGAAAAATAAACTTTCCAACGCAGCGGTCGAGTAATATACTCACGTAACCCCTTAAATATACGAGAAACGCCATTATTCGGTGGCAGCCCCAGCGCTTCAAATGGAACAAACACATATTTTGCTTTCCAAAGAGTGTCTGGATCACTTCTCTTGGCTAACAATTGAAGCTTGAGTTTCTTCAAATAGAGTTGGAATCTCCCTTTATCACCAGGAACCATCTTTAGACCATATACAGTCAACACCTCCTCATAGGTAAATGGTATCTCAACCAACTTAGCAAGGACCTCAATAGCAATCAGAGTACGCCAAGTGTTTGGAGTTAATTGTCCCGGAGCAATGTTATAATAACCGCATACTTGCCCAATCAAGCTAGGCAGAGGGAACCTGAACCCTACCCTGAAGGGAAATTCATACAAGCATGTCATGGTGGGCAAGTTCCAGTCCGCTCGAACTTCCTTGGCCGGCACGTGGAGCACAATATGAGAAAGAACATTGTAATTATGGCGAAATGTACCCATATCAGACAAAACAAACATAGTCTGTGGACTTTCTCCTTTAAAGAAATGAGTAGGGCAACTACCTTGAACGAGCCCTTCACAATTCAATTCGACCACAGTAACCCGACCTTTACTAACCGCCGGGTCTGACCGAGCGACTACAGAGGTGCAAGGAATAGCTATAGGTATATCATCATCATCTTCATGATCACATATCTCAACATTCTCATCAGAAGAAGTAGTAGACTCGTTCCCACTAGACGAAGCCGTGGAATCACTCTGACTAGAGGACGACATATGAATACCTAACATAGTAGTACCCCCTAAGTTCAGACTAACCAGACATGCTCAATGCGAAAGAGTAAAAACATAACTTCGCAACAGACCAACCAGACCAAGAATCTCACATAGCCTGCTATCATTGCCATTTAAAGAATGT
Organism: Mentha longifolia; assembly: GCA_001642375.2. Classification (NCBI taxonomy): domain Eukaryota; kingdom Viridiplantae; phylum Streptophyta; class Magnoliopsida; order Lamiales; family Lamiaceae; genus Mentha; species Mentha longifolia. The sequence goes on from CM038121.1 coordinate 17,796,961, forward strand.
AGACCGAACAGACATGCCAGACTTTATAAATAACAAAAAGAACATGCTCGAAGCAACAAGTAATGTCTATTCCTACCTCAAACCGGCATCACATGAGCAATCACACCAAGTAACCCGACTCAACCAACTTGACAAGTGAACATGCTCGAAGTAATGAGCTATCATGCAATGCTAACCGACTTGACCAACCCGACATAGAAGAAGCCACAAACATGCTCAAGTACCATATAAGCCCAAAAACAGTAAAATACCAAAGTTTTACTACCATCCAAGATCAAACACAAACATCTAAAGTGGTGAATCAAAAATTCTTACTACCTACATTTTCACTTTTTCATATGAAGAACGCGAAGAACGTATAAGAAGGTAAGGAGAAGAGAAAACCAACCTTTGGAGAGCTCTCCAAAATCTTCTCTCTACAACTTCCTCTACTCCAAAACTTGTGAAATGAAAATGGGAAGCAATTTTTCAAACAATACCTTCCTTTATAGACAAGAGGAAGAATAGATTTACGCCAAGTGTCGCCAATCCAACCATTGAGTTATTTCCACATAAAGGCACCTGCCAAAATAAATACATCTAAACTGTAACAATTATTTCCTTTCCTAGTAAGAATTTCAACTAGACATTTCAGGAAGAATGACAATACAAGTTGGATTGGAAACAGAAGTTGCCACCGACTACTCCATCATCACTTGGACGAAATAGCAATGGAGTAATTCAAGTGAAGGCTAAAACCAAAGTCAAATGCATTCTTATTGAACATCCAGTCAGACTTGGCAGAGCCAATTTCAAATACTTCCATTGAGATACAATTTCTCGTTTTAAAATTCAATTTGCTAATTAAAACCATAGCACATAACAGCAGCGGAAACATGATAGCACAAAATGCAGTAAACTAACCCGTCCTCGCTACTAAAATCCCCATTTCAGATATTGCCACCAGTCTCTCCAATAATATGTTGATAAGAGCAGCAATCTACATTACCCGACCACAAACGCAGCTCGAATGAAGTATCTGAAAATGAGAAGAAAAGTGAGGAAGCAACACACCCACTTCATTCCCGACTAATTCGACGAAAATGACTAACCTCCAGCTGGACAAAGTGATATTTGGCTGAGAAGAGGTGACCGCCCCAGCAAAAGCTTTTCAATTAAATAAACATGGCAGACTAGGCAGAATGGAAGTTGCCAGGTCTCTTTGAAAACCCAGATTTAACGGATTCGATCGGTTCAAGGAGGAACTCTCTTACGCCATCCCGTCAGCACCGTCAAAGTCGACAAACCCAACAAATCAACTCTGAAAACCAAAGATTACATAACACAAGCAGTCGCCACTTCAATTCCTCCTCCAGCACCAATGCACATAAGCTGTTCGATGAAACGCCAACAAGAATCCTTCACTCTTCGGCGACCCAGCAGACCCAGCAAACCATTCTTCCTTTGAATTAGAGTAATTCAACCTACACCACAAGACTCCTTATGTATCTCCCTCCCAAAAGTCGACTTACTTGACCAATTTTGAAATTTTGGGAGTAACGTAATACAAGGCAGATTCTTCATTTTACCCTACTTTGAAGAGAAGACAGAGCTGACAAACTCGGCTGCCCAGACACGCAATAGACTCCACAGAGCTCTAGCAACAGCAGCTTTAACTAATAGGTTCTAGCTGCATACCAAAAGAAATAAAGGGGAAGAGAAAGGCGTCTCTCTTTGCTTCCTGACTTAGTCGACTTATTTGTCAAGAATTTCCCTTAAAATTTCTTTTGCAAAGTCAACTTACCTGACCAACTCGACTAACTCAAACAGGCTGAGCAGCTTTAAAGCAAAAGTCATCAAACTTGGCCAACTCGACCATTCAGACATATTTCGTGGTTTATTATGGTGGTCAATGGATCAAATCCTTCCGCATAAAGATTGGGTCTCTGCTCTCATCTTCGAGATTTTTCTATCTCGTAAGACGCCAACATCGGGTCGACTCGATCATTTTTATTTTTATTTTTTATTTTTTAAAGATTAAAAATGACAAGATTTCTGATTTCGAAAGACTATGTCTTGTGAAATCCAATGTTCTTTGAAATAAACCGACCTGACTGTATGAACTCTCCAGTTAATATTATTTTAACTAGAGAGTGGGGGACAAACTGTAGTGGGCAAATTTCGTAAGCCCAATAATCCAGACTTAACAGCCGGAACGGCCAAGTTACATAGGCAATAAGCCCAATAATCCAGACTTAACAGCCGGAACGGCCAAGTGACATAGGCAATAAGCCTAACAAGTCTGACTAAACAATCAGCACGGTTCAATTCTATATATATCCCATAGCCCAACTACACATTTTGGGCCAAAACAACTCATCCGGACCAAGGGGCCAGACGTGTCAGTCATGACAGTCAACACAGTCAAGATGTGTGACTTATCAATTAAGTCGAGACTGAGTCAAATAACGATCTAGGCCAGAGAAGTCGGAACAGACCGAGGGAGGCGGAAACTAACTGATAAGGCTTCCGAGATAAACCCTAATGGGAGGCCGGCCTATATAAGTCGACCGAGCAGGTCAAGTCGGTCACGATCGATTCCACTCTCACACTCTCTACTACGCTCTCAACTTCTCCCTCGCACTATCTGCACTCACCTGACTTCCGCCACCGTCGGAGTAAGCCGAACAAGCTTCCTCCGCCGTACATAATTCCCTATCACTGTTTCAGCCATCCAGACGCTCCAGTCGTCCGCGACCCCCATTATTTACTATTGCTTTTATTATACGTTACTTTCTTATTCAATTTACTTTCGATCACCATACTAACTTGAGCGTCGGAGGCCCTACGGCTGACACCCCCACCAGTGTTCCCAGAGGGCTCTAACGTGTTTGTGTCGTGTTGATAACAGGTTGCTAGTGCCCGAATCGACCGGATCGACCGAACCGACCGGCTATACTCAATTGTAGATTCTACCTCTACATTAATCTAGATAGAAATATATTAATTCTTACATATATATCACAAGAATTTGATCACTTCTTACACACTCACACATAAAAAATATGTCAACTGTTTCTTTGATGTTAATCTATATATAAATATATCAATTTTTTACATATAGATCGCAAGAATTGGATTATTTCTTACATAATCATACACAAAAAATATGTCCACCGTTTTTTCGATATTAATCTAGTGTATCAATTCTTACATATACATCGCAAGAATTAGATCATTTCTTACATAATCATACACACAAAAATATGTCCACCGTTTATTCGATGTTAATCGAGATAGAAAATATATCAATTTTTATATATTATTTGATTTCTTACCTATTATTTGATTTCTTATCATTTCTTACAATTCTTGCCGTTTCTTACCATTCTTACCGTACAACTCAAATTAAAAAGTTGCATAGAAATGTATCAATTCTTACACATCGATCGTAAGAATTGGATCATTTCTTACTTATTCATACACAAAAATATGTCCACCATTTTTCTTTTACTGTAAGGAGTTACAAGATTATTTTTCTCTATGTGGTAAGATTTGTCATTGTCCTTGGTAGATTTTGTAAGAATAATGTCAATTTTTATTGCAGGAATCTATGAAGTAAGTTTTGTCATTGTTTTCAAGATGTAATTCTGGAATCGTCCCCGAGTAGATCATGTAAGAATAGTGTCAATTCTTATTGCAAACTTTATGTGGTCAGAATTGACATTGTTTCTTACCACTGGTGCACAACTCGCGATTTCTTACCTATTATTTGATTTCTTACCATTTCTTACCGTACAACTCGCGATTTTCCGACAGCTTCATCTTCTCCGGCGTGTTTCTCCCTCATTTCTTCACCAATATGAGCGAACCACCCCTTCATCTCTTTGTCTTTTCGAGGAAAACAAAGCTCAGTGGTCAATTGCATCTTCTCCGGCGTGCTTGGCGTTTCTACTTCAATCTCTTGTCGGAGTCTCTTCGAACTTCGCATCACCATGTCAGGGATGCGAGAAGCGGTAGTGTGAGAAACGGCAGTGCGCTGTTCTTCGTCGGAGGAGGAGCTAGGGTTTCGCCGGGAAGTAGAGAGAGAAAGAGACTGAGAGGGGATGAGAGTCGGGCAGGAGAGGTGTGGAGTGAAATGAGATTGTGGGTAGTTTCCATATTCTTAGGGGTTTGAATTTAGAGGGGTATTTTCGTCCAATCATACATAATTTGAGTAGATTTTGTGTTTTGTTAAGTTTTTGTTAAATTTTGGCTTTTTTATCTCTAAGGGGGCATTTTATTTTTTGCCTCATTTACATATACTACTACTAATATATTTTCGGATTCCAGTGGGGCCCAATGACTCTACTGCCTCCTGGCTTCGTCACTGCCTCAATCCATTCTACTTCTACTCATGCTTCAAACAAATTGAAGATCCCAGTTCAAAAAACAATCGGAAGATATGACAGAAAACAATAAACGCAGCTTGAATCTAGAAACTCAAGCTCTGTGATTCCACTTAGAAATTTAAAGTATATTTCATTGTAGAAAATCATAAGAGATCGAGTCACCATACAGAAAGCATGCTCCTACTCAATATATGCATAACCGAAAAATATTAAAAGCAAACCAAGGAAAATCCAAGTGGCGTATTACAAGCCGACAATAAGAGCTCAAAATCTACGGCTATAATAGAAACGCGCCTCCAATGACTAGTGACTATGCTTAATAAACGCAATCAATCTTCAGACTCCAATCATGATACAAACAATTCAATCACTTTGTTCATTCATTTCTCATCCTCATTTCATTTCAAAGTAGGGCTGGGAATGGGCCGGTTATCGGGTACCCGAATTGAGAACCGAGTTACCCAATAACCGTTTAACTGAATTTTAGGGTCCAAGTCCCGAACCGTCTAAGCAATACGGGTACCCAGTACCCGAAATATGCTGATCAGTTCCGGTACCAACTACCCATTTACCCGAAATCCAACAAGAATGCATCAACTAAGCAAAAATGAAATCGAAAATTCTTAACCAAAAATTATTAAATGTATATGGTGTATAATTATGTATTGGAGTATTAATTATTAAAATTATTAAATGTATAAGTATAACAAGTAATATAATTATATAAATATATTATTCGGGTAATTGGGTAGTAGAATTTGGGTATCAGGGTTAGGGGTGAGCAAAACCGAACCAGATCCAAAGTCCAAACCGAACCATTCTAGTTTGGATGGTTTGGATTGGTTTTTTTTGTGTATTGGTTTGGATCGGTTTTAAAAAACTAAAACCGAACTTAGTTCGATTTGGATCGGTTTTAGAGGTTTGGTTTTCGGTTTGAACCGAACTTATATTAAACTTATAAAATATTTAATATTTATATGATATATATTATTTTATTAAAGCTTATATATGAACTCTGTTTTATTTTGTTAATGTTATTGATTTGTATTTGATGCTTTTGAATTTCTTGATGTTGATGTTTATTGTTTAGACTTTAGTAACTTTTGTTGATGTGCTAACTCTCCCCTTTTGGATAATTTATGAATTTTATTGAAATTTTATTTAAGCAATTGATAAGTTCATACCAACCGAAAACCAAACCGAACCGAAGTTTTTGATTTGATTTGGATTGGTTCTTAAGATAATTTGGTTCGGATCGGTTATTTTTTTAGAATTTTCGGTTTTATCGATTTTGTAGTTTTGGATAGGTTTTGATCCGAACCATCCGTTTGCTCACCCCTAATCGGGGTACCCGATACCCAAAAAAGCTAAAATTTCTCAACCAGGAACTGACCCAATAACCGTAATTACAGGTCTCGGGTACCCAATACCCGTTGGGTATTGGGTAGAACGGGTAATACCCGAAGGGCCTGTTTGGTAGCAATACCGAGAAAATGACAGATAAGAAAATGTGTGATAAGTTGAGATAAAAAAAGTATGATAAGTTGGGATAAGAAATATATTGTGTGTTTGGTACAAACATAGATAAGTTGGGATAAGAAATATAAAAATTGATAATTAAATTGAAAATAAAAAATTGATAATTAAAATTGAAAATAAAAAGTGATAATTAAAATTAAAAATAAAAAATTGATAATTGATAATTAAAATTGAAAATAAAAATTGATAATTAAAATTGAAAGTAAACAATTGATAATTAAAATAAAAATAAAAATTGATAATTAAAATTGAAAATTAAATAAAAATTGATAATTAAAATTGAAAAAAAAAATCGATAATTAAAATTGAAAATAAAAAATTGAAAGTCAACGAAACGCAGCTCAGTTGGTAAGACGTTTCTTCTCCAACCAAGAGGTCGGGGGTTTGAGATACTTCGGGTGCGTTTGTGTGTGAGTGTGTGTTGTGTTTGCCTGATAAAAAAAAATTAAAAATTAAAAATTAATAATTAAAATTGAACAATATTTATCAAGACTTATGACGGGGTAGAGGCGGGATAATATATGCAAGTGTAACAGTGAATTTAGTCCGGGCCCAAGCAATTTTACGGGCCGTTGAGATTATATTTCTCGGATGACAAAAACTTGTGTCAGCCGGAGGCACCGTGCGGCCGGGCCCAAAGTGTCAATCTTTATACAGAAAAGTATCAATCTATATGAATAAAAGTGTCAATCTTTAATATAATTATTTTACGAATAAAATGATAATTTTTAAAAGTGTCAATCTTTATACAGAAAAATGTCAATCTATATGAATAAAAATGTCATTGTTTTAGCCCGGCCGCACGGTGCCTCTGGCTGACCCAAGTGTGTCCCTTCTCGGATACCATTGAAATTATATTTTTCGGATACCAAACACTGTATAAACCGTAATAAACATACTTATCTAGCATTTTCTCGGCTACCAAACGGACCCGAAGTACCGAAACCGTTTAGCCACCCCTATTCCTAAGTTCATTCCACGTGTATGGTTAGTATATTAATACAATTGTAGGTATAGTCGAAGCTCCCCTCACCATAATTTCGATCAAATGAAAATGTAAAAATGAAAAATTGATTATAAAAAAAAAAATAAAAAAAAAATAAAAAAAGGAAAATCGAGAAACCTAGCGGAACCGGGGGAAGCAAATCCGGTTGTTCTGTCTTCCCTATTTTCATTTCGCTCCTCTCTCTTCGCTTTTCCTTCAAACTTCACTTCCGTTTCGTCGTTCGTTCCTCCTCATACATCCTATTAACAGATCAATCAATTTTTCTTTTCTTTAAGAAAATGGCTTTGAGAGGTGTGTGGCAACTGCAGAAGCTGGTTATGAGTTTCTGTGATTGGGGCGGCAGCAGCAGAGGCATCAGGTGATTAAAGATGCGATTTTTATTTATATATATATTTTCCGACTTTGAATTTCATTTTCTGGGTGTTTGATTTGTTTTTTTTTTTTTTTTTGAAAGGGTTGTTTGTTTTGTTTTGATGTGGCTTAATTTCGATTGGGCTTGCGGTTTCCCGTAGTTCTTGACAAGGCTTTTCTTTTGATAAATATTTTTGTTCGCGAAGAGTATTAGGGATTTTGTTTTGAATAAATTGGGTACGAGTGTATTTGTTAATTGCATGTATTCTGATTGAAATTTACTGGAAATAAGGGGAAAAAAAATGCTTAAATCATGCCAACTTCTTTATGTCTGTAGTTATCAGAATCTGATGCTTCTTTAGTAGAAAACGAAATAGAAGGAAATGAGGATGTTCATGAAATGCTTCTTTAGTAGAAAACGAAATGGAAGGAAATGAGTACGAAATAGAAGGATATGAGGATGTTTATGAACTGCTTCATTAGTAGAAAATGACATAGAAGGAAATGAGGATGTTCATGAAATGAAAGGGGCTTTGGTTATTTGTGTTGTTCTTGCAAAAAAGTTGGTACACTGCTTAGGAATATAGAGCGGAGACCAGTTGATTTGTGATGTGAATTTGATGCATTTGGTATGTATGACTAGTGTGTTTACGGTAATGGTGTCGAAGGGAGAACCAGAGACTGCTCTGGTGATGCATGATTATGGAGTGTTTCATTTAATTCAAGTTGGTCCACTTCTCTTGATGAATAATAATGATAGAACTTCATAAACATACATTTTGATAAGAATTTCATTCTGGTTTCTTTGAGGTTCTAAGTAACATCAGAGAGTTGTAATTACCAATAGAATTAACGAAATGGTTGAAGAGTCTACACACTTTATTAGTTTTTATTTTTATCTTGGAACTCCACTCTTATCTAATTGTCGTATAACAGTGGTTGGAATTAGAGTCGAAGTGGAATGACTTATTATTTTCATTTAAGGGAAGGCAGAACAGCTTCATATCATAGTAGTACTTGTTTTTCGTAGAGATATTGATCAATTGTGAATCTGGTTTTAGGGCATTTATGGAGTCTCATCTTCCAGCTTTTAAAGAGATGAATCCTCAGCTTGAAGTCGTCACTGAACTGAATCGGGGTTATCATCCACTTTTGAAAGGATTCTACAGTAAGCTCTCTCTCTCTCTCTCTCTGTAACTCATGTTCGTATTGGGTTTGCTTTGCATTTCTTAATCTTGGTCACTTGTTATAAGAAAAATAGAATCCCAAATTCTTTCATCTGAGTCATTTAATATGGATACTTTTTGGATGAGCAGATTTTTATGCAAGGGTCTATTGTACTATGTGCCACTTTCCCATTTTTTTGTTGCCTCGTGGTGTATTTATGCAGAAAACAAAAATGAACGCGTAGTTTGTGTGAAGAATATGACTCCGGAGGATGTGGTGCAGTGTGCCACGAGGCTTAGGAATTCTCAAGGAAGAAAAGTAATAAAGCTGAGGACGAGGCACGTAACTAAGCATCCTAGTGTTCAAGGGACATGGACTACAGATTTGAAGATGTGAGAGAAATGAAACCGGTGATCAGACTCCATTTTCATTTTCTGGACTTCGACTTAGTAGTGAGAAGTAGATTTCAACTTTTTTTAGCAAATTATTACTACTCAGTTATGCAATCAAATTGAAGCAGTGAGTTCATAACTCTGCTATGGAATTATTTTGGCATCGATATAATGGCGAATTGAGTTTTATGGCTGTTTCCTGAATGCACTAATCATCTTTTACCAGATTTGCTTGAATGCAGCTGCAACGGTTTGAATAGAGGACAGAATACGTACATGGCTAAGAATAACGTTGATCATAACAAAGGAGAGTAAACTTGCCATCCATAGTTGAAGGAACACGTAATTCTTCCCGAGCAAATAACCCCACCCACAACAGCCAATGCGTTTAAAGATGCAAACTACTCCTCTCCAGTCTCCATTTAAGCTTTCATATTACTCCATGGAACGGAAGTATTAGAGGTAGAAGATGAAAGAACCAAACGAAATAGTGCGCAGTTATAACCTGTACAGGAGAATCATACTACATAGATTGATGATATATTAGTAGTAGCATCGGGGCGAGGAATGTGATTTTTACAATGTTACTAACCTTGTTAAATGCTTCAAATGCCACTGTCTGAAGAAATAAACAAAAAGGAAGGGCAAATCCAGGTCGAAGCGGAGAATCATAATCAGCTGGGATTAGGAAAGTGAATCCTGAAATAAAGTCCAATGCCCGCAGAAGAAGACAGACTTATCGAAATACTTGCACCTGAAGCTTTAAAGCGGCTAGCCAGGAAAAGCTTCCTAATCCACCTACTTAGCCTTGTTTGGCTCTCTGAAATTTGGTGTTAAACTTGATCATGGCTTTACGATTTAGCCTCGGTTGTAGGGCGCGCGAACAAGCTCGATTGTATATGATCCAAACGTGTCGAGCATCTTAACACTTGATCTAAGCTCGATAATTTTATCGAATTTGAAGTCAGGCGAGCTTGGCGTGATTACGAATTCGAGTCCAACCAACTTTCAAAAATAATGAAGTACATAAATTTGAAGAGAGTGCCCACCCACTCTCTAGCTGTGGGACATTAAAAAAATAAATAAATAATAAAAATAATAAAAAAAATAGAAATTCCGAGTATTTCCTTTCTATGTTTTCTGTTATGTTTTCAATTTCATAAATATGAATAACTGTATAGGAAAAATAATGAAATTGAGTAGCAAAGCCAAAAATGGTGGAGAGATTCTTCTATAGAGCAATGAGGGTTGGGATGATAGCGAAGCGATCACCATTCTCACTGGCCCTGCTTCCTCGTAATTTTCTTCACCTCTTCTTCTTCTTTCCTTTCCCTTTCCCTTTCCCTCTGTCTTCTCTTCTTCCACCGCTAACAATCGCTCTAATTAATTTTTTGCAGCGGCAAAACCTCATTGCTGTTTCAGTTCGCCTTCAACTCCGCTGCACAAGGCAATGCCGTTGTTTTCCTCTGCAATCGCCGCGCCCTAGATTCCAACCCTCCTTTCCTCTCTCAGGTTCGATTTTTCCCTAATTTTTACTATCAAATCAATCTTCATTCTGTGTTTGGTGTAATTGTAGGGTTTGGATCCATCTTCCGAGAATTTCCGCAGAATTCAAGTCAAGTGAGTACGACTACAACTCTCTCTCTCTCTCTCTCTCTCTCTCTCTCTCTCTGAGTAGTGATAACGTTTTCTATTTGCATTTACTTATTCAAAGGTATGTGGATGATGATGAAGGCATCAAGAATTATTTTGCTGCATTTCATTTGCATCCTACATTTCCAGCTTCAATTATAGTAGACAATTTTGGGCATTTCTTCGATGATAGGTAAAAACAATTACAGTATGTGTTTCTATTTCAATTCAATAAAACTTGCGTTGTTTGCTTGAATTTTGATTATTTTTCCATCTTGTACCAATTCTTTTCCTTGTTAATGAATTTTCGTAAAGGAATTGCCAAGAGAGATACAACAATCCTCGAGGAAGAGACTTGGCGATGATCCGAACCCTAGCTCTTTGTAGAAATGTAATTAGCCATGCCAAGTGAGCAATTTTTTCTTCCAATTCAAGCTTGTTATTGATGGCTATGGCTGTAGTAGTACTTAGTTATTTAATCATCGACTTCTTGCATTTGCAGTAAGACTAGTCGTTGTGAAATTCTGTTGTCGGACACTCACAAAGGTGAAACCTCGAGGCTGCTCTACATTTACAAAAGATGGGTGGATTCCATTTACACTATCAAAGGTAAAATTCCATTACAAGATGGAAGTTTGCATTCCGTGCCATGTTATTGTAATAGTCCTCTTTGTTTTGTGTTGAACAAGGGAACGGGTCGGGCTCGTTCGTTCTGAGGAAAAGCTATTCAGGTACGTCAAATGCAAAGCCAACAACATCATCTGCTAACTACTCCATTGCACTTCAATCTTTGGTACTAGAGGGCTTCGTTGAGGAAACTGATCGTCCACACTAGAATTTCATGAATTATTTGCAATGATAATTGATGGATTTAGATGTTGATGTAGAATGTGGTTGCATTTATTTCACTATGACTGCTAAAAGGGATTGATTTTCCGATCTTATTTAGAGATGCGTTATCTATACGATTTTGCAAGTTTAACTCTCGGTTAAGTTGTGTTATACAAGATAATCGATGTTTGAAATTGATGCTTAACTTCACACCCACCAGTATCTATGATAATCAATATTTGAACTCCTTACTTCCATTTGGTAGAAAATACATGGATTCTACTACTAGTTTCAGTAAGTATGTTAATTTAAGTTAGTCTCTTAAATTAACTAGTGAACCATCGTTGCATTGACTTCTAATTCCAAACTCTTTCCCCTTATAGTTACCATGTTCAGGCAGCCTTTGATGTTGGATTGTTGGTGCTGATAAATAGTTCAAATTTATTTTCTTTAATATGTTTGGAAGCTATTATGTTATCTGGGATTCTTTAAATTAGCAGTCAATCTTATTTCATGATTTTCAGTTGCATGAGAAAAATTGTTGGAATGTGAGAAAATATTCTCTCTCATTTCATACAAACCTTTACCGTAGATTCCTTCCCCTCCTCTACAATTGAAATTTTCTCAAGTAATTTTCCCGTAGAGGAACAGTAGAACATGGTTAAACAAACTCATAAAACATTACTATATGTGCACTATGTCAAAAAAAAACTGCCACTCAGCCAAAAAAACGAAAAGAAAAGAAGATCATTGTTTATGTTTTGGACATGTCGAAAGAGGTAATGATATGCTAGCATCAGAAGTCTTCCCATATCAATTGCAACCGAATCTTTTGATGGTCTACCGGAGGTTTAGAAGCTTCCAATTCCTTCAAACCAAACCTTTTGTACGCTTTCCCAAACATATTTTGGTGCCATTGAAGCATGATTCTAGTCTGAGAATATTTTAGTTTCATTTTTATGTACTCATAAATAAAATACTCCCTCCTCCGTTATTTTCGACTTGGCTCATTGTTTTTGGGCACACAAATTAAGAAATATAATAAAAAAAATATAATATGTGGTGATGAATGAGAGATAAAGGTAATCTTACGGATAAAAGTGGTGTTTGTTAGGCTAAAAATGGAAATGAGACAAGTCAAAAAAAACAGCCTAAAATGGAAAGTGAGACAAGTGAAAAATAACAGAGGAGTATCATTTTTATGTACAATCCGCATATGTTTGGGAATATTTTGGCTAGCAATCCGCACTCGTGTGCATGTGTCATTGAAGAATGCTCCAACTCCTTCAAGCAATGAAATCTCGACTCGACACACCTCTGCATACTTCGCAAATTTAGATCATCTTCATCAATGTCCAATGCTAGCCTAATTCTAAATCAAATTTACCAAAATCTTCAACTTCTCCAACGAAATAAAATCAACAAAACACAACATAAGATCCAAACCAAATTATAGAAGTCCGACTTCAGAATTCATGATTATTCAGTTTCATGTCATTACTACTTTTGATATAAACAATTTGTGACACAATATTAAGCTGAAACATAACCTTTATAAGCAAAATTTACCTAATTCAGAGTTAATTCCCATCATACTTCTGAAGGTTGAACCAAAAAAGCACAATCCAAATACAGTTTCTAAACTATCTTACCACAGCAAACAAATACTAATATACTACACCTGCCTGAATAATATGCAGAAATAGGCATAACAAAAGAGCTAATTAAGCGATAAAATATGATAATATATACTATCTTGCATTAATTAATCCTCCCATATCAAGTGAAACCGCACATTAGCTTTAGGGTCAGCAACGTGTTTCCTCAACTGAAGAGGCCGCCACTCTGTATCAAACTCCTTGTAGATTTCGACATTCACTTTCTTCAGACCAAACTGTCCAAACTTCTCTTGCCAATTCGAAACATATAGTGCCTGAACCAGTCTCTCGCGGACAGACTTCACTTCGTCTAGCATCGAAGGATATTTAGTCCAATCACGATGAGTTACAAACTTGGGGCGAAAGACCCCTAATGAACGAACTAGAAAGGCACAGCAGAATGCAGGTGGTGCATGAATCATCAAATTCTCCACCACGAGAGGATTTGGTACAACTTCTATATCAACCTCATGCTCGGACTCAGTCATCCTCCGCTTCGAAACGTGAACATCCATGAAGAGAGAGATTCTTGACCGCGCAAACTTGTTCAATACCTTTTTCAAGTTCATGAGCCACGAGGTCTTTGGAAAACTGTTGCAAGCTATATTTATATCGAGCTCCCATTCCCAGCTTGAAGCTCCATTGATGGAAAGATCATGTGATGGTAAACGAGAAGCCGAGTAAGTAAACTTGCGAATATTTGGTACATCGAACTTGGCCCTATGTGATCGACTTGTGAGCCTGCGCTTGAAGCTTACGGTATGGAGTGAAGTGGCGGCGATGTGTATAGTTGTCCAATAATGACATTCATGAATGGTGAGATCCTTCAAGCAAGGAAATCTCGAGTCGAAGTCGGTGAAAAACATGCTATCAACACTCACATTGTACAGAAACAAACGCCTGAGCTTATGAAGCTCGTACATATTCGATGGACTCAACTCGAAGCCAATGCAATCAGAGAGTGACAATTCCTCCATAGAAATGCAGCGAGAAGTTAGATCCTTAAGCACACCATCACTTGTAATCATGACTCTCTCCAAGGTGAGGGATTTAAGGGTTGAGTTGCCAACAACGCAGCTCTCATCAAATATGAAGCCATTTAAGGATAATTCGACTAGGGTTTGGGTTCCAAGCAACTCTGTCATCAAAAGAAAGGATTTTTGAGGCCAGTAAAGCTTGAGATGGGTAGCTCCCATTTTTTTAATGGCGCTGAGAAACAAGTCAAGGGCCCATTTTTGACTGGTAATCATGCGTAGACTGAAACTCTGAATCTTGAGACTCGAGGCTTCGTACCTTTGGATCGTCTTCTTCGCGAATTCCTCGAAGGGGAGAATGCGATTGGCGAAGTGTCGTTCGTCGAAATCGATGGTGGGGCGAGTTAACCAGGCGGAGTACCATGATTTGGAGAGGATGGTGGTTTGAGCAGCTTCTTTTCCGCTCATGAAAGATTGAATGTGTTGAATCACTTCTTCCGGCAATTGGGTTTCGCCTTTCACGTTTTTCAATCTTTTGCCCTTCTTCTTCATCATCTCAAGAGACTGGTAGAAGCAATAATTCACATGTTAATTCCAGAAAAAATGAAAAATTAATAAAATTACAGCACATAAATAAAATTAAAAAAAAAAAAATAGAAGAAGAAGAGAGTGAAACCTCACTGTGCGTTTTCCTTTGTTTGCAATTTCAAATTTTCAACCAACGAGAAATCAGTAAATTTGATATGAAAGAGGGTAGGTATATTTTATTAATTACAGTAAAATTTATTGGAGGAAATTTGAATGTCTATAAATTTTTATTTATTAGTAGTAATTTGAAAATATATTAGTAATTTCTATTTTTGTTATAGTCAAAATGTCAAATCTGTGCAGGGTAGAGTCAGTCAACACCACTACACTGGACTAGACACTACCATACCATCATCCATCATCATTTCAAATTTAAATTAAATTTTTTTTTTTTTTAATAATCTCATCTAATTTATTTTCTTTTTTAACTTGTAAAAACAAGAGTTTATGTTAATTGCAGCACAAATGAAGGCCGGTATTGACATACACAATGGCATTTAGTATATTACTGAGAATACTAAAAAAATCATCATTTTGTAAAATTTGAAAAAAAGACAGATGGAAGAACATTCTAAAATCTAAGCAAAATGATTGGGTCGATTTGCAAAAAGTGTAACAATCCAACCCAATTACTACCTATTTTTAAGGAATCACCAAAAAAAAAAAAATGAACGTATAAGGCTAAACACCAAAGTGTTGTTTTCGTTTTAACCATATCCCAAAACATGAGTATTTATAACGTTGTACCCACATCATCAATTATCTTGAGGAATGATATGCTACTTATCTCCCGTGAGCATCATTCGTGAGCATCTATCGCTGTTAGATTATTTTAGCATTATTTTGTTTGATTTTTTCGATTGTTTTATATTCTAGTACCTTAATAATTAATATTGAAATCATTAAACCTACAAATTTTATATAAATCGACACTTGATTTGTTATTTTTTCCATCAAACTTCAAAAAATGAATAATATGACAAATTGAGTGTCAGTTTTTATATATATATTTTTTGTAAGTTTAATAATTTCAATATTAATATCTACGGTATTAGAATATAAAATAATCGAACAAAATAATATTAAAGTGAATAAACAGCGATAGATGCCTACGAATGGCGCGCACGGGATGTAGGTAACATATCATTCCTCATCTTATAAAATAGAAAAAAAAAATTAGAATTGATAAACGAAATATACTAAAACACTTCATCCCTAAACACAATATACTTAAAATACTCAACACTTTCATCTTAATTCACGTGCCCAAAAAAAAGAGCTTAGTAATCTTGAGACCGGAGAAGTACTTTATACTCACATATAAAAACGGGATGGAGAAAGTATGTAGAAAAGGATATATTTGAAAAGAAACGATTGATTATATAGGTAACACGTTGTTAACTAATTAAACTATAGGGTAACAAAAAAATTATTTACCCAAAACAAAATTAGAGACAATTTATACTACTGTAAAACACATCTTTGTTAAAAGAGTGGTGAAAATGTGAAAGGACCCTCCCATTCCCAAAAACCAAACTAAATCCTTCACTTTCTTCTCAATTTCTCACTCCTTCGAGCATGAAAACACCAATGGAACCTAAAATTCGTGCTCGAGACGGGGGCCGTCACTACAACCACGTCTACCGAAGAAGCCGGAGCTCACCGGTTGCTCCCACGGCAAACCTACGTCACACCACCATGCTCTGGAAGCCGTGGGAACAACCGAGAGCTTCGTTTCTCACCAAACCCAATCTCGACATCCTTTAGAAACTATTCAACTGTGTGAGCATCGAAACGAGCTCATCACTCGAGGGCCGATCGGCAGGCAAGTCCGATAGGCACACGACCGCGATTCTTACAGCCATTAGCATCTCCTCTTCTTCGACTTCTTCTCCTAAAATGCTCTTGTCTAGTGCCTCTCGACTCTCACTGGCTTGCTGCAGCTGCCGGAGCCACTGCCCTAAGCTTCCTCCGCTCGTTGCTTCGCCGAAGAACGAGTCGACCGGGTCTCGACCGGTTAGTAGAACACCTAGTATGACTCCAAAGCTGAAGACATCACTTTTATCTGTATACCTAGAATACCAATTAAATAAGTTATTACTATCCAAACATTTCCACAAATGAAGTTGGCATAACTAAGCACACATTGTATTTTTCAATTAGAATAATTAATAGTGTATTTAAACTTAGGACTTGGTCTTATTGAGATTCTAAATTCTACCAAAGTAAAATATACTCTCAAAAAATTATAAATTAAAAAAAAAAAAAAAACTTTTATTTATGCTTTTACTCAGCTTTCTCATAAAGCTTAAAGCACTTTTAGTTGTCTGCAGATTTTTAAGACTTTTCACAAAGAGGGGTCAAGAAAAGGAGACAAGTTTCTTCCTTAGTTTTTTATTGTGTTTCTTTCTTCTATTATTAGCATTATTATTATTATTATTTTTTTTTGGATGAATAAGATACTCAAGATCATCATACAAAAGAAAAAAAAAAATCAATTCAGCATGGATTAATCACATAAATGAGGCGATAAAAATCCTAATCATTCATCTAAAAATGAAAGCAGATGGCACATTAAATCAACATTTGATCATGAATGAGTTTACACTATAAAGTAAAGGCCAAGAAATATTATTGCAGAAGCATGTAAACTATCTACTCCATACCTACAATTCTGGTGAAAACACTCAGGTGCGTTGTACCCCGATGCAGCTCGTCTAAAATCCGGGATGATTGCAGCCAATCCACAATCAGCCAACCTAGGCTCAAACTCCGAGTTCAAGATCACATTCGAGGGCTTCAAGTTATAATGCAATCTCCTCGGTTCGCAGCTGAAATGCAGATAATACAACCCTCTAACTATACCAACAGCAATCCGGAGTCGAGACTCCCATCTCAACTCCATCTGATTCTCCCTCACTCTCTTCATTGCATCTCCGAGGCTCCCATTAGGGGCGTAATCGTAAACTAGTGAATAACCACTAGATTCAGAGACATAACTCCTCAAACTCATCAAATTCCTATGTCTTAACCTAGCAAGAACCTCGAGTTCTTTCAGCATATTCCTCTTCAACCCCTTGCTCCGAGCCCCACAATCCGAGAAGGGCTCGAGCCTCTTCATCGCCACAACGAGGCCATTATCGAGCACGGTCTTGTAGTACTTCCCGGTCGAGCTAGAGCTCAGAAACTGGGAGTTATTAGAGAGAGCTGATCTAAGTGTTCTAACAGAAATTCTAGGAGAAAACAGCACAGGCCCTTTGAGAATTGGAGTCCTATTAACATACTTCACAAAGTGCCTAAACAGTAAAGATATAAGAAGGGCAGCAATTAAACCAGTTACAGTGCCTAATGCTATGCTCAAGAAAATCCTCCTCAGCCGGTTCTTGAGGCTGAGCGGCGGCCCAAGCGGCGGAGCCTCGCCGGAGAAGTTCTTGCTCAGCCTATCTACGCATTCAGTAGAGACTATGTTCATACAGAAAGCTAACAACACAAATATCTTTAATGCCTTATTACAGTTTGTACCAAGTTCATGTTTTTCTTTTTCCATAGAAAGAAAGATTCAAACTTTATGAAGAAGCTAGAGATGGGAAGCAAAAACCTCATGAAACAGAGAATCCCAGATAACTGTAAGCTCTCACCATGTCTGACTAACAATATTCAAGAGAGAGAGAGAGAGGGGGGGGGGAGAGAGGGGACAGTTCAACTAAAGAATATAGAAGGTGCCAGAAATGGAAATAAAAGAAAAAATTCTAAGGGGTGGTGGAATAAAGCAGGAACCTGAAAGCAAACCACATTTCCCCAAGAAAAGGTGAAGAAAGCCACATCATTGAAGAAGCCCACAAATTTTCAGCAGTTTCTGAAGGAATCTTGGAGCCCCAAATGGCAAAAGATTGAAACTTTAGGCCAAGAATTACACCAATTACTGAAATTTGATTGAAAATCATAAGCAGAATGGGATAAAATCATAGGTGTAGTGTGGAAAGGCGTCGCAATGAAGGAGGATGGAATCATTACATCATAGATTCCATCCCATTTTCTCTGTTTTGTTTGGTTTCTACCTTCGGATTCGAATTCAAAACCAAAGAGTCTCAAAGGGGAAGGAGAGAGTGGTAAAAAGGGAAAAGATGAAACTGCAAAAAGAAAAGAAAACCCATATTTCAAGTAAATATCCTCCAAGACAACTAGCTCCAAGAAGCAAAGCGCTAACAAACAAACAAGATTTCAAACCAGCCCACATTCATAGAGAGAGAAGAAAGTAGTCCCTTCCTTTGTTTTTTTTGCCAGTTTCAATTTACAAACAAAAACAAAATATATACTCATAATAATTCTTGAAATAACGCCCAGAGAAAATGGAAGAAAGAACTTTGGTTGTAAATGGAGACAAAACCCTTCCTAAGTCCTAACCATTTAAAAAATAAAAAAAAAAGTCCTAACCATTTTTTACTTTTTACAATCTGTGCAAATTATGTAGCCATTGTGTAAGCTGGGGGAAATAAAAAAATATTTTAAAAAAAACATAATAACAATTTTTATTATTATTATAATATATTCACTTGAATAAAAAATGTGTTGCTATGAATTCGACGGAGTATAAATTTGGCCTGTGTTTAGCAATCGTGGAATTATTTCTTCTTTTACGACAATCTAAATTTATGAAATTTAAAGTATCGTCAACACATTATGATAGTTGAAGGTGGGATAGAATTCATTCTTCGTATTATTTAATTTTGAAGCATATACATGCCAAATTAATTAATTATAAATGGACGTTGGGTGTTTTAATTTGAAAATAATTAAAGTTGTGGTAGGAAAGATTGAAATAAGAATAGGAAATACTCCCTTCGTCTCACCCTAAATGACCCTATTTTTTATTCATAGGTAAAGTATATTTTAATAAAATTAATCATTTAAGGTGAGACAGAAGGACTATGTCATTGAGGTCCAACATAGCATGTGAATGTTAATAATGGTGACAAATTACTTAAGTACCTATTTTGCAATGGTTTAAAATGAGAATCGTTTATTTGTTAATTTCTCGAAGAGTTATTTGAATATATTTCGTATACATAATATAATAAAGAGTTAAAACTACAAAAATACCCTTTTTACTCAGTATATCAACAACAACAAAAACAAAAACATTAATTTGCAATATTTTACCCACTTTTAGGATATATCTCCAAATTCCCCCAATGAAGAAACAAAAAAAAAGAGCACACATCTTGCCAATAAATGGAGTATAGGTGAAGTCGAATAAACTTTCTAAACCTATAAAAGTGTAGGATAATTTAATCCTTTGCGGTAAATCCACTCTTCACGTCAAAAAAGAAAAAAAAATTGAATTTTCTAGAAGTATTTTAATTTCTATGTCGGATTAGCTAAAATTATGATTGGGACTTGTAAATATTTATACTTGAAAATGTTGTTTAAATCTTGCATGAATTGCCAAAATCATAGTAATTTATTAAGGTTGAGCATACGGCCGGTTCGGCCAAAACTGATTTAATCGATAACCGAAAAAATTTAAAAATTATAGTCGAACCAGCCAAAGTGATTGTACTCAACCGGCCAAAAACCAGCCAAAAATCATCGGTCGGTTTCGGTTCGGTTTCGGCCAAACCGAATGATTGAGCAAAATGTCTTTTTCCCCTGTTTTCTTCTCTAATTATTCTATACTTTCCATTGATTCATTCAAAATGTAGTCACACTACTAACTACAATCCAATCATAACATATTTTTGCTCAAAAATTTATAAAATGACCTTAGACAACTAAGGAATTACTACAATATAATTCATCAATGAACATAAAAAGTGCAAAGTTCCAAGAATCTACCATAAGACTGTTGTGGAATAGAAATTAATAAATATAGTTATAAAGTAAACATATATCTATTTTTGTTATAAACTCATAATTCTTAAATATAAAATTATAGTTCGGTTTTTCGGTCGGCACCGAACTTATATAACAAAACCGTGACAGGCCAAATTAAATTTTGATTTTATACTCACCAACCAAAACCGACAGTTCTTATTTTTTGGCCGACCAAAATTGTCCGAAACAGTCTGGTTCGGTTCGGTTATTTGGTTCCGGTACGGTTATGCTCAGCCCTATAATTTATATAGAAACATAGTACTCAGAAAGGATTCAGACATTTAATATAATGGGTACACGATTCTTCTCTTTTCCACACGAATCATATGGGAGTACTATTTTACCAAAAACTTTTATGCTTAATATTATTTCCTACTACCTCCATCTCATTAAGGTAGTCTCATTTGCTTTATGCACGTATTTCCATCGAAACTTAGTACGTGTTTTAAAATATAATTTTATAGTATCGTTTTTTTTACGGGATACTATGAGTGTCATAGTATCCCGTAAAAAAAATAATACTACAAAATTATATTTTAAAACCCCTACTAGGTTTCGTTGGAAATACGTGCCAAATAGTAAATGGGACTACCTTAATGAGATGGAGGTAGTATAAATTTTACCTTCTTTCTTTAATTCTTTATAATTAATTAATTATTTACAAATTTATTCGTGCTCTTCCTTTTCCCTTATTTTTTTTTAATTTAGGGCTTTCTTCTTTTTTTGGGTTTAATTTAATTGTTTATTAGTACTGTAGTAGTAAATTGTTACTCCGAATAAGACATGAATGATTTATGATATGAGATGAGAGAGCGTATGTTTCCCGCGCAGTGAATGGGCCCACGTCCACGTAGGCAGAGGATAGAATAGTAGTAGCTGGTCTCTCTCTGTGGCTGGCCGAAAGCAAAACACATCGAACCTTGTGCTTCTAGGACGGACGGACACCCCCGCCGCATCTCCACCGTCCGTTTCCTCATCATTCATTTTGGGCCGTCGATCTTCCCTACACGGGAATTTATGCACAAATCCCCCTTTTCTTATAATATTCTGTCCTCTATCCCATTATATTAAAACTCTTTGCTTTTTGATTTTTCGGCACGCTTTTTCACCGATACTCCTGTGAAAAAATAAATACGTCAAAAATATATTTTAAAACTCGTATTAAGTTTCGGTGAAAAAACGTGCAGAAAAATCAAAAATCAAAGAACTCTAATATAATAGGATGTAGGTAGTACTATTTTATTATTCTAAATAAACCCAAGGCCAAGGGGAAAAGTAAAGAAAACAAAGGAATGAGAATTTTGTTGATCTTGAAAAAAATTCGAATAATTCCGCTTTTCCTCTGCGAATTAATTTATTCTTTTTACCCACGCAATCATTTTCTTTCTTATCACTTCTCTCTTTTCTATCAACATATTCGTACTGCTTCAATGATAATGTTTTTCTTGGGTTTTGATACTACTTATTCAAATTAAATTGTTGTTTTTTTTTTTTTAATCATAGAAACTTGAATTCTTTCCATTGAAAATGCAGCGTAATTATAAATTTGGTATAAACTGTATCATTTCCCTCAAATAAAGGCAAAATACTATCAGTATCACTGCCATTTTCCTTCATTGTTTTTTCTTTATTATTTTATCCTCAAATAAAGGCAAAATACAAAATCAAATTATTTAAAATTATTTTGTCTCTCATTATTTTGTACGAGTATATCCCATTTTTCGCTCCCTAAAATTAATATTTTTTTAAAAAAAAGTAGTAGGACGAAGATAAGATTACATGCACCACCTAATTGAGTAACAGAATAGAAGAGAAGAGAAGGCAAAACTGAGGTTCAAATTCCTGCAAAAGTATACACAAATGTTATGACTCAACAAAACCTCACCACCCTAAACTAGCATGTACATGTACAACACACACCAAAATCCTCCTTCAACCATCAATTAAAATTAAAATTAAATAAATATAAAAAACTCAATCAACATTAATACTACTATATTATACCCAGTCTCATTACACCTAAATCTTCCACCCCTTCTTCTTACCTCATCATCATTCACCATAACAATGGCTCAACACCATCAATCTACAACCATACACCATTTCTGCAGAAACCCGCAATTCTTGATCGACGTTTTCTCCATTGGAGAGCAACTTATGATACATAATTTACACCAGACTTACGATCACTGCCTCTCCTTCAATATATATCTCGTTTATTTCCTCGAATGAACTCGTCATCCATTAGCTTCCGACAGTATAGTGAGAACCTCGTTGTCTTCAAAACTAGATTCTACAGCAAGCTCAAGACCCGATTTCCCTTGCTCGTCAACAGCTCGTGGATCAGCTCCCCTGAAGACAAACATAGTAGTAAATACTAAGATCATACACCATACGCTAACGAGAAGAATTAATTATTTTAAGCTCGTTTCTTCAACTAATCCTTCATATTAATCATATGAAAAGTAAACGCCCCCTTAGGGTAAAAGGAGGACTAAAATTTCAAATAAACCTACAAGAAAGAATCTTTCAAGGCAATCAAGTTACGATATTATTTACCAACTCGTTACCTAGTGAGGAGAAGCTTTGCGAGCGCAGCTTTGCCTTTTATTATACACCGATGAAGGGGCGTGTGACACCTCGAATCAGTAGCGTTTATGTTTGCACCATATTGTAAAAGAAGCTCTATCATTCCTATATCTGCAGTTTCACAAGCAAGGTGAAGCAACGAGCATCCGTCTATATCCTCAATACTACTATGGTCTTCACTTGAACTTGCAGGGTTTATGGAGCCCGTAAACGTAATCTCAGCTTCTAAGCAATCGGAGTAGGGAGTCTGCTCTTGTAACAGCATTACTTTGGCAAGGGTAAGAGACGAGCTACTAGCTCCTTGCCCATAAATAGTGTTTATATCTAACTCTGAATTGACGATGAGCCCATACACGGTTTTTTTGTCATTGGCACGTACCGCATCCCACATCTGCTGTTCTAGAGGCTGGTGGTCCATGGCTTTTCGAACAAAAAGTTTATCCGCATACTGTGGAAACAGAATGTATATACATCACCAAGTCCGAAGATAAATTAAAATTAATGTACTCTTTAGAATAAATTTTGATGTTTCATTAATAATCCTACATAACAGGTTCAAGACTACTTACTTCATGACTCATGTTGAAAGATGAGAGTAAACGGCAAACTCAAAATTACCTTGGCGTGAATAAATTTCTCCTTCGTAGAAATTGAATCTGAAGGATTGGGCTTGCTGAAGTAAAGCATTTGTGGCTTATTAGTCCGGTACAAGCTTCAGAAGAAAGGAATGGATAAGCGAAGTACAGAAAATTTACACAAAAACCAGCTCATGCAAGCACATAATTATTTATGTCAAAACAAGCTTTACCCTGTGGGACCAAGATCGACTTGGAAGACACCATTCGACTGCAGTAATTCCTCCCATACTGAATTTGCAAAGGTGTTTCCCAATGACTGAAATAGATTTAATACAGATGGCTCCCACACCTTCACATCAAGAGTCAGTGACCTAACCTGCAACAAACAATTGCACATTATGGAGGAATTATTGTGTTGACCACAGAGCATCTCAAAATCCTGAATAACTCTAATTGGCATTTGCCTTCAGCAGAGCCATAGTTATCAAACAACTTAAATTTATACAAAAATTATAGGCACAAGAGTAAATCGCTAGGTTCCATGCCCGACCATCATAGCTGATAAAACATCGTCAACCATCTTGCATGCATATTCAGTATATCTTAACTTCAAGAACTGAAGCACCAATATCATTGCACAAAATATGGTCTGGTAAATATATGTTGCCTATACCTTAGATATGTGTACACCAAGATTACGGTGAACGCCAGAGCATTCAATGCATACAAGAACACCTAGATTCAAGGACGCCCAATCTGGTTCAGAAGCACCACAATCAGCACATCTGTCATTACCACAGACTTTCCTCAGTACATCGATCGGCTTCTCGTTTTTTGCACCAGCTCTTTGCTGTTGTGCGTTTCTCAAAGGTCGATCTATCTGTAACGAGTTAAATCTCTCTGATGTGTATTCTTCGACTGCTCCATGGTCAAAGTCTGCACTTTCGAATGAACTACTCTCACTCGTGGATCGATGATGACCGCTTCCCATTGGACTAGCAGGTAAACACTGAATGGATGATGGGAAACATTCGATCATCAGAATATGACAAATTACAGATGCTCAACGTGTAACACCTCAGAAAAAAATGTTACCCTTTCAGGAGTCTGAGAACTCAACAGTGAGGCTATCACCCCTGTGATTTTCTCAATCCAATCCATTTGATCCAAGGCACTCTCTGCCTGCACTGACAAGCAAAAGGAACAATTTATATAGATACCAAAAAGTGATCATCAAATACGAGGTACGGGAAAATGCATCTTCTAGCATAAATGAAAAGTGAAGAGGCCAAAAAAACCATAAATCTGTAAGAAAGCAGACCTGCAACGTGTAGTTCTTTGTTGGGGATATTATTCGGAAGCAGAATCTTAAATCTGATTGGTCAGCATCAACTTTTATTGTAGAAGTCAACAAGTTGACAGTGTGATGAGCAACAGATTTCTCGTCATGTACACCACCATGATAATGAGAAGACAACCAACGACTTAGCAATCCAGAACCCAATTCAGAACTATTCCTTTGATTAGAAAGTTGAGTGCTTGAACCCTGCAGTCAATGATATATTCTTTGTGATTTCTAGAGAAAAGGACCGACTACTTTTTATAGAAGTATGTAGTTGAAATATCCGCTCACAGAAGGTTTGCTGCTTCTTTTGCGATAATAGTACAGCATCCCTCGGCTATCAAGAACAAAGAACCTTCTTTTCCAATCACCCCTTAGGTTCGAGGATCGTTTTGAAAGATAGCCTTGTCTAATTGTTTGAACCTGAATGAAATTCCAAGCTTCAGCTAGGCATACAAATAAGATGTAAGAAAATGAAATAGAAATGGCAAGATAGAGAAAGACAGATGAGCGGTAGTTTTAACGTCAATACTCTCTAACCTTTCCTCTTGCAGCAGATTGCATAACAGCTTCTATCATCTTATGTGAACTCCTCCCAATGGCTTGTATTCCATCTCCATTTGGAGATCCTTTCGAACCATTTGAAGACCACCTGCTCTCTCTATCAATCTGTCTTTTATATTCTTGCATCCTCTCATCAAGTGCTGCCTGCTCATAGTTGGATCTCTCTTTCGATTGTTTCGCATAAGTTGAAACCTGCACCAAATAGAATAATTCTAAGTTACAGCTAACTAATGGCAAATAGTCGTATCATGCTCCAAAATTCAAGGGATGAACTAATAAGCACAAATAAATAATATTGCTGCATATGAGAATCGAATCTTTTATGACAGGAAGAGTGACTTAAAGAAGAACAAATAATCTTCAAAAACTTGCATACTCAACAACTAGTTCCACAATCACAAAAAAAGCAAAACTAAGACAAACCTGGTTAATATATGGTTCCATCTGATGCAACAGCTCATATCCCTACACAAACCACAGAGTTAAAGAGTTGGAAAGGAAAGAAGTAATACATTAAGACAATAAGGCACTCTACCTGTTTAAAATAGCGAAGATGAGCAGCCATTGTTTCACTAACTGATTCCAAGAACTCAAACCTTTTCTTTGCTTCAACATTTGAAAGAGCAGTGACCTGGATGGCAATAATTCAAAGTAAGCTTGCATAAATATTAGTGCGACAAAACCGTAATCCGACAATAAAATAATTAAAAGATATAAGGTAAAGGGAAAGAACACCAACCAGACTAAATCGCGCCTGCTCAAAAGTTGACCTAGCATGATGAAGCTCCTGGATACATCCCAGACAATATTAAAACATACAGTTTTGGGCACTGAATGGAGTTACTGATTTAGTTTCATGGAAGAAAAAAAAGAATTGATGGAGTACCTCCTCCAGGACAGTTGCTACATCGCTTCTTGTGCCTTTCCGTAATGACAAAAACTTCTCACGAGCCTGTAGAACTATAATAGATTTACTAACAAAACTCTTGGCATGCGTGCCATAGCCCGTATGGGAAACACTTGAAGCAATTATAATATTCAAAGTTCAAACTACACAATCCCAACTCTTCAAACCAGCAAGATGCCTCCACAGAAGGCATCGGAAGCTACATGCAAAAGCAAGAATGGAGAATCAGTCATGGAACATTACCTGGTCATAGATAAGACTAGCCTTGTCAAAGCGTTTGCGTGCCTCCTGCAAGCTAAAGTCCATTAGTGAAATGATCAAAAACTATATTACAGCAGAGAGTATGAATAAAGATGACTCACAAAAGTTGCAATTAAGCAAGAGATTAATATGTCAAGTATTTATGTTGGAGTACATAAATATTGGGGAGGGAGGGAGTACATAACTTTCAACTAGCATTCAATCAAGCAAGAGATTCACAAGCAAGAAAGAGATGTACGTGGAATAAGCAGATAAAAAACTCTAGGGTAACAAATAACATGTCAGTAAATTTTGATGTACTGAGACTACCAATTAAAGACACCTATATGCCCTACAAGCAAATCATGTGGTTTGTAGTTTTATCAATTTGCATCAGAGGACAACTTAAATCTAGAGTCAAAATCATAGGATACCTTGACGTCATGCAAATCTATATTCACAAATTGCAGCAATCGATCATTTAGCAAGTGTTCAACCTGTACAAGCAAAACGCAACAGTTAGATACATGTTTGCATAATAATTGTCAAACATTTTTAGTTTCACAATCAAATACAATATCATTTGAAGAATGTATGGACATAAAACTTGAAATGGCCATGTCAAAGCTACAGGAAGTACAGCTTAATTTCCTAACAGGATTCCAACAGACTGATCATGCCTTCATTAGTTAATTCATACCTGAGATCGAAGAACTTCTTTGTATGTCCCAATTTCCCTCAATGCAATAGTGAATTTTGTCATAACAGGGCCTACAAGTACCGGAATTCAAAACCAATATCATCAATTTAAATCAAGTTACTAATAGAAGCTCAGTTTCGTCGAGAAAATAAATGGGTGACTTTCATCAATAGGAAAACCAAAAGATACTGTGGAACAAAATCAAGAAATTTGAAAAGCACTTGGGTGCACCAAGAACCATAAGATAGTATATTGATTTAGGTGTTTTAGCATGTGCCATGTGGTACAATGTTGATGCCTCTAACTTAATATGTTAATGTCCACGCTAACAATGCCAATCAAACAACAAAAGCTAAGTGAACACAAAGTCTAAGACTTCACTTAAAGATGGAACAGAAAATAAAGGAAATAACTTGTAGCACTTGTTCATACAACTATCATAAGATTAAACATCAATGGTCCTAAATAAAAGGCATCATCAATATCACCGGAGAATACAAGAAGGGACCAGCCTCAATAGTCATTAAGCATTTCAAGAAATCAACGTCAATAGATACCAAAAGCTATCAGGATGGGAATTCGACAGTTTTCCGCAGATATTTCAGTTCTAAACCATCAATAACTACCAGTCCAACTATTTGATCCAACTCTAGAGCATATGAGTTCACTGAGAAGTTTCAGGAAATCCAGGGAGCAATCATTCATTTATAGAAAAGTTACAGGTAGATATCATCTCATGGATGAGCTAAACAAAAATTACTTGAGCTTTTCCAGATACTGTAATGAAAAAAACGTTAACTAGCATACGAGTGTATTCTAAAAGGTTGACTTTGATGATAAAAGTGCTATGCTGGCCTCTTGACTTCCATATGCTTGTCAACACAGAGGATGAAAGAAACCAATATTGTTGTGTGATGAAGATAAATATAAATGCATGACATCTGTAATCTAACTATATCGCAAAAGGTGAAAATTTAGAACATTTGTTAATACCTCCAAAGGCAACACTAATCGGATCATTGTGACCTCCGCCAAAGGTTTCCAATGCACTAGCAAATGCTATGTCTCCATCATATCCCTCACCGAGTCCTTCACTGCAAGCAGAAAAAGACACTTGAAACTTTAGACTCCATATCATCGGCAGACAACAGGTAAATTTAGTTTTCCAGCAACGACACGTATAGGAGAATAGTGCAGCTCATTAGAACAGTGGAGCACCTTGCTCCATATTTATAAGCTATCGTGATATTTTAAAAAGAAGAGAAAGACTGCAGCAGGAGTAGCTTCAAGTTAGAAATTGTAGATTATCAACTAATGGCAAAAAAGAATGCGGAAAATAATGGAGAATCTTCAAAAATAAGAGAACATAGCCTGCTAAACACTTTTCTTTTCATACCGTAGATGACAATCAGAGCATAGAATAAATTTCAGTAATTTTTCTATGGCGCGAATCACACCAGTCCACTCAGATACTAATTTACATCAGCACAAGTTAGTCAAACACTTAGAAGTTACACCGGATTGGCTGCTTTAGGCACCACGAACAATTGACGAATTGAAACCAAACAAATAATACGAGTACTAAAGTCTAACACTCATGTGCAACTTAACAAAAATAAACTTGCACACAGTCCATAACTAACTTTGAGTGAAAACCATTTGCTGACATGTAAAACCATGAATTGTGAGACAGAGAGGAGGGGACATGAAAGTATCATGACGCAGAAATTGAAGCTTAACAATATTGTTCTCACGTGTATTTTCGACATCCTTTGCAAAACCTCAAACATCTTTCCCCCAAGGAGTCAGCACTTTCCTCCAAGGTCTGTATCTGTTCACCAAGAAAGCAAAGATTCAGAACTAACTTAGGATGAAAAAAGCAAAATATCAAAGGGTTTGAACAAGCAAAGGCAGAAGGAATTAATTTGAATTTTTAACACAACAGTAGGTGTCATGTCTGAGAAGTAAGACCGTTATATAAATCTACTACAGATGATCTCGAATTTACTGAAGCAACACATAAGCTTTCAAGGACCAGCATAGTCTCAGACTCTCAAAAACAGGATAATATTTGCTTTCTTAGAAATGCGTGTAGCAGCAAACCAGTTCTAGTATAATCTTTAAACATGAAGAGTTAAGAGCAGTTCACATTCCGATGGAAGTCCCATTACTTCATTTATCATCAGGGAGAACATAACAACTCTTAAGGCAAGCATCGTCACAAAAAATGCTCTTCAAGAATGCAGCAACAAGAAAAAATTCACAATTCCTGGACTTCCTTACTTTCCCTGAATGAGGACGATGAAAAATTGAAGCCCGAAAAGGGAGCAGAAGAAAAGAAAAGAAAAGAGTACGTGTATAAAATTGGCCAAGTTCCATCAATGTTCAAGAAAATTGAATTTACTGTCACTTTACGATTCCATACAGCAGGTACCAGCCATAATTACTGAGGGGAGCAAAAAACGAATCCAACATATCTTCAATAATTTTAAGACATGAGCAAAGCCTAAATATTTTTACAGAAAATTCTGTTAAAATACAGAGGATCACAGCTTTCAAAGATTGGACTAATCAGTTAAAAGCTAACACAGCAATTTCAAACAATTTTCCATTACCAGAAATCAAGAAATACTGGGCAAAAGAAACCATCATTTCAGTTCTGAGCAGCCATAAAAAGAGATTACAATCAAATCAAATCATCATCAGGCCAAGAAAAGTTTCACAACCAGTGGCAAATACTAACTCAATCCTGCTTAATTGCAGCAAAAATAGTTGAAAGGAAAAGTTAAAAAATGAATATTATAAAAGTAAAAAATCCAACCTGCTTACGAAACATAGGGGAGTCATCAAGCTTAGCAAAATGCATGTTTCCACACCCAATTATTCAGCAATTTTCTTCCTCTTTTGGTTCCAGATAAAGATTAATTTCACCAGACTTCCATTGACTGTTAATGACAGGATCTTTCTCTCTCCTCAAGCTCAAACCATTACTAGAATAACTATCATTTTCTGCCCGATCTCAGAACGTCACTGATCCAACTCTACCTTCAAATCTCAGCTCCAAAGAGAACACAAGAAAATAATAATAAAATTAAAAAAAAAAAAAAAAAAGTAATCTTTAGAAATGGGTTTGTTCTAAAATTACTTTTTCTTGAAAAACAAAATGTGGGTTATTCTTCCCCAATTTAGCACTTTTTCTATGGAGAGACTAAAGTGGATTGATAGTATGGAAATTAAAATTGTGTTGGTACAAAACCCTAGAGGAGAGGAGCAAGGAGGAACCCAAACCCTAGGGGTAAGGAAAGTGAAGGAGAGTGAGAGTGGAGAGACCAAGTGAGATAAAGAGATTATCTGTGTCTGTTAATGGAGAAATCTTGGGAATTGATGAATGTTTTGTTGAAGAATCAAGAAAGGAGTGTGCCCCTTTTTTTCTAAAGTATAATAATTAGATGGATTAATTTCATTTTCAGTAATATTTGGAGAACTGTATTCTTAGTTGTTTTTCTCACAATAGTATACTCCTACTTCGTATGGTTATAATTATGAGCAAGGTTTAGAAAGTGGGAGCTGAAAATTGTTGTTTTCTTTCTTCTTTTTTTTTGAAGAGAAAATTGTTGTTTTTGTTTGAGATAAATAAAGGAAAGTGTGTGTTTTAAGAAAGGAAGAAAAGCACAGGACAATGGGCAGATACTTTTGAAATAGGAGTACACACACAGCACAGACTTCTTCAGATTTATTTTTTTATTTGTTTTCCTTTTTCTTTTCACTAAATCTATTTCTAGTATGTGTCTCATAATTTTGCATCTAATCATTCTAATATTTAAATTTCAATATTTTTTCTACGTAAAAGTAAATAATTCAGTCAGTATATTAAAATAAATAAATAAATAAAAGAAGAAGAAGAAGAAGTAGATATCAAGAATTTCTCTCTATCTCTCTCTTGCATAGTTTTTCTGGTGCTGGCCCACTATTCTTTAAATTAAATATTCCACGAAAAGGAATTATTTTCGGCATATTCAATAAGAAATACCTTCTCTTGTAAAGTTAATATTCAAAGAATCAAAAACAGTCGATCTTCTTCCTGAATTTAATTAGGAATTTTATAAGTTTTTTTCATGACATGAGTATAAGAGTATGAATTTTAGAAACTTCTATAATTCATCTGAATCATGAGAAATGAAAGGTCCACTAAATGCGTTTTTCTTCTTTCTTTTGTTTGGAATTTTGTAATTGTTTGGTTGTAGTTCTTTCTCTTGCAATAATATTAGGATTTTGTTGGGATGAGACATTAATGTTAGGGTAAGTGTTGGATAGTCCAATATGTAACCACATTCATTCTTATTGTCCTTGATGACAAAGTCATTGTCTTCCATTAATATATGACTTTAATTTGACTCTTTCTTTCCCTTTTTCCCCTTCTCCTAATTATTGGATAGCAAGAGCCAATATTTATCTCCACCCCACTTGCCAAAAATGTCAATCAAATCTTATACTACTTGTTCAGTCTCACTATATTACTCCCAAATATTTTTGAGACGGCATTTTAGGAGAACTTATTTAAAGGAAAAAAATATAATGCCTAGCATTTTAATGCAGATTTCATTCTTTTCAAAGTTTAGAACATCGAAGATTCATAAAAACATAATAATTAATCTTAAACAAAAGATAGTATCGAGACATTTAATTTGATATAAAAATCGTAAAAGTCGAGAAATAAATGAGAAAATTATGATAATTCAATTTTTTTGATTTAAATTATATTGAAATACGTGCAGAGTTAGTATAAATGACAGTGGATAAATATTTTCATTTTAAGAAATGAGACTAATATACGAGACAAATCAAATAAGAAAGGACTTAATATAATGGGATATGGTGAGTATAAAGTAGTAATAATATACCCATTTCCATCCGTTGTAGCCTATTTAAGACATTCGTCGAATATATGTAAAATATAAAATAAATGAATTGAAATAGTTTAAATAGAATGAAATAAAGAGAGTATTATTTAAATACCGGAAAAACATACGAATTTTCCTTTAGTGTCCATATTAAACAAGACTAAAAGCATACAAATGAGTTGCAAAATAGCATAATTTTGATAGTACTATAATTAGACTAATTGAAACCGGTGAGAGGAAAAAAAAAAAATATATATATATATATATATATATATATATATATATATACTCCTTCCTTCTTTTTTTTAAGTGTCTCGTTTGGTTTTTATCTTTGTTTATTTTTAAGTGTTTCATTTCAAAAATTTGATGATGAAATATTTATATTTTTTTCCATTTTATTCTCATATTAAAGAGAAATATAAATGAGCATAAATGTTAAAATGCAAATTTATACACTTTCTTGATATTTGTTATCTTGTGACATGAAACACTTAAAAAAAAGGGAGTAAACTTTAAAAAAGAAAAAAAAAAGAGGGAGTAAAAAGTACGTAGTAACTAGTAACGGTCCAAACACCAAGTGCATGAAATCAAGAATTGCTCCAGCCAATTAACTCATGAAAACATTGACAATTTGTGCACCATCAAGTGTTTTGGAAATTCGATGCTAAGATCATACCATAAACTATAACTAATTGTGTGATTAATTTTAAAATCAAATCATATTCTAATACAAGCATCATTAAGTATAAATATTTAAAAGCTGAATTTTGGGCCACACACGCCCTTAATGAGTTGGGAGTAAGAAAGGTTTCACTAATTTATAGGACCAATTTAGTGATTGCATCATGTATGGACCATACTATGTGGCACAAGATACATTATGCAAGTGTTAGTTATTAATTTTTAAAATAAAAAATAATAATAATTGGATTAATTAGTAGTTAATTAGATTAGTGGACAGCCACTGGGGGCAGGGGAAGCATATCTAGCTTTACAAATATTTTCTGCAGTTTTGTCAAAGAGCAATTGAAAAATCAATAATAATAAAATAAAATTGGAGGGGTGGCACTATCACTTTCCTTGCACTATAATATTGTAATTCTTTTATAAAAATAAAACAAGAATTAAATCAAGAATAATTCTAAAATTCCAGATCAAATGAAAAAGTGAAAAGAAGGGTAGTGAAGATGACAACTTTAACAGCAACTATGGCCTAGCCTTTGTTTACTTTTTGACTACTTGCAATTTCTTTTTCTTTCTTTTTATCCTTTTTTTTTTTCCTTTTTTCATATATTATTATCCCTCTCGTACATTAAGTTGCAAAATCTTTTTTTATCTTTTTTTTTTTGCGGTGAGAAAATACATCCACCGCTAAAAGAAAGGGATGAAATTAAAACATAATCATCGTATATACATAGTTAAATTTATTTATAAATTTGTAATATACAGTATATGTTATGTTTTGATTAAGAGAAGCATACCTACATGCAATTATGATGTCATCTAATACAATAGTATTGTACTCCATTTGATAAGTTCATGGCACAAATTATTTTTATTCCCGGAGATACTAAAACTATAATAGAAAAAATAATATTCTTTTAGCAATATTGTTCATACCATCATTTTCAACCTTCAAATATAAAACTTGATTATCAATCAATCAATATGGTTAACGAATATGTTCCGTACTTTAAATTGATACAATCAACTCTAAAATAGCAACGATTAAAATCGAATATTCGTCCCAAATCAATAGAGTGGCGCGGGACTATAAATTAATTCACATTAAGATACTTTTCAAGTTTCCTTTCCTAAAAAATAAAATAAAATAACGTTAATGTGCATAGAATATGCAAAACGGAAAACTAATTCATACCGTTTCTTACTTCTTCTTTTTTACTATTACAAAAACTAGTGTAGTGCCCGTCAAAATTCGACGGGAAGCACTAAATGTTTCAATTTTAAGTAAAAATAAAAAATAATATTATTATTCATATCAAAATGAAAGTTTTGCTGCAATTTTAAGAAAATAAGTTAGAAAGATGTAGTAGTATTTTTTTTAAATATTTATACCAAATTATAAAATTACTATAATTAATTTTTTAATTTTTAATGTCATGTCTCCTACTGTTTGAGTCGTTGTTGTGGGGGCTGAAAATGTTGTTCGATTTTTGACTTAATATATCAACAATCGTTAGCTTATATAGGTAAATCAAAACAATTTTTTTTTTCTTCAAAATTTAATCTTAATTACTATCAAATTATTTAAACATTTAGGGTGTGTTTGGTAAAGAAGATGAACCAAGATGAACCAAGATGAGAGAGATCATCTTGGTTCATCTCACTGTTTGGTAACCAACTAAAATAAACTGGAGGGCCCGAGATGAATACAAGGCCCGTTGATATTTCACTGTTCCGTCTTGTTTAGTCATCTCACGTTTTTGGTCGGATGAGGTGAACTCATTAAAACAGTAACACAATACTTTCTCTCTCTTACCATTTTACCCTTATGTATTTATACGATTTTAAATAATAATAATAATAATAATAATAATAATAATAATAATAATGTAATAAAATAATAATAATAATAAATAAATAAATAATAACAATAATAGTAATAATAATAATAATAATAAATCAATAATAATAATGTAATAAAATAATAATAATAGTAATAGTAATAGTAATAGTAATAGTAATAATAATAAATAATATCAATAA
This sequence comes from Mentha longifolia, assembly GCA_001642375.2. Taxonomy (NCBI): domain Eukaryota; kingdom Viridiplantae; phylum Streptophyta; class Magnoliopsida; order Lamiales; family Lamiaceae; genus Mentha; species Mentha longifolia. Next base: position 17,831,891 of record CM038121.1, read on the forward strand.
TAGTAGTAATAATAATAATAATAATAATAATAATAATAATAATAATAATAAATATTAATAATTTAATAAAATAATAATAATAATAATAATAATAATAATAGTAATAGTAACAATTATAATAATAGTAATAATAATAATAAATAATAATAATAATTTAAGAATAATAATAGTAATAATTATAATAATAACAAGAATAATAATAATAATAATAAATATAATAATAATAATAATAAATAATAACAATAATAGTAATAATTATAATAATAACAAGAATAATAAAAATAATAACTCAACAATATAATAATAATAATAATAATAATAATAATAATAATAATAAATATATTAATAATAATAATAAATAATAACAATAATAGTAATAATTATAATAATAACAAGAATAATAAAAATAATAACTCAACAATATAATAATAATACAGAGTAATAAATAATAAATAATAAAGGGTACTATTTAATCTCAACGATAAAAAGTGAAATCGGTAGGGGTATTTAATAAGGGTAAAATAGTCAATTTAAATTTTAATCTAGAGTTTTGCAATTTGTACCAAACACAATATGATATCATCCGGGTCTGAATTTTTTGCTACCAAATGGTGAGATAAATGATTCATCTTGACACTATTCATATGAGTCATCTTGAGATGAATCATCATTCTTCATCTTGAGATGATTACCAAACGCAGCCTTAGGCTCTGTTTGATAGATAGGATAAAGCTAGATAAATGTAATAATCATGGGTTAACTGAGTGTTTGGTAGTTAAGTTGCCTTTTCTCGGGGGCCCAAGATTAGGGAATGGCCCGTGCTTATTCCACTGTTATCTTACCACAATTTATCCAGCCTCCTCCTTAGGATTAAATATCCCAACAGGAACAGTAACTTAGATAACAAATGCAATTTCCCTTTTGCCCTTAGTTATTTCAATTGCGTCACAATTAATTTTCCTTTCTCCCTCTTTCTTCATTAAATTAATTCAATTTTGATTTCATATTATTGATATATACATAAATATACATACACTCGTATTGACCGTTTAAAGGAAACATATCTAAGTTATTGTAACTACCTTATCGATATTTAAAAAACAACCCACCATAATATATTTTTTATGAGAATTATTAATGTTGTAATTTTTTTTTTGTTTATGATAATATTTTTGATTTGATAATGCTCGAGTTCTTGGGATGTAATCAAAATTGACTCGATATATTGAGTTGATTTATATAAATGATATAACATCAGATTAGATCACAAAATTAAAAATTAAAAAAAAATTACAAAGTATAAAATAAAATAAAAAAGATTACAAGAAATATAAAAAATAGATAATATTAAAAATAGTAAATTACAAAAACAAAAATAGGGAATTATTAGATTTTGTATTAGATAAAAAAAAAATATATATATATAAGGTTATTATTGTAAATTTACAATTTAATCTTGAGTTTTGGCTTTGATACTAAACACCCATTTAACTTATCTTACTTTTTAGTCTTACCTGTCAAACACAAATATAAATTACTTATCTCACTTTCTATTCATACAAACAATCTCATGTTTATTAATCTTATCTAATCCTAACTTTTTACCAAACACAACCTTATTAGTTTTAACTTCTATAGTCTCTCAAAAATAAATAAGGAGAATTATTAGTTTTAAATAGTTGTACCCGGTTTGTGTGTCAAGCCCGTCCATTTTTCATTGTATAAAAAATAAAAAATAAAAATAAATAAAAAAAGGTGAGAAGGGGTAGTATTTCTATGGTAATTGCGTTTATGTTGAATGTCAAGCTATTCATTATTCATTGTAGAAATATTAAATAGGTGGATGATAGCATTTTCCAACTCGTTGGTATTTGTTAATATGAGGTTGATAATATTTCTCGTGAATGTTGAGTTGTCCGTTATTCGATGTTATACAAAAATAAGAAAGAAAAATGGAATATTATAGTTGAATTATATAAGAAAAAATAAGTCAATAAAATACATACTTCTCGTTTAATTTCAATAGCTTTGAATGTTTCGTTATTCACGATAATAGAAAAAAAAATAGGTTAATGAGGGTAGTACTCATTCAATTTTTTTTGTTAATGCGCCCGTGGTATATGTAGTACTAATGATGGATATTTTCTGACAATAATCACTTTATATCATAATTTTTAAGTAAATTTAATATATTTAGTTGTTTAAAAATAATAGTATTGTAGCAATATATTCGGAAAAAAAAAATCAGTATTAGATCATACTCCATTTGACAAAGATTTCTGGATGAGTTGGGCTTCTTTTGTACTCCCTACGTCTCATTTCAATAGTCTCATTTTATTATTTTATACATCACATATATTCAATGTATGTGACCTCACATGTGGGACAGATGAGTATCTAACATCACTTATTGTTCAGCTCGTCACAATAGAATAATAGATCACAGGTTGTTAGAATTTATAATAGAGGGTAAGAATTGATTACATTTCTCAAGTAGTTGTGCAAATATTTGATTATCAAATCACCCGTTATTCAATATGGATTAAGCAAATTTAGTATTTCTTGAATAGTTCTACTCGATTTGAATGTCAAGCCACCTGAAGGGTTCGATTTAAATGTTAAGCAGCCCATTTTTCGATATAATTTATTGGAATTTCTTGGGTAGTTTATTTTCAATGTTGTCATTAGGTAACACACTATCATCTTATATCATGTTTTAACTAAATGATCCACCACTATTATCCAAAATAAATTAAAATTATCTATGTGCATGTGACAATTGTTGAGGCAATCCTCCACCAAATTAAGAAGTTGAAGCCTATTGCTACAACCGAAACTTCCTAGTTAGAGAGATGGAAAACGTGATCTGCTCACGAGCTGGAAGTGAATTCTGATCATTTGTTGAAGTTTCTTTTGTGTAGATCTATAGTAGTAGTATTATTTTAGACAAAATACTTGAATTATTGAATAATAAGTAGAATAATGAGAATTTAGGAAAAAATAACAAAAAATTTATGTCACAATTTTTAAATAAAATAACTATAATTACTATTAGAAAATGATAGAATTTCACAAATATATTAAATATATATATATATTAGCATTATATTATGTTTGAAAAAATACGTATCAATGAAATTATGAGAGGCAATGTCAAGTCACTCGTTGTTCACAGTAGTAAAAAAATAGGTGAATTAATGAGGGTATCATTTTTTGGGTACATATTTTTTATGTCAACACACTCGTTGTACATGTAATAGAAGGAGCTTGGGTAATTTCATTTTAACTATCAAGCAACTCGTTAGCTCGATGTATTAAGAAAATATGCCAAGATGAGGTAGCATTTTCTCGGTTACTTATGCATATTTTAAATGTTGGATCACTCGGTAGACTCAATTAGCTAAATTTGTTGTGAAAAATTACTACTGGAACGATAATGAATAAAAATATTTATAAAAAAAAGAAAATTAACTAAGATATGTGCACATTGCCGTTAACTGCAGTAGCTAAATCCTAATAATAGGGGGGGGGGGGGGGGTGGAATTAAATAAGATGTTTGGTTTATAATGTTTGTCTTATGAAAAATTTATATTCAAATTTGCGGAATCATTATGTGGATATAATTCTAGATTTGTTTATTTTAATCCTAATATAATATGGAAATTTAAGATATGTATAAATATGGAGATATATTATTATAATATGGTACATATATATTATATATTGATTAAATTATTGGTTAATAGGCAAAATTATGAGAATTTAAGAAATAATCAAGAAAAATCATGGTTGATCGACCTTTATTTTGCTATTATATATATATATATATATTAACATATTATTAACAAGCAAGGTAAATTAATAAGAAAAATGGGTATGCGAAATCGCCGAAATGCCCGACATACATGAGAGTTTAAACCTATCGTTTAAACATACAAAAAGTAACCGAGACAAGGTTACTTTGGATTTAAATACCACTCTCTAAAGGACTTATTATGAATAAATTTGTTCATCGCCAAACACCAATTCCACCGTCTCCCTTTGATTTCTTCGTATAATTTTATTTTTGTTTCAATTCTCTTCCTCGAACAGCACCTTATTCCTCTACTTCCAAAAAACCCAAACTACGCACACCCAAGCATTGGTGGAAAAATCTCCTTCCATAAACACCACGCAAAATGCCCAAACTGTGGATGAATGATCCTTCACCCGGTTCGGAGATACCATTGAGATTTTGCACCAATTTTAGAACTCATTCCATATCGATTCTGCCAACTAAAAGATGATCAGCAGTCTCCAACACTTACTTGTCCACAGGCCACACATTTGGCGTCGCCTCTGATCCAATTACCTTTCTCCGAAGTAAGTTTGATTTTGTGAGTAATTTGTCCCACAACAATCTCAATGCCGCTTCTTACTCAGGGTTATTTTAGTTTATTATTTTGTAATATGAATGTCATTTTATTTTTCAAATAATTTTAACCTTTCAAAATACTTACTTATTAAGTTATGATGCCTTCCGAATTTTGGCGTTGTATAACTGGCCGAACTCGACATTGAAATGAATTGGATTCACCAAACGATCATGCAAGATGGAGCATCAAATTTAAATTCATTTCAACAACAAACTATAAGTCGAAAAAAATTGAGAATATCTAATCATTTAAATAAATTTACAAATTAAGAAAAATAAGAAAGTTCGGGTCATCTCAAAGATTAAATGAAATTCAAGCTACAAATCGAAAAATGATCAAATTCCAGGTCATAAATTATATTAAAAAAAACTTTTTATTTACACATACCCAATTACACATGTAATAATTAGTTTTTCCTTTTTCCAACTAAAAATAATAGGAAAATGAAACGATGGATATCGAGCTTAAGAAGCAAATCCCATAATTTTCAAGCATTTTGTGAGAATAAATTTAGATTATTCTTTTCACACAATTCTAACTCAAAAAAGGACAAGTTTAAATTCAAAAGGAACACGAAATCTATTTTGAAAAATAAAAAATAAAAATACATTTATCGGATTTCCAAAAGCATCGACATAAAAAGTCGTCCTCATTATACATACTACTATAACCTTCGGCCCCATGTAAAATTTTAGTTGAATGCTAAAAAGTTTTTTGTTTTCCAAAAGGAGTATAAATTTTAAACTCAGCATATTTTTCACAATTTAATACGAAAAATACAATTCAATATTTTCTTGATAATACTAGTATTTTGAAATGATGATGACCTAGAAGATTGCAAAACAAGGAACAAATTGCCACGTGAGATACATCGATTGCCAACGGAGAAACCCAAAAAACAATAATTAAAAGGGGAAAAAATAGGTGTCGCATGTAATTAAAAAAATTGAAGCGGTGTATAAAAGGAAGATGGAATTTTGAAATTGAAAATAAATAGTACTCCTATTAAATAAAAAAAATAAAAAATAAAAAAGGAGAAAGAGAAAGAGAAAGCAAAAGGAGAGAGATGGGGACGCTTCACAACTAGTAGTACAATACACCCAAGTCCAGACATTTTCATGCTTTTCCAATTCTTTTTTATTCATTTTCTTTTTGGGATTAATTGTCTTAAGATAATATTGCAAACTCAGCTCCACTTAAAACTATGTGATTGAAATATAAGTGCAAGAATTGTCTGTTCTTCAACATCTCAAATTGGAGAATAGTGGCAAAATTTATGTGCCTTTTTTTTTCAATAAAGACATCAATTTACAACACTTGATGGTTTGGTTTGGTTTGTTTGGTTTTGTTTTCGCTTTGTTACAATGGCAATGCAATGTTTATAATAGCAATGTTCCATTCACGACGAAGCGCAACACAATTGGTAAAGAAACAATTTAATCTTCGGCTTATTAGACGAAGATTCAAGTCATCTCGAGCGCGAGGGTGTATATTGCATTGTACTTAAAAAAAAATTAAAAAGTTATAAACGAAATCAAGGTCAGTTGGAATCCCTGGCGTTTATTCATTGTAAATTGATTTTCTCCTTGAGAAATGTTTAAAGATTGTTCCAAAAACTGCTACTATCCCCAAAGCCCCTCCCTTACTACTAGTATTATTTCTATTTGCAATCATAATCCATAAATAACGCAAAATCACCTCCCAGGAAAATTTATTCTCAAAAAAAAAAAAAAAAAAAAAAAAACTCCACAATTTTCTTCATTATCTCTCCTATTGATCAGCGAAAAAAGCAAGAGAACATAAAGAGTAGTAAAAAGAATGGATGAATGTACTGTAAACCATGATCTATTTAGATATAAAGAAAAGAAAAAATCAAGTATTTTAAGACTATATTCATACCTTCAAATTGAAATAAACTTGAAATTACTCATTAAACCAGAAGAGCATCGATATTGCGTTTTCCTTCTGGCCCTTTTGTGTACCACGAAGAAACGTATTCCCCATAAACCACAGGGCGATATTTAGGCGGCTCTAAAGCTGGAGATATCAGCTTCGTTTTCGAAGGGTCGTGGAACGTGGCGATAGAAAGCCGTGCTTTCTTTGCATTAGTGATAGCCCGATGCACAGAACTCTTATACTGTCCATTTGTTATCACCTGAAAGTAAAGACAGTTGTTAACAATATGTTTTGCGACTAATGGGTAATAAGATTATCGATGCTTATTAAGAGTACAAGCGTTCCTCCTAAATCTCTTAAATCGACGTATCAAACAAATGAGGACTTCTGGGATGTATACATTAGTGTTCCTCAACTTTCTATACTAGTTTGCCAAGTATCAAAGCCTATAAACTATATAACTGATTCGATCGAATGCAGGTTCTCACACCAAGACATCTCAAACAGAAAATCGCCTAGAGTAATCATAAATCAAGATGAAAACTACACACTAGCACTTGATGATAGATAGAGCGGTTTATGCATTATCACAAACTAGAAACAATTTTCAATTTCATCAATGCTTCCTCATTATTATCACTTCAAAAAACCATGAAACATTCGAAGTTGATAAAATATCAGCGCACAAAAAAGAAGGTATGCTTAGTCGACTCATACCTCAGTTTGATCAGCCAAGATCACAAATATAGCATCACATAATGGATTCACCAATACCCATTTTCCGTCCTTCAAAACCTCGAGCCCTCCCACATCATCTTGGATGAGAAGTGTAACGGCCCCCATATCAGAATGCGATTGCAAGCCAAGAGTAAGCTCAGGCTGTGGGCAAGGAGGGTAATAGCTCACGGTAATATTCTGATAGAATTCACCAACAGAATCTTTGATGCACGAAGGCGGAAGCCCTAAGCTTTCCGAGATCAAAGATAGTAACTTTTCAGCAAGGGCATTCATTCGATCACTATACTCTACTACAATTTTTCTGCCACACACATACGTATATATATGGAATTAAACCAACCATTATCAAGAAAAGAGGCACTATAACTGGTATACAACAATGTAAGGGAAGAACATTCACCGATAATCGGGAGAAAAGTGGGGCCACTTAGACGGATTTCTTCGGGATAGGGGCAAAGAATGGTGATCATAGTAATCTCTCCAATCTAAAACTGTATCATTAGATGCTACCAGCATTCGGCTTCCATACCCCTCGGAAGCAGGGGAACTAGGGTCACATGCATAGCTTAGCTTTTGATCCATAGTGCAATCCTCAAAAAAGGCGCGACTCAATCTCCTAAATTCTCCCAACAATTCAAGAGGAACACCATGGTTGATCACATGGAATGCCCCCCAATACCTGCAGGCACTTCCCAATTGTTCGTGGATCGAGTTTCCACTGCTGAGGTCGACAATAGGCGGAGATGGCTCGTTATTATCATTTCTAAATTCGATAACCCGTTGAGGTCTAGTCTCGTGTGGCTGGACGTATTGAGGTGGGACTGCCTCTTTATCAACCAAGGATTGAACCCTAATTTGAGTACCCATAGCTTCCATAACTGTGCAAATTAAATATCAAGCCCCGAAACAAGATGAAACTGATCTCACATTCAATACACAAATGTTCTTCAACAACAGAATAATTGAATGCTACATCAATTTAGCCGTCAACTTTTTTTCATTCGATAAATCCATAGGTTTTCCAAGTACATCATAACAACTATCAACTAGGATTTGCAGTGAAGCAGAATAAAAGAGTAGAAGCTAGTATTTCATTCAATAATGGCAATCACCTCAAAACTAATGGCAAAGACAAAGACAACTAAAGCAATCAAAGCAACACGACGAAAATGGATTAGCACAAATTAATTATACACAAAAGAGCTGAGGCATATAAAATCAAATACAATAGGAAGATATATTATAATCATACTCAAAATTCCCAGAAACTTTGAGAAAAAAAATCAAGAATCACGCCGAATGCAAAACTCCTATAGAAATATTTCCAAAGATCAAGCGAGAAGCAGTAAAAAAAATGAAGCAGGTACTGAAATAATGAACAGAAATCCGAACCAAATTACTGATTACGCAGAGGTGGAGAGATTCGACGATGAATAATGAGAGAGAGAGAGAGAAAGAGAAAGAGGTAAAAACAGAAATCCGCTTCTATAAGTCGTGGCACCTCAGCAGTTTCCTTTACTGCCTTTTGGCGACTCTCAAAATAATGCATTACAATTCAAAAGGTCGAAAATAAGATAATTCGAACGAAAGAAAATTAAAAATAGTGGATAATTACTGTTTATTACAGACTATACAGTACATACACTTTCGATAAGTTTTAAAATTTAAATTCATAAACATAATCTTTCGATTTTTATTTCATTTTGCGCATTAAATCAATTTAGATGAAGAATGGAAGATGATGTCGCCGATTAAACTGACGTCAAAACGATATTGTTTTGGCTAACATAAAATTCAAAATAAAATAAAATTTCAAGATAATATCGTTTTTATTGTTGACTCCATTTATATTTGTCACATTAAAATCAGATAAAATCTAAAATGTACATCTTTAAATTCAATTTTTTTATTTTAAAGCTCATGATAAAAACCGTAATTTGTTGAAAGTTCGTTGTTATCGTCTCAATTCAATTGTCTCTATTGCCATTTTGGGTTGTCCTAATTCAATTGTCTCCTTTCTAAAAATAGCAAAAATTAGCCCAATTAATCATCTCATCATCCTCTCACATTTCAGCACGTATCCCAATATAATTTATATTTTAAAAGTTCAAACTATCGTAACTTGCTCATTTGTTATCTGATTTTTATGATTTTTATATCAAATTAAAGGTCTTGAAACGATCTTTCATTTAACATCCTACATGAATATATTTTTATGCATCTATGATGCTCTATTTTAAAATAATGAAATTTGCATTAACATATCAAATAATACACTTTATCTCTAAACAGACTTTCCCAAAATCCCGCACCGAAAAGAAAATGGACAATTGAATTGGGACGGAGGGAGTAGTTTATTGTACTACCAATATAAAAATCGGCAATAAGGGAATTCGAAGGGAATGAAATTAAAAAGTAATACAATAGTATTTAAATTTATTGGTGAAATTAAGTAAATCGTCAAAACCTATATACGTGTGATAAATCCATGAAATCTTGTATTCTCTCCGTCACATACATAACGTCTTTGTTACTTTTGACAAAATCTTGTACTCTCTCCAGTCATATACATAATGTCTTTATTACTTTTGACAATAATTTTATATTCTCTTTTTGATCTTTCCTTAATTCTCGTATCCAAATCTTTGAGATGAAAAAAGTATAGTATAAATTTTTTTTAAAGAAAAAACAGCCCAAATCTATGGGATCAAAGAAGTACTATAATATTATAGCAAAAAAAAAAAAGAAGCCATGATGCTCTATGGGAATTTCAATAAATTTACAATTTGTTAATTGAGCCTGGCACTTGTAGTAAAAAGTAGAAAAAAACTCTCGATTGATGAATAGAAAAAAATCACATCAGTTACTACAAGTAGTAAAAAAGTAGGGAAAAAAAGAGCTTTATTGATGAATAGTTGAAGTAAAAAAACCTTGAAACGTATAATAGTAATAGTATATAGCAGAAGAAAAACAATTCTGTACAGCTACTGAAAAAATAATAGATCTATAATTTGTCTGCAATTCTTCCAAGTGCATCAGCAAGCTTATTCAGGACTGTAATGAAGCTATTAACATGCCCGTTTCGCTGCTCTCGATCCAGCTCCAGATGACTGTTCTGTGCTTCTAATTGGGAGCTTAGAATTCGCCCGTTTCTTTCCAAGGCTCCGATCAGCTGATGTTGAAGAACCTCCTCCGTCTCCCCCTCCTCTCCATCACTTGCACGTCGCTTTCTTTTCCTTCCTTCTTCGCCCTTCCCAGTCTCGCCTTCGGATGCTTTCTCTGTGTTTGTGTCTGAACGAATACCTACACAACCACAACAATCATCAATACTTCGTCTAATTTTTCTCAACATCAGGCATAATGATAACCAAAAAGAAAGGTGTAATCTATCCTTCTCTGAAAAGAGCAGAAGAAAGCTTACAGCAATGATTACAACACAACGGTTTAAGATAAGCAACCATATACTCCTCTAAAGCTCACAAAACTATATACATACACCACTTCAAATTCAATAACCACCACCTTCCTATAAGATTTCCTGATGAAAGATTAGATTACACTGGCCATCGAATTTATGGGCTGAATTGATTGATCATTTCATCACAAGGGTAAACAGAAGAAGAAGAAGAAGAAGAAGAAGAAGAAGTAGTCATTTTGAATCAAATCAATAGCAAAAGCTCAAATAACAACGAAAAAAGTGGCTTTATAGCATCTTTCTAGCTGGTCTATGGATCCATTTATGCTTGCTTTGCAGTTCATTTGAGCACAAGAAATAGAGGATAGTTATCTAAACTTTAGAGGCTGCCATTCTATTTATCTACACTTGAAAGTTCGAAACGAAAAGTAACACTTGGCTGTATATGATTACTATCAAACTAGCTGTTAATGCAGAAGACAGCACAGTTACTTATACACAGTAAGTCAAAGTTGTGAAGATATCCATTGTTCATAAAGCCTAATTATATACAAAAATATGATTAAACAAAATCTCAAATCCACCTTCCAAGAAAACCAAATTAAGCACCCATTTCGACAGTTTTTTGTTTTTTCGTTTATATTCATTTTTGGTTTGGGGGTTGGGGGATAAGAACAACAGTTCCAATCCAAAAGAAACATTCATACAAATGAGAATAGCTTCTATACATGGTCCAAGAGTTGAGCACAGCAAAGCAATCTTACTAATGCAAGAAACAATGGTAATGAGGTATTATCGGGATATGATTTCTAAGAGTGAGGAGAAAGTACCTCGACCGGGGGATTCTTGAGGAAATGATCGACACTGCTTCTCTGCAACTTCAGGAAACAGAGACGAGGATCAACCATCGATAAACAAAAAGTCGACTGTATATTCAATTTGTACTTGGGATTACCACTTAGTTTAGAATGCTTATCATGCTGATCCACATAAATATCTCCACAAAATATTGCAAACAACGACTGATTTTCTCAGAATGAGTTGGAAGTGTTTATAGAAGTGAAGAAACAAGAAAAGAGAAGTAGAGAAAACTGTCAAAATAGAGAGCAACTACATTTCTTATTTTTTGTTTGAAGTATATGTGCATAATAAATCTTTTACAGTACATGCAAACAACACCATAGTCCATAGAGAGATTTCAACTATTCCTTCTACACATTTTTTGCACATGCTATAATCTGCAGCAATCATGGATATGGAATCCAGTATGAACAGTATTAATCCATCCATAAATCAATAATCTGCAAGACTACATGAACAATTCAAGGCAAAAAAATAAAAAACAAAGCAAAATTGGCAGTAGTAATTACCTGAAATCGGCGTCGGGGCAGGTATATGCTTCGCCGGAGTTTCCCTGCTCTGTTCGGAGCTCCGACCCGCCTCCTCGTGACCCGATTGCTCGAAATCCGAGAAAAGCCCATCGTCGACGGCCGCGCTGCGCCCACTATCAAACAACGCCTCCGGCTCCGCGTCGGCAGCCTCCGCGGCCGCCGCCTCATCAGCCGCTGGCCCTGGCGCCAAAGCCAAACGTAACTCGCCGCCCATCCCAGCCTCCTCCTCACCACCACCGCCGCCGCCAACGCCGCCGTCGAGAATATCGTAAACCTCCCTATCGAAAAACCCAGGCAATTTCCTCTCTCTCCTCAAATCATTCCTCATCACCCAATACGACTCCGTCTCCTCCTTTATCCTCGACTCCCACTCCTTTATCTTCTTAAAATCCCCGGCCAAATTGCTCCATCTCTTCCGGCACTGGACCGGCCCCCGGTTCACCCCGTGCCTCTTGCAATACGAAGAAATCGACGCCCACTTCGGCTCGATCTGACCCGACCCGAAAGCCGACCCGGCGGCGCGGCCCCTCCTCACCCGGTTCTCCGCCACCCTCTTCCCCTGAATGAGCACGAGGATCTCTTGCCTTGTCCACCGCGGAAGCCGGACCGTTTTTCCGCCTTCCTCTCCGGCCACTGCGCCGTCGCCGGATGGCTGACGGCCGTCTGCTCCGCCGTCAACGGGCACCGTCCCTAAACTCAACTGCTCCAGCGCCATCCCCAAAGGTCACGTGACCTTAACTTTTGTACTAGTGTCAAAGTCACGTGAGAAATGGGAGTGATTTAGCGGAACGGCGTTTAATTTTTAACGGCGTTTCTCCTTGAGGAGAGGAAAGGAGGAGAGGGCAATGGATTTTCCCTCTCTCTCTCTCTTTTTCCTTTTTCTTTTAATAATTTTTGTTTGAGTGGACTAAGAGGAGAGAGAGACCCTTAAACAAGAGAATTATTATAGTCTAATAGGGATTTGATTTTGTATTAGTGATGATGATCGGAGATTAGGCTTATCTTTACTTTAAATCTGTGGGCTAATGAATGGGTACGAATTTAATAGTAATTATTATTCTCATAATAAATAAATAATAATAAGGTTTACTTTCTTTCTCAAGTTGAGGATATTTGTTTAAGGGCACTCTTATAAGTAATTGACAAAATCATATCTTGTCTTTACTATTTGTGAGTCACTTTCCCTTCAATGGAATTCCTAACCATAACGCGTTTTAGTTGGAACTTTGAACAATTGTTTTTCTAATTCTTGTTATGCCTTTTTACCTTTTACACTCAATTCTTGAGTTTATTTATCAAATCAATTACTCTCAAATATAGACATTTGTATTCTAAACATAGAGTATATCGTCATGTTTTTTAAGTTCTTTATAAATGTTCAGATTTGACGATCTTTTGTACTCCTTCCGTCCCACTCTTAAAAGACTCGTTGACTGAGCCATTTGAAAGTGGTACATAAGAAATATAATTTATCTTATATTTCATTATTATCGATTTTACTTAATATTTTATTTTTGGTCAAAGTATGAAATTGAATCACTTTCCTTTACTTGTTATCTCAAATTAAAATTTTGTAAACAATATTAATGGACTAAGAAGGATAGTGATTTTGACATATTTGGTAAGTGAGGATGAATAGGAATGGGGGGATGGGACCTCAAGTTAAGTAAAAAATTTAGCACCAAATATATTTCCCACCTTGAAAATATTAAAGAATCATTAGCCACATAATCTCTTTGGTTAATGACAATAAATGGTCCCCCACTAAAAGGAAAGAGCCATTTTTGGTTGTTTGAGGGAAAGGGCATTCACATACATGAGATGATAAGGTCACTATTGCCCCCTATTTAATTTGCTTTCTCAAATCCCATTTAAGGGTAGGGGTTAGTAAAATGTCTTATTCTTAATTGTGATAATGTGGGGACCAAACTCTACCAATTAGGATTGCCAAGTTTTATGGATCATCTCGTTAAGTAAGACTCTTACTATATCATCACTACCCTTTCTCAATAATAATAATAATAATAATAATATTAAATTTACATATATATATATATTTGTTTATTTTCTCTAAATATTTATTTACATGAGTTAGGTCTCTTGGACAAATAAAATAGCATACATGCATGGTTCCATGAACCCTACTAACAAGAGTAATTTTATACGGCAATTTTTCAATAGGAAATGATTTCTAAAATAACGAAATATCATAAATTAACATCTATGAGACGAAATGGACTTCCTTCCTTACTTGCGTACGGTATGGATTGGAACGCAACATTTTGTGGCGAATTTATTGACCCACGAGTTACAATTTTTGACGCATGAAAACCACTTTTCTAGTTTAAAAAATAAATAAAATAAAATAAAAACCGCTTTTCTCGATAAATAAAATAATTGCCTTAAAAAAAACAATTCATTATCATGTGTCGTGTACGTATATTAAGAATCGTTATAAAAAAAATGGTTTAATAAACCTAGTTATATGGACACAAAACAAGGCTTTTATAAGGAAACAATGTTTAGGAAAATAAGTTTTATCTTATTTTAGTGTATTTTCTTATAATCAAACATTTAATTTTGGATGATTAAATATTGTATGATCAATTTACGTTATGAGTAGATGATCGTAGTATGTTTATTTTCTCAAAACCATATTTTGGTGGGTAAAAAATAATTATTCAAAATTGAGAACGAGAAACGGAAATATGTGGGATTTATTACATTAAATATGTAATAAAAGTTGTGTCACGTTGATTATTTAACTTTAATGAGCTAATATAAATTAAATGTTGTAATAACATAATATAATAAATGCACAAGTGAGTAGGCTTAAGAAACACGAGTTTAGAGGTGACCATTGCGGGTTTGAGTATGGAACCGTACCCGTACCACCCGTACCCGACGGGTACGGTTCCACAAATCCGGACCCATACTCTACCCGCCATATAGGCGGGTACGAGTACGATTCCGAGTACGACAGGTGCAGGTACGGGTACAACCCGGCGGGTACGGCAGGTTTTATATATTTATTATCTTTAATATTAAAATTCATATTAAATTCGATTGATTGTAGCTCAAATAATTTGCAATACAAAAATATTATTTTGTTACAAGAATTCCAATAATCTAAATCTAAACTAGACCTCTAAATACTAAATCATTTGAGATCTAATGATTTAAAAATATACTAATATCTAAGAGCCGAGCACAACACCTATTTGGTGAAAATGTAATGGAGAAAACGATAAAGTAGAAAAAAAAAAGTGCACATTTACTTAAAACTAATAAATAAAAAAATACGAAGAATATTTTAGATGAAATACGTATCAAAATTGCGAGTCGACGGGTACAGGAACCGACGGGTAGCAATTCCAACTTTTAGTACCCATACCCGAACCGCTGCCTTCGGCGGGTACGGTTCCAAACCCAAACCGGCGAGTACGAGTACATGTACAAACCCTCCGAATACGTGTACGAATGTGTGTACGGGTCGGCAAGTACGATTATTTTGGCCACCTCTACATGAGTTCGGTCAATTCAAGTTGTGCATGATCACGCACTAGAAGGTAATCCACAACTCTCCATACATGCATGTATAAATCCGGTCTCCAACAGTTGGCGGTTTTCACCCATAACCAAACAACATTAATGCATGCCATTTATGTTAGGAGGACGCTCCAAACGCAGCAGTAGACATGACTAAAAATAGCATGCCGCATTCCACTTGCAAAGCATACTCTAAACATTTCATAGGAGTACTTTCTTTTCTCTTTAGCTCAGTTTTTTGCCTTGCTCAGTTAGCCGGTGCTTCCGAGCTTCACGAGGTGAAAGTAGAAGGTCAAAAGCTGGTTTGAAGAAAGGAAATCAAGAATCGAAGAAAGAATCGAACGAGAGAAGAATCGACCGGGAGAAGGAAAACCGGTGGCCTGAACGGCAGCCGGCTGGACCGCCGGCTGGGTGGCTGCAACTTCGGCGGTCTAGGTGGCGGTTGGCCAGACCGCCGGCCAGGGCACCGCCGTCCCTTCCCTCCTTCATTACTTGACCGAGTTGGTTCGTCCAACTCGGTCTAACTCGACCCAAAACTCACTTTTTATGTATTTAATCCCTAGATTTTACCCAATTAAGTATCTTTTTAGCTAGAAAACACTCTCAAGAACCCTAATTTCAATTTTCCTCTTTCTACTTTAGTATTTTCAAGATTTGAGAAGATTTACTTGGTGTATTGAAGATTGAAGACCATATTTCTATTCCATATCTTATTCTCTTTCTTTTAAGCATGATTTCATTTATTTTTTATGGTTTATTTTCCTTAATCATGTCTAGCTAGTTCTCTTTGTGATTCCAATTATATGTAGACTAGGGATAAGTGATGGGATTAGACTCTAAATATGAATTTACCTTCTAATTTCATGTTCATTTCTCTTGGGGCTATATTTTATTATGTAATTGTGATTGATCACCATAGTTGCATACCAAGTGTTTGATCTAATGCTTAGGAGGCTTAGATTAGATGTTAGGATCAAGAGATTTGCATACTAGAGAATAGTAGGGTTAAAGAACTCCATAAGCTATTGGGAGTTAATTAATTGCTTGATATCTTAGTAGGAGTTAAACCTTTCATTAATCTACTTGATTTCATTACAATGAGAATTGTGTGAATCATACTTAGGAGGTTTCCCACATGAGATTGGATTAAAATGGCTAATTCTAGTTAGAGTGTTACATCCCTATCACTTAGACCTAATTGGAGTCACTTTCATTTCCTTATTGAATTTCGATCATTTGCAAATTTGTTGACTGTTTAGTTAATCTCTAAGTTTGTTATTTCTTTTCATTGTCATTACTTAATCAAAAACACAAAAACATGTTAGATGGTAGTTTGAATAGTGGTAGGTAACTAGATTACTACTTGAATTTCAAACGTTCTAACATTCCTTGTGGATTCGACTCAATTATACTATAATTGATTATCATTGCATCTATCTCACCTTAAAAGTGAGAGCGATCAATTTTTGGCACCGTTGCCGGGGAATGTTTAGTTTGAGTTTCAATAGTTGATTTGGTTATTGAGTTACTAATTCAAGCATTTGTTTCTTTTGATTTTTGTTTTGTAGGTTTAAGCACACAAGATCTAAGGAACTACTTGTTCAACCTTTGATCTTGAACTTTGAAAGGAGACATAGAAGAAGGAATTCTATTGAAGAATAATAAATGACTAACAATCAAGATTTTGAAGCTCTTAGGAAGGAATTTGAAGATATGCGAGCTTGGAGAGATGAGCAAGAAAGGAGAGCACAAGAAGATCAACAACCTTCACTCAACCAAATGTTCGAATCTCCCACGGACCAATTTCAAGGAGGAGCATGGGGACCTCATGTCAATGCAAACAACTTTGAGATAAGGACGGACCTTATCCAAATGGTCCAATCGGAGCAATTTGGTGGGAGGCCAAACAAGGATCCGAATGCACACTTGAGCACATTCTTGGAGATTTGTGATACGGTGAAGCACAATGGAGTGCCGGAGGATGCTATAAGGATGAAGCTCTTCAATTTTCCTTACGGGATCGAGCCAAAGAGTGGTTCAAAAACCTTGACAAGAGCGAGATCACTACTTGGGAAAAGTTATGCAAAGCTTTTCTTGTCAAGTACTTCCCTCCTTCAAAGGCTCAAAAGCTTATTTCAGAAATCTCACACTTTTCACAACATGGTGATGAGACCCTATTTGAAGCTTGGGAGAGGTATAGGGACTTGCTACGCAAGTGCCCTCAACATGGTTTTAGTGAAGCTCAACAAATAGTCAACTTCTATAGTGGACTCTCTCCACACACAAGAAGCATAATTGATGCTACATCCGGGGGTTGTCTAGTAAACCGAAATGCAAAGGAAGCCCTTAGGATCATAGAAGAGATGGCGGCCAATAGCTATCAATGGCCATTGGAGAGAGGTCCTACGAAGAAGGTAAATTCTATACTTGAAGATGCAAGAATTGATGAGTTGGCTACACAATACACCCTTCTCAAAAAGGAATTTGAAGAAGAGAGGAGGTCGAAAAGAGATGTTCAAGTGGTTCAAGCTCAAGAGAGTGAAGAATACAATGAAAATGAGGAAGTGAGCTATGTGAACCAAAGACCCTATGGAAACTTCAACAAGCCAAATTTTCAAGGAGCTCAAGGAGGATTCCAAGGGAATTATCAAGGGGGGTTTCAAGGGAAGACACAAGGAGGAAATTCTTATGGACATCAAGGAGGCTATCAAGCCTATAATCCCAACAACTGAACTCATCCCAACCTCTCTTATGGAAATCTTAACAACGCTCAATTTCCACCTCCTGGATTCTTCGTCTCTCAAGGTGTGATTGAAGAATCTAAGAAGGCATCTCCTTCTATTGAGCAACTTGTGCAACAAATGACTAATCAATAAAGTTCTTTTATCACTCAAACCGGTCAAAAGGTCAATGCCTTGGAAAATTCACTCACCTCCTTGAAGCAAGTGAAGATGATGGAGGGTCAAACTAGCCAAATGGATAACCAAGCTACCATTCAACACACACCGGGCAAGTTTCCAAGTAATACGGAGGTAAATCCAAAGAATCAATGTAATGCTATCACATAGAGGAGTGGAAGAGCCTATTCAAATGAAGCTACATCCGGAAGCAAAGAAGATGAAGTTTTTGTGGAAGACATACCCTATGAAGAGCCTCCAACCAATGATGAGGAATCAAACAAAGAAGTTCAAGAAGAGGCTCCGAAAGAAGGGTTGGTTGAAGCTCCTTTTCCAACCAAGGATGTGATCACAAAGGCTCCATTCCCTCACCATCTAGCAAAGCCCAAGATTGATGAGAAGATTCTTGGACATATTCAACAAGGTACAAATCAACATACATTTGCTTGATGCACTTCGAGATATGCCCGGATATGTGAAGTTCTTTAAGGATGTCGTTGCTAACAAGAGAAAGTTTGAATAATTTGAAACAATTAGTCTAATGGATGAGGTTAGTGCGGTGATTCAAAGGAAAGTGCCTTCAAAGAAGAAGGATCCCGGAGCTTTACTATAGCATGTGTGATTGGTGGGCAAAAGTTTGAAAAAGTCTTATGTGATCTTGGTGCTAGCATCAATTTGAATTGTCTATTTTTAGGAGATTGGACATTGGAGAGATCAAACCCACCTCAATTTGTCTCCAAATAGCCGATCGTTCTATCTCTTATGCCCAAGGAATTGTTGAAGATGTATTAGTGAAGGTTGAGGAATTCATATTTCCCATGGACTTCGTTATATTGGATATGCCGGAGGACAAGGATATGCCCCTAATTCTTGGGCATCCTTTTCTAGCAACCGGTCGGTCTCTTATTGATGTACAAGATGAGAATCTCACTTTTAGAGTCAATGAAGAAACCTTCACTCTTTCAATCTTTGATGCAATGAAGAGAGGAGATGATCCAAGTTATGAGGAGTGCAAATCAATCACCACTTTGCCTACATCTATGGCAAATGATCTTACGGAGAAAATCATCTCCAACTCTCTATACTCCTATTCCGATTTGGATGTAGCGTGTGATGAATTATTGGAGTCTATTGCTTTCTTGGATGCAAATCAAGGACCAAATGATGAAGTCCACTACCTTGATATCAATCAACTGGGAGAGAGTGGGAGTTCAACAAAAGAAGAGTCTTCTTGAAACACTACTCAAGAGTTGAAACCTTTTCCCGATCATCTAAGGTATGCATTTCTTAGTGATAAAGACTCTTTTCCCGTAATTGTGTCACAACACTTGTCAGAGTCCGAATTGGACAAGTTGTTGAGGGTCCTTAGAGAGTTTAAAGATGTGATTGGTTGGTCTATTGATGATATTAAGGGGATTTCTCCATCTATGTGTATGCATCGTATCTTATTGGAGGATAATTGTCGTCCTAAAGTGCAACCTCAAATGAGGTTAAATCTAGTGTTGCAAGAAGTGGTGACGAAGGAGGTGTTGAAATTGTTAGATGCCGGGATGATATATGCTATTTCGGATAACGAGTGGGTAAGCCCCACTCAAGTTGTTCCTAAGAAAGGATGGATTACGGTGGTGAAGGATGATAAGGATGAGTTGATCACTACTAGAGTAGCAACGGGTTGGAGAGTTTGTATTGACTATCGAGCTTTGAACTCCGCTACTAGAAAGGATCACTTCCCATTACCCTTTATTGATCAAATGCTTGATCGGTTAGCCGGATACGAGTACTATTGCTTCTTGGATGGATACTCCGGCTACAATCAAGTGATGATCGCACTGGAAGATCAACATAAGACGACATTCACTTGTCCCTACGGTGTGTTTGTATTTCGGAGAATGCCTTTTGGATTGTGCAATGCCACCGCTACATTCCAAAGATGCATGATGGCTATCTTCCATGGTTTGATTGAAAACATCTTGGAGGTATTTATGGATGATTTCTCCGTATTTGGGACTTCTTTTGATCATTGTTTGGAGAACTTAACCAAGGTGTTGCAAAGATGCCAAGAAACTTCCCTAGTTCTTAATTGGGAAAAATGTCACTTTATGGTAAGAAAGGAAATAGTGTTGGGCCATAAAGTTTCAGAAGAAGGGTTGGAAGTTGATCGAGCAAAAATTGTTGCTATTGAGAAGTTGTCATCCCCAACAAATGTGAAATCAATTCGAAGCTTTCTTGGTCACGTGAGATTTTATAGAAGATTCATTGAAGATTTTTCAAAGATCACAAAGCCTCTTTGTAACCTCTTGCAAAAAGATGTGAAGTTTGTCTTTGATGAGAAGTGTATGGAAGCATTTGAGACATTGAAGAAAGCTCTCATCTCTACTCTTATTCTAATCAAGCCTAATTGGAATGATTCTTTCATTTTGAAGTGTGATGCAAGCGATTGGGCTTTAGGAGTGGTGTTGGGGCAAATTAGAAATAATGTGTTCCGAGTCATTCATTATGCTAGTAGAACTTTGGATGGAGCTCAAAGGAACTACACAACAATGGAAAGGGAATTCTTGGCCATTATTTTTTCCTTTGACAAATTTTGGTCCTACCTTGTTAGGAATCACACTGTCTATTCAGATCATACGGCTATCCGGCATCTCATGGCAAAGCAGGATGCAAAGCCTCGTTTGATTCGTTGGATTCTCCTTCTACAAGAATTCGACATGGAGATTCGTGATAGAAAATGTCGCGATAATGTTTTAGCCGATCACATGTCAAGGCTTGAAAAGCCGGTTGAAGGTGAAGAGTTGAAGTTGAGCATAAATGATTGTTTCCCGGATGAGAAGATCATGGTATTGAAATGGAAGGATTCTTGGTTTGCGGACTTTGCTAACTACCTTGTACTTCAAGAGTTGCCACCAAATCTCTCGGACTATCAAAAGGCCAAGTTTCTTCGAGATGTGATGTTCTATTATTGGCAAGATCCATTTTTATGGAGGAGATGTGCAGATGGCCTTATTCGTAGATGTGCTATGGAGAGTGAATGGTTCAAGATTATTGGAGATTGTCATGAAAGACCAAATGGGGGTCATTTTGGGGCTAATCGTACGGCTTGGAAGGTATTTCAAAGTGGATTCTATTGGCCTTCGATTTTTAGGGATTGCCAAACTTTTGTGAAAAAGTATGATAGGTGTCAAAGGATGGGGAATATCACTAAGAGGGATGAGATGCCCCAAAATATCATGATTGAGGTTGAGTTGTTTGATGTTTAGGGGATAGACTTCATGGGATCATTCCCTAATTCTTGTGGTTTTTCCTATATCCTTCTTGCTATTGAGTATGTGTCAAGATGGGTTGAAGTGATTCCTACTTCAACCAATGATTCCAATGTGGTGATTAAATTTCTCAAGAAGAATATATTGACTCGGTTTGGGACTCCAAGAGCCTTGCTTAGTGATGGGGGATCTCACTTCAATAACAAATGGCTAGGGAGCATACTTGCTAAGTATGGAGTGAAACATAAGATTACTACACCTTACCATCCTCAAGCCAACGGTCAAACCGAGCTCGCAAACCGGGAAATCAAACAAATCTTGGAGAAAACAATCACTACTTGGAAGGATTGGGCAAAGAAACTTGATGATGCATTGTGGGCCTATAGAACCGCCTACAAAACCTCCATTGGTATGTCTCCGTATCAACTTGTGTTCAGAAAGTCTTGTCACTTACCTTTGGAAATTGAGCACAAGGCGTTTTGGGCTACAAAGAGAATCAATTTTGAGTTCCTGAAGGCCGGACTTAGTCGCAAGAACCATCTTGTGAAGTTGGAGGAATGGAGAAACGAGGCTTATGAAAATTCTCGAATCTACAAGGAAAGAGCCAAGAAGTTTCATGACTTGGGGATTCGAGGCAAGGATGTCATTCCAGAAGATAAGGTCCTTCTCTTTAATTCTCGTCTTTGTCTTTTTCCCGGAAAACTCTAATCAATGTGGACCGGTCCTTATGTTGTGAGCAAGAGTTTCAAGAATGGAACATTCAAACTTCTCAAGAACGATGGTTCTACCTTTGTTGTTAATGGACATCGACTCAAGCTCTATTTCAATTTAAAGAAGGTTAAGGAGGAGTCGACCATTCTTCTTCATGATGTTTGATATTGGAAGCAATGTCAAGCTAACGACATTAAACAAAGCGCTAGTTGAGAGGCACCTCAACACGTATCCTTTTCTTTTTCGTTTTCGTTAGTTTTTATTTTATTTTCGATTTTTGTGTTGGTTGTTTTATTTTTCGTCTAATTTTGAGAAAAACCATAAAAAAATAGAAAATGTTGAAAATGAAGGTTGAAAAATGCTTAGGGAGAATCAAGAGGAGGTTGAGAAGGGCCTGGTGCTTCGAAAATGGGCGGAAATGGTTGAGAAACGCGTTGAAAAAGGCCGGAACGAACCGGAGGAGAGAGCCGACGGCGGCCTAGATGGAGCCCGGCTGGACCGCCGTCTGGGTAGCTTGATGGCTGCAGGTTCGGCAGGTGAGGCGGCGACCGGCCAGGTCGCCGGCCAGGGTGCCGCCGTCCCTTCTTCCCCCTTTAAAATTCTATTTTTGATTTTTCATTTCATTTTCTTTCATTTTGTGTTTTTCATCATCTTTTCTTAGAACAAACACACTTTCTCACTCTAAAAACCTAGATTTTCCTTCTCTAATTACTCTCAAATCACTTGGAATTGAGTTAATTCCTTCCATAGGTTCATTACCCATACCGAAATCTACATTTTGAACCGAATAATTCACATTTTCACCCCTTCTAACTCAAAAAAACGAAATTTTGGTTTTTTTGGTTTAAGAGTTGAAGTTCTTCAAATTTCTTCAAGAAGATGAGGTAATGTGTTCTATACCTTTGCTCTTATGGCTTTCTACTTGCAATATATGAAGTGGTATGATGGTTTTTCTTATCATTTTCATTGATTTGAGTGAAAATTCTAGCTTAGGCTTTTCTTGAATCTTAAAGAAATTTTGGAATGAAGAATGTGGAAATGAGCATGAATTGGCTTGCATTTATTCTTTTTACTAGGAATCATGCTAGATATATCCTTGAAAGTTTATTCTCTTATGAATTGTGTCTCTTCTTGTACTTGAGCATACTTGAGAGCATACATGCGGGTTTGCATAATTCATGAATTCTTAATGAAAATGCTCGATTTTTTTTAGTTAGAAATTCATTTCTTGAGTGCTTCAAGGTTTGAAGGGGTCATGATGTCATGCATTTGTGATTTGCAAAATGAAATTAATTGCATTGTGCTTTTGAAGTATATTCTCTTGTGAATATGCATTCATTTTCATTTGGGCATACATGAATGAACTTAGAGGAAGTTTTGTAAATATATGAAGGAATGGTGCACAATTTGCTTGATTTTGGTTTAAATTTCATTTCTTTGAAGCATGAATGCTTAGTGGGGGGTAATGACTATGTGACATTTTGCTTGTAACTTGGTAATATTTTGGCTTTCTCTCAAATCTTACTTGAAATTATTCTTGGTTTGTAGGAAAAAAGATTCTAAGGGGAAAGGAATGGCCACCACCACTTCTAAGGAATTGATTGCTTCTCTTTCCAAGAAGAAAAGAAAGAATGCCTCTTCATCTTCACAACTACCAAGAAGAGATCCGAAAACACCGGAAGCTCATGATATTCACTTGGAGTCTTATGAGGAAAGAGCAACATTTGTCATTCTTGTGTCAAGAACTATTATACCAACTCAATTCCCATCTAAGGAGGCATTGGAGAAGTTAGGGCTTTATGACAACATTAAAGCCCTATTTGACAACATAGGATGGGGAAGTCTCCTAGATGACACTCTTGAGGATAGGAGAACTTATGAGAAGGTGGTTCTTGAAGTCATGAGTACATTAGAAGAAGAGAACATCCATTCTATGCAAAGCTTCAAGTTTCAATTGTTTGGAGAGCGTCATGAGTTGAGTTTGGAAGAGATTGATGACATATTTGGAGTGCCACATGGAGGTGATGTGTTGGTTGAAAGAGCTTTTGAGCATGGATCCATATGGAATAAACTTGCTCCAATCACAATGGAAGGCTTTAGAGCGGGGTACTCAAAATCGAATGAGGTGAGAAATCCGGTTCTTAGAATGGTATTGAAGATCCTTGCTCACACTATGGTGGCAAGAATAGAGAACACTTCGGTCCGGGTTGATGACCTCTTCATTATCCATGCCATGCTAACAAAGAGGAACATTAGTTTTTCTCACATCTTCCTTTCTCAAGTAATGAAGCAAGCAAGGGCGACTAGTGGAAAGATTAACATAGGAGGAATGCTCACTCCTTTGGCTAGGAAAATCAAGGATGATCTTGGTGGCTATTCTCCGATGAGAGGTGCATACTTAATTGATATTGAGAAGTTAAAAAATATGAGGTTTATCGTATCATCTAGACCTCCATTTTACTTTATTCAAGAGGATGAAGAGACATTCCCTCTTCCTAATGCCATGAGTGTAATGGTCACCGATCTACATGATCGTGAGAATTGACACTTGAACTCCCCCACTCATAAGTTCATCAAGGAGAATCGTATTTTCAATTATGGAGAAGAAGATGAGTATACAATGGGAGGTGAGGGAATGCCTTTTGTTGAGGAAGACGAGGAAATGGAGGATTTTACAAGAGGTGAGCCAAGTTCAAGAAGAGAGCAAGTTACAAGTGGAAGAATGTATGATGAGAGGTTTGAAGCACTTGAAGGAAGAATGACAAGCATGGAGCGTGGATTCAAGTCCCTTGATGCACAAGTCACGGTAATGAGGCAAGAAGTTACTTCCATGAGAGTTACTCAACTTGAAGATACAAAAAGAAGTGAGAGGATGGAAAAGCAATTCAAGTCGATGATGGAGTTATTGGAGAGCTTTTGGGAGCATCAAATTGCTCAAGGGGTGACATGGCCCCGACCTCCTCCATCGTAGCTTGGACCTTTGTGAGTGTAATTTAAATTTCTTATATATATTTCCCTCCAAATTTATTTTAGAATTTATTTTCTAAAATAAGTTTGGGGGAGGGGGTATGATAAGAAATTTAAATTACTTACATTTATGTCTTTTTCATTCCTTTACTTGTTTCTTTGTTGCTTGCTTTGTGTTGTTGCTAGTACATGACTTTGTGGATTTTCAGGTTGATCTTGTGTGCCATGGGTGGTATTATTGGTTTCTTGTTGATTGATTGAGAAGTCTTAGGTTTGATGTGTGGAGAAATTGTTGGTTTGTGGGTGAAAAATGTTGTTTGGAGGATGATTGTGAGAGTTTGGTTTGTTTTGGTTTATTTAGTTTGTTTTTGTGTTTTGTTGGTGTGTTTTGTTAATTGGAAGGAAGATTGGGGTTAAATAAAGAATGTTGAGTGCTTGATGTTTGATTTTGATGAGTTTGGGTCAAAGAGCATAATTGATGAAAAGTTCTTCTTTGGTTTGATGGCTTTTGAATGTGAGCTTGAATGTGAAAATTTTTGGAAAAAATTGAAAAGTTTTTGAATTGAAAAAGGTTGAATGAATGTTTGCATGCTTGAATGTGAAAGATTATGTTTAATTTCTCAAGTGTTTTTTAGGGAGATGCCAATGATTGATGCTAAAATTGTGACATTTTTGAAATTTCTTGAGTTAAAGTCAAGCATTAGGATTATTTCACTTGAATAGCTTGTAATGATTGATTTTGAGCACATAGACTCTAGGCAAAAAGCTTGAGAGGATCTTGAGCCCTTAAATTATGCATTTTTCATAGTTAATATCCTTTCTTGAGAGCTTGGTCATGCATGACATTCTCTTTACTAGAACTTGCATTGATACTCATGTTAGGAATGTTACATGTGTGCATGATTAGGAGATGATTTTAGGTCATCATTTCATAGCCCATTTTCCCTATACACTAACATATCTTTCATTACCTTAGTTGTCCACTTTGAGCCTAGAAAAGTTTTTCTTCTTAAACCGGATGATAGGGGGTGAAGGATGGTTAAGGGAACCTTGGTGAAAGTTGAAAATTCATGAAGAATTATGGGTGATGGTGAAGGGTCTTGTATTTTGTTTCGAGTTGAAAGAAAACTCCTATAAGCTCAATATTAGAAAAGAAAGGAATAAGAACAAAAATTCTTATCTTAAAAAAAAATTAAAAAAAAATAAAATAAACAAACTAAAAAAATAAAAACAAAAACAAAGTAAGAACAAAAATCTTACAAAAAAAAGAAAAGAATAAGAGCATAAAGGAGTGTTTCTTTAGGTAGTTTGTGGAAGCTTGGGTTTCATTCGGAAAAAAAAAGGGTTGAATAAGGTGGAAGATGAAGAAATTCATACTTAGAAAGGTGAAGGAGCTTATATGAAGATTTAAGCCACTTAACCCAAAATTCCCTACCTTAACCAATGTCCCTATATTACAAGCTTAAGAAAAACCTTTTCGATCCTAATTTGTGCATGCATTGTAGTATTGGAAACTTGAGTTGATAGGCAAGCTTATGGTTAAAGTTATGTTTTGCATGATTTCGATGAGTGTTTAACTTTTTCCCTATATGGAGTGATTGAGTGATACACACTTCTTGTGAGGTTTAGGGTTGAATGTGCTTGAGTGATTGAATTCTAAGCTAGGATAGTGGTTGATCTTATGAATGTTTGGCTTGACTTGAGAATTTCCTTGAACTAAAATGGTTTTTGAAGAGATATGAGGCATCGAGGAACTCAAAATGCACACTCCATACGTGTTTTGATTGTTCGTTTCATTGTTCGGGACGAACAATGGCTTAAGTTTGGGGGAGTGATTAACACGTATTTTATGTGCATGTTGAGTATGTTTTGAATGTGTTTGAAACTCGATTTGTGTGTTTAAATGTTAGAATAGCTAGGGTTTTTCAACTTATAGTTTAGTTTATATTTTTCTCGTTTTCTTTCAATTTTCGATCCATTCTTGTAGAAATTGAAGAACATTGAAGTATCTAAAGATCGAGGG
The DNA here is from genome assembly GCA_001642375.2 of Mentha longifolia. Taxonomy (NCBI): domain Eukaryota; kingdom Viridiplantae; phylum Streptophyta; class Magnoliopsida; order Lamiales; family Lamiaceae; genus Mentha; species Mentha longifolia. The sequence continues at coordinate 17,859,153 of CM038121.1, forward strand.
CCGAAAACGAGGAAGAATTGAGCTTCAATAGGTGAAAGTAGAAGGTTAAAAGCCGGTTTGAAGAAAAAAAATCAAGAATCGAACGAGAGAATAATCGACCGGGAGAAGGAAAACCGGCGGCCTGGACGGCGGTCGGCTGGACCGCCGGCCAGGCCACCGGCTGGGTGGCTGAGTGGCTGCAACTTCGGCGGTCCAGGCAGCGGTTGGCCAGACCGCCGGCCAGGGCGCCGCCGTCCCTTCCCTCCTTCATTACTTGACCGAGTTGGTTCGTCCAACTCGGTCCAACTCGACCCAAAACTCACTTTTTATATATTTAATCCCTAGATCTTACCCAATTAAGTATCTTTTTAGCTAGAAAACACTCTCAAGAACCGTAATTTCAATTTCCCTCTTTCTACTTTAGTATTTTCAAGATTTGAGAAGATTTACTTGGTGTATTGAAGATTGAAGACCATATTTATATTCCTTATCTTATTCTCTTTCTTTTAAGCATGATTTTATATATTTTCTATGGTTTATTTTCCTTAATCATGTCTAGCTAGTTCTCTTTGTGATTTCAATTATATGTAGATTAGGGATAAGTGATGGGATTAGGCTCTAAATATGAATTTACCTTCTAATTTCATATTCATTTCTCTTGGGGCTATATTTTATTATGTAATTGTGATTGATCACCATAGTTGCATACCAAGTGTTTGATCTAATGCTTAGGAGGCTTAGATTAGATGTTAGGATCAAGAGATTTGCATACTAGAGAATAGTAGGGTTAAATAACTCCATAAGCTATTGGGAGTTAATTAATTGCTTGATATCTTAGTAGGAGTTAAACCTTTCATTAATCTACTTGATTTCATTACAATGAGAATTGTGTGAATCATACTTAGGAGGTTTCCCACATGAGATTGGATTAAAATGGCTAATTCTAGTTAGAGTGTTACATCCCTATCACTTAGACCTAATTGGAGTCACTTTCATTTCCTTATTGAATTTCGATCACTTGCAAATTTGTTGAGTGTTTAGTTAATCTCTAAGTTTGTTATTTCTTTTCATTGTCATTACTTAATCAAAAACACAAAAACATGCTAGATGGTAGCTTGAATAGTGGTTAGGTAACTAGATTACTACTTGAATTTCAAACGTTCTAACATTCCTTGTGGTGTTATTCTAACATTTAAACACACAAATCGAGCTTCAAACATGTTCAAAATACACTCAACATGCACATAAAATATGTGTTAATCACTAATCAGTGGTGCTACTACTTGGAAGATGAGAAATCATTTTATCTTTTGGGCGAAATGTTGAATCTGTAAGCCATACTACTAGTCCACGTCATCCATGAACAAGCCAAATCAACAATATATTATGTGAGGAATGCTCCAATGCCCACCGTATGCATACTTAATGTGTCCATTTGATGACATGACAATGTTATAAATAAAGAAATTAATATAACCATATGTTTTAAAAACTAAATCATGCTAAAAAAAACTAAACTCTACTAAAAAATATTAAATCCTACTAAAAAAATTATACCCTAAATAAATAAATAAAAATTACAGACTTGACACTGCTACATAAGCTTAATGTGCTCACGGTAGGTAGATGAGCATTTTTGCATATTATGATATGTTGAATTTGCTAAAATTGTAAATATTGTGTTATTTGCAAATTACAACATTTCAAAAATTAGGTTTAAAATATAAAAATTGCCAAATGTTGGGCATTAATTCACAATTAACCAAATATTAGCTATTAGCTCAGGTCATTAGGTGGCTAAGTTTAGTCATGAGATCCTCTATTGTCAAAGTATGTGACATCTTCTATTGTCTTAATAGATTAATGACACGTGGCAAATCCTAGAGGTTTAGAAATTTCAAATGTTAGGATATATATTTTCCTTATATAAATCTTAAATCATAAATCATTGATTTTGCCACGTGTCGTTAATCTATTAAGACAATAGAAGATGTCACGTGCTTTGGTAATAGAAGATCCGAACTTTTAAGTTTATGACTTAAGATGGGGTTCACTAAATATAAATATATATCTGCTGAAAAAAAATATTAATCGATCAATTTTTTCATTTTTAGAAATAACGTACTACTAATATTTTGAATATTTGTCTTTATAAATGTAATCAAACACAAATGAGAAGAAATCAAATGGGAGCCCAGTTTCTTGTTCTTTATTTGGTTGGACTATGTTTTGGTTTGGGTATTCAACTTGCCCACTACATTTCGCCTACTCCTATGTTATATGGCTGAAAATTATAGGGGATTTTAAACTTAACCCCCATTTCTCTCCGTATAGCCTCCAATATAAAATATAATAATATTAATTTTGAATGTTCAATTACACCCTCATATAGCCTCCACATTAAAATCCTAACAAAATAATATTTAAAAGATTATATTTCCATAACTCCACCCAAAATAAGAAGAGCAAATACATAGAAGCAAAATCGATAATTAGAAGAAAAGTAACATGAAGCTAACTATGGTAATGTTTGAAGCAACACATCTTTACACATCTATACTCGGCCAACTATGTTCAACGATATCAATTTCTCTCTTCGAGTCTAATGTCATGTCCTCTAACGATTTCAAGGCATCTCCCATCTCTTCACCCTTCCTTTTCTTCCTCTCTTCCTCTTCTACACATCGACTCGGCGAGGTTCGAAATTCCTCGACGCTCCAGATTCGACAATATAATCCGAGTTATGAGGATCCGTTATCAAAATTAAAGGAAAAAAAGTTGCTTGGAGAAGAAGCTTATATAAGAGCGGTGTTTTAGAGTGCGAAAAAAGTTGAAAAATTAATGATGCTTTGGAATCAGAATGTGCATCGCCTCCATTGAAGAGGAGCAAGGTTGGAGAAGAAGTCGTTCCTTCTAAAGGAGCAAATGTTTTCGCTTTACTGTAGAGGCTATTAAAAGGGTATAGTTGAACATTTAAAATTAATTTTATTAATATTTTATTTTGGAGGCTGTATGGAGAGAAATGGGGGCTATGTTTAAAATCCCCCAAATTATATCTCAAACTAAGTTATAGTTTATTTTTTAATGAAAATTCATATACTAGTAGTACTCTACTTTTTTAATGCAAATTTAATTTCAAATACAGTACTCGCTTATTCCATGCTACTCAAAGTATCATTTTTATTAAACTCATTAACATGTTTGTTGCATGTTTTATTTTTTTTATAATGGACATGTTCTCCATAATTTTAATTTAAAAATAAACAATCCCCTCTGAATTTGATGAACTCCACTGATTATATTAAGTCATTCAGATATTATTATTACAAATAAATTTAATCCCACAAAACCGTCAAGTTATGAACAAACACAATCTGACACCCTTAAAAAAATTACACTTTGAAACTAGATATAGAATCCGAATAAGTTCTCAGACTACTTCAATTCTAATTATAAACATAGAGAAAATATCATGTCGCATCAATCAAATAATATGTTTCAATTCGATGGGCACGACTTTTAAAAAATAATATAATTGAATTGTACTAACTTCATCCTATTTATTTAGTCATATTTACTATTTGTCACGTATTTCCACCAAAACTTAGTATGAGTTTTAAAATATAATTTTATAGTATTATTTTTTTTACGGTAAACTCATGGGATGAAAGCAAATAGGACTAAATAAATGAGATGAAGGTAGTATTAATTATTGTGAATGAAGATTAAGTCTCGCCTTATGTGAGTTTGATTTCGTGAGTGGTTCAATTGGATAATACTACCTTCATCCCATGAGTTTATTCTATTTGCTTTATGCACGTGAGTATCCCGTAAAAAAAATGATACTATAAAATTATATTTTAAAACTCGTACTAGGTTTCGGTGAAAATACGTGTCAAATAATAAATAAGACTAAACTCATGGAATGGAGGTAGTATACAATGCAGTAGGAGTATAAAATGATACTCCTACGGAGTATTATTACAGTATGCCCACCGGAAAGTGCATGAATTTAAGGGACTATTCAAAATAAAATTAAATGCATAAGATTTAAAAATAAAGAAAGTATTTTATTTTCTATTTCTTTAAGAGAGTAAGTTGTTGTCGATTGGTTAGCAAGACCAGATTAAATTAAATTATTTCATCATCTATTGTCTAGATGGTTAGATTGGACTCGAGATTCAATTTCATGTAGTTGGTGTATAGAGTTTGAATGGACTATACACAAAATCTTGTACTTTTTAGGTCCAGGCAGAATCCTAAAGGATTTAGAATTAGGGCTTTGTTTAGCTATTTAATTAGTGGTTTCTCATTGTAATCGGTATCCAAAGTTATTAGTGAATATCTCTGGTTTTGCAGCGCCCCTAGATGCAGTCATTCGTGACGAACTGAATAAACAATTCATATATGTTTTTCTTGTTATTGTATATTGTGTGGTTATTTTTCGTAGCGCTCATAGTTCCACACAAAATCAATTTTGTTTAGTTTCTTATTGGGCCAATGATGCCTATTCTTCCCAACAAAGCATGGCCTAATATTATAAATATAAGATAAGAAAAGAAAAAATGAAGGAAGAAGGAGGAAGAAATTACCATGAAGGTGATTCCGGTTAACCTCGGGCCGGGCCAAATTGTTATCGGTTCTACATTTGATAGCCCGACACAACTACATAGTAATTTTTGTTGTAATTTTTTGAATTTGCCAAAAATTGTCGTGTCTAAACTTTATTAGTCCAACATAATTCATAAACATGTGTGTGGATGGTCTGATCACGTGACTGGATCAAAATTAACAATCATTTTGAAAAAGCAATAATATTTTGAATAACAATTATCATATAAAAATGAAAACCATTAAAAATGACAATTGTTATGAAAAATCTAAGAAAAATGACCTCCGTTTAAGAATATTTAAAATAGATAATTATCATGTAAAACGTGGCAACTATCACAAAAATAAAGTGAAAACTCGAATCCGAATACACAAAAGTACAAGCCTAAAAAAATGTGCATCTTAATCAAGTCTTTACTCGAGCCAAGTCCATATATAGAGATGTTCAATTCATATCGATTGGAATCGAGTTTAACAACTCCACTTACATGTCTTCGAATAAACACGAATGGTTATAAATTCCCATACATTACAATGTCTTATATAATTTCACACGCAGAAGGAAAAATAAGTTTGGTATTTTAACTAACTTTGTAAAGAGTGCTTAATTTGGTCGCATTTTTCGCTAATTTTTACTCAAAATAGTTTGCATGAGTTTCTTTTTGCCAATAGAACAAATACATAAACTATACAAAAAGAAAAAAAATAAAAATAAATAAAATAGGAGATATATATCTATTCCCGGCAAATATGAGGAAAAAAACATAGGATTAAATACGACGCACGTGAAGGATAAAAGCATGGCCTAATAAAATTATGCATATGATAAGATATTGTTGTTATATATGTGTATATTATTTATTTATTTTGGAAGAATTATTTATTTATTACAGTAGTAGTAATTTGTTAAAGAAAGATGAAATAGTGATATAGGAATAGGAGAGAATCTTGGGCATAGCCATACAAATACCTACTACATCTACATCCTATCATTGCACCCACATGCTTTTGCTCCAATCATTCTCCCTCTTTTACTCTTTCACTTTTCATTTTTCATTTTTTATTTTATTATTGTGATTAAATTAGTATTTATGGAGTTTGATTAATTATTGATTAATTAATGATCTACATTTGTCTTTTTTTTAATTTTCAAATGCTCTTCATCCACTAGTAATAAATGTTAACTGTCAGTAATGTTACTTGTCATTCTGCCAATTCTGATCCCTCTCTGCAGGACTATGTTTATTAGTTTTGTTTAAATTTATGCCTGCGCCATTAAATTAAATTATTGCTATTTTTTTAATATTTTCAAAAGGTCATTAATTATCAAAAAACTAAAAACCATTTAAAAAAACCTGAACTGTTACGTGGAAATTTATTTTATTTTATTTTACTTTATTTTATTTGTAAGTTGTTAAAGTAGTAAATTTGTGAATACATATTTTATTAATTGCTTTATGTTGGTAGAGAGCATTGTTTAAATACTTTTACTTTTTTAAGGAGATGAAAAGGCATATCCTTGTGTGAATTTTGGCTCCAAGAAAGCAACTTCAATTTAATTTGGCGCTTCTTTTTGTCGATACTCTCTCTCTCTCTCTTGGGACAGATCCAATTACTTCAATTTAATTAGAAATTCCTGAGCATATCCAATAACTTCAACATGCAACAAGTTTAAATTTGAGAATGAACAAAGTGAGATTAATATTTGGCTCAATGGTAGTGAGATTAATATTTTGAAATTTTTGTAGTAAAAAATTTCGTGTTCGAGTCATTTGTGACGAGAGAACTTTAAATTTCAATCAAATTATTCCAAAATAATAAAAATCAAGAAGAAATCTTTGATAACCACACATGAAAAACTCTCCTAATTATTTTAAAACAAGTAACTAAAATTTAAAAATGAAATTAGAACCCGAATTTTTTTTTTTTTTTAATTTCAAACATTAATCTTTACCTTTAGATCAATATACGCAAACAAATCTCTCATTATTTTATATATACCGATCGGTGTCTATTTTGTCTTTGCTCTTGTAATGTACTCCATCATTGGTTGATCCGTAAAATTAATGTTTCTCTCACTACATTCCTAGAGAGAGAGAGAGGGTGGGGACACAAAGCCACTGGGTGGCGTAACATAGGAGTAAATTAGCATTATCTTTGCTGAATAAAATCCAAAATGGATCTCCAAATATATCTTTTTTCAATCAATTAATTTTTCTTTGTTCATTTTTCTTTCACAGTTGTCATTGCCTCCGTGGTAATTTATTTCTGGATATGATTTTGGGCGAAGAAAAAAAAAACTTTTATTTAAATAAAGGTCAGATCTTTGATGATCAAAAAGGGATTTCTTATGGAAGAATAAACATGTGACGAACCTAATGTGTACTGCAACAGTACAGTTTCTTACTGTGGGAGAAAGTTTGTTGCTCTATTATTATTATTATTTTTTAATTGGGCCTAAAGGTTTTCAATTAATGGAACGAGTTTTTTTTTTTTTTTTTTTTTTAAATTAGTGTAAGTTTTATTTTATTGATTAATTGCTATTGTAGAAAACAAAATTCAATTGTAAGTTGCAAAAGTAATAGGACATGTACATCTTACCAATAAAGATTAGGAATAAAAAATAAATTGAGGCCTTTGGGATTTTGGTTAGGCCAACCCATATATTGAACCATGTATTGAATTGGTATCATTTTCATACCAATTTGCTTCTAATTGCCATCCACCATGCATATCCTGCATCCAATTTGGTTTGAATGGGACATACATCCTTTGATTAATTATAAATTATTGAATAGGTATATAATTTTCATGTTTTCAATAAATAAATAAATAAAACATGATCAGAAAGTATGAAATCTTGGGGATTACAGATTGACATTTGCTGATTTTTAGATAGAAAGTATGAACCCCTCAAGAGAAATATTGGCAGTTTAGATGTGCTCTTTTTAAGGAAAATGAAATGGAGAGATAAAAAAAATATGGAAAATTATATCTCATAATTTAATCTCTCATTTCTCTTATAATATGTTCTCTAAGATGAAAAACAAAATTAACATGTAGAAAATATTAAAATGAGGAAAATTTGTGGATTTTTTTTCCCCCACTTTTTCTATCAACGAAGATGCACCCACGGAGTATACGGTTGACATCAGTTAGTAGTGTTGATTAGAATAGGAAAAAAAAACATTTTAATATTATAATGAATATATATGTGCAATTGTAATATATTTATCTATTTATTTCTGAAGGTTTAGGTTGAGTTTTGTTTACTACTATGTATTTCAATAATATAACTCAATTGAATAAAATATGACAATGAATAGATTATTATTTTTATTTTTTTTTCTTCGCCAAATTGCAGCAGGCAGCCCATGTTGATGCAATTCAATGTCAGATTTTAAACTAAAAAGGAAAATGTTGGAGAAGAAGACTACCTAACCTACCCTTCTCCCTCTCACACACACGCACAAATTAAATAAAATAAGTTTTGATAAAAACCAACTTACATATGTTACCTAAAGACTAGTTCGTGCGCTTCATCGGCATAATTTGAATGATTTAGATTTTACTCTTTCCGTCCGCGAATAAATGTTCGTCCACAATAAGTGTGTACATTTGTTTCGGTAAAGATTTTAACGAAAAGTTTGTAGTTGTGTTTTGAGTGAATAATAAGACTTGATTTATGAGTGTGAATGACTGTATGAGGTGAATGTTTTAATAAAAAAAATATATGTCATATGTGGTCATGTACTAAAAATAGAAATATGTATAATTTTTGTAAACGCCCAAAATAACAAAGAGTAAAATACTTATTGCGGACAGATGTTGTATTATATTACTAGTATATTGCCCGTCGAAATTCGACGGGAAGCACTAAATGTTTCAATTTTTAAGTAAAAAATAAAAAATATAATATTATTATCCATTTCAAAATAAAAGTTTTGCTGCAAGTCATTAAAATGTGTGAGCACTAAACTTTATTATAAAAAATAAGTTTAAAAGATGTAGTAACATTTATCGGTGTGTTAGCGCCCGTCGAAATTCGACATGATCATTTTATGTACACATTTTTATAAGTATATATAATATTAAAAATTATTATTATTATTATTATTACAAAATGTAGAATTTTGACAATTTTTATTAGAAAAAAGCTTATGGCTGAGAGTAGTATTTCTTGATAGTCATACTCATTCAATTTTTTTTGTTAATGCTCCCGTGGTATATGTAATAGTTTAATGATGGATATTTTTTTTGACAATAATCACTTTATATCATAATTTTTAAGTAAAATTTAATATATTTAGTTATTTAAAAATAATAGTATTGTAGCAATATATTCGGAAAGAAAATCAGTATTAGATCATACTCCATTTGACAAAATAAGTCAATGCTATGTAGTACTATTAGTGTAGGAGTTAAAATAATAAATAACTTTACATTCAAAATGAGCAGTTACCTTAGAAATGTTACACCTAATTGACTTATTTTTCTAATAATTTGATGAATGTTACAACTCTTTATCCGATTTTTGAATCACATAAAACAATGAATGACTTGATATTCAAAAAAAATAAAATATAGCTACATGAGAAAATATTATCTCTCATTTAACCTATATTTCTATATCCTCCCATTTTTTTAAATAAATGCTCACATTTTTTCCCTTATAAATTGCCGCAATACTATTATGTAAAAATAAATATTTATATTCTTATATATTTTGTTGTACAAATATTTAAATACTAAGTCACCCGTTATTCAATATAAATTAAAGAAGTTTAGTATTTCTTGAATAGTTTTACTCGAATTGAACGTCAAGTTGCCTGAAGGGTTCCATTTAAATGTTAAGCAACCTGTTTTTCGATATAATTGAAAATATGTCAAGGAGTTAGAAATATAATTTATTGGGATTTATTGGGTAGTTTATATTCACGTTTTGAATTTCAAGTCACCCGTTGTTTACTACTCATATAATAGAAAAAATACCAATCAGGTGTATCATTTCTAGGTAAATATATTCATCAACTTTTAGATAGTTAAACCGCTCATTTTACATGTAAATAGGTCAATAAATGGTACTATTTTGTTGTTGAGTAGAAAGGGTAGCTTTTTTAATATTGTCATCAAGTAACGTACTATCATCTTTTATCATGCTTTGATTAAATGATCAACCACTATTATCAAAAAAAATTAAAATTATATACGTGTATGTGATGATTGCCCTCCACCAAAACCAAATTAAGAAGTTGAAGCCTATTGCTGCAGTCGAAAAGTCATAGAGATGGAAAACGTGATCTGAACACGAGTTGGAAGTGAGTTATGATCATTTGTCGAAGTTTCTTTTGTGTAGATCTATAATAATATTATTTTAGACATAATACTTGAATTATTGATTAATAAGTGGAATTATGAGAATTTAGGGGGGAAAAAATAATAAAAAATTTATGTCGCAATTTTTAAATAAAATAATTATAATTACTATTGAAAATGATAGAATGCACAATATATTAAAAATATATATTAATATTATATTATGTTCGAAGAAATACATATTAATGAGACTATGAGAGACAATATCAAGTCACTCGTTGTTTACAGTAGTAAAAGAATATGTTAATTAATGGAATGTATCATTTTTTGGGTACATATTTTTTATGTCAACACACTCATTGTACATGTAATAGAATGAGCTCGGGTAATTTCATGTTGACTATCAAACGGCTCGTTGGCTCGATGTACTATATTAAGGAAACATGCCAAGATGAGGTAGCATTTTCTCGGTTATTTATGTATATTTTTAAATGTTGGAGTACATGTAATATAATTCACTTTTTAAAATTATTTTACTTTCTTTCAAAATATATTTTTTAATGCTTAGTTTAGTATAATCATTGTCGTTCAAAACTCTTAATTTGACTGCAGCATGGACGGCATTAAATTAGATTTGCAAACGTAAGTCAGGATGAATTTATGTTGTAATCATGGAGACTAAAATCCTCATGAAATGGATAACATTAAAAATATTAAGTTTATATTAGCTAGTCGTAAATTCTTTTGTTATTTGCCCTATAAATTGAAAATATAGTACAACAATTCAAAGATTAGCGAAGAGTGACCCATAATATGGAAATATATTAATATAATATGGAGATATAAGATATGCATAAATATGGAGATATATTATAATATGGTACATATATTGATTAAATTATTAATTAATAGGCAAAATTATGAGAATTTAGTAAAAGAATCAAGAAAAATCGTAGTTGATCGACCTTTATTTTGCTATTATAGATATAATAAAATGTTAGTAATATTTAATTTAATTGTGGTATGGAGTATTCGGTATACACGAAATGGTACTAACTTTTTATGGTTCATTGTTAAAATCAATTCCAAGTTTCTTTTCGGAATTCCAATATTACATATTTAAAAACACTTCAACGAATAGTATTTCTTCTAGGTCGTAAATTATCCCAATTTTGTACATGATGCGTAATTGGTTTATAACACGTAATAAATTTATTTTTGAATTATATACATCGAGCTTCTATTATTGCATTTTACACGTTAAATCAATTAAACTGTACTTGAATGTCTCCATACAAGCCAAAAACATGACAATTTATTTAGGTAGTGTTATAATTTAAATAATGTGTTGCTCTTCATTTCTCATATTCAAAGCCGATCTTTACCATTTGAAAAAAAAGGCTTCTATAATTTTAGTTTTTCTAACTAATTAATCTAAAGGAAAATTTTAATTTTATACGTGCATTAAATTCACGACTTTTAACAAAACTTACCTTGAAATATTTTACAATTTAATTCCCAACAATAGCTTAGGGTTTCGGCCGTAATGCAAGTGTACATTTTACTTGTTTCTTTTGGGCGAAATTAATTGGAAAAGGTGAAAATTGTTAAACAATCTAATAATGACAATTATGGAGACTAGAGAAACAATTTATATTTTTATGCGTATTATCGCGGATTATTATAATTCACATAATAAACTAAACCCAATAAAACGATAATAAAAAAAAAAATGTGTTCCTGTTGATTTATTTTATAATCGTCAATCCAAAATTAATACTTATATATATTTTTTTAAAATGGGGCCAATATTAAATGCGTTTAGTTTATCATTTTGCCAAATTAGTTTAGCTTTCACATCTCTTAATTCCCAACAAACCTTATAAATAGGCTGGCCCACTTCCTCTTCCTTGTAAGTTGCTCTTAAATTTGGGGGTATTATGGTAATCTCGGACATAGCCATTGCCTAACTTTGTGAAGTGTATTTAGTTAGTTCTATTTTGCGTAAATATTAAAATATTATACCAAATTTATCATAGGGTTGGGCCATCATACAATTGGCATACGTATAGTATGTTAATCACCTTTTATTATAATAACTAAAAAATTGTTAATAACATCATTAAATTCACAAATTATATAAAAATTAAACTTTACTTTATTTTTTCTATCCGTTCTTTTGAAATTTAAGGGATAAGAAATAAATCGAGGCGTGACTTTATGTAAATTGTAAATCTGATAATGTTATTAATCATTTTTTATAAATTATAATAATAATCGATGGAAAAACAAGAATAAATTATGATAAAGTGGCAAGGTGAGTGATGCCTAAAAAATGAACATACTTATAACTTATTAAATAGGTATAATAATGAGCTACCGAACTCTATATATTTTAAATAGTGAGCAAGACCATCCCTAATGTGCCTGAATTTCGGGGTCGCCGGCGAGATCGCACCCCTTCCCGGCGTGGGCCGAGCTTGCGCGCCACTCAAGCGAGGAGGGGAAACGCTCTTGAGAACTTGAGGGCGCACCCACAATTAAAGATTTAAAAAAAAAATAAAAAAAATACCCCTTTTGATTTAAAGAAAAAAAAGAAAATGTGTCATGGCCCTTAAAGAATCCAATGGTTACCCCTAAATTTTTTAATCTATAAATTCGATCATCCCTGCTCTCATTCTTCTCACAATTTTATATTTATTGGTTTCCGTTTCTCTTTACATATTTTCTATTATTTCCATTTTCTTCTTCTTCAAAAGAAAAAAAAAAAAAAAAGTTTGCCATGGATATAAAGTTCAATAGATGGATGCACAACTAGGGCTGGAATTCGGTGCAGTATCGGTTAACCGCACCGAATTTTCGGTTATTAGGTACTAATTTTTCGTAAAAGTGACTACCGCTTACCGCACCGAACGGTAATTCGGTATACCCGATAACCGTTTTTTGATTTTCGGTGCGGTAATCGGGTAAACCGTTTTACTATTTATTTTTTTTCGATTTTATGATTTTTCTTTCTTTCTTTTTTTCCCTCCTTTTTCGGTTTACATGGCCATCAAAGATTACTTCCATAGCTCCATTGAAGAAGAGAAAATTATAAAATATAAATATATTATATAATATAATATATATATATACATATATATATATATATATTAAATTAATTATTAAATATTTTTTTTGCGGTTATCGGGTATACCCGAACGGTTATCGGTATACCCGATAACCGAAATATTACAAAAAGCTCCTACCGAATACCGAACTGCAAACCGCATATGCGGTTATCGGATAACCGATTTACATGCGATTAGCGGTTCGGTTCGGTTATTACCGAAAAAATGCCAACCGATTTCCAGCCCTATGCACAACCACTATCTGAATAATTTTAATTTCATGGATCGGGCTCAATCAAGTTTCAGGAGATTTTTCTCCTCTCTTCTTGGTTTGTGACATTTTCTCCTTCGTCGTATTTTGCATTTTCTAGTCAAGTCGAGGATACGAGATGACTCTCCAATCGGACTCGACGAGATCAATGACGAATAATAAGGACATGGGGAAGAAAAAAAAAATAGTCGATTTAGGTCGGACATAAGAAGAAGAAGGAGGAGGATAAGTATCGATCAATCTACCAAGCACTCTCGAAAAAGTTAATAGTTCTGCCGAAATGCATATCCAGAAGTACCGGTAGAAGATAATGATGGTGAACAAGAGTAAAATAATGTCAGAACAATTAGTTGTGCATTTTGAGTTGATGGATGAAATTAAGTGCAAAAGAGTTGGGTAATAGGCTTTAATTAGGTTATATCGCTGCAAACGAGCAGAGCTACTCAGAACTTACTCGGTGCTCTATTCGAAAAAAACTCGTTCGAATTCGAATTCGTTAACAAATGAGCCGAGTTTTGAGCCCGAATTCGAGTTCGTTTAATTTAACGAGCCGAGCTCGAGCTCTAGGGTATTCGACTCGTTTTGCTCGCGAACGTTTTCAGCTCGTATATTAATTGAGCCTGTTTGTGAACTCTTAATCGAACCTCTAATCAAACTTTAGCTTTTATGGGTAGAATTAATTTCAAATCACAAACAAAGATAATTAGACACTACACCACAATTATTATTAAAAAATATTAACTTATAACATTAATATATATTACCAATTATCATCAATTCATTTATTATATTGTAAATTTATTTATTTATTATTTTATAGTATTAAATACTTTTAATTTTTGTTTGATGAATTCATTTTAGTTTATGTTCATTTGGAATGTTAAAAGAAAATATTTTTAAATCATGTCTTTTAAACGAGCTCAAAATCAAGTTCGAGCTCGTGCTCGAATTAAAATAAAATCCGAGCTTTCCACGAGCCATATTCGAGCTCAAATCCGAACCGAACTCGAGCCGAACCATATATCAAAATTATTTAGCAAGCCGAACTCGAGCTGAATTCTAACTCGTAGTTTATACCTCGAGCCGGACCTCTAGCCCGAACATGTAAATATTAAACGAGCCGAACCCGAGCCCGAACATATAAAATATTAAACGAGCTGAATCAGACTCGGCTCGGCTCAGCTCGTTTGCAGCCATAGTTATATGATATACTCCCTCCGTCCATAATTTTCGGACCAAAAAATTCAAGTACGGAATTTAATGTGTTTTGATGATATGTTTAATAAATTAAAGTGTATAAGTAGAATAATTGTGGGCCTAGTAATATTTTTAATTATATTAAAATGTTAAAATGTTAAACTGTAAAGTGTTAAAGCATATTGTGGAGCATACAACAAAAAAAAATATAGTCCAAAGATGATGGATGTCTCGATATAGTAATAAAGTCTAAAGATCGTGGACAGAGGGAGTAATTTTTAGGGATTCGAGCATTTTTAATTTTTAAATTTATAAAAAGATGGTACACATTCCCTCTATTTTTTTAAGTGTTTCAGCCGGCAAATTGCAAATATTAAGAAAATGTGTAAATTTACATTATAACCTCATTTATTATTCTCATTTTTTTAGCACTAACTTATATATAACATTAATTATAGGGGTAAAATTGGAAAAATATAACTATTATGTTATCAAATTCTGAAATGAGACTCTTAAAATCAAACAACAAAAATAGTAACTAGGGCACTTAAAGAAAAATGAGGGAGTACTTCCTCCGTTTTTATTTAAGTGTCCACTTTATTTTACTTTTCTCACTTTACACCAATATTTTCTTAAATTGCGTGTCACTCATCTTCCCACATATATATAGGGGACGGATGGAGCATATAACATTAATTATATGGGCAAAGTTGGAATAATATACTTATTATACTGTTAAATTCTGAAATGGAACACTTAGAAACAAAAAAGATCAAAAGTCTAATATGACACTTTAATAAAAACAGAAGAAGTATATATTTATAAAAACTATATAATTATAACAAATTCTGATCAGTGAATAACAAGTAATAACCAAAGGCAAAAACTTGGATGAGGCCGGCCTCATAGTGTGGTCGGGTCAAAGTGTCTATCTTTATGTAGAAAAATACTAATCTACAAGAATAAAAGTGTCAATCTTTCACCTAATTATTTAACGAATAAAAGTGTCAATTTTTAAAAGTATTAATCTTTATGCATAAAAGTGATAATATACACGAATAAAAATGTCAATCTTTTGAAGTCACTCATCGTGTGGTCAGGCTGACCCAAGTGTGCCCCATAACCGAATGCCAAAGGCTCAATCAAATTCCATAAATTCTTTATTACTTGGAAAAGTAAGTCCTAGTATTTTTAGGATAAAATCACGGGGGGCATCCACGTGGCAGTAATGGTGAGTGCGAAAAAAGAAGAAGAATAAAAATAAATTAAGTTCTGATAGAGTAAACTGTAGGGATGGTAATTTGGGTTTGGGTTTTCGGGTAGGGACAAAAATATCCGAGCCCAAATGGGTTTTTGGGTACCCGAAATCCAGAAAAATGGGGTTCGGATTTGGGGTCGGGTAGTGAAATTTGAAAATTTTGGATATCGGGTATACCCGAACCCGAAAAAAAATATCTGAAATCCCGAAATTTATATTTAAATTAATTATAAAATAAATAAATAATAGAGTTAATAAATAAAATAATTAGTAATGAATAATTAACTTAACAAATTAACACTTAGACTTCAGCCACGACTATCATTTCTCATTTCTTCATTTGCTGATATATCAATAATGCAATTGTATACATAATATCCTCATAAACTATTGATATGCATTATTTAAAATAGAAAAAAAATACATTTTTTCCTTTTATATTTTTAGGTTTTTTTGGGTATCCGAATACCCAAATGGGATACCCGAACGGATATTTGGGTACTCGAAAATATTTTCGAGTTTGAGTTCGAATAGTAAATTTTAGGATTTTCGGATTCGGGTACCCAAAAAATTCAGGACGGGTACCCGACCCGTACTGAATTATCATCCCTACTAGACTGTGATAGTGTGCTGAGAAGAATGGCATTACTGAAAATTATCTCAGTTTTTTATTTTTTATTTTTTATTTTGATGGATTACACTAAATTTATAATGAGAAAATCTTATTCCCTCTTGAATGAATTAAATATAGTACTCCATATTTTAGTGAGTACAATCTTTGTCACAATTTGACATTTATAACATTTTTGTGAGAACTTCAAACCCTGACAATATTCAAAAAGCAAATAAAAAAAAATCCTTTAAAAGGGATATCCAAAAAAAATATGCCACTATATGTACACGTAGATTTTCAAGTTGCATTGAAAAATTAAAAGAAAAGAAAAATGATCACAAAATATTGCATTATAGAGTATGCTGCAACTTTGTGTTACGATTTATATACTATGTGATAGTTAAATTCTATCAGAAATGCTCCATATCCACGGTTAATGTGTCCACCGTTGATGTGTCAATGTTATGTAGATATTTTTTTCTACTTAAGATTGAGTTTTGTTTTTAAGTAGGATTTAATTTTTTTTGGGTATGATCTAGTATTTAAGGTACATATTTAAATTAATTTTCGTATTTATAACAATACTATGTCATCCGTAAGCATATTAAGTATGTCCATGATGAGCTTTGTAGCATTACTCTAAATTATATGGCTTACTTGTAATTTAGCTCTTAACACTTGTAAGTAACGATATTATAAATAGAATTTTTAGAGATAGTTAGATATTTGTACAAGTTAAGATAATGAGTACATATTGATTAGTGGTCACGCCCTCCGACTCACACAATTGATTGGTCAAATGTCAAATTGAGTGATCATTCACACAAATTAATTAATTAATCAAATCTTGATTAATTAATGAAATCGATCGAATTAAAATGGACTATCATTTTTTATGGCATTCAATGAAACAAAGAGATCGTTATGTAATTCTTTTTGGTAACCAATGAAGTTCATCAATACATTAATCAAAACAAAATACGTTTTGTTCTGTATAATCAACAATGTGTTTGACGTGTAGTGTAATTGCAACTAGAATTTCCATCCGTGGGTTGCACCTTGTACGTATAAAAAAATTATACATATGCTTAAAATTATTATTTAATAATATTATAATTTTTAACGATTAAAATATAATTATTGATAATTTAACTTGCACTTTTCTACTTTAAAAAAAATTATGTTTACTCCAAAAATATTTTTTTTTTACTTGAGCTAATTTAAATAAGTACTAATCTGAAAGTTATTTAATTCAAATATTTTCTTAAATTCTCATAATTTTACCTTATTAAAAATATGAAAAGAATTAGGCATAATAAGAAAAATTAGGCCCACTAATTGAGTCATTATTTTTACTTAATTAAGGCATATTTTTTTCCAAAATAAATTAATTTCTCAGAATAAATAAAAATTTCAAAATAAATTAATTTTTTAGAATAAAATTAATTATACAAAAAAAAAAAGATAATTTAAAATTTTATTAGTCAGAATAAATATTCAATAAAAAATTATTATTCAGAATAATTAAATATAAAATTATTAGAATAATCCTGACCACATATACTTACTACTCTTAACAATTTTTCCTTAATTCACCTGCCCAAAAGAAAGGCGTCGTCTTAAAACAGAGTCCTATCATCATCATTCTCACGTCACCCGCGCTCACCACCACTCAATCTCCATTTGGAATCCATACTGCTCTCTATTTACCATTTCTATTTATTTATTATTCACATTTCCGAGTATTATGAGCGATTAATGACTTAAGTGTTGGATGTCCTTTGGCTGGCACCCCATCGGCGCTTTCGAAGGGGTCGTACGTTTGTTCGGTTTGACATGTTGCTAGAGCCCAACTTGACAAACTGGACGTACAAGTTACCATCTCGATTGTAAATTACCCTCTACAACCTTTTTTATTACGTTTCAAGGAAATTGATAAAAGTATGGATTTGGCTTTAGTTTTTGTATAATTTGTAAATTATAATTCCCGCAGCAACTCTGCGGTATGAAAGTAAAATTGAGGTGTTGTATAAAAACCAATTTAGTGTGAAAACTACTAGTACTCCGTTCTTTTCAAGTTGTTACACTTTTTTCAGCAATTTTTTCAAGCGTTTTGGAGCGTCTTGATAATGAGTTTTAAATACTTTTTAAAGTATTTTTTCTTTTATGGGATACTACAACACCCGTAAAAGAAAAAATTCTTTAAAAAATTATTTAAAACTCATCATCAAGACGCTCAAAAACGCTTGAAAAATTGTTGAAAATTGTGTAACAAATTGAAAAGAACGGAGGTAATAACAATTAATTTTAATTGTCATTTTTTCTATCTACAATATTGAAAATTCTAATTCCAATTTCATATAAATACCACAAATATCAATCCCTCATTTGTTTAAATTGCTCATCTTTTGCCTTTTGGCACGCTTTCCACGCTAAAACGATGGGTTTTAAAATGATTTTTGAAGATTCATCTTTTTTACGGATTACGACTACAGTAAAAAGAAAGAATCAATATTAAACCCACGTTTGAAGCGTGGAAAGCGTAAAAAGGCAAAAAAGAAATGATTTAAACGAGAGGGAGCTATTCATATCCTCTCAGTGGGACATTTCTCACATTATAATCCCTCAGTCCATTCATCATCTCACATTTTTTTTCCAGTACAGTGATTCAGGAGATACTTATTTAGAAATAAACTGTCGTATTTAATATTTTAATCAATTTTTATTTTCTTAAATTAAAATCTTGCAATTCAAATTACATTGATATACATATAAAGAGATGAGTATTTAATTTCAATTACGATAATAAGGCGGCTTTAACTTCATAATTGTATCATTACGAGTGAAACAATCCAATGTGAAAGTTATGTCATTATATATGGACGGAACGGAGGCAGTATTTATGGATGAACTCCATGATTTGTAATTTAACTTGAATCAACTAGTTCATATCATGATTTGTTCGACTAACGTCGGCTAAAATGTTGGTATTTCGGCGTTGGTGATGAACTCTTATTCGAAATGGAAAATTTATTTGTTTATCCACATAATATATGTATGTTTATTTATGTTATCAAACAAAACTCTTTTATAAGCAAGACGTGAAAAACAATCTAATCTTCTACACGAAAAAATTGACATCGCAAGTTAGTAATTTATAAACAAGAGATTTATGAGATATGTTGAACCAAAAAAAGTAAATTTCGTTGCTTCCCTAAGAAATCTACATATTTCAAGTTTCGGAGGTTTCTTAGTGCATGTTTGGTAATTAATCTAGTAATGTCTATATTAATAGTATCAAGGTAAATAGTAGAGAATAAACCTATAGCTAATATATGTAAGTGTTTGGTAGCATTACTAAAATCTATGTACAATTATAACAAGTGTTTGGTAGCATACATTAAGCTCTATACTAACTTGTATAATTTCTAAAATAACCTTGTACTTTTTATTAAATTACAAATATATCTTTATTTTCTTTAATTATTGATTTATTTATATTTTTTGGGGGCTAAAATGGACAATATGATTTTACTATGCAAATCCATATTACTTAAATGGGGGGTAGGGTGAGTTAAATATGAGTGAGGAAATAGTGTTTTAGTAGAGGGCTTTTGTTTAGCATAGGGTCTTATGTTTAACTAATATAGCCTACCAAACATTAGTCAAAGTCATACTATTATACAATAATAGGCTTATATAGCCTATCAACAAGCCCTTATATATTTTAGCATGTACTACTCTAATTACTTTTAAAATATTTACATACAAGGATGAAATATAAATTGTGACTTAATATCATATTTTCGATCATAATTTAAATCAGTCGTGTAAAGAAAAGAAAGTTTCCTTGAAAAATAAAATAAAACTAGTGCATTCTTCATTATCTTATTATAATATCATAAAGGTAGGATATATCCTACTTTTTGAAAAATTCATTAGAGTTTTAATATTAATGTTAAATACATATAATTCAATACGAGCAAGGAACGTGACAATAATTAATATAAACAAATCATACATTATATTTATATGTTGGTACTACTTTTCATGATCATCTGCAAAAATACTTTTGGACTTTTGGAAATGAGCATGCTACATCAATTAATGGCACACAGAAAATATAAATGAATAACTTACTTCCCAATAAATTTTTGATTCCGTAAAAACTACCACTACTACACTAGTTGGGATGGAAGAAAGCAAGAAAATTCATTAAAAAAATAATTAATCATTTTTTATTGATGGAAAAAATATTTAATGATTGTAAGATTAGAAATACTAGTATAATTATTAATTTCTGCCACTGTACGCACTGCCAAAAGCGTAAAGAAGATAATTATGTAAATCCACTAGCACATCGACACGTGGAACAAGCTTTTGGGCCCCACACTCGCACTTCCCCTATGCCACAAATTCGAAATCAAAAATCTGCTTCACAATTCTTGCATTCCCCACTTTTATCTCCTTTTTTTTTTAATCTACTCTTTCCCTTTTTTAGCAATATTCATTTATATTTATATACAACTGCCTCTGTACATACTAAAATCATCTTTCATAATTTTTCAAATTTTATTTTTATAAATTTGGAATATGTCAAGTGAAAACTGTCAAAATTTGGACAACTCATGATACTGTATAAATTGTTTAAAGAGCTAGATTTTAGAACAATAAAAAGAAGTAAAATAATACGAAAATGATGATGTAAACAAAACCCGGTCCCAAACTTTGATGAAGTAATAAGTTGAAAATTAAAAACTTGGTCCACAAGCCGCAACAATTTTCAAAAACTTATCTCCACTCTAGTAATTATCAATTTATCATACACGTAGTATATTTAATTCTACTATAAAATTAAATTTTAATTATTTGAAAACCGAACCGATAAGAGGCGCTAATTTTAGTAAATACTATGATACTTCATCCGCCTACACGATTTCTTATATTTTTTTAATATTCTAAACCTTTTTCTTCTTATTATTTATAAAAAAGATCAAATATTTAGCATTTAATCTTTTTTCTAGTGGACCTTATTCAGCCACTTAAAAAAATTACAATCCATCTACTAATTTTATTATTAAAACTATGTCATACATATAAAAAATGTATTGCATTTTTTGTGGAATACTTAGTTTGGAAAACTATATCAACAAATCCTTATCGAACATACAGAAAAACAACACAAATTTAGAGGTCCCACTCCAAAATTAAAGGCCCCTCTCTCTCTCTCTCTCTCTCTCACCTAAATCGACCTGCTTTTTTACTATCCTTTTTTCTCACTTAAATTTTGCTTTAAATTACGTGAAAGTCAGTGTGTCACGAGATGGTAGCCTAGGCCCGATCATTTAGCATCCCCTCATAGTACCTCCATCTCAGTACATTAGTCTTCTTTGTTTTTTGATTGTTCGGCACGTTTTTCCACCGAAACCTAGTACGAGTTTTAAAATATAATTTTGACGTACCCCGTGAAAAAATGAATACGTCAAAATTATATTTTAAAACTCGTACTAGGTTTCGGTGAAAAAACGTGCCGAACAATCAAAAAGCAAAGAGGACTAATGTAATGGGACGAAGGTAGTATTAGATAAAACCAGAACCAATAACAATCCAACTAACAAACAACCAACGTGTTTCTTACCAGATTACAACGGGGGTTGCTCTTCACGCCGTTAGATACTTAACGGCAACCGGTCAATCTCCTACCTCCGAGTAACTATCCCCTGCCAATTGGACCACTGATCCCATGATACATAGTACACTTTGTATGTCCCGATAAATAGATATTGGTGTATGGGGGGGAATACACCAATTAGCCAACAGTTTTGATTTTTCAAAACAGATTGATCTTACTGAGTCGTCACTACAGTATATCAAAGCAGTTTAGTTTTTCCAGCTCAATCAGTAAACTACTGAGCTTGCAAAACTAACCTGCGTGTGGAAGTTTGGTGGAAAGGTTGGCTAACAGTTTTCAACAGTTAAGGAAACTTTAGTTCAGACAAGTGTTCATGCAAGACAGGTTACAGTGGTGCAGGTTGTGAACATGCAAACTGTGTAAATGAATAAGTAAATAACAAGAGAGACACTAGGAGTTTTTATCGTGGTTCGGAGTAAACAGCTCCTACGTCCACGCCAGATTCCGTCGAATCTGTAATCCCTTAACTTGAGATTTTTCGCTCCTTTTAACACTAGTGGAGGTCCAGTCCAAATTCAAGTCTTTCTCTTAGACTGAATCTAGCACGATTCGTGAGTCGTGTCTCTTCTTACTTACATACAAACTTTTCATGCAATCTTACTAACACTAAATGACTAGTGCTACTATCCAAACTAGAAAGCTGTGAATGACTATCGTCGTAAGGAATACAACTCAATCAACTACACTAGTTTTTCAACCTTGATGGTAGTGAGAGTGTGTGTGATGTGTTCTAATAAGACAGATTCCAGAAAGATTAGAAATCTACAATGATCAACACTTGGGAAAGCTCTAGTAATTTCGAGTGTTGATTGAAGGAATTTTAGCTTGAGATTTCTGCAGCGTTTGGCTTGTATATTGAGTTTCCCATACTTCTTCTGGAATGAGTTGAGGTATTTATAGAAAACATTTGAAATAGAGCCGTTGGAAGTGTGTCAGGATTTGCAGTACCGTACACTGACACAATTCTTGTCGTTGAGTGAGAGCAGGTTTCACAACCACAGCTCAGGTTGGTCTTCACAGGTTGAGCTTCCTATACCTCGAACTGTCTTCAATCTCTTTGTAACCTTCGTGTGAGATCTTCTGGCATGGTAAGAGCATGTTACATAGACAATTTGCTTAATGGAACAGTATGACAGATTGGGTGGTTTAGGTACCAGGTTGCACTTCCAACCTTGACCTTTACATGAGCAACTTGTCCGAATAAAGCTTGACTGATCCAAACACGGAGACCAGCTTGTTCCAATTAAAACCTATATCTAAGTGTGGTTTCTAATAGCATTATCAAAACTCAGTTTCAAAGGGTTCCCAACACACTTTTCTTTACCTTTGTTCTTTCCTCTAAAAAAAATTAACTTTTTTTAGAATTGTGTGTTTAATGGTCGTTACGTATTGGAATACCATATTCTTCTTGTTTTCAAGTGATTTAACTTTTTATTTTTAAATTTAAATATAAGGGCTTTCTTGAATTCTGATTTTTCACAAAATCATATGAAAATCATACGTTTTCATATGGTATTGCAATAATCCAAATAAGAATTAAAATATTTTAACGAGTTTTGATTTTGAAACATATACTAGTGATCCGTCTGGTGCCAATTGATATATATTTTTTTAGGACGTCTCACGAAAAATGATATGTTTCTAAACTGGGTAAATATTAAGAGATTTATAGTTAGATTTGTGTATAATTCGGATTAACTAATTGGACCCTTATTACACCCACATGCTAAAAAATGTTTTTAAAAAAAAAAAACAAAAAAAAAAACACGTTATGTGATTGAAACTTGCACATGAGCTTCCACAATTAATACATTAATCTAAATTTTTAGAATTCCCGTAACGAAAAAAGAAACGTATTAAGTGGCGCGATACAAAAAATGTATTTTGATAGTATGAATTTTGATTTTGATATTAATATACAAATTCTGAAACTGATAAATTAGATCTGACTTATGAGTTTTTATTTATTTATAAATTACCTATATAATTGTTGTTTCACGGTGAACATTTCATCTAATTCAAGTTAAATTTATCAAGAAAAAAAGAGAGACCATTAATGTACGATTATTTAAGAGTAATCTAATTTCATGTTTATGATAAAGGGGATTACATGTTTGTACTCTATATGATTAAATCGATTAAATTTGATTGTATGTACTTTGACATCTCACAATTAATACCAATAAATTGATTAAATTGTTTCTACAACACGACAAACAAAAACATAAAATTTAATTACTCCACACGAAACATATTAAGTGCTCGTTTGGTTCAAGTTGGGTAACGGAAATGGAATGAAATCAAGTCAATTAAGGGAATGATAATAATAATGGTTACTTTTATTGAGTGTTCGGTTCAATAGTAAAAATGAAGTCATTTGTGAGGGGGTTTCCTTTCTCCTTGTTTCCCCTCCTTCTTGAGGGGTAACAATGTAATGGATTGAGTTACCCCCAAGTAAGGAAAATTGATAACATATTGATCAAACCAAACAAAATGTAATGAAATCAATTACTTGATTCTCTTTCCATATCCAAAAAAACATGAACCAAACATGGACTAAGACATCGATAATTTTACACAATCTTATACTACTACTTCTACTTCCTTGACGTTATCGATTGTAACAATCAATTAATATAATTACGTATCAAAGTATATTACTATGATTTCATAAATCTTTAATGCAAAATATGAGGAATTTGATTAATCACTCCAATAACTAACTTTTTTTCAAGAAAGAAAGATGGTATTATCAGATCAGAGCCATAGCAAATTGGACGGTCGAGATTCAATCTCAACGATTTTGTCTGGACAATGATTGGCCGGTGTAAGAAGAGTGCACCGCAGAGGATAAAAGCAAGCTCATTATAATTTAGTAATATTGAATAATATGTTTGGTCCGAACAGTGAAACATTAATTAATCATGATAATAATATTTACGCATTTCATGTTTTGGGTTTTTTATTTGGGGAAGAAAAAAGAAAAAAGAAAAAGAATTTTGTTCTCCGCTAATTCTAGTTCTCTCTATTTTTTTTCCTTCTTCGTTTCTCTCAATTTCCATCGCTCTTCAAATTCGCCATAAAAACCGATCTCTCTCTCTCTAACCCTTTCCCCTTTTTTATTTTTTCTCCGTTTTAAGAGTTCGAATTTCTCTTTAAATTTGGTGTCATAATTTTTCTGTGCTCGAGAGCGTGCGGAGGAGATCAGGATCTCCGCCGTACCTCGCCGGAAACGTGACGTCATCTCCGGTAGGAAGCGCGGCAGTTGAGAGGGAACAAAGCGAGCAGGAAAACGCCGATTTGGTTCTGACACAGACAAGGGAGAATTCGTATGCATATTTTATACAGAAATTATTCAAACAAGAGAGAGAAAGAGAGAGAGCATAGATGATACATGTGGTTAACGTGCAATGTAGGTAAAACAGCAAGGAAAAAATGAAGAGAGAGAAAGGCATCGAAGAAGCTTTGGAGGAGGTTATTTGCACGGCACAGATACCTAGATCTCTTCTTCAATCTCCCTTACCCTTGCCTTTTGCCGCAATTTATTCCGTTTCCTTGTCATTCTTAAATTCTGAGATGATTCTCCCTTTGTTTTCTCTCCCTCAATTGCTCTAGCCTTCTTAATTTACCTTCTCTTGCCCCTTTCTGGTCGTTTTCTGTGTTTACCCTTTTTCTATTCTTCGGTATCCTCTTGTTTTGGTTCTGATTTCTGAGAGGTGATGCTGTAATCTTACTGGTGAGTTCCGTTGATATATATATTTTTTTTCCCTTGAAAATTTGAAATTTGAGCTGGCTTTTCGTTTGATCTATAGAGAATTTTGGTGTTTTTAGATCAAAGCTTGTATATTTATGTTGCCCGAGCCTCTGTACTGTGTGATCCGGTGTTGAATTTTGTTCGAAACGCCTGAATTTTGATGGGCGAGAGGGTTGTTTATCCTTATCTCTCTTTGCTGATTTTAAGTTTGAATTTTGGCAATATTTGCTTACTTCGATCTGCTCAATTTGAAAATTCTATTTGAGTTGGGGGTAAAATTTTTCATATGGCAATTTTAAGTTGTTGTTTGCTAAAAATGAATTACCTTCTTAAGTAGTGAGATCTTAAATGCAGCTGTGTTCATGTGGATTTTTTGGAAATATAGGTGCGCCCAAACCCAAGTTTTTGGTAACTTATTGCTCAACTGCAATTCTCAAGTGAATAGCTCAAATTTTAACATAAAACTTTATTGACGATACTATTTGTCTTTGCTTGTGGTTTCTCGCCTTGCTTGTCAGCCTGTTGTTCATGCGTCTGCTTTTCAATTTTCTTTTTATCCTTTTGGTGTAACATTTTTCCAATTGTGCGTGCAGGTTCTGTCTGAAGCTGTGTATCTTCTTAACTTTCACATAGAATTGTCGTTTTTGTGCTTGGTGGAAGCTAAGGGGTGATTTATTCTGAAAGGATCATCCAAGCTATCTGAAATGATGAACTCTCGGGGTTTTTCTCCTTCGTCCTTTTTCTCAGAGGAGGTGTGTTTGTCCGATGAGGTACTGATTGCACATGCATTGTTAAATTTGCGTTTTAAGAGAACTTCTCAATTCTGGGTCTATAATCTGGCGATGAATATCTCTTTTCTTACATCATCACTGTAACGCCGTACATAGTTTTGCTTGACATGTGATTGATTAGACATATTTTCTTGCTTCTTTAATTTGCAGAGACAGGTTGGTGTAAAGAAGACGGATCAAATGAATGGTTATGCTGGTGAGTATTTATGATGTTTTTTTAGATTGGCTGTTGTTTTGCTAAAGCTCATGACACAGCATGATATAAAGTTATCACAAAGGTTTCTGTTTGATGCAAGATTGATGGTCCCAGTACTGGTATTCATCTTTGTGTAGTAAAATCCGTCTATAAATGTGAAAAGCGCATTGTAGTCTTTCCCCAGAAGATCTCTTTAGCTATGGGATCTGATCTTCCATCTTACAACATGACCTCGATTTGATTTGTGAAGCCAAATATTTGATATTCTTGGTATATAGTATATGGTTTCCATGTTGTAGGAAACTGAAGCGTATCAGCTTCTCAGCCTTCTCTTAATATTCACTACTATTCTTCCATTTAAATTATGCATCAGACACTTCATTTGTGCTTATCATTGCTTTTAGACTAGAGTTTTCAGATTATGCACTATGATGGCGTAGAGTCTGTAGTGATTCATGAGGTTATGGTTCCCTTGTGTGCTATAGCTATCGCCTATCGGTTCTTGGTGGCAGGTATTCTTTAATAGCTACACAATCTCCTGGCTGGTAGATTGATATTGTCATGTTTTTTTATAAAATCAAGGCACGCGTGTGGTAAAGTCAGTGCTTCAATAACCTCGAAGGTTAAATATATTTTCATCAATGAATCTGAGATTGCTTTGTATTCATAGTTTCATACATGCATGCATATATACTCAAGGTACGTGCATTTATGTGAGTTAGGAGTCTGAACTGAAGTGAATTAAGGTATTGAGAGATAAAGACTAAATAGCAGGATGAGCTTGAAGATAACTACATCAGCATAAATGGGTGCATGCATTCCCATTTTTTACTCATGAGATTTCAGCTTTTCTCTGCCACAGTCACATTCATTATCTTCTCATTTTATGATTCACTTAGGAAGTCAATGCACATGACCTATGTTTTTGTGATTAGGATGAAAAAGTTGCACATAGTACTTGTAATCATGAGAAAAGGGTTCATCTTGTACATTTTTTGTATATAAAGGCATTCTGAAACTCGTGTGATACTTTTTTCAGGTTTTAAATTAGATGGGATGCTAAGAACTGATGGTGTTCCCTCATCACCTCATGAAAATAGAATCCCATTGGATTCACATGTGGGAAATGGTTTTGGTCTTCCTGAATATTATCTCAGTCGTGGTAGAAATGCTAACCTTTCGTTGGGAAAGCATCTTATTGGAGCAGAAAGAGCAGTCAGCCGCTCCTTGCCAAGCGCTGTTGACCATGATCTCGGTTCTGGAGCTATTTCGAACGTAGAGGCCGTGCCATATTGTTATGATGGTGATAAAATAAATCTCATGGGTGCTCAGTATGAAAATGGCCTTTTCTCAAGTTCAATGTCAGAGATATTTACTAGAAACTGTATGCACTCTCTTTTTCTCCTAGTTGGTTAATTTCTTAAGTTGTTTATGAATATCCGAACTCCTGCCATATCAATGATATAAACCATGAATCTGTTTTCCTCCTACAGTGAAATTGGCATCTAACAATGGACAGTATGGTCACTCCGTTGCTGCTGCCTCCCATTATGAAGAAGATGAGGTTTTTGAATCTCTGGAAGAACTTGAAGCTCAAACTATTGGCAATCTTCTTCCTGATGATGATGACTTGCTTTCCGGTGTGACTGACGGGTTTGGCAGTGCTATGAGATCTAAAAATGTGGATGATATGGAAGATCTAGACCTGTTTAGCAGTGTTGGAGGACTGGAACTTGGAGAGGATAGCTTTTCACAAAGAAATCCTGAACTTTCTGTGGGATCCAATGGCGGGGAACACCCTTTTGGTGAGCATCCTTCCAGGACGCTCTTTGTCAGAAATATAAATAGCAATGTTGAAGACTCTGAATTGAGAACACTTTTTGAGGTATGCAGTATCACCATTCAGCCTTCCAAATTGTGTTTCGAGAAATTTGTGGTTGCTTTCTTACTAGCCAATTCTCTTTTCCTTACTGTAATTGCAGCAATATGGAGACATCCGCACCCTGTATACAGCATGCAAGCATAGGGGATTTGTTATGATCTCATATTATGATATAAGATCAGCCTGTAATGCAATGAAAGCTCTACAGGATAAGCCATTGAGGCGTCGGAAACTCGATATACATTTCTCAATTCCTAAGGTGGTTTTCTGCAAATCTTTGTTTTCGGACCCTAATCTGCTAATGTTGCTTTTTCATTGGTTATGTAAAAATACAGATAGATATTTACTGACGTTTCCTTGCTAAATATATCTTCCAGGAGAATCCATCTGAGAAGGATATTAACCAGGGTACCCTTGTGGTTTTCAATCTTGATTCTTCTGTTTCAAATGATGAACTCCGTGAAATTTTTGGTGTCTATGGTGAAATCAAGGAGGTAAAGCTTGAGTGCAATGTAGTTGAATAATATTTTGTTCGCATTCATTTTGAGCATTACTTATTTTTTTGGCTTGCAGATTCGTGATGCTCCAACCATGTCACATCATAAATATATAGAGTTTTATGATGTCAGAGCTGCAGAATCTGCGCTTCGTGCGTTAAACCGGAGTGACATTGCTGGAAAGCAGATTAAGCTTGAACGCGGTCGACTTGGTGGCTCCCAAAGGTGCAAAACTCAAAAAACTTAATTTCACGTTTCCATAATCTTCATGTGTTCTTGTCGAGCTTCCCTTATCACACCAGTCTTGTAAATTAGTTACCTTTATCTTCTACTGATTTTTTTAATGCATTTTTAGATTGCAAAGCCAACTGGACAGACCCTATGCCACATGTTGCTTTCTGCTGAATCTAACAGCTTAATATGCCCCGTTTATAGGTTCATGCAGCCCTTTTCGTCAGAACTGGAGCAGGAAGAATCTGGTTTTCTGTTGCAACATAGCCCTTCCAATAACATGTCAACTGGATTTTCTGGTAATTTTATTTCACAATTGTGGATGGCTGCTGGACTTTAAATTCACCAACTATTCATGACTTGGTTATAATTATAATAGCAGGATCACTTTCTCTTGGGGGGGCATTATCTGGTACAGATAATGGAACAATTCGTGGTCCACTCCCGATAAATGGAGGTCCCATTGGTCCTCTCCTGGATAATGTGCTTCAGCATGGCGTGTCATCTAGCGTGCCTAATAGCTTACCATCTCTACTAAGAGTTGAATCTGGAAACCAATCCAGCATTGCTGAATCTGGCCTGCAACGCACCCACCCAAAATTTGACCTCCAGACATCGTCAAATCTTCATCCTCATTCGCTACCTGACTATCAGGATAGTTTAGCAAATGGGCATCCCTTTGGTTCTCCAAGTAATATGGCTGCAAATATGAATTCCCGACCTCTAGACATACTTGATGGCCAGCAGTTTCGTAGAGTTAGCTCTAATGGACAGTCGATGGAGTTAAATGAAGGTACTAATAATTAAGTTTTGGTTTCCCTTTTCTTTTTTCTGCATCTTTTCTAATTCATTTCTTGGTAATTTTTGACTGGGTGTGTAATCTATATTTTCCATCTCGGTGACAACTATTTAGAAGTGCATAAATTGTACCTGATCTTATCATTAGTAATTCCTGTGTAACTAGTGGAAGACAGAACATGAAAAATCGGAACTCTGATACTTCAGTTGGCATCATCATGCAACTGCTTGTTTATTCTGCTTAGAGCATGAAGCTTTTTGTTTAACCTGTTGAATTATATCACCATTTTTGAACAACCAATTAGACATTTATTTATTAAATGAGATGATAATACCCCAATAAATTCAAACTGTCATATTTATAGCATCTAAAGCGTATTTTCTTCCTCTTCAGTTTTTGGTTCCGGAAATGGGAGCTGTCCTCCTCCTGGGCGTCACTACATGTGGAGCAACTCTCACCATCCACAACAACCTCAAGCTGTTTTATGGCCTAACTCACCATCATTTGTCAATGGTATTGGTGCTGCTCATCCTCAACAGATGCATGCAGTAGCTAGAGCACCATCTCATATGATGAATCCACTTCTCCCTCTAAATAACCATCACGTGGGGTCCGCACCTTCTGTTAATCCTTCTCTCTGGGATAGGCGGAGTGCCTATGGGGGAGAATCGCCTGATGCTGCTTCTGTATTTCACCCTGGTTCGCTTGGGAACATGAGAATTTCTGGTAATTCCCCACATCCACTGGATTTTGTCCCTCATAACATCTTTCCTCGCCCTGGTGGAAATTGCATGGAAATGCCTTCCAAAAGTATTGGACTACATCCTCATCACCAGAGGTGCATGATGTTTCCTGCAAGAAGCCAAATGCTTCCTATGATGAGTTCATTTGATTCTCCTAGTGAACGCACTAGAAGTCGTAGAAATGATTGCAATTCAAGTCAACCTGACAACAAAAAACAGTTTGAGCTTGATCTAGAGCGAATTGTACGTGGAGAAGATAAGCGGACTACACTCATGATAAAGAACATCCCTAACAAGTAAGTAGAATTTTCTAGGGTTTCTTATTCTTACACAAGCTGCTAACTCTTATATGAATGGTACCTTGATATTTTACTGTGCCAAATAGGCTTATTTTGATTATGAAAATAGTTCATTCACGTTTTGCACAAATATTTAACTTTTTTTCTCATGATCTTCGCTGTGGGGATTTGCATCTATTATTTTAGTTGCTTAAGTTTTTTTCTTTTTTTGTACACAATATCATTTATTTTATGACTGCATTACTAGGTATACGTCGAAGATGCTTTTGGCTGCAATTGATGAACGCCACAGAGGAACTTATGATTTCATTTACTTACCCATCGACTTTAAGGCAAGTTTCATCTTATTTCGAAACTTTCTTTCCTGTTTCTGAATGACCTGTTGTACTGATCCTTCATATTTCTTTCCTCTTGCAGAACAAATGCAATGTAGGATATGCATTTATAAACATGACTGATCCTACTCTTATAGTTAACTTTTATCAGGTATAGAGATGCTTTATGTACATCTATGGTGGTATTAAATTGAGTGCTCTATCTTAGTGAGTTTATTCTGTTTCTTCAGACTTTCAATGGAAAGAAATGGGAGAAGTTTAATAGTGAAAAAGTGGCATCTTTGGCTTATGCTCGAATCCAAGGGAAGTCTGCCCTCATTGCCCACTTCCAGAATTCAAGCTTGATGAATGAAGACAAAAGATGCCGTCCTATACTTTTCCATACAGATGGTCCAAATGCAGGTGATCAGGTGTGTATTTGTTCTAAACATGTGAAAGCTCAATATAGCCATGACATACAAATTAGTCGCTTTTTTTGCATGTATTGCATTTTATCAATGAATTCTATTGTGAAAGAGTGCCAAGAATTCATAATTTTATTATCTCTGCCTATTACCACTGCAGGTCCCGTTCCCTATGGGTCCCAACATCCGATCAAGGCCTGGCAAAACTCGAACCAGCAATTCCGAGGAAAACAATCATGAAATCCCATCAAATGGGGACGATTATTTCAATGGAGATTCATCTTCTGGTTCGGGCAAGGATTCAGACTGAGCGATTTTTGTGACAACTAACCAAGTAGAAACTGAAAACACAGCCTAGTAGTTGTACCTTCAATTTTGTTATTGTATATTAAGGTGTGGTAAGCAGAACTGCAGAAGAGGGGGGGTAGGGATTTGAGAAAAGAAGCATTGTTGTGGGAAAATGACTATTGCCTACTGACCAAAACCATTGGAGTATTGATTGTGATTTGTGGTGCGGTTATCCTAGCAAA
Source organism: Mentha longifolia (assembly GCA_001642375.2). Lineage (NCBI taxonomy): Eukaryota > Viridiplantae > Streptophyta > Magnoliopsida > Lamiales > Lamiaceae > Mentha > Mentha longifolia. Next base: position 17,891,661 of record CM038121.1, read on the forward strand.
AACGCGACAATGGAGCAACTTTGTGGAGCTTCGAAATTTTGGTGCTACTGTATTATGTATAGAGTTGTACGAGCGAGAGAGCAAAAAATATGCTGCTGTATGGAGGCCATTTTCCTCTTTTTTTTTAACCTCTTGGCAATTTTTGTTCCTCCTTTTTGGCCCTGCTTTCATCTTCTCTTGTTTTTTGGGCAATTTGCTAAGAGAAGTCAGTAACCAACTGCTACAGATGAATTTTTGTGATCATTCATGGATGGATGTACTCTGCTGTTGTGTATCATTTCTTTTTTTGACACCTTTTTATTAAGGATCTGTTCCTGTCTCTTTCACCACTTGATGCCTATTTTCCCACTACGGTTTGTTCTGCCTTTCTTGTGCAGGTTTAATTATGTTCACTTCTTGGTACATATTCTGACATTTTATTATAATCAATGTGCCTTACTAGTATATCATATACTCCCTTTGTCCATGATTTACTGGACTAAAAATTTGGGCACCAGGTGTAATACATTTTGATGATGTATCTATATATATATAAAAATAAAATGATTTTAGCGGTTATCTTTACCGCCAAATTTATGCAGTTATTTTCATGCAAGTACATTTAATTGGACGTTTGCAAATGCAGTTACACTAAACTGAATTAATATTCTCAGATCTTCTACACGTTCTCCACTCAATATATTCTGATCATTGAACCGTTTTCCAATAACCAAATGTAGTTGCTCTTCATAATTGTAAGAGATAAAAGGTTGGAAAAAAAATGCAAAATCATTCATTGTATTACTTTTTATACTTTATGTGCAAAATGATATCCCTAGGATATATTTTTATTTTTTTTTACTTTTTTGAGTTTTGGAATAAGCTATCACTTTGTGTTATGAATGATATCGTATTTAAATCAAGGGTAAGTCTTCTAATTTTTGAACATTCTTTTTTTTCTTTTCTGCCAGCACTAGACGAATCCCAAACAAATACACCCACAAGACTGATGAAACCACTCGCTGCAGCGCATGAGCCGATTTTATGAAGTGTCTATTGCTTTTTATCTCATTTATAAGAAATTTCAATTTAGCAGGTACCTAGCAATCTCATTTTCGTCTCCCCTTAAAATTTTATAATAGAAATATCATATCATGCATTATATGTGCGTTAGACAAAGTGCCCGTACATCGCACGGGGCAACATACTAGTTAATAAATTAAGATGTTAAAGTTTTAAAAGTTAAATAATTATGAGGCCATCTAATATTTTTAATTTAAAGTGTTAAAAAGTAAGATGATAAGGTAATTAAGTGATTGTGGGGCTTAAATTTCAAACTGGAAAGATTCAATACAATAGTGTCAAACTGTCAATAAATGATGAACAAAGAAATGATGAACAAAGAGAATACATTTGAGGAACAATACAAGTTATAAAAGTCCAAGAGAATCCGGTGTTCCATGTCTCCAATAATCTTCAAGATAAAGGAATGTTAAGAAGTAATAATATGAGCCATAGTAGATTTCAAGAGTAAATGTACTAAACAAAGTATAAAGAGGAATATGCGATGATATGTGCCAAAGTTGGCCATTCATTTAGTGCGTTTGGTTGTGTAGATAGGATAATGTGAGATAAGGTAAATATAATCATGAGTTATCTTGAATGGAGAGATAACACCAAGATTGAGTTTTGATTGTGGATTTTGTAGCTTGTTTGGTAAGAAGGTTAAAAACATGATAAAAAATATAAAATTACTAAATTAACCCTTTAAATTTGAAAATTATCAACTTTATTTCCCATTTTCCCTTTACAGCTTTTGGAAAAAAGGATCACTACCAGAGGGGATTGAACCTCCTTTCGTCTTCTCTCGCCGACTTCAACAATAAATTACAAACGAAGTAGTTGGATCAGATCCGTTCTAGCTAGTTTTCCTAATTTCCAAACTTCAGAAATCAAAATAGTAATTGCCCATCATCAAACATAGCTAATTTCATATATTTATCAACATAGAAAAAGAAAATTGAAAAGGATTTGCCGACTATACGACCAGAAACGCGGAGATCGAAGTCAGGATCCTCCCTTCCCGGCAACGGAGGGATCAAGGCCAGGATCGTGTCTGCGAGCGTCCGGGCGCGGTTGACGAGACGAGCAGCGAGGAATATATATAGATGAGAGACGAGTTTGACAGGGGAGAGAGTAGGCCGATGGTAGCAGTAGCCGGAGCAGCGAAGTTGGCGGCGGTAGCCGGAGCGGCGAGGTTGGCAGCAGCAGCAGCCAACGAGGGTAAAATGGGTGGGAGGAAAATGAGGGATCACTGTTCAACGGTGATAATTCTTATCACAGGGGTGGAGTGTGATAGCTTGTATAAAGAGAAACAGTAAATGTAGACCGAGCCAGCCTTAAAAAGGGCTTTCATGAAAAGCTCATCCATCAAACCAAACAGGAGATTACATCAGATAAAAATTCTTATCTCATGATATCAATGATACCAAACAAGCACTTAGTAAACAAAGCTGAAAGAGAGCTTTGATTTCCAATCTTTACCCGATTCATTAGCCTAGTGTATCAGAACAACTTTGCTTAGTGTCTAAACATTCATCACCACGAAAAGACATAATCCGACCAAATCCCACACAAGAAACTTCCATTATTACCAGCCACCAACATTGGGTACTGGTAAAAACAAGTTATTTTGGGTACAGAATATCATAATGGCCAGGTCGATACAGCAAGGTAATGAATGGTTTAATCGCCACTCCACCACCACTATTAGCTTCGGGAGTGAAATCGTGATGGTTTACACTGACACTGCCTTTATCATTGTGACTGCGATCAAGATACACTATACGGATTGCTACACCCAATGCATCTGATAATGCAGTTATGTGAACGTGATCACTCTCTTCGCCCATAGGCTCCACTGATGATTTGCAAAACTGGACAGAAATAGGGGAAGCATAAACAGATCGTATTCAAATAAAAAACTAAACAGCTTCAAGATATGCAAGCAACTTGATTAGTACAACACGTGAGATACGAGGAAGGTCCTATTGAGATTTGACATCTATGTATAAGAATGGTAAAATGCTACTTAAAACAAATTTTCAATCTGTATTCACAAGATATCAGTCATTATATAAGCAAATCTAATAAATGGTCCAGTTTCTTCCACAAATAATTACAAAGTTATAAATTGCTTGATCTGAAAGGATGATAGGGATAATGATATAAGATGCTGTAATGAACCTTGGAGAAAAATTATGATATAACCAACCTGCTCCACTGAGGTATTAGTTAATCCTTGAATGAATGGTTCATAGAACTCCGAACGCTTCCTTATTTCACCAGATGTAATAAATCTAAAGAACATCACGACTATAGCAAGAACAGATAATCAGCATAGAAAAAGAAAAAAAGGAAACCACAAGTGCCAGTCTCGATACCCTAGCTACTCACCATAGTCTGACACTGACTGATCTCTACATCTCTGTAGAAGTTCCTCATGGCTGCGACCATAATAGCAAATATTGGGCATTGAAGAAAAGTTGAACGCGGGTTGTAACAAGAAAATTCACAAATAAGCAATGAATCCTCCGAACCTTATAGAAGCTTCTTTTCCTGGAAGAACACTTTCAAGTTGCTCAAGGAACAGCTGAAAATAAGTAGACAGGTTCAAGAAGTTAAGCTTCAGAATGTTAAGCAATCCGGAAAAACAATAGTTCTCCTCAGAAAATTAGGCTGCCCCCATTACTACTTTGTAGAATTTCATTCATACATGTGAAGTGTGTACCTAACAGCACCAATTTTATATCAAATATCTTATGCATATGTCATAGAAAAGTTTAAAGAATTGCTGACAGGGAATGCAAAGAACTAAACCCATGTTTGGTTCAAGTTTTTTTGGGTATGGAAAGGGAATCATGTAATTGATTCCATTACATTTTGTTTGGTTTGAGTAATAGGTTATCTATTTCCCTTACTTGGGGGTAACCCAATCCATTACATTGTTACCCTTCAAGAAGGAGGGGAAACAAGGAGAAAGGAACCGCCCTCAGAAGTGACTCCCTTTCAACTATTGAACCAAACACTCAATAAAAGTAACCATTATTATTACCATTTCCTTACTTGACATAATTCCATTCCCTTTCTGTTACCCAATTTGAACTAAATGAGCATTAAATAGTTTTTGCTAATAACTTTTAGCAGCATGCATCACTCTCAAGATTTGCCCCAAGGAAAAAGTTGCATGACAAACACGTAGACACATCTGTATCAGTAACTGATTCATTTAAATACTACCAAAGTGACATAATAAACTACTCAGATTTCAGTAAATACTGCAAAAAAATCTTCAAAAGTAAATTCTGCATAGCCCAAGCTGAGAAGCGTCTTCCTGCATTGCTCCACGTTGACAGTGATGCGATCAACTTCTGCACGGTCTTGTGATTCCAGAATGTGCTCCTATATTTAATAAATAAATCTTTTAGTAGATAATATACAGAGAGGCGCCATCATCAATGTCCATGTGAATGCATAGAATCAAACATACCAGGTAAGAAAACATGAAGCCACGGAAGAAGCAATTCCCATCTCCCCTTGTTCGCCTGATGGCAGCATATTGTTCGGTCAGAACCTACAAAGCTCGTACAAGTTACCAGCACTGAGGATAAGAAGCATTTAATAGAATAGCGCCTAACAGTTTAAGTGTTTAACAAACCTTAATTTTCTCCAACAAAATGGGGTTTCCAGACTTGTATTCATCTGCTAAAGATGTGAGCGGTTCCTGTAATTGTACTTCCGAAAGTCAATTACCATGAATCAGCAAGAAACTGCCAGTGCAGTTATTATATTATCACCAAAGTAATGGTCTATAACAATTTTATTGTAGTGTAATATCAAAAAGCAATTAGAAATGGCCCATAAGTTGATTAATTGCACAGTTCACCCGGGAGACATGCGAAGAAACTAAGATTAAAGTGAAACGGGAATGACTCGATCAAGCGAGTGATTTATAAAATATTCATCTAAATTGGACTTAAAACAAAGAAATTGAGTTCCAGGATCTCTAAAAGATATTTCACATTCAACTAGTCCAAAATCCATTAAAACCTTAATTCTTTACAAAGAATTAAGTTAATTAAAATATTGAATGCAGAAAACTAGAACAACAAGAAGCTTCAACTAACTGGAGTAAGATATATTTTATCATGTATCAAGCGGACTACAGTATTAGAAAATGAATGTAACCGTATAATCATAAATCTATGATATATAGCGTATTCCAAGAGTTAGGGGATTTATTGCCTTGTCACCAACAAATGTGATCTTCCCAGCTTCCTCAGCTTGTATGGCTGACTGCTGCTGCATAACTTCATCATCCCTATAATTTGACCAGTCATTGATTTCAGAGGCTGGTAGTGACGTGGTCTCTGTATCGGGCTCCACCACTTGCCCATCCTGATTCTGCATCTTTACCTCAATACTGTTCCTCAATAAAGTTTGGCAAGAACTACGGTTTCAGGCTTGACTTGTGGCTTTACGTTCAGAAAACAGCCTGCGCCCCTGAAAAACGAAGATAGCATTGAAAGATTTGTGAATGAATTATTACAAATTATGGCAAATGCAAATAATGGAAACAGATAAAAATGTCTTTAATAATCACTCATTTCAATATCTACCCACTTCTCTTCACTACCAGCACGATATTATACTTGATGATGAATAACACAATGTGCTAGCCAAGTATTCAAAGCTTAATTTCCATAGACTGTCATCAGAGAAATCAAAGATACTTTTATACCATAGAGTGTACACTAGCAATGACTTCAGAAACTTCAGAAATTGAATATTTCAGAACTAAATACTAGGACCAGGAATCTCAGTTCTAAAGATAGATTGCCGCTTACAGCTTGATTAACGATTTCTTACAATTGCTGTAAAATAGAATAAAGGAACTTAAAAGAAATTCAAATCAAAAGACTCAGGACAAAACCCTACACCCTTATTAGAGATTCACCTCACCACAACACATATTTCTTCGCGCTATGACACGAAATCTGCAAGAATCTGTGGCATTTAACCCAAACATTTGTTAAATTCTTGAAAACCTACATCTCTCAAACGAATCACAGTAATTGTAAATGTCGCGGCCAAGAACATTCCAATATCCACACGCGGTTTCAACAAGAGTTCGTCGCACAACAACAACGAAATAGAAGCAGCGAATCCAAGCAATAAAACTAAAAAACTGGAAATGAAGTACCTAGAAGATCAAATACGAGCAACACAGACACATAAACACCAGAAGAAGAAATTATCTCGACAGCGACGAATTATACTGAAGAATTTAAACAAATACAAGTAGCGAAATTCATGACAAAAAATGGATAAAAAAAGCGAGAGAGTGTACCGAATAGAAGTTGATAGAGAGAAGAGACGGATCTACACCTAGAAAGAAAAGGAGTTGATCTGCGTAGTTTCTCTCTCTCTCACTTCTTCAACAATAACCAAATAACGCAGTCTAATGTAATGGCCGAAATCAGAAGGGGACTGCCCCGGGCCCATTTATTATTATTATTATTATTATTATTATTTAGTTCAGTCATCAGTGTTAAATATTATGGATAATTGCGAAAGTACCCTGAAATGTTCTCCATTTGTATTAAGACCCCCATACTTACTGTGTCTGAAATTGCACGTAGTGCCCTCTTTACTTTGATGACACTATTTATATGTTTTTTTGGGGGCACTTTGACACTATATATTGAATACTACAATGAATACTAAAATCTGTATAAATTAATAATTTCTAGATTATGAAATTTTATCGGTTAAGAGAGTTATTAATATATCGAAACATAATAATTTATTATTTAAAGGGTATTTTTTTGATTTTAACACATAATTTTAGATCAAGTTAATGTATGAACATTTCAAATTTTAATTATTACTCCTTCCGTTCACTATTATTAGATATAATGGGACACGAGTTTTAATGTATCGTGATGATGTGTTATAAATTCAATTTAATTGTATGCCCATTTGTTATAAAGTGATTTTTTTTTGGGTCACGTTTGTTATAAAATGAATTTTGAGTGTGAGCCCAGCATGATATTTGTGTAATTATTGATAAAATTGGAGAATATAAATGTAATTTTTTACTTGGGGTCTATTCTTGAAATGGAAAGTGTTTACTCATTGTGGACACTCGAATTAGAAATTATGTCTAAAAATGGTGCACGGAAGGAGTATATAATTTGTGAATTGAATGAGTCCCAAAATAATTTTTTTGGTGTAATAATTAAAAAATTAAAAATAATGCTAATTTAAACCAAACGTTAGTGGTGCTCCCCAAAAGATGCTCATGAAAGGTGAGCGGCATATCATTCATCTATATTTTTATATACTCCATGCGTCCCATTTTTCTCGATACGCTTCTATTATTTTACAATCACATATATTCAAGAAACGCGTAAAAAAACTGGATGGGGGGAGTATTAAGCTTCTATAGACTCATGAATAAATAAACCTCAATATAATTAAAAATTAAGATCCTAACACCAGATCATGATGTATTATCATAAAAAATTATCAAAAATTTATTCATAACTCATCAAATGTCTAAATACTATTATAAAAAAAAGGTATTTATAACTTATTGCAACAACTTTCAATAATTTTCGCTTTATGACTTCCAACTTATTTTGTGAGTCTCGAACTTTGAATAATTCTTTTAACAATGTCTTGTTGTTGTTGTTGTTTTTTTTTTTACAACCACCGGAATGGCGATTAGGTCACCGGCAAAGTGATGTGGAATTTTTTTTTCCCACCTCTCCCCAAAAAACTTCATTTTAAATCTAAAAAAGAAAACCACATGCTCAATGTCCTCTTCTTGTATCATTCTCCTCTATCATTCAATTTTCATGGACAATAATGGTTTCAAACTTTATTTTCTATTTCATCTTCATCTTTGTTATTTTGTGGGAAACATCCAAGACATAAGGTCCAAATTTGACAACAATCTCGTTTAATTTTGAATTGCACAAGTAGCATTTGAGACTACCACCAGTTGGATGCGTAAAATTTTTAACATCTATATTCGTGGACAACAAAGTCTTTTTCGATAGGACGAAATGAATATGATATTTTATCATGTAATCCCTAACATCTCGAGGTTTTATTGAACAATTATATCTTTGGAGTTGCATTATTATTATTATTATTATTATTATTATTATTATTATTATTATTATTATTTTATTATATATATAATAATAATATATATTATCTTCGATAATTTATGCACATTAATGTTCAATAGATTTAGTGTTTCAGTTCATTTACGCAAACTATATGTTTAGCTGCTTAAATTTTATGATTATTTGCTATTTGCTTGATTAATTGTAATTATTTAAAAAATTTAATTGTATAATTCTGATATTTTTTACATTTAGGTCAACTCCAAATACATCACAATTTGATTACATTATGTGTTGATTATTAGGGAGGTTGTCGGGAATCGTGAGTACATGATGGGAAGATACACAAGTACAAGGATTATGATATATGTTTGACATATGATGATGTCAATGACACTTTAGATAGCTTAGTGTATTGTGATGTGAAGATTGGGGTAAGAACAACATGCAGTGATAATGAATTTAAGTTTTTAGGTGAAGAAAATGATATATGGACTAAAGTTCTTGATCCAACTGTTGATAAAGAAAAAAAAAGTCACTAGATTTATATTTTGAATCATTGACAATCAACGAGGTAACCTATCAGAATATGCATGGTTTGTAAAGAAATAGCAACATTAGAACTAAAATGGTAGGAGAGGGTGAAGAAGAAAAGGTTCTTGAGGGAAATAAGATTTTTGACATTGAAGATGAAGAAATTGACAAGGTGCTAGATGATGGTGTGTGTAATTATGATATTGATATATATGGAGATAACGAAGTGATTATTGATAATCCGGATTATGAAGAGCCATTAGTTATTGAAGTGTCTGACTTAGACGATGCTCTAAATGTTTGTTACTTTTTTGAAGGAGGACTAAGAATTGGAAGCAAGAAAGACACTAAAACTTGCAAGATAGGAAAGAAAGAAGAAATGCCATCAATGATAAGAAATGATGCTGAAAGAAGTAAAAATATGGATGAAAATAGTCATGTAAAAAACAAGATGTATGCTAATAATTGCCATGAGAAAGATTTCAAATTTGAACTTGGAAATAAAGTTTGCAGATCTCAATAAATGCAAACAAGCGGAAATCTTGTGGAATGTTCTCAATGGGCATAACATCAAATGGACTAAGAGTGGTAAAGAACGTGTTCAGAGAGAATGCATGACTTGCAAATCAGATATTGGATGTCTTCTAAAGAATGATGCACCGCGAAAATGCTAGATCATTCTAATTGTCTCAGTTATTGACACCAATATTCAACCTATTGTGCTTCAAGAAATATTGCATCCGCATAAGTATGAGTCGAACCATCAAAAGAGGCTTATTTGAAAGGAAAGAAAAAAAAAATTATTCCAACCTTTCTTGACAACCATCAAAAGAGACTTAATCAGTTGAAAAAAAGTTATTCCAACCTTCCTTGACAGCTCTGTAATTTTTTTTTTAATAATCACTCCAACTATACATAATATTAGCAACAATAAGAATTGCTATAAGGATTTATCATATTAATGTTCTACCATAAATTATACTTCCTAATTTTCCAGTTGTGTAGCATAGGAAACTCTCAGGCATAGAGTTTGGATTATGAAACTAACCAAAAGTTCACTGATTAACATAGATGATTTCCTTTAAATCTTAACCAAAACTTTAGGGGTACCAATATGTGCAGATGGCAAGCTGTGATAGGATGAATTGCACTCAGTAGAACCATTGTTTTTCCTTAGAGACTTGACAGAAAAATCTTCAAAATTAGTCATGATACTTTTGGAGGATAAGGAACTCTTCTCGTGTCTGAACCCACTTCGCACTCATATTCTCCAATATTCTTCTGATCATGTATTTCGAACCAAAGGTCTAGCAGGTACGAGAGGAAGATGAATTGCATTATTACACACATTTACTTAAAGTAGAGTCTTGTGCGGTTAAATTTATAAAAAACTTGAGCAGTTGTTGCCTCATAACACTCCTTCAATTCCAAACAATTGTGAGGTACCTGCAACAAATAATTCTTAAAATTCCAAATAATTCCAAACAAATAATTCTTAAAATTCGTCTACAACAATTTTTCTTACATAAAGTGTGGTTACCTGATGTAAATCATTCTTCAGGTTTCATCTGGGTGTGTAGGTCTCGCAGATGGCTTTATGTCTTCAAACAAGACAAAGAAAAATTAGAAAGATACAAATAACAAAAAATAAAAAAAATTGCAAACAAATGGCCTCACGATAAAAAAATTGAACTCTACTTCAATTGTTTATGTTGATCGGTTAAAGCTTTCATCTTGTTTACAGCCTCAATCTTCCTCTTTAAATCCGGTTTTACTGGAGTTTTTTTGTGGGTTTTAATCTTCCTACAAGCGGAAGGTACAATACCCTGTATATTATATTCCCTCATTTTTTATATTTCCTTGCACATAACTAATTTTTCACGGTAAAAGGATTATGTTCCCCCTTGTAGCACAACTAATTTTTCACCTTGGTAGGAGTTGCCGGTAAAAGAATTATGTTTCCCCTTGTAGACTCCTCCGGCGCTAAAATGAATACCAATAACTTTTGCAAGTGTATCACTATCTTCAATGGGGTGCAAATGTGTCATTTTATTGGCAAACACATCAAATACTAGTGGTACTTGAAGACCCAAATAGCCTCCCGAAATGTATTCTTACACTTTGCCACTTCACCTTTATTATAGCGATTATTCATTTCCAATATCTCAAAAACCCGCGTAACCTACAATATTTATAACATAATTAAATAAATCTAGAAAAAAGTTTATCACACATTTATAATGGGCATAACATCAAATGGACTAAGAGATGTACAGAAAATTGTCATTGGAAGTTGTATGCCAACAAATACAGAGTGAAGAACTTACATAGTTACATTTACGATAAAGGTTCTGGAAGCAAATCATAGTTGCATTGGAAAAAATAAACAAGCTACGAATGGATGACTTGCAAATCAGATATTGGATGTCTAAATTAATCTAAATATACATAACATTCAATTGAAAAAAGGTGTTGAGTTAGAGTTTGATACAGAAATCACACTTAGTTATGTTATTTTTGTGCCAATTCTTTTGTAAAAATGTCATCAATCTGAAGTCGAGAAGGAATGAGGCGAGTAGATAACTTCCCATTGAAAATGAGTTCTCAGACAAAATGACATTCAATATCAATATGCTTCGCTCATTTATGTGCAATCGGATTTTGACTAATAAAACAACACTTTTATTGTCACATAGTAGAATTGGACGAGCAGATGACAAAGCACGTAGTTCACGAAGTAAATGTGTTACCCAAATGAGTTAAGTGGTTGCATTCATGAGAGCTCGATATTTATTTTCACCACTAGAGCTGGCCATAGTAGGTTGTTTTTTAGCAGTCCATGAGATAATATTTTTGCCCAGAAAGATAGAATATCCATATGTGGATCGAAATGTTTCAATGCAACGTGCCCAATCAGCATCATAATATCTAATAAGAGATGGATCTGTACCATGAGTAAATGATAACCCAAAATTTAGTGTGCCTTTAACGTGTCGTAGAATAGGTTAACAACTGAGAAAATATTCTGTAGTTGGCTCACGAGATTTACTGCATAGGACAAATTAATCGAAACGTGTAATGGTGAGATATTGTAAAGCACCCACAAAAGAGTGGTAAAGCCTGAGATCATCAAAAGTAGGACCATCACTAGTAAGAGATTCACCGGCTTCTAATGGAGTGGAAATGAGTTTGGAATCTAAAAGACTTGCTTGAGAAATAAAACAGACCATCATTAGTATACATAATATCGAGTCCAAGAAAATAGTTAAGATGACCTAAGTCTTTAATAGCAAACTCCTTACGTGCTTGAGAAATAAATCACCGAAGTAACAACTAATCATTTCCAGTAATGACAATATCATCTACATAAAGTAGAAGATAGAGAATATATGCATCTCTATGGAAGTATGGATCGGCACAACTACAATGAAAATCCATGCGAATGAGAAAATTGCTGAAGCGAGTGAACCAAGCTAGTGAAACCTGTTTGAGGCCATAAAGTGCTTTCCAAAGATGACAAACATGATTCGAAAATCGAGGATCAATGAAGCCTGATGGTTGTTCCATGTAAACGGGGTTAGTGAGAAAACCATTTAAGAAATCATTTTTGACATCTAATTGATGAAAATTCCAATTGTTGGAGACAACTAAGGCAAGGACGATATGATTTGTAGCAGCTTTCACAACCGGACTAAAGATATGTGAGAAATCAACTTTTTGAAGCTGAGTAAATTCTTGAGCGACAAGACTGGTTTTGTGGCGTTCAATAGATCTATCCGAATGATATTTTGTTAGAAAAACCCACTTTGAGCCAACAATATTAGTGTTTGGGGGACGAGGAATAATATCCCAAGTTTGTTTGGCACGAAGAGCCTCCATTTCTTTATGCATATCAGGAAGCCACTCATGGCGTATCGACACTGATTTAAAACCTCTAGGCTCATGAGAGGTAACAAGAGCCGGGTCATTTTGTAGAAGTAATATCAACAACATATCAACAACATACTTAGGTTTGAAAATCTTAGGTTTTGAACGTGTGACCATTGGATGAGATGGTTGCATAGAAGATCGAGTATTGGTCGGACACGTCCTTATAGGAGGTGCGAGAATGGGCTCTACCGGTTGAGTAATTATCTTTATTGTTCATTTACCAAATTTGGTACAATTAACAACAATATATGTTTATCTAAATAAAATAAAAACCCAACAATATATGTGAATCATTCAATAGCTCCGTCCGGTGCTAGATGACCAATTTATTTTCGGTACGAGAATTAAGAAGAGAGTGTTAGGAATTTTAAGTGTATGTGATTAGTAATATAATAATGATTTAATTATGTTTTATTTTCGAATTGAGTGTACTAATTTGTATAATAATTGAGTGCTTAAATGTCTAGTTATTTCTCAAAAAGGAAATGAGACATTTTAAGGTGGGACGTCCCAAAAAGAAAAACAGGTCATCCAAAGTGGAACGGAGGGAGTAGATCTTATATTAGCAGACTACAGCTTGTTTCATACTCTGGCAAAGTATTATGAAGGGTAATCAATTATACTTATGATTTTATATTTAGTTTCAATCAAATTATTGTGTTTCTTTTGGTAATTGGTAGGCTCCGGGCGTTAAAAGATATAAATGTGTAGCCACTTCTCGGGATCCCAATGACAATAGAAGTACACAAATAGGATTTCAATCCAATTCTCAAGTAAGATTGCAAACAAGGATCAAGAAGCTAGCAACCATAATAGAAGGTAAGTTGTTGATAATCCCACGCCACCTTTCTAGATTTTTTTTCGAGTACTTTTCTTGTAGGACTTTTTGTTTGTAAACTAAAGACCAATGAATAATATGCAAACTCTAGTACACATCTAGTGTTTATAATGTTTTATTTTGCAATGAATGAATATGCGAACACTAGTACTCACTTGGTGTTTTTTAATGTTTTGAGTGATAAATGATACAAGAAGAAGACAGAAAGCTGACTTTTTTTTTTTTTTTTTTTTAATTCAGAAATTAAATTGTTAAATTCAATTGCAAGCTCGAAAACAAAGTCATTTGGGAGTGAGGTGGCAAAAAAAATCCCACCTCACTTTGCTAGTGATTGAGTTAACATTTTGGTGGCCGAAAAAAAAAACAAGTGGGACATTTTTAAAAGAATTTTGGAAAGTTCCATTTACAAAATAAATTGAAGATGAATTCATAAATTGAAAATTGTTGAAAATTGCACAAATTATAACCAACCCTTTAAAATATAACAATTATACTCATAATATAACAAAAAAACTTAATTTATAAAAATGACAACACCTATATATTTATATTGGGGTTTTCCAAAAAATTACTCCAATATAAATATATAGGTCTCGTCTTTTTATAAATTAATACTCCCTCCGTCCCTCATATATGTGTGGTTATTACCCGTTTGTGACGTTCCCCATATATATGTGACTTCCATAAATATAAAGATTCCAATTTCATTATGAAAATTACTTATTCACTCTCACTTTATTCATACTTTTTCCACTTTCTACCTATTTTTTCCACTTTCTTCCTACTTTATCTTACTTTTCCCACTTTACACTAACTTTATTCTTAAATTGCGTGTCGTTTCTCTCCCCACACATATATAAGGGATGGGGGAAGTATTTTTTTAACCCTTTCAAAATGTATTTTCTATTCCCTCCGCCCCATCCTAGACAACACATTTTTCTGTTTGGGACGTCCTCCCCTAAATGTATGGATAAATTGCTAGTTTTCAAAATGCTTGCCAAAGGGGCATGATCCACTGAGTATTTAAGTACTCAGCCCAAAACTCTTTCAAATGTTTTCAGGTTTGGAAGCAGGTGATGTGCAGGAAGGCTGAGGCAGGGGGTTGTTGCAGGGCCTAAGTTTCCGCTATGTTATTTTGCTTACAACTCTGATCATGAGACTACTAGTTTTGTAATAATATATGTGTCGGGGGCGTCGTCTTCCAACCCTCTAGTTATATATATAATATGGTTTCTTTTATTTTCTTTTCTAAACTTGTTTCATTTTCTGTTTGATGGAGAATGCCATGTATCAGTTCCTTTTGTAAGCTCGAATTCTCATTCAATTATGGTTATCCCATTTTTCGCAGTGGATGTCGACTCCTCTAGTTTACTGGAAGCTGGTTTACCCCACCATTGTCTTTACAGACTCATTTTACATTACTTGTAAAATGTTTATATATTAATAATATCCTCTTTCTTCCCCGCTTCTTTAATCCAACTCCTGCCCCACCCTAGTTCATAGGAATCGGGGCATGATATTTTCTTTTTTGAGAAATAATTAGCATTTAAATGGTACAATTAGTAAATATCTTATTATACTTAACATTCCCTAATTAAATCTCATCATCCACTCATCTCTCAGCACGTATCCCAATATAATTTAAATTTTAAAAGTTTAAATCATTATAACTTGCTCGTTTGTTTTTTGATTTTTATGATTTTTATACAAAATTAAAATTCTTGATACGATCTTTTATTCAAGATCAGACATCAATATGTTTCTATGCATCTATAATGCTATAGTTTTAAAGTATGGCTAAATACACAAATCACATTACATTTCTAAATACAATTCACTTTGCATACTAAACAATCTCATCTTTAATTCATGTGCCGAAACTAAATGCTTCAACTAAGGTGGGGCAGAGGAACTAGTAAAAAAAGAAAAAAAAAAAAGTCTAAGAGCAGCGAATGAAAAGATATATAAGACTTTTGCTTTATTAGCCATAGCCGTCTTAGCTCAGCTGGTAGAGCGCGTGGCTTTTAACCACGTGGTCGTGGGTTCGATTCCCACAGACGGCGTTATTTTCTAGTAGTTTTTTTTTTTTTTTTTTTTTAATTTTAATAATTGTAGTTGGGCTTTAACCACGAAGTCGTTTTTTTTTTTTTTTTTGGTTTAAATATTAGCGGATTTCCTTTGCAGCCCAACAACTATTTTGCCACCAACTTGTTAAAATGCCCAATTCAAAAGCGCGCCCATTCAAACTAAGATCAATTTATTTTCTTCGCCAATTAAAAAAAAAAAACTAAAAAAAAAAAAAACACAACAACAACAACATCATAAAAAATGCTGCTTATGTACATTATGAGGAATGATACTCTATCCACCGTGACTACCATAGTATTTGAGAGAGTTAGAAATACTCCTTTATCTAAATGAACACAACTGTCATGTGGATTTAACTTTTAGATTATTTACTTAGATTTTTTTTAATATATAAATTACCGTGTTAGCATATTAACCGTATTCACGATGGTTGGTGAGCATTCTTCTAGAGACATTATCATACGGATGTATTCTCTTATGTAGAAAATGAGTGAAAAAAAATATATATATATATTTTTCACTATTTCCCTCATTTCACATGTTTTTGATGATGAATAACTTAAGTTTTCCCGTCATGATGATGACAATTTTCTTTGACAGTCATTTTCTCATATATATATATATTTTTCTCTCTAATCGATAATATTTTTTTTCTAAGCATTAGGATTGATAACATTTTTATACAAGCTAAGTTTTTTATTTTCCACCTTAGAGAACATATGACAAAAGAAATGGAGAGCACATCACGTGATAAAATTTTCTATCATTTTTCGTATCCCTTCATTTCTTTTTTATCAAAGAAATCGTAAATTCCTCTCTGTCGATTTTTTCCTATACAGTGGGTCCTTTTTTTATCAAAGAGAACACACCCTAAATATATACTCTACAAAGCTCTACTAAAAAAAATCTAAATTTTACTAAAAAAGAGAATCCAACGTAATATTACAACATTAACGATAGATACATTAAGTGTGCTCGTAACAAAAAAGGGAACATTTACATCTATATATATATAGTAGTATCATAGTAGCTTATTATAAAGTCATAGACATAAATAAGTTCGTTTGCAAAAAAAAAAAGAAAAAAAAAGACATAAATAAGTTCGAAGGCGACATATTATAACTTCTTAGCTATTTACTTTGGAATATATATATATATATATATATATTATATATATATATATATATATTTATTTATTTATTTATTAAACAAAAAAAATGACTAGGTGAGAACATTAACAATGTTGATATACTACATGTGTATTCACTATATACTTATAAATAAGTCTTAATATTTTAAATTACCCTTTTTTTAAAGTAGCATGACATTTCTGCCATCTTTTTAAAAGATATGTGATATATACCATTTTCATTATTTTAATATATAAAATATAATTTTTTATTACACTGCGTTCGAGAGATTCATTTGCTCTGATTTTAACGTGGAAGGCCCCACTTCCATGACTCTCAATTAAAAGAACCTGGCCCCCTCACTCGACTCATACATAAAAAATGCATGCATGACAATTTAAAGTAGGGTAGTGTACTATGTGAATTATTTGAATAATGAAGTGTTAGAATTATTTGAAGAATGAAGGTATCCTATGCTCTATAATGCGAACAATCTTCTCCATATATATTACATGGAATTCAAAGAACAATCAACCGAAAAAAAATACTCTTTTGCTCAAAATTTTCAATTTGCAAAATCATAGCTATTTTAATTTTCATTCTCTTTCTTATATAACAAAGTAGCCATTGTGAGAAATTTTGAGCTATAAAGGAGTGCTAAAGTTTGTAAAAGAAGGGAGAAAAGGTTCGTCGGCCGGCCGTTGGATGATTCCGGTAGCGCTAGAGGACCGGCGGAGATTGTATGTTACTTTTAATTATTTACTTAAATTCTATAATATATGTATTTAATTGATTATATTTATGTTTAGTTATTTATAAATTATTATTTTAAATTTAAGTTGTTTCATTATGCTCATCATTTATGAAATTTTGTTGTTTAATTTGAATAAATACATGTAATCAGAAGAAAAAAAATATGGAACATCAATGAGGGTATCCACCGCCGGCGAAAGTGGTCGGAGCTCTCCCACCGCCGGAAACCTTGTCTCGCCGGCGGTGGGAGAGTTCCGGCCACTTTCGCCGGCGGTGGATAAGTTATTATTGCTTATTGAATTATTTTATCTATAATTACATGTTTAATTTCCATAGTGTACGTATAAAAATGATTAATTTTGGTTTTAGTACTTGTAAATTCAATACTTTAAATTTAATTTCTTTAATTAATCTATTAATTCATAAAATATTGTTGTTCTTATTAAAATAGTACATGAATTGAGTTTAAAAAAATGATTAAATGAGTAATAACTTATCCACCGCCGGCGAATGTGGCCGGAGCTCTCCCACCGCCCGCGACACAAGGTTGCAGGCGGTGGGAGAGCTACGGCCACTTTCGCCGGCGGTGGATACAATATTATTGCTTAATGAATTATTTTATCTATACTTACATGTTTAATTATCATATTATATGTATTTAAATGATTAATTTATGATTTAGTACTTGATAAATTAATAGTTTAAATTTAATTTCTTTAATTAATCTCTTAATTCATGAAATATTGTTGTTCTTACTAAAATAGTACTTGAATTGAGTTTAAAAATATAATTAAATGAGTAATAAGTTATCCACCGCCCGTGGAAGTGGCCGGAGCTCTCCCACCGTCGGAAACCTTGTGTTGTCGGCGGTGGGAGAGCTCCGACAACCTCCACGGGCGGTGGATACTATATTATTGCTTATTGAATTATCTTATCTATAATTACATGTTTAGTTGTCATATTATATGTATTTAAATGATTAATTTAGGATTTAGTACTTGATAAATTAATAGTTTAAATTTATTTTATTTAATTAATCTCTTAATTCATGAAATATTGTTGTTCTTACTAAAATAGTACTTGAATTGAGTTAAAAAATATGATTAAATGAGTAATAAGTTATCCACCGCCCGTAGAAGTGGCCGGAGTGCTCCCACCGCCGGCAACCTTGTGTCGTCGGCGGTGGGAGAGCTCAGACAACTTCCACGGGCGGTGGATACTATATTATTGCTTATTGAATTATTTTATCTATAATTACATATTTAGTTGTCATATTACATGTTTTTAAATGATTAATTTAAGATTTAGTACTTGATAAATTAATAGTTTAAATTTAATTTCTTTAATTAATCTCTTAATTCATGAAATATTGTTGTTCTTATTAAAATAGTACATGAATTGAATTTAAAAAAATGATTAAATGAGTAATAAGTTTTCCACCGCGGCGAAAGTGGCCGGATATCTCCCACCGCCGTCAACCTTGTGTAGCCGGCGGTGGATACTATATTATTGCTTATTGAATTATTTTATCTATAAATACATGTTAACTTTCCATAGTGTATGTATACAAATGACTCATTTCGGCTTTAGTAATTGTAAATTCAATAGTTTAAATTGACGTACTTACAATTTTAAAACTTTATTACTATCTAACATATGCATATTTTTAAAATTTATTTGATTACAGATGGCTTTTGTGTACGTGAAAGTGATTTATGGAGGCTATTGGATTGATGTACCTATAATGGCGGCACATATTTAGATATCCCCTTATCCGAAGATGCAATCTCGATACACAACTTGAGATATCATATATCTCTTTACTGCAACCCCTCGGGTAGTGATTATGATGTTTTCTTTCTGACGACATCGGAGAATAGACGGACTGTCAAATCACGTCTCAGAATAGATGAGCAAGTAATTTGGTTGTGTCGTACAGAGTCATTCCCAACAGTGTACGTGTCTTCAAGCGACGGAGCATCATCTTCACATGCAGGGGCATCTTCTCCATATGTCCCTATGTTTGATAAGGACCAGCCGTACAGAGTATCATTCGGCTTTGAAACCGAGGGTACCGACAATTTGGAGGCCCAGCTCAAACAGATCCGGAGAGTTGCAGCTTCTACAAACTGGACGGGGGATGTCTATCACGGAGAGAGCAACTTCGGTTTTGATTCATTTCATGATACTATCCCTGACCTTAATCGTACGGTCGAAGGTGCTCAGGAGGCTCGAAATGAACCGTCTCTCTTTGACGACGATGATGACGACGAGGATGAAGATTACATCCTTGAAACGGATGAGAGCTCTGAAAGCAAGGGCTAGTCAAATTTATATGCTGGTGATAGGACCGTGAACAGGACCTTGTTCGCTGAGTGGACGGCATGGATACACGAGGAAGGCGGTATGCAAAAACTCTTAGATATGATGTATCCAGAGTCAAACACGGATCAACCGGAGGTAGATACTGATACTGATCACATGAGCAATTGGTTGGTTCCGATGGTCCCTCTTGAGCCTGGATCATCAGCAGTTTTCCACGAGGAGAACCTTAATATCGAAAATTTGGCCGTAAATGTCGTTTACTATACCAAGTCAGAGATCGGTATTGCAGTCGGTTTGTGGCATTTGGAGAGGAGGAAAGAATACAAGGTGAAGAAATCTGATACTACGCGAGTGGTGTTGAAATGCAAGTTATCAAAAGAGTGTCGCTTCCATTTACGCGCAACAAGCTTCGGCGGTCCTTGGACGGTTAAAAAAATTTGCCTCCAACACACGTGCGACGATGTGGGCATAACAAACGTGGTTCGTAGAAAAGTCCATTCGAAGGTAATTGGGGCATTTTTTGCGAAGAAAATTAGGCGCGATTAAGAGGTAATGAAACCAAAAATAATTCAAAACGAGCTTCGTGCGATGTTCGGCGTTGATGCCAACTACAATGTCTGCTTGAAGGGGCGGAATTGTGCAATCGAGATGATATACGGCAAATTTACAGTATCCTTCGAGGACTTGCCCGGTTATCTCCACATGCTGAAGATGTCAAATCCTGGCACAAAAACCGAGATTGACATCGGGCCTGACCAGCGATTCAGACACGTATTCATTGCGTTAGCTGCATCTCGACATGCTTACAGATCAAAATGTCTTAGGCCAGTTGTCTGTGTAGATGCTCACGTCCTATGGGTATTAGATTCTGAAGCTCTGACTCATCGTCATCAAACAACGCGTGCAACACCTCGTCAGTCGTATGTCTGAGCAATACCCTGAATTTCCATCTCAAACATTGGGGATACATATCACCCGGCACTACAATTCCAGCAACATTCCCGAGCCCTCTAATTATCTCAAATCCCCATACGATGAGCGCCCACGACGGACCACGAAAATGGTATTTTAAATCGGTCCCACCAAAATTTCTCAAGTAATACCGTAGAGTTTTGTGCGTGTATGCACCCCATGGAAATTCGAGAAAAGCCTGCATGTCGTCAGCTAAGAACCACAACCAATCATATGGTGGTTTTCGTGTATCGTGCCCAAGGAGGAAAGCATTGGCTATCAACAAGTACGCCAATCGCAAGTGGATATCACCGTCCGGATCAGGGAAGGGGCTAGGATTTTGATTTAACACATCGAGCAAGGTGTTGGCGCTTTCACATGCCCCTCCACAAACAACTCGACAGAGCCATGAATTTCTAGGATTGCGTGTAACAAGCGGATCAAATGATGTTGGCCCAAATTTCAATCCAGTGATCAACGCATGATCTTGAGTTGTGTACTCTATACGTTCACCACAGATGTGGAACCAAATTCCGGTTCTTGAATGAATTGACCGAGACACTATACTGTTAAGAATGCCCCCATAGCTCTTCCTTGGAGCCCAACCGATAAAATGACCGAAAGGTCCCTCTCTTAATCGTTCGACTAAAGCATTATCCCCGAACTTGAATAATTTGTTCTTGACATCATCCAATAGGTCAATATAGTAGCATGTATTGGGCTTTGCTGGTTTGTTTATATACTCTGGGTGACGATACCGTGGTTCGGGCTTGACCTATTTTTTCCAAAAAAAACAAAAATTAGATTCTTCAAAAATTGCATAAACATAGACGAATTACATGCACTAATACAAGTAATTAAACTTCGGACATGCAAAGTAATACGTATTTTTAAATATAGGTCACATAAACGTATATTACAAATTACTTAAATAAATCAATAACATCTCAAATCTAATCTAATGAAACATCACAAATATATTAAACCAATTCGCCAACAAGTCCTATCCTAGTTCCGAAATTCCCGAATGCAATTGGTTGTGTTACAAGTACTAAAATTAATTACCAAGTACTAATCTAATTATTTAGTAAACAATATCATTATCTAGTACTAATCTAGCTAATTATCAATAAATACTTTTATGCTCTGCATATGCGCATATGCATATAGCTACATCACAATTTATTTATCAATTAGTCAATTAATTATGAAATAATTAACTAAAACTAACCTAATTAATTCAAAATAATTAACCTAATTAACTCAAAATAATTAAACATGCCAAAATTAAGAAATTAAACTAAACATAACAATAAAATACATACCCCAATTCTAATTAAAAAATTAACAATTTTGACTGATCCACCGCCGGCCGCAGTCGCCGGATAATTCCCACCGCCGACGGTATAAGGTAGACGGCGGTGGGACTGTTTGGGTGATGTACGCCGGCGATGGATAGGTCAAAAATTCATAAAAGAAACAAACAAAGTACACACTGCCTCCACCGCCGGCTTTAAGACTCTAGAAACTTCCCACCGCCGGCAGCCGTATAAAATATTTCCGGCGGGCGGTGGGAAGTTTCAGGCGATGGTGGTGCGGCGGTGAATGAGTCAAATTTTTATATTTTTTTTAACTTACCAATTCAGGTGTGAATTCTTCCTCACTATCATATTCATTTGCCATCCTTTCCGATTAAGAATGCTGCGGCGACGTTGTAAAAAAATCTCCGGTCGAGGGGCACCGTGCTCTTGGTGGTGGTGGCGGTGGTTATACGTGGTTGGTCGAGGGGGAAGAAGTTGGAAGAAGAGGATGGAAGATGAATACGTCGGAGATGAATTTTATCGGCGGTGGGGTGGGAGATGAATTTTCGGCGGTGGGAGATGAATTTTTGAATACAGTATGAGGATGGAAGCTTAGGGTTTTTTATTTGTCCGCTAAATATATTCCATCCATACACTCCAAGCATTAAATTACAAAAGTTGTCGGAAGAACACAATTTCCCAAGCCTGACATCTGTGAAAAATGGGCTCCACTACTCAGTTTTATACCTTATTTTAATAAAATAGGTATTTATCACATAACTATTTTAAAAGGAGTATTTCTTCCATCTGCAGTTAAAAATGACTATTTAGAATTTTGACCCTATAAATAAAAGAAAGTAGATATTGAATATGAATGAGCTATGGTTTTGGTCATTGTCTATGAGCAGCAGCTTTCTAGTATTGTACCACGACTTTATGTGCATTTATATATGGGCAGTGGCCACTAAAGTCAGCGACAATTTCTCACTAATTTTGTCTTCTCTATCCCACACTTTGACCATTTCCCTCTAGTACTCTATTCTCCAAATCGGTGCATCTAAATAAATAATTAATTATTTGGCCATATAATCACCATGCATTTAATCTAATAAGGAATTGGTGATATGAAATTAATGAATAACTGAAACAATGAGATCAGATAATCAGTTGATGATTTATTAGCACAACTATGGCCGAGCCAGAAAAAATCGACGGCGGGCTGAAGTCTTTTAAATTGATGAGTGCTTTTGTAATAATTTAATATTTTTCAAGAGTGAAAAATAAAATAATATATATATATATATATATATATATATCGAAGGGTGCAAAGTGCAAATAAATCCTAGTGTGAGAAGTGCGAATTATGCTTAAAACTATACAAAATCATGCTTACAGCTATACAGAATCATGCTTATTTTACAAAATTATGCTGATAGCTTATTTTATGCTTATAAGCACAAAATGCACCATAAGCATGATTTTGTATAGTTTTAAGCATAATTCGTACTTCTCACACTAGGACTTAAATCTATATGAACCAAACTCTATATGTATATATATATATATAATAGATATGAACTTCAAAACTTGAGTCAATTCTAAAGCCTTCTTGGCTCCAAGAAATTATCTCTCAAAGAGAACGAAAGAGAGATTAGTCTCAAATTTGTCGACATGCTATTCAAATGTGAAAATTTAAAAGTATATTTGTAATAAAATAAAGATTAGTGTTGATATGTTTGGAATAAAATTTCAATGTCCAGCCATTTTCAATAGATATAATATAGATATATATATATTTTTCATTGTTCGCGCATAAATTGTTCGTACATATATATATGTAATATAGTCCTTGCGTGAACAATCTTTCTCCTACAAACTTCCGTTCAATTAATATACAGTTAAAATTGTGGTTTTCAACAATTATTCCTCGTAGTTGAGTTGATCATTATTGACAAAAGTAGTGAAATATTCATCATCTGAATTGATTATCCTTTTCATTAGGGATTAATATTTCATTTGATTTTATGTGGGTGATTCCGATAACTAAGATTCAAGTTGAGTTTAAAATTAGATACGATCATAATCAATATAAGTTGTACTACATGTTTATATAGTTCGATGATAATTGGAAGTATATACATATATATATATATATATATATGCACATGAGATAAATAACGCGTTACGTCATCTATATTTATTAAGGAATGAATAATAGGAATAGTGTAGTGGAAATGGGTAGTAGTCTTGGTCAAAGATATTGTTGCGATTCATGCATGTGCATAGATAGTAGCTAGTGAGTGAACTGTGAACCCCCTCTTTAACCTATAGTTTATTTGATTTTTTTTGTTTGTAAGAATAATAATAATAATAATAGTATATACATATACAAATATTCTCACATGCTAACACCTGACCAAATACGACTTTCTTTTACTATACACAGATCCATCAAATTGTGTAATAAGTTTGGCTCTTGTCAGAGACCAACCATCGCACTAACTATGTAATTTCAAATAATCTTTCCCAACTAATGAAGTCTTAAATAATTATCCAATTCTTTTTAGAAAAATTATTTATAAAAAATCTAAGTTAATTACTTTGTTACTGGAAATGGGATATTTTATATATATATGATGATCGAGATCTAAAAAAAGAAAAGGTTATTTGGGTTAGTGTATGAGGACCTTACGTTATGGGGGTGGGGTAGAAGTCATGTGCAAGCTTATTGCAATTTGTTTGATTTTATCATGACACAATCACATGCAAGCATGCATCCTTAATTTCTTATACTATAATATTCTTTGTTTGTATAATATATATTATTTCCGTCATACTTTATTAGACTCATTTGCTTTTGACATAATAACTAAGGACGTGTGAGATAAGGGTTTTAAGGGGTCTTCTCAACCACTAACTCATTTCCTTTTATGGAAAAGAGACTAATGAATGGGAGTATGAGACAACCGAAAAATGAAATTGGGAAATATTTCGGAGAGATTTCCAAATTGGGCTAATTTGAACATCCAAATTCTGACCGGTTGGTAACTCCGAGTTCTTATTATTTGCACTTGAATGAGATTTAATTCAAATTTTATCATATTCACCCGAAATATCATGACATAAAGGTTTGATTTTATTTTATTTTTTCAACTAAAAAGTAAAATGTTTGATTGTAAATATTGAATACATCATCGTACCACCGATAAGTGTTTTGGTAGTAAAACATACTCGCTCCGTCCTATTTTAACTTGTTCGCTTTTCTTATCTTATTGGACTGTTCTATTTCACGTGTCTCTTCTAAAGACATGGACTGTACACACTTTTCATTTTTTAAACCAATTTATACACTTCTCCTAGATACTCGTGATCAAAATAAACGAGTCAATTAAAATGAGATAGATAAAGTAGGAGTATTAAATAATTACAAGAAAATGTAATATGAAACTTCATATCCAAAACAAACTAAGGAACCAGAAAAATTGTGCTTATGCAAATAGATTGTGATGGAATAACTTAATCGTAATGATTACGTGTAATTGGAATCTAATCACATTCTTATAGTCATTGTTCATCCCTTCCAATATGGCAATATTAGAATAAACAACTTTTGCGAAGGATAAATTAATACAATATTGAATATTATAGGAGAAATGATATGCTACTCCTTATTTGGTGGGCATTTTCGTGGGCACCTTTGTCATTTTTTCACTTTGACATTGTTTTGTTTGATTTTTTTGATTGTTTTATATTCTAGTATCATAAAAATTAATATATAAATCATTAAATCTACAAAATAAATAAAAATCAAAGCTCAATTTGTGTTATTACTCATTTTTTAGGTTAGAAGGGAAAAAGAACAAATCGATATTTGATTTTTATTAATTTCTTAGATTTAATGATTTATATATTAATTTTTATGATAGTAGAATATAAAACAATCGTAAAAATCTAATAAAACAATGTCAAAGTGAAAAAATGACGAAGGTGCCTACGAAAGTGTCCACCAAAGGGGGAGTGACATATCATTTCTCTATGTTATAGTGTTGTCAATTTTTCACATGTTGTCGTCACTACTATCGATTTGACTAAATATATTTTATTTCGAAGCGTTAATAAACTTCGATCTCGATTATATTTGTAAGTTGTTATTCAATTTCAGTTCTAAATCACATAAATCTGATTTTATTATTATTATTATTATTTTTTTGAAAGGTTATATCTGAATATTTTAAGCGGTAACTTAAGGTTGAGAAACGGTTTACGTTGGAAAACCTTCATGATAGTCTATGGACTAAGCATTATATAAATATATACTACGGAGTAGTTAATAGCAGTAGCTAAAAAAAAAAAATTAAACTATATATCGAACAAGAATATTCAAGATCTCAAAGGATTTTCATACATTGACTTCTCGGTCACTCTTTGACTTCAAACTCTATAATTGAAGCTAGTTAACCCTTTTTTTTTTTTTTTTTTTTTCCGGACAAATGTTAGATGTTAGATTAATTATTAGTACATCAAGCTCCCAAGAACTCCAAGAAATCTCCAAGCCACCTTATATCTCCCTTAAATTTGTTCCCAAAGGGAATCGAACCTGAGTCACCTATTAAAAGAGGAGCTCAGTGGCCATGTGCGCTAAGTCACCTGGTTAATTGAAGCTAGTTAACTTAATTCAATTAATTAACTCTACTAAATCATTAACAATTTAAGACTTTGTTTGTACTATTTTTATGTAATTTTTTTTTTTCCCAATAAACTACGAATGTAATGGTAAGTTAAATGACTTATTTGGCATTTGTTTGTAAATAAGCACTTATAATAATGCATCAATTTTCAAAAGAATTGATCCATTAGTTCTCAGTCTTCTTTGGTTTGCACAACTAGATACAATATGAGATAGCCCAAGATTAGTTTAAGATTCAATTGTCCAAGACCAAGAATGATGCCAAGACTCAAAGTAGCAAGGTTTGGCATGACTAATCCTAGGTGGCGCTATCTTGAAATTTAGTACTGGCCGAATCCATCGAACCAAACATCATAGTGTGAGACAAAAATAATCTAATTATGCATACTAGACACCCCTAAATATGAAACAAAAACTTCAATCTGGGAGTACATAAATTAAAGGCGGAGATTCTTGAATGATGAATTCAATATTAACTTCGACTTCTGATTAAAATTTGTCTTATTGTTTTTAAATCAAAAATAGAAGCAGCATGGCTCTTTCATAAGGATTTCCAATTTAAATATTTAATTAATTAGATGGTTGTAGGGGTAATATCATGAGTTTGACCAAAATATCATACTCTTATCTTATGTTTAGTTTCCATATTTGAAATTATTGAAGACCCAATATATTAGCCCCGCCAGCTCTAAAAACTACTATTCCTCCCCCAATTCTTATCACACCTCCACCCCCATAATATGAAAATATGGTTGAATAGTAGAGTTGGCTCGTATTATATCATGTTTTACTATTTAAATGTGTTATCTTATATTTACTACCAAACATGATAGAGCCGGAGTACGATAGCAATGGTCAGGGGTATAATTGGCATTTTAACATAGAGATGATCTATAAAGGGGAAAGATCGAATAGAAATTTATTCTAATGTAAACTATAAACTAATCTAGATTATTAATTTTAACGATGATTTATGGTTGTTATTGAAAGATACTTTATATGTTACCTCAAATTAGTGTGGGTTAACGATTGACACATGTTTTAAGAAAAGTTAGGTAAAAGTAGTTGATAGTGGAATAAAGTATGATGAAATATTTTCTTTTTAAAAAAGTTATACTAATTTGGGGGACGACCCAAATAAAATTAATCACAATAATTTGAAGGACGGAAGGAGGAGTATATAATTGCACAGTAGATAATAATCACAAAAATATAATTTATTTTAATATATATATATATATATATATATATATATTGTTTTATTATGAAAATGCACAATCCTTTAAGTAGATAGATGACCCGCATCATTATACGTATAAAAATACATAGTTTATCATATAAAAAATGATTCATATAAAAATAGTCAAGTGCGCAAACCAATGTTTTTCAAACCGGCGAGACCTTCGGTTCTCGGTTTTTTCGGTTCAACCGGGGTCGAACCGGCTAAAACTAGACAAAACCGTGAACCGATATCACGTCCGGTTCACGGTTCAACCGCCCGGTTCGGTCTAGTTTTTAAAACATTGGCGCAAACATGCAAAAAAATGCTTAAATTCATAAACAATATATCATGCTTAACTTAAATAATAGATATACATAAGTAGAGAAATGATATGATGCTCTCTTAATATTGGGCACCTTCATGATCTCCTTCTTCGTTTATTCGATTTGACATTATTTTGTTCGATTGATTTATATTCCAATATCATATAAATTAATATAGAAATCATTAAATCTATAAAAAAAAAATGAAAATCAAAGTTCGATTTGTTCTTTTTTCCTTCTAACATTGAAAAATGAGTAAGAAGACAAATCAAGCTTTGATTTTTATTTATTTTGTAGATTTAATGATTTCTATATTAATTTATATAATACTAGAATATAAATTAATCAAAAAAATCGAACAAAATAATGTCAAATCGAAAAAACGAAAAAAGTACCCACAAAAATGTCCACTATTGGAACAGTAGCATATCATTTCTCATTATCATTTATATTGCAATTGTACCAAAGCTATTTCAATATGAACCATAAATATTAATCATTGATTTACTAAAATCAATGATTTATATATATATAATATTGCTGCACTGCTTTTATTTTTGTAAGCTCTATAATAATATGATTTAATATACTTCTTCCGTCCTTTATTTAGTGAACAAAAATTTTGGGCACAAGTTTTTTTGCATTTGATGATATAATAATAAATTAATGTGTTAAAGTCTTAAAGTAGAATAATTGTGGGTCCATCTAATTTTTTTAGTATTATTAAATTGTTAAAGTGTTAAAAAGTAAAGTGATAAAATATTAAAGTGATTGCGACCCAAAATAGAAAAGTTTAGTATATGAAGGACGTCACAATATAATAAAAGTGTCAGTAAATGAAAGAGATAGGTAATATATCGGATTCAAATTTTGCCAAATCTACTTTAATTATTGTCATTTCTAGATTGCACTCAAGTGCACACTGTTACTGATGGACTTCAATCTTATAACAAGACTTACTATTTCTTCATATCCTTATATACTCTCTCCGTCCACGAAAAGTAGACATAAAATTTTAAGCACAGAGTTTAATACATTGTGATTATATATTAATAAATTAAAATATTAAATAGAGTAATTGTGGGTCCCTCTAATATTTTTATGAATGACGTTAAAATATAAAGTGTTAATGTTGTGAGGCTTATTACTAAAATATATATATCTATATATATATATATATATATATATATATAGATGATGGACGTCCTAATAAAAATCATGGATTGATGAAGTATTGTATATATAGGGATAAAAACATATATCAGTCACAGATAATCATATATATCGAAAATGGAAATAACAATACCTTACTATACATAATAAACAACTTCAATATACTCTAAAATTACATAATTTGTCATTATGGTTCACCAATATTAACTATACACTTTATTTACAATTTATTTCTCCTATACTTAATTTGCATTTAATAATCTTTAAAAAAAGTCATTTTTTCTTTTCACTTTTATTATTAACAATCCATTTTTCTTAACATCCGCACTCTGCCTTAGGAGACCATTCGTTGGGATGGAGGAAGTACTTTTAATTCTTTTTCTTGGGCGGTTTTGGTACTTTTATTTATTTTTTTCTCGGGCAGTTTGGGTTGGGCGGTTTAGGGGGGTTAATTTGTCGAACAGTTTGGACACTTTTGGAAGGTTTAAGTTTTTTTTTTTCTTTTATATTATTTTCTTGCAGTTTAGGTTGGGGGTATCGGGCGATTTGAGCACTTTTCAGCAGTGTAGGTAGTAGCTGTTAAAAAATCTTCATAACAAGTGATGGTCCAGATTGATTATTTTATTAAGATGCATAGCTTATATAATGTTTGAAATCTGTGAGCATTTTTTACATCTAAGATTTCAAAATAGGCATTTTTAATTTTCTCCCTTTCAAAATTTGACCTTTTGCAAACCAAAAACTGAACTGACCAAACACACACACATACAAATTATATATATATAATGTAGATTTAAAGTATGAATATATATTCTAGTTCATATAGAAATAAGAATAAATTTGGATCATTAATTTTAGTTAAATTTATGATTGTTATTGATTTAAGCATACTTACAAGATACAATAAGCATAATTATATTTACGTATCAATTTGTACATTAAAAAATTACTGTTATGTAATAAGCATAGTCCGGTGCATATTTAAACATGATTTTGTATACTTTTAAGATTATTCTTATTTTCTCACACCTGAATTTATTTGCATACTAACCCTTCCTATATAAAGAATCAATTAAGAAATACTCCCTCCGATCTTTTAAGTTGTTATACTTTTTTTCAGTATTTGTGGCAAGCGTTTTCAAGCGTCTTGATGATGAATTTTAAAATAACTTTTTAAAGATTTTTTCTTTTACGTATCTTTAAAAAGTTATTTTAAAACTCATCATCAAAACGCTAAAAAACGCTTGCCAAAATACTAAAAAAATAGTAACAACTTGAAAAGATCGAAGGTGAGGGAGTATATAGTTAAATGAAATTGGGAGGCAAGGGAAGCACCAAATGTGTAGCATGCATCTTCATAACAAGACAAATGGCCAAGCTTAGCTTATATATATACACATATATATTGAGATCTGAAATTCTTCATTCCTTAAAACTTTATCTCTTCATTTCTTCGTCATGAGATTAGATCGACTCAACCTTATGTATATCTCTTATTATGTCTTCTTCTTCCACCTTTTATTCTATTTCTGTCCAAATCTGCGTGATCCTTGCCTCCATTTTTATCATCATATCTTTTCTTTTTTCCTTTTCAAGATTTTTGTTTTCTTTTTTCCATAAAGCAACTCACGCCCACTATTCAATCTACAATACTAATTAATACTACCTAATTGCATTTTCAATTCTATAATTTTGTCGAGGAAAATAAATAAAATAAAATAAATAAGAAGCCCACATGCTAATAAAAACCCTATTTCCTTTCCTTCATTTTGCATCCCACCCCAAGCAGACATCCTTTCATGTCGCAATCGCAATTCTTGCTCTTCATATATACTTAATTCTCTCTCACACCAACAATATACATACAACAAACTATATATATATATATTTATTTTTTTAGCAAAAATAAATAAATAAGGGTTTGTGCATATTATTTTCATGAAAAAACATTAGAATAATTTCTCTAGCATAGTGTTGCGAAGCGAGCAGGAAAATTAAGGAAAGGGGTGCAAGCTAAGGTGGATCGAAGGCATGGAAAGAGATCTCTTCCAATGGAAGCGCCGCCGCAGAAAGATCCCTTCTCCGGCGACGTGATCTCTGGCCTTACTAGGATTCTCGGCAGCGACCAAGGCTCCGCCGTGCCGCCACCTCCGCCGCCGGAGAGCACCCAAGAAGCTCACCAAGATCAAGGTAAACGCGCCTCATCACACCATGTGCTAGCTAGCTGGTCTTAACTAACCCTTTTTACTTCTTTTTTTTTTATAAAATAGTAATTTATTTTTGTGAGTGAATAATTAACCAACCTCAAGAGTCAAGACGGTGCAATTATATGTTGCTTGTATACTTGACGATATTCGATCTGTGGTAAATTAATAATTATATAATCCTTTTCATGGAAGCGGAACGTAGTTGTCAAGATAATTAGAGTTGAAAATTAAAATTGTGGTAAAAAAAAAGAGGAGAGATTGTATTGTGCTTTAGCCAAGTTCATTGTATGTTACTTTCCGTAAAGTACTATCTTACTTCTTTGGACAGCTCTGGATAGATCTCCTCCTTCTCTCTCTCTCTCTCTCATCAAAATTGGGCAAGGTTTCACACTGCCGCCGATTAAATCTTGCATAAATTTTTTGCTGAATATATATATATGTCTTTTGAATAATTATAAATAAAATAAAAATGTGGGAATTAATATAAGCTTGTGATGTGAAAACTCTTTAATTTGCACCTGCCATTATCTAAAGCCATGATTTTTATTCATGTTTGGCAGGCGTAATGCTAGTCGTTTTCGTTTCCTTCTTCTAATGCCAATTGTGTCCCTATTTTTAATTTTTTTTTTTAATCACTACAAAAATCTAAGCTTCTTTCATTTTTATTTTCCTTAATTTAAAGAAGCTAAGTTTCATATTTGGCGTTTTGCAATGATATTTCCCACATGAGGAGTTAGATGGAAACGATTATTTTATTTTATTTTGAGTTATTTATAGTTCATGACCTAAAGAGTGAAGATTGATCCCTAAAAATTTGAATTTCATTTTATTTTCTAATTTTTCTGATTTTTTTTTTTTGTTTTTTTAATTTATTTGAACTTTTAAAATATTTATTCGTAGCCGGCATCTTGATAGAGATCCCGACACCGTCAACCTTCTACAAGCAAAGTTCATTTTTGGGCATAAAAGAGAAGAGTAATGCTCTAATACCTATTGTGGTCATATTTAATATATCCACGGATAACGTGGTAATACTATAAATAAATAAATTAATTTAAATATATACCGAAAATATTAAAATCCTACTAAAAAAATATTTAACCTTAAATTGTAGTAAAAAATTATGATGCGGTATTGCCACATCAATAGTGGGCCCATTAGGCATGCTCACCGTAGGTAGGAGAGTGTTTCTATAAAAGAGAAATCAAATAAAAGAAATGCAAATTGTTTATCGTTTTATGATCTACGGTCAGATTAATAATATTAAGAATGCATTATGATGAATATGATACATTATTATAATACTGAGAATATATTATAATTGCGTATATATTCATTATATGAATAAAATATATTATATGTAAAATGTATTTTTTTAATTTTTTTTACATGTTTTCACCCTTTGGCTATATAAATATACAGAGCAATGCTCCAATGCTCACCGTTGCAAGATTAACATGACAATGATCTATATAAAGAAAGGAAACATAGGTATATAGCCTAAAAACTAAATTATATTAAAAAAAATTAAACCTACTAAAAAATGAAACCCTACTAAAAAACTAAACCCTAAAAATTGGGAAAATGAAAACTATTATCGATCTACCTTGAAATAAAAAATAAATAACTAAATCATAATAGGAAAAATTGCTAACACGGAGGATGGAATATATTTTCAATGCCACACTATTTGATTGCCTAGCTAATAGCAATGGCAATGCATGTACACACAAACGTCAAGCTTCCAAAAAAAAAAAAAAACTTGCTTAATAGCAAGGAATCGAAATGCAGGAATGGTGAAGAAACACTACAGAGGAGTGAGGCAGCGGCCATGGGGGAAATGGGCAGCGGAGATTCGAGACCCGAAGAAGGCGGCTCGAGTGTGGCTGGGGACGTTCGACACAGCTGAGGATGCAGCCCTTGCATACGATGACGCTGCCCTAAGGTTCAAAGGCTCCAAGGCCAAGCTCAATTTCCCTGAGCGAGTCCAAGGGAAAACCGAGCTCCGCTACCTCAGCGGCGGCGGCGCCCCCTCCTCCGCCGCGCCGGACCCCAGCTTGATGCACAACTCTTTTCCTGGGCTCCAGCAGTACGCGCAGCTGCTGTCCAGCAACGACGATGCCGACTTTCCTTACATGTCCTCGGCTCTTTACAACAACAGTACCAACCAGCAGTTAGGGTTTGGTTATTCCGGTGAAGCGGCCAATTATTCCTCCGCAGCCGACAGCTCGATGGCGGCGCCGCCACAGCAGCAGCAGCAGGGTTTTGATGGGTCGAGCTATGGAGGTGAGTACGGCGGCGCCGGCGGGTATTCGAGTACGGATTATGGCAACTATGGGAAGTACTACTTCGATCCTACTAATCCCAATGGATGATTTTATTAGTTAATTTCTGTTTAATTTATTATTATTACAGTGTTTGCATTTATGTATTATTCCTTCATCAAGAGAAATTGCGAATTTAGTCTTCGATTTTCTGCATTTGATTTATCATAATAATTTGATTTTGTGTTCTCTTTTGGTTCTGCAAATTGCAATATAATAGGAATTCATTGTTAAATTTCTTGAGTTGTTTCGAACTGTAGGACTATACATAAGAAGCAAAATATATAGGGCGTATCATTATATAATACTCCGTGATTATTATTATATATTCTCTCCGTCTCAATTCAAATGTCTCATTTGCTTTATTAATTTTTTCGGCACACATTTTCACCAAAACCTAGTACGAGTTTTACAATCATAGTATCCCGTAAAGGAAAAAATACTTCAAAATCATATTGTAAAACCCATACTAGGTTTCGGTGGAAATGCGACCTGAAAAAGTCAATAAAGCAAATGAGACATTTGAATTGAGACAGAGGGAGTATACAACATGCATTTAAACATTAAGTGTTCGTTTGGTTCAAATTGGGTAACAGAAAGGGAATGAAATCAAATCAAGTAAGAGAATGATAATAATAATGTTTACTTTTATTGAGTGTTTGGTTCAATAGTAGAAAGGGAGTCACTTTTGAGGATTCTCTTTATCCTTGTTTCTCCCTCCTTCTTGAGGGGTAACAATGTAATGGATTGGAATACCCCCAGTAAGGAAAATAGATAACCTATTGCTCAAACCAAATAAAATATAATAAAATCAATTACTTGATTCATTTTCCCAACAAAAAAAAAAAAACTTAAACCAAACATGGGTTAAGAGACAAAACCCTAGCTTACTCATACTTCTCTCATAAAATATAATTGTAATTGTAAAACATAGTCGCTTTTTGCGTAAATATGTATTGCCAATTTATTCTTGATGATAAATCTCGCTCGCTCCCTGTATCTCTATAAGAACATGACCAAATTAACAAGCATGTTCATCCAAAATTTAAGATTACGCAAGTAGGAGCTGGTGTTTTTGTGGTCGTGTAATCTTTGACACGTGTCACCATGTCATAATCTTGATTATACTCGAGGAAGGATTCGCATGTACGGAGTATAAAAATAAATCCTAGTATGAGAGTGTGGGAAAAATTCATATACAATTATACTTAAATATACATGTAATGATGCTTACATTACTATCATGCTTATTTATATAGTAATGTAACTTAATGCTTAATTATTGAGTATTTCAATCATAATTATTTCAATAATTGTCCTAAATCATATTACGATCAATGATTTATATATCTTCATATTTTCACACCAAAATTTATTTTATATGAATCAAAATACATACATGTATGTATGTATAGTATATATATATATATATATATATATGTGTGTGTGTGTGTGTGTGATCCTATAAAAGAATAGATTTTAAAAAAATAAAATAATGCATCTTATGCACAATTATAATGCACGATATATAGAACTATATATATCGTGCATCATAATGTAATGTCAGTATTATCATAATGCATTGGTCATCATAATGTAATTTAAGTACAATTATAATGTACCGGTTAATCTAGATCGTAGATCACAGTGATCAACGGTCCACAACGACAAATAATGGTTTATATCATTTGCTAAAATAATACTACCCTTTCTTCCAAACTTAGTCTTCTCATCAAACGGTGGGAGTTCGTCGAGAGCCAAAATTACTGCTTGCTGACTGACTCTACGTGAGTTCTTTAATTCGATTCATGCATATATGTTCAGTAGTAGAAAGTAGTGAAAAGGGAAAAAAGAAGAAAAAAGAAAAAGAAAAGAAAAATGAACTCTTTGAGGAATAATATCTTCCTAAATACATGTTGGACTGTATGCCACATCTAGAATAATATGTGCTCTTTGAGCAAATTAAGTAAAAAAAATGTTACAAATTATTATTATTTTATTTTTTTTGAACGGATGTTACAAATTAAAACAAAGATGTAATGGAAATAATAATACTTCGACATAGTACTACTATCTATCTTCAAGTAGAAGTGAACGGTCGATTGGAGAAGATTTGGTCGACATCTTACTTTATTACTAAACTCTTTACTTTTATTAGAAAGTTTGGTAATGGACGGCCAAAGTTTTTCCAATTGTACTTGGCATGCAAAAAAGCCTCTATAAAATAAAATATATGAATCCCAGTTTCATGAAGAAAAAAAAGGAAAAAAAAAAGGGGACCTACAAAGTACTATTATCGAACCATGCGTGAGTTTAATTCAAAAAGATTTCATTTCTAAACACTCCAACTTGCATGGAATCATTCTCTTGTTTATTAGTGGAGCTCAATCATACAATATATATCTCATATTTGGATCTCTATATATGGCTTTATATTATTATATTCAATTCAAGCCAGAAAATATCGTTTGCGAGGCTGAATTTTCTAAATTTCTAATTTGAGCTAGTTTTTCTACAATTCAATTTTGTTATATATAGGCTTTCGGGTTACGATTCTCGTAAAATAAAAATAATTTTTTTTAATAATTTTATAAGAGTAATTTTAATTTATTTTTGAATGGCATGGGCTACGGCTAGCTCGGCCTCACCCTTCTTCCTTACTAGCTCAGCCCTTATCTATTATCGTACTTTAGTAATTAGATTAGAAATTTATGAAAGTTCATAAATTCACTATAACTTTGATTTAGTGCAATACATTGAACCCATTCATGTACATCAATTTTAGTATAGAAAATAATTCTTGAATTTATTGATTATAATTTTAATTTTACTAAAAGGATTTGTGTGTTATATATGTCAAATCCAATGTTCTTAAAAGTTAATTAGGTCCAGGACCACTATGACCAAAAGTGGAATTCCCTTCTACTTTTAACTTATAGAGAGTAGGGGACTAACCTATGCATATTTATTAATTCATAATTAAAGTGATGCTTTGGAAAGTTCTAATTGAAAAGATTGTTACCATGTCAATAAAATTAATAAAGCTACTCTTCTATGTACTAATAAAAATTTCAAGCGTGCTCAGCTTAGTCCATGACCTGGAAAGCATATAAAGCTACAATAAAATTAATTAATTAACTTGTAAAAAAGGAAAAATAAATAAATAAATAATAATAATAATAATAATAATAATAATAATAAACGTGCGTGAAAACTTGGATATGTAATTTGACTATTTGAGCTTGAAAAAATTAGTTCCATATATTATTTATTTATTTCATTTTGTGATTTAGAAATTTTATGAGGTAGATCCTACATTTGATTTAAAAAATAAAATCATAATTTGTTATTGATTAAAACATATTGTACGGGTCAATTCCACCTAGAGGATAAACACAAAGGACAAATAAGGATAACGTTCTACATGTGAAGATTACGCATGCAAAAGAAGATGTTGGTGGGCCTGACAAAACAAATTAATTAAATAAATAACAATACTTTTAGGAAGAAAAAAAAAATTAAATATAAAAGCCCAAAAAAGTAGATTTGGGTCACTTGCATTGCATTTGGAGATAGATAGTTACAAAAAAACAACCATTTCCCAATATTGATCTTATGCCTTGAATTTTATACCTCTTCATATTTCATATTGAGAATGGAGAATTTTCAAATTTTGAACATTTGTTGCAAAATAATAAATCATCTTTAGTTTTACTAGTGTACAAGTGACATACAATAATCACTTAACATATAGTGTGTACGCTTTTATGAAAAACAAAATTATGGAATATAACATTAGTTTTACATTAAAAAAAAAAAAAAACTATAGAATATTCCCAAGTGTGAAATGGAAAAAGGCACCCAACATTGAAATAGTTCTTGTCTATCTTTGACGTGTCTTTCATTTATTAGAGAAAAAATTGTGGGTTGATTCCAATGGGGAAAATTGCATTTGTGTTTAGTACATATTGAAAGGTGATTCCGGGAAATCATGTGATTTCTTAAATAAAATCGAGTAATTTTATTTTCAATACATAACATGCTTCTTCTTTTTTCTTTTTTTTTTCTTTTTTTGTATTTTCAAGTTTTTATGATTTCAAACCTTTTGATAAAATTAATTTTCAATTAAAAAAATAAAATAAAATTTTCACCCTAAGTATCTCATATCATAATATTAAAATCATATTCTTCTAACATACTACTACTTATAACATTACGAGTAAACCCGATAATAGTAAACAAAATATGATGCAATAGTAAATTTTGGAAAAATTGTAATATAGAGTTGATTATCCCCCAAAGCACTAAGCGGTAAAAAATTATTAACGATTTTATGTCACATCATATTTTGAAAATATGAAACTACATGCATTGCTTCCTAAGTCGGATTAATGATGAATAATATTTGAAGGGGGCGCCATCGATGATCCCAATTTTAAGGCGATGGACCACCGCCGGTTCGACACCATTCTCAGCTACTGCCACCGCCACCGATCATATTCTTCCTTTTATATACTCTCTTGTTGGGGATTTGGAGTTGTCTTAAATTGTTGCTTCATAGTAGCATTTTAATGGAATAGTATAATATGTACATTTAAAATTTAATTATTTTAAAATGAAATATATATATATATATATATACCTCTCACACCTTAATTCTATATGTTGCTCAAGAAAATGTTACGATTAAATGTGCATTATATATAGTTATTACATACACTATATATGTATGTCTCAAATACAATAGCTTTATTATTCGAATATGTGATATACAATTGATATCTTCGCCATTTATGTGGTAGTATTATGTTACCAATTTTTTCAATAACATATATTCCTTTTTTTTTAATATTGATATTATGATCATTGATAACTCTTGAATAAGAGTTATTTTACATAATTTTAAGTTTGCATTTTGTTAAAAAATAGTGTTTGATGCTTGTTTATTTGAGTCATTTTGTGTAGTTTTGGTTTGTTTTAATTTGTTGTTCATCTTTGGCCTTTATGTCTATTTTTACTGAGATTTAAGTGAAAAATAAGGTCATATTGTCTTAAATTCATGAAAAGAAGGAAATGTGGGTTGAAAGATTTTTGTGCATGAAATTTGGTTGTTGAGATTTTGCTGAACAATTGTCCCCCAGAGCATTTCACGAATAAAAAGAGCAGAAAAACGAGACAACTTGGAAAAGTCAGAAGATGAAGCTGACATGGCAACTAAAAGGAAGATGAAGTCTGACTTTTGACTGAAATCAAGAAAAAGATACGTTGATTCTCTTGGAAGGGCAACTTGGTCATTTGATTCTCTATTTTGGGAAACTTAACTATCACACAAAAGGAAGGCAACCGTAATTGAAGGGGATTAGACAGATTTCAGCAGAAAACAGAGGGAGAGAAAGAAGGGGATGCACTTGAAGAGAAGGATCAACTCACAATTCTTGGCTTTGCTCTTCTTTCCTAATTCTAGTTTACTTGTTTTGATTTATTTTGATGTTTATGGACGAAATCAGCACTTTCATTTCTTCTTTAAATACAACCATGAGCTAAACTAGTTGAGACTCATCATGTGCATTGAAACATTCATCTATCTCTACCCGTCTGCCACCTATGAAATGATAATTATGACAAATGTTAGACAATACTAGGAATTAAATTCTATAAATAATTGTAGGCCCCGATAAGTAGTCATTGGTGTAAGGGGGGGGGGGGGAATACACCAATTAGCCAACAGTTTTGATTTTTCAAAAACAATTTGATCTTACTGAGTCGTCACTTCAGTTTATCAGAGCAACTTAGTTTTTCCAGCTCAATCAGTAAACTGTTGAGCTTGCAAAACTAACCTGCATGTGGAAGTTTGGTGGAAAGGTTGACTAACCATTTTCAACACAGTTTTCAAAAGACTTCAGTTCAGACGACTGCTCATGCAAGACAGGTTACAGTAGTGCAGGTTGTGAACATGCAAACTGTGTAAATAAAGATGTAAAAGTAAATAGCAAGAGAGAGAAACACGAGGGGTTTTATCGTGGTTCGGAGTAAACAGCTCCTACGTCCACGCCAGATCCCGTCGAATCTGTAATCCCTTAACTTGAGATATTCGCTCCTTTTAACACTGGTGGAGGTCCAGTCCAAATTCAAGTCTTTCTTTAGACTGAATCTAGCATGATTCTTGAGTCGTGTCTCTTCTTACTTTACATACAATCTTTCATACAATCTTACCAACGCTAAACAACTAGCGCTAATATCCAAACTAGAAAGCTGTGTATAGATATCGTCGTTAGGTAGTGAGAGTGTGTGTGATGTAGTGAGAGTGTGTGATGTGTTCTAGTAAGACAGTTTCCAGAGAGATCAGAAATCTACAAAGATCAACACTTGGGAAAGCTCTAGTGATTTCGAGTGTTGATTGAATGATATTTTTTTTTGCTTAAGATTTCTGCAGCGTTTCGGCTTGTGTATTGAGTTTCCCGTGAATTCTTTCTGGAATGAGTTGAGGTATTTATAGTGAAGCATTTGAAATAGAGCGTAGTGTTAGGATTTGCAGTACCGTACTCTGACACAATTCTTGTCGTTGGGTAAGAACAGGTTTCTTAACCACAGCTCAGGTTAGTCTTCATAGGTCGACCTTCCTATACCTCGAACTGTCTTCGGTCTTTTATAACCTTTGTGTGAAATCTTTGAGTATGGTAGGAGCATGTTACATAGACAAATTACCTAATGGAACAGTATGACAGATTGAGTAGATTAGGTACAAGGTTGCACTACCAACCTTGACCTTTACATGAGCAACCTGTCCGAGTTAGGCTTAATTGATCCAAACACGGAGACCAGCCTGTTCCACTTAAAACCTATATCTAAGTGTGGTTTCTAATAGCATTATCAAAACTCAGTTTCAAGGGGTTCCCAATAATTTCCCCCTTTTTGATAATGCCGAAACCCACACTTTACATTTTGGCTTAGAAGTTTTGAACTTCACACAAAAAAAAATGATCAAAGGTTTGATGCCCAGCCAACTGCATGAGAATAGATGTTAGAAAGTTTAAAGCATAACATGCAAAGGCCTGGACAAAGAGAGATTGTCATCAGGAACAAAAGATGATCATTTTTCATTTATAGTATCAACTGAATTGATATGCACATATTATAGAGGGTTGATACATGAAATAAATGAAAACGATCAAGTTACTTCCTTAATGTCTTGAACCTTTCTTCAGCAATCTTGTCTAAGCTTACAGTTCCCATAGCTGCATATATGCTGTCGCGAATCGACCTGTACTCGTCACAGTTTGTGAACTTGCAGCCATACAGAGCTGCGGCACTCCTAATGAATGTATTGATTTTGTTGATGTCTGGAGTATTAGTTCCACAAATAGTGGGAGGTCGGAAAGTCTCTTTCTTGGGCGGATTGAGCGTGATCTTGTCTTTTGCAGCTTTCGCCCTGACTCTTTTGATGAATTCGCGATCTGGAAAAGTCTGCAGTTAGTTGTGAAAGGCTATTTTGGTATTACCAGTGTAACGAGCATCGATTTGCAACCAGTAGTGGTGCAAGATGAATTGGTTGATGAACTCGTCCCATATAAGCTGATCTTCCACTGGTAACCAATTCGACAATTCTCTTTTATCAACTTGTTCCTTGTAGCTTTCAAGTCCTTTGAAGCTTACCACGCGAGCTTTGTCCCTTGCCCTCTGTTTCTTCAAATCGTCCAGAAACAGCTTCTGTTTGCCTTCATTTGCGCAGTCTTCTGTGGTATATCCAGCTTCTGCCATAAGTCGGATGAGGTTAGATTCACCCTGTGCTTTTTCTTGAGCAGAAAGCTTGGAAGTAGCAGGTTGAGGGGCGATTGTCACAGGCGGAGCAGCTTCTGTTTACATCACAGGTTGGTAAGTGCAACCTTTGCCTCTGCCTTGAGGAGGTTGTATAACCTGTTTCTCCTTGTCTTTCCCTGATTTCGAAGCACCACGTTTTTCCTTGCCTTTCCCTTACCCCTTTTC
This sequence comes from Mentha longifolia, assembly GCA_001642375.2. Lineage (NCBI taxonomy): Eukaryota > Viridiplantae > Streptophyta > Magnoliopsida > Lamiales > Lamiaceae > Mentha > Mentha longifolia. Next base: position 17,933,607 of record CM038121.1, read on the forward strand.
GGCATTATCATCAATCAAATTTTGAATAAGGGTGTCGAGGGAGGCCTGTTCATCAGAGATCAAGGACAGGTCTGTGCTGATCTTTTCCTTGAACTGTAGTAGGGAGTTGATGTTCCCTTGCATCTCCTCTTCTTTCTTCAGTGAGCTGGATGTAGTTTGAGTAAGCTTTGTAGAAAAGTCGTTTACAAGCTTGTTGAGTTGTTCAAACTCGTATTGCAAGCCCTCAATTGAAGATTTGTAGGCGACTTTCAATTCGGACAGCTAGTTGGGAAGCAACTTGTCCGTTTCTGCTTTGAGTTGTGTAGAGATGAAGGTTGCGAACTGGCTTGCCACTACTTCCTTAATAACTTGTGGCATTTCATCCTTTATGTTGGTCAGCATGGCGGATGCAGCTTTATCCATAGCTTCAATCTTGTCAGCAATCTTCTTGTGTTTTGCAACCTCTGTTGCCTTCACCTTGGAAACCTCCTCAATGATGAAGTTCTTCAAATTTTCTTGCATCACAGTGAGAGGAGTACCAGCGGTTGCAACAGAATATACAGTTGCACGATCATGATTGGACTCTGTGTCTTCGCTGTTCCGGGTGGGAGAGGGAATAGGACTGAAGCCATCATCCTTCGGAAACCTGAAATTGTAGGAGCTTCGATCATGAGTGTAAAAAGGTTTCAAATCAATATTGAGAGCCCTGGCCTCTCTCTTCATCCTTGAGAGAACAAGATTCTTGAAGTAATCGCGAGCTTCGGGAATTGAAGCATAGCCAAAATACTTCCCCAGGGTGTGCTCTTCAATTTCAAGTTGTTCGATGGGGTGAATCAAGAATATAGACTTCCAATCACTGTATAATTTGTCCTTCCCATCGAGCAAAGTACGCAGCCTGTACGCCATCTGCCTGGTCTCTGGTGTGAGATTGATTCCGGGAAAAGACTCCAAGACTGTCTTTTCAGCATTGATCTTGATTGAGTTGACCAGCATGGCAGCTGCAGTTTTCGTGGGATCTTCTTGGACATCATCATCGTCGGATGAGAGGATAAGATTGATGTCAATCTCTGGTGGAGAGCTGAGATGATGAGAGACTTCACCGGACTGCTGGTGGACATCAATTGAAGAGTCGAGATTTTCTTCCTCGAAATCTGTCTCGTCCTCCGGTTGAGATACAGTATGACTCTGGCCAGCTATCTCCAGAATTGGAGCCTTGAAGATATCATGAACAGAGGGAATAGGAATTGAAACCTGTGCGTTGGGATCTGCAAGAGCAGTGGAATCTGTCTGTTCAGTGATGTCTCCGTGTAGAGCGAAGGTTGGGCGAGTAGGTCGGTGCTGCACTTTGTTGGGAACCTTTTCTCTCTTTGAACTAAGTTTTGATAATGCTATTAGAAACCACACTTAGACAATAAATTTTAAGTGGAACAGACTGGTCTCCGTGTTTGGATCAGTCAAGCTTAACCCGGACAGGTTGCTATGTAAAGGTCAAGGTTGGTAGTGCAACCTTGTACCTAAGCTACTCAAACCTGTCATAATGTTCCTTTATGTAATCTGTCTATGTAATCTGCTCTAACAATACTCGAAGATTTCTTGCGAAGATTACAGAAGACTGAAGACAGTTCGAGGTATAGGAAGCTTGACCTGCAAGGTTCAACCTGAGTTGTGGCTGAGGAACCTGTCCTCAACTCAACGACCATAATTGTGTCAGTGTACGGTTCTGCATATCCTGACACATACAACGGCTCTATTTCAAATGCTTCTCTATAAATACCTCCAGTCATTCCAGAAAGAAGGTACGGGAAACTCAAATTACAAGCTGAAACGCTGCAGAAATCTCAAGCTAAATATTCACACAATCAACACTCGAAATCACTAGAGCTTTCCCAAGTGTTGATCTTTGTAGATTTCTATTCTTTCTAGAATCTGTCTTACTAGAACACAATCCACACTCTCACTACCATCACTGTTGATATTCAGTGTAGTTGATAGAGTTGTATTCCAAACGGTGATAGCTTTTCACAGCTTTCCAGTTTGATTATTAGTGCTAGTTGTTTAGCATTAGTAAGATTGTATGTAAGTTTGTATGTAAAGTTAGAAGAGACACGACTCAAGATTCGTGCTGGATTCAGTCTAAAGAGAGACTTGAATTTGGACTGGAACCTCCACCAGTGTTAAAAGGAGCGAAAAATCTCAAGTTAAGGGATTACAGATTCGACGGGATCTGGCGTGGACGTAGGAGTTGTTTACTCCGAACCACGATAAAAATTCCTCGTGTTTTTCTCGCTATTTATTCTTACATTTATTTACACAGTTTGCATGTTCACAACCTGCACCATTACAACATGTCTTGCATAAATTGTTGATGAACTGAAGTCTTTTCTAAAATTGCTTTGAAAACTGTTAGCTAACCTTTCCACCAAACTTCCGCACGCAGGTTAGTTTTGCAAGCTCAGCAGTTCACTGTTTGAGCTGGAAAAACTAAACTGTTCTGATAAACTGAAGTGACGACTTAGTAAGATCAAATTGTTTTGAAAAGTCAAAACTGTTGGCTAATTGGTGTATTCCCCCCCCCCCCATACACCAATATCTATTTATCGGGACCTACACACTTCAATCTCAGCAAACTCCGTATGCAACCTGCGCGAGATGGGAGTTGGAGATTTGATTCTCACAGACTTGGGTGGTCTGTTAAGCTGTTTGCTGGGGGCATGCTGTCTCTTCCTTCTATTATCTCATTGTTCTGGGGGTACCCAGGCTGGGTTGGACCTACCCATTTCATATAGAAATGGTTTGACCATGTCGTCATTCTTGGCAAAAACGGTCATGTCGACCCCAATAATTAATTCAAGCTGCTTCTGGTCCTTGGGGACCTTTTTCTTGTTGAAAGGCGTCACTCCACTCCAATTGAGGTCGGGGTGGAGACATTGAATTAGAGAGCAGATCTTGGTGCCTAGGCGCAGGTTCCTGGCAACACGGAATTCGGTCAACTCTTCACCTTCAAAAGTAATCGAGAGCTGCTTGATTTCTTCGTTGATGAGTTCGAGAAGAAATCGGGCCCAGTTCACGTCTAGACCCTGCACGATTGCAGTCATCACTCTGAACTTCACTGGAGTGACAACGTCGTGGTTACCTGAGTAACCAAGGAAGACCTTGTGGACAAAGTCGAAGAGGACTCTGTATGCAGGTCGCAGCAGAGGTCGCGTGAACTTTTTTCCATCATATTTTACTGCAGGCTGCATCAAAGCTTTCTGATACACAGTTTCCAGATCTGCATCAGGAACGTCCAAAATAAGACCCATGGGCTTGTGATACAAGATTTCCACAGTTCCCGAATCTGCGATGCCGTAGGTCCGAGTGATGAGCGGTAGAATGGGAATGGGCGCGTTAGGCTCATCGGGTATCGGAAGATAGAATTGGGCAGAGTCTACATCTTCTTGGCAAAAATAAGAGAGAATGAACATAGCGACTTGTTGAGGAAGCCAGAATTTTGGCTCATGAGAGATGATTTTGTAAAAACCATCCGCTGCTTTAATGGTGAAGTACATCTCGTTCAGGCCGGCATAGTCGTATGTAGAGAGATTTGCCGTGGGCTCCATGAGAATAAACTCCTGCATGTACTGGATCTTCTGTTCTGTAGTCGTTGGAAGATCTGGTTGTTTGCTTGTACTAGTTGTATGCTTGACGTTGTGAGAGGTGGATTCTCCTGCCATTTCGAGAAGGTATAAGTGAACTTAGAATGTCGAATTTTGAAAGAGTGGAGTTGCAGAGAAAAATGGCGGAAGAATGCAGAAATTGAATGAGAACGACGATGCACAGTTGGTGAGCACATATATAAGAGAAAATAAGCGGTTGTGATTGAGGTATTTCAACCGTTCAACGGATAGGATTAAATCCCTAGAAGTCCGTGAGGTATTGGGCGCGTGGGGTGGTTGTGAAGCCCACTCGCACAACCCTTACACTCAACCATCGCCTCGCATTTAATGCGGATTTGACACTATGCATACACTTTTTGACATACATGGAAAGTGAAGTGCGAATGTTATGTATTGTGTCAGAATATCCTTAACAATGATTTCAATAAATAACAAAACACATGCTTCAATAAATGAAAATGATTGATAAGGCATAAATTGATCAAGTGAAGCAAGAAATATTTCATTGAAATTTGAACATTAGAAATATTAAGGCATATCATTGACATATTTAAAACATAATTCAAAAACATGGAAACTGATACAGGTCGTCCATGACACTTCCCTATGCAAACTGTGACTTATCCACAGTTTCTGATCTCGCAGTTTCCACCTAGCTAGACTGTCCTTTGTCAGTTTCCTTGATTTTCGTGAAAAACTTTTCAAATTCTTAATAGTAAAAAGATTTGAAAAAGATTTTTGAAAGGATAAATAAAGAGTGGAAATAATAAATTCTGCTAAGAATTAAATGGAGATTGGTGCGACATCTCCGGTTCCCCCTTAAAGTTTGGCCAATAATTTTGACTTTCAACGCAGTTTGTGGCCTTAAGCTGCGTGTCACCGAACTGCTTCTTTTGAGCTGCAATTTCCAAGTCAGTCTTCTCTTGGCTAACCTACTCTAGTGAACTACTTTTGTTAGCATGCAGTTTCCAAGTCAGTCTGCTCTTGGCTGACCTGCTCTAGCGAACTGCTTCCATTTTCTGACTTAGGCTGTGTATCCATTCAGAGCATTCCAAGCTTTCCACACGGCATTTTGAATCTCTCTTCCAAGAGAGGTTTCGTTAGAATATCAGCTCTTTGGATGTCAGTATGGGTTTTCTCAACTATTATATCTTGTTTTTCCACATGATCTCTAATGAAGTGATGCCTTATATCAATATGCTTGCATCTTCTGGTGTGGTAGACATGATTCACAGTGAGTGCTATAGCGCTTGTGCTATCACAAAAGATAGGAACTTTTCGAACTGTGACTCCATAATCTTTGAGTTGTTGTTTCAACCAAAGAATCTGTGCACAACAGCTTCCTGTCGCCATGTACTCAGCTTCTGTCGTTGAAGTAGCAACTGAAGTTTGCTTCTTTGAAAACCAAGAGATCAACTTGCTTCCAAGAAACTGACAAGTCCCTGATGTGGACTTTCTATCCAGTTTGCATCCTCCATAATCTGCATCTGCATAGCCAGTTAGTTCAAAATTATCATCACAAGGGTACCATAATCCGAAATTTGCAGTTCCCTTGACATATCTAAGAATTTTCTTGGTTGCTTCTAGATGAGATTCCTTTGGATTAGCTTGATATCGAGTAAATATTTCAACTGCAAAAGAAATATCAGGTCGACTTGTAGTAAGATAAAGTAAAGAACCAATAATTCCCCTGTACAAAGTTATGCTGGCAGGTTTCCCTTCAGAATCTGGATTCATCTTTCCATTTGCAATCATTGGAATCTTCAGTGGTCTGCTATCTTAGACACCGAATTTGGTTGCCAGCTCGTTAGCGTATTTGGATTGACAAATGAAGATACCATCCGCAGATTGCTTGACCTGCAGGCCGAGGAAGAAGTTCATCTCCCCCATCATGGACATATTGTACTCATACTTCATGAGTTCTCCAAACCTGTCACATAGAAACTTTGACCTAGATCCAAAGATAATATCATCAACATAAATTTGCACAAGAAGAATATTATCCTTGTACTTAAAGGTAAATAAAGTTTTGTCGACCGATCCTCTTTTAAAACCAGAATGCAGTAGGAATGTAGACAACATTTCATACCAAGCTCTGGGAGCTTGTTTCAAACCATATACTGCCTTGTGAAGTTTGTAAACTTTCTCTGGACCTGCTTCCTCGAAACCTGGTGGTTGTTCTATGTAAACTTCTTCTCCAAGGATTCCATTGAGGAAAGCACTCTTCATGTCCATTTTGTAGACTTTGAACCTCTGATGAGGTGCATATGCTAGAAATAACTTAATTGCTTCTAGTCTTGCCACTGGTGCGTAGGTCTCATCATAGTCTATCCCTTCTTGTTGACAGTAACCTTTGGCAACTAATCTTGCCTTGTTTCTGATTACTTCAGCATTTTCATCTTTCTTATTCCTAAACACCCATTTTACATCAATCACTCCTTGATGAGTAGGATGATCAACTAGTGACCATACTTTGTTTCTTTTAAACTCATTGAGTTCCTCTTGCATGGCTGTAACCCAGTCATGGTAGGTAAGAGCTTCCTCAACGGTTTTGGGTTCAGAGTGGGAGAGATAACAGCTTAGTAGACAGCTTTCCCCTATCTGTCTTCTTGTCTTCACACCCGCCTTTGGGTTCCCAACAATGAAATCTTCAGGATGAGCATTGACCCATCTCCTTCGACAAGAGATTTCTTCTTTTGTGAGAATTGGTTCAGGGTCTGGTAAGGGATCTTCAAACTCAGGTAGAGGTTGAGTGAAGGGGTCAAGCTGTTCAAATTGTTCAGCAAGCTGATCCTCTGACAGTTCTGCATTGACTGCAGGTTCTTTTGGAGTTTCTGGATCAGTTGAAGAGGTGCTGGTTGGAGGAGCTTCAGTTCCCCCTTGGTTTGTTCCCCCTTGCTGAATGGGTGGATTTTGTGGATTGGAATCTTGTACATGATGACTTTCTTCTTTTTCCAAGTCGGTTGGACTCCATATTAGTATTTCATCTCGAAACTGCGTGTTGGAGCCTGCTTGATCTTGATTTGCACCTGTACTTTCTTCAGGTTGAGTCTCCCTGTACTCACAGATAGATTCATCAAAAACAACATATGGTGTTACTTCCACAATCTGAGTCTTCTTGTTAAAAACTTTGAAGGCTTTGCTGATCTATGAATATCATACAAATATTCCTGGATCTGCTTTGCTATCAAATGTTTTTAACTGTGATTTCCCATTATTATGAATGTAACACACGCAACCAAAAGATTTAGGATATTTGAATCGAGGTTTCTTATCTTTCCACAGCTCGTATGGAGTTTTTCCATGTCATTTATGAATGATTGATCTGTTCTGAGTGTAGCAAGCTGTGTTGATTGCTTCCGCCCAGAACTTCTTGGGAAGATTGGTTTCATTCAGCATTGTGCGAGCTGCTTCCTTTAGAGACCTATTGCGTCGTTCAACAACACCATTCTGTTGAGGTGTGCGAGCTGCTGAAGTTTGATGTGTAATTCTATTTCTAGTACAGTAGGACTCAATCATATGATTAAGAAATTTTGTTCCACGATCAGATCTGATTGAGATCACACTTTTGTTTTTCATGTTTGACAGTCTGGTGAGCAGCGCAGGTAGCTCTACTAGTGTCTCCTTCTTTTTATGTAAGAAAATAACCCAAGTATATCGTGAGTAATCATCAACAATAACGAGAGTATACTTTTTACCATTAATGCTTCTAGGAGTTACTGGACCAAATAAATCCAGGTGGAGTAATTCCAAGATTCTACTTGTGTTGTGAGCTGCAATGCTTGGGAATGACGATTTGGTCTGCTTTCCAGCTTGACAGGCTTCACAAACATGATCTTTGTAGTAGCCTTGATCTGGAAGGTCATCTGCAAGCTTCTTGTGAGCAAGCTTGTTGATGGCTTTGAAGTTTAAGTGACACAGTCTCTTATGCCATAGCCAGCTGACTTCAGGTGCAGATTTGGTGACCAGACAGGTTTCTTTCTCATCTGACCATTGTACTATGTACAAGTTATCCTGCAAAATACCGGTAAGAAGAATTTCTTCTCCTTCCTTGTTCTTTATAGCACATATGTTAGCAGTAAATTCTACTCTTTTTCCAGTAGAGCAGAACTAGCTTACTGAAAAGAGATTATGATTTAAACCTTCAACACATGTGACGTTAGATATTGTTGTTTTACCAACAACTAGATTACCGTAACCTCTTGTTTTCCCTTTAGAGTCTCCTCCAAAAGTGACTAGAGGTCCATCACATTCAATGAAGTTTGTAAGCAAGCTTTTATCGCAGGTCATGTGCGTTGTGCATCCACTGTCAATGATCCAGACCGTGTTGTGAGCTGCTCGCTTTCTCTTTTGAGCTTTCCCATCCTGCAATTAGACAGTTTTAGCAACCTACATGAATTTGGGTGCTTTGTTAGCAGATTGAGTTTTAGCAACTTGGTTTCCAGGCTTCTTCTTTTGGAACCTCCTTCTGTTGACTCGTGGCTTGGTCCGTTGCTTATTTGTTGAGTAGAAGGTTTCATTAGAGTATTCAGACTGCTGTTGGTAATGAGCAGGTTGATAATGATCATTTTGATAATACTGCTCCATATATCCACATCTACAGCGATCATTTCCAAATCCACTTCCATGTGGAAATTGATAGTGCCTACTTGACAGCTCAGGATATTGGTACCAATGATGGTTGTACCAATAACCTTCATTGTCAAGTGTTTGTTGATTTGGCCGCTGCTCATAGTAATTGTTTCGTTGTGGTTGAGCAGTTTGAATGGTTATTGGTTGAGAGACTGCTTTTCTTTTGCTAGCAGTTTGCACCATTCTTGGAGCAGGTTGGCTTCCTTTTTGATAAGTTGTTTGACCATATAGTTTCCTAGGTCGCTTAACCTTTTGTTGTTCAACTGACGGCCTTAGCTGCTGTTTCTTGATAGCAGGCTTTTCATGCTCTTTTACCAGGATTGCTTGTGGTTGTCGGGCTGGATTTTTCAGTTTGAGTTACTTGTCTGGTAGAGTGTGATGAGCTTTGCTTTCAACCAATCCTTTTTCTTTCTCGAACAGGACCTTCTCCTTTTCTTTGGCTCCGCTGGTTTGACCATGGAATCCAATGCCAAGATTTATCTGAGCAGGTCTCTGGGCAGCTTGCAAGGCTTCAAGCTTTTCACCACTTTTGTTCATTTTCATCAGGACTTATTGAAGCTTGAGCTCTTTCTGCAATAGCTTCTCATGCTCCTTTGGATCTACCAGTTTGCCATTCAAGTTGTTGATCTCACTATCCTTTTCAGTGAGCATTTCTTTAAGGTTTTCTTCCCGTAAAGCTGATTGACCTATTTGAATTTTTAGGGTCTCTATCTCCTTTTTTTTTGCTTCATCATAGAGAGTGAAGTCTTCATTCATGGCAGCTTTGAGTTTCATTTTTTCATCCTCCAGCTTGGATCCTTCTATGACTACTTGTTTAAACATTTCCGAGAGCTTCTTGTAGTCATCAAACTGTTGTTGAAACTCTTCATACGTTAGCATTTCAGGTATTTCAATATCTGCATGTTCGGAGTTAGTTGAATATGAAAATGAGGTTTCAGTATCAACCATGTATTGAACAAGATCGAGATCTTTTCCCATGTAGCATTCCTCATATTCAAGTTCCTCGTCAGCTAAGCGACATTCCTCCTCATCCAATTCATCATCATCATCTTCGTCGGAGGAGGTTGAGTCTGATAATGTGGAAATTGCTTTGGCCTCTTCCTCAGCTGCGATCATGGCGGTGCGCTGCTCCTTAAGCTTTTGATCTCTTTTTGTGCGGAGCTCTTCGCGTGTAGCCTTTGATAAGTCTGGGCAGTCTGACTTATAATGACCTGGTCTGCCACATTCAAAACAGCCACCCTCGGGAGTGTTAGAAGAATTGAATTTAGAGGGTTTTGATTTACCTTCACCTTTCTTGTCGGAAGAAGATGTGGTTTGAGTTCTCTTGAAATCCTTGTGATATTTACGGAATTTGTTGAAACGTTTTTCAAGCTTTTCATTTCTCTTAGCCATGAGTGCATAGTCTTTCAACAATTTCTCCATTTTGGAGCATAAATCTTTTGGGATTGCTCTTTCCTCTATAATTGATGCAGCTTTGAATGCAGCATCCTTTTCTTTCTTTTTGGGCTCGGTCTTCTTGCTTGAAGACGTTTGTTCTGACCCGTGAAGTCTGATCATTCCCCAATGAGTAGATCAAATAGTTGCTCAGTTGATAGGTTGCTGATATCCGACCTGCCACGGTGCATGGCACTGTACACATGCCAGCTTGCTGGGAGAGATTGGATAACTTTGAGGTTGAGTTCGCGCTGTGTGTATTTATCTTTCTTGAGAGCTGTGATCTCCAAAGTGATCATTGTGAATCTGTTCTTGAGCTGATCAATGGTCTCCATTGGCTGCATTTTGAATTCTTTAAATTTACTGCATGCCACTGACAGCTTGTTTTCCAGCATTTCTGTTGATCCAAGGCTTATAGCTTTTAAGGTGTCCCACATTTCCTTTGCAGTTCCAAGATTTCTTATCTTGGCCAGGTGGACTCCCTTAACTGTGCTAGAGATCAACCCTTTTGCGAAGCTGTCAAGTCCAGCTTCCTTTCTTTCTTCGGTTGTGTATTTTCTGGGATCTTTGATCTTTGGCACATACTTCGCTTCGGAAACTTTTTCTCCAGAAACATCAGCATCGTAGGGTTCGTAGATTGGTGTTGGGCCATTCTCGATGACATCCCACATCAGCACATGATGAGCTTGGAGGCACATCTTTATTCGAAAGCTCCAGTATTCATATCCCTGCACAGAGAAATCTTCGCAGACGCGGAGAAGTGAAGCTTCCATAGTGACAGTTTATGTATGTATGCATAAACACAATTCTAGAGATCTAGTTCAATTTGACGCGAAAACACAAGAAGCTTCTAGTATGCAGAAGCAGTGGTCAAAAGAACCACCGCTCTGACACCACTTGTAGGCCCCGATAAGTTGTCATTGGTGTAAAGGGGGAGGGGAATACACCAATTAGCCAACAGTTTTGATTTTTCAAAAACAATTTGATCTTACTGAGTCGTCACTTCGGTTTATCAGAGCAGCTTAGTTTTTCCAGCTCAATCAGTAAACTGCTGAGCTTGCAAAACTAACCTGCGTGCGGAAATTTGGTGGAAAGGTTGGCTAACCGTTTTCAACACAGTTTTCAAAAGACTTCAGTTCAGACGACTGCTCATGCAAGACAGGTTACAGTAGTGCAGGTTGTGAACATGCAAACTGTGTAAATAAAGATGTAAAAGTAAATAGCAAGAGAGAGAAACACGAGGAGTTTTTATCGTGGTTCGGAGTAAACAGCTCCTACGTCCACGCCAGATCCCATCGAATCTGTAATCCCTTAACTTAAGATATTCGCTCCTTTTAACACTGGTGGAGGTCCAGTCCAAATTCAAGTCTTTCTTTAGACTGAATCTAGCATGATTCTTGAGTCGTGTCTCTTCTTACTTTACATATAATCTTACCAACGCTAAACAACTAACGCTAATATCCAAACTAGAAAGTTGTGTATAGATATCGTCGTTAGGAATACATAACTCAATCAACTACACTGAATATCAACTGTGATGGTAGTGAGAGTGTGTGTGATGTGCTCTAGTAAGATAGTTTCCAGAGAGGTCAGAAATCTACAAAGATCAACACTTGGGAAAGCTCTAGTGATTTCGAGTGTTGATTGAATGATTTTTTTTTTTTTTTTTTTTTTAATTTTTTGCTTAAGATTTCTGCAGCGTTTCAGCTTGTGTATTGAGTTTCCCGTGAATTCTTTCTGGAATGAGTTGAGGTATTTATAGTGAAGCATTTGAAATAGAGCCGTTGGAAGTGTGTCAGGATTTGCAGTACCGTACTCTGACACAATTCCTGTCGTTGGGTAAGAACAGGTTTCTTAACCACAGCTCAAGTTGGTCTTCATAGGTCGACCTTCCTATACCTCGAACTGTCTTCGGTCTTTTATAACCTTCGTGTGAAATCTTCGAGTATGGTAGGAGCATGTTACATAGACAAATTACCTAATGGAACAGTATGACAGATTGAGTAGATTAGGTACAAGGTTGCACTACCAATCTTGACCTTTACATGAGCAACCTGTCCGAGTTAGGCTTGACTGATCCGAACACGGAGACCAGCCTGTTCCACTTAAAACCTATATCTAAGTGTGGTTTCTAATAGCATTATCAAAACTCAATTTCAAGGGATTCCCAACAATAATTTTAAAACATCTTACGAAAAAAAAAATGTATTACTACATATTGATGTTATTTTAATGCATCCTACCCATACATGATGCTTGTATATACAATATATTGTAAAATCCATACAAGTTATTATACATATAATAAAACAAAAGGCATTATTTTTCCAATACAACCCTCTCATGTGCATCAATTGTGAGATTTTGAATTTAATAGAATTCATTACCTTGAGATACTTAAGACTTCAAGGGCTTCAATAATTGTGGGCTTAATGTGGGATACCGGTTTCAGATATATAGGCCCAGTTCCATTTAATATGTTTCATTTAAATAGCAAGAAATCAAATTAAACAGTTAAACAAAGATTTAGTTTATTGTTTCTACTATTAACTAGGCACATGCTCTTCTGCCCACCTTGAAAATACTTAATGTGTTCACGTTTGACGTGGCAGTGTCACGTTAATGATTTTTTATTTTAGGGTTCACTTTTTTAGTAGGGTTTAGTTTTTTATAATAGGGTTTATTTTTATAACGTATATTAATTATAATTTTTCTTAAATATAATGCCGCCACCTCAGCCTTGAGCATATTATGTCCACGGTGGGTAGGGGAGCAGTACTCTAATTAGGCATTTGATTTGACTAAAGCATAAATTAAATTAAACATAAATTTATCTAGATAAGAATTGAAAAAAACTGTAAAATATAGAACGATTAAAGCTAACCCTAATACCGATTTAATTATAAGTCGAAACCAACCCTGCTAACAATAATCTTAAACGAGGATAAACTACTTCTCAGATTGAGTAAATAAAATTTTACAAACTGAATAATAAAAGGAAACACAAAATCTCACAACCGCGGTAAAATTCGTGGGAGAACGCAACAAGTAATTTGTGGTAGCTTCGTTCTTAGTAATTCGGAAGAAAATAATTAACAATTTGATTGAAAGACTAACTATGATGTTCCGAGAGAAAAATCACATAAAATAAATCCTAAAAGGAAGTTGTGTCTTTGGTCTCGAAATTCGTGTTGTTATTTATAATTGAGCAAAAATTACGAACTCAGCAGTCTCTTAGAGACCCCTGAGTATTAATTTTTATCATCGGCGACTAGTGCGTTCGGACTTCTAAGCTTCAAATGATGGTCTCCTAAGCTTAGAGACTGACGTCCAGTGCGTTCTGACTTCAACAGTCTAACCATGTTAGCGTTCAGAGAGAGACCGATGACCAGTGTCTTCTAACCTTGCCAGCTTAACAAGAAAACCTTTATCTTTCTCAAGTATGTCTATTATTCACCCATTTATGCTCTCAAGTTTAATTATGATTTTGAATGATTGAGTTTTATAATCTAAAATTTGAATTTTTATTTGCAAAATTATATAATAAAGTTGAAAAAATATTATAATTAGAGGAGTGATTAATTAACTGCTTGCTTAGTAAAATCTGGGGCAATTTCTCTCAAATTATAAATTAGCATATTTTAGCAAATACAATTATTTTAAGTCCTTAATCATTTTACATTTGAGAAATTGACGATTTCAGTGTAAGTCATTTGTTCTCATTCAAATTCGATCACATAGCAAATTATTTCAACTTAACTCACATAAGTAAATAATTTCTAGAATTTTATAGTTAACTCCATCTTTAGTATTGAATCAAAAACATTTGTGCTCGAAAGATCTTCACCTCTTGTTTGAGTAGTGTTGAAATATAAATAAGAGTGTTTTGCTTCATTTTGCCAAGAGTTGAAAATAAATAACAATCAGAACTTAAATAATATAGTTCGGTCACTCTTGAAATATATATATAATATTATAAATATTATTTTGGAAAACATTCAATTAAAAATTATGCTAAAAATTATAAATATATATACTTTGAATTTAGATAACTTGTAATATACCTTGATCTGCCACGAGACAGTAGCTACCTTATCGGATGTATACGTTTTCTTCGGAGCGAAGATGCTCCAAGCCCATCATCATTTAAGTTTTTTTCCATGAAGGCTGATGGTTATCGATGTTTGCAGAGTCAAGGAATGTCATACAGAACAGAAAGCGTCCAATATAGTTATTGTACTCCCTTTCAGAAATCAATCCCCGTTAGGTTTGGATGAGGTCGCTTGTGACAGAGCGTTGCTATGCCTCTTTGAAGCTATCCAAAAAATAACATATTGAAAGGAAGATGTATTTGAATGTGGTTTTGAAGGCTTGTAGGGGAAAAGCGGGTCGATTGCACGTGTAAGTATGTGAGAGCTAGTCCTTAGGAAGAACATTAATGTATTTGGTATTTTGATTGGAATCGAAGATGCAATTAATGCTCCATTAGCAAAAGAATTTATATCTGTGATGCAAGAAGTTGGAAAATCGATAGAAAGAAGAGGGTCTTGGTAGAATTTTTCAAGTTTTAAAAGTTATGGAATAAACAAGAGGATAATTTGATAGTAGTTTGTGACATGATGTATATATAGTTAGTGATATAATGTATAGTACTTCTATTCAATTGAATCAAAGTTTTAGTGAAACTATGAGAAACACAAAAATCATCTTGGTTTTTTATTTTTCTACATTTTAACAAACGAAATCATAAAATTCACATAAAAAAGGCAATATTCATATAATTAAATACATAAAATTAAGAATACCAAGAAGTAAAACAAATTTAGCAAATCCCATAAAAACAAAGTATATCTGACCTCAAATTTCACACCTAAAATCATAATTTTCCAAAACTGCTCACAAAAAGAAAAAGGAGCAAAACATAAATCAGACTGAGGAAATGAGCTAAAGGAAAAAAAATAAGAAAGGAGGAAAAATCTTGATGTCGTTCATTCTTCAAACCACTCTCTTTTGTAGTACTCTTTCCGCCCCATACTATTATTCCCCAAGGGAAATAACAAAATGACATAGTAACTAATGTTAGAGAGGGGATAAGTGATTTGAAGGTGTAAATTTTTACCATATTAGGTAAGAGATACAATTAAATCGGACATCCCAATAACATGGGAAGTAGGAAGTATATTGTAAAAATCATCCAAGTGAAACAAATAATTTGAAGGAAAGTCATCCTATTGTGTGATTTTGAAATATTAACTTAGATTTAAAGGGCTTCAATAGTTTTGGACTTAATAAATGGTTCAGATTATAAGTCCAAATAATATAATTTACAAATGGGCTTCCACATTTCAAAATATAAGTGATGACTACTCCAACATATCTCTCCTGCTTAAACCATCATCACATAAATAAATAAAATAAATTCAAAAAATAAAAAAGAGAGAAAGAAAGAAAGAAACGGAATTTGATTCTCCTAACAGCTAAGCCAAAATTAGCGGGTAGGAAGGAAGGACTGGTTCGTATTCGTTTAACTATATTCCCCAAAACCATGTCTACTACCAACCTCATTCTACATCTCTCCCCAAAACCCTCACCTCACTCTCTGCTCCTCCTCCGCCCCACTCCACCTCCGATCACCCGCACCTTCCGCTCCGTCAAATGCCAGGCCGTCGGCGAACAGCCTCCCGTCTACCAAGGCGTCTACGGCCCCTGGAAAGTCGATTCCTCCGACGTTCAGGAAGTCGTCCTCTACAGATCGGGCCTCGTCGCCGCCGCATCCTCGTTCGTCATTGCGTCGGCGCCGGCGTTCCTGCGCGGCACCAATTCGGAATTGTCTGAATTGATCGGGAGGAATCTGGATTTGTTCTACGGCGTCGGAGCTTGTGGATTGGGGCTGTCGCTCTACTTGATTCACATATACGTTACGGAAATCAAGCGCACGCTCCAGGCGCTTTGGGCGATCGGCGCTCTCGGTTCCTTGGCTGCCTACGCCGCCTTAGCTCAGCCGGCGGGGAAGAGCTTGGTGGAGTACGTTGTTGAGAATCCCACGGCGGTGTGGCTTGTCGGTCCCCTCTTTGCTGCTCTGACTGGCCTTGTGTTCAAGGAAGGTGTGCTTTTCGATTTTGTTGCGGATAAGTATTTCACATTTATTTATTTAATTACAATGATAGTGCTACATTTCACCTTATGGTATGATTTTGAATTCCAGTCTGAGCTTAATTTGATGATTTTAAGTACCAATTTGAAACGAAATAGAATTAGGTTAGATCAATTCAATGCAAGTCAAATTATGAGTAGCTTTCATCATCAATTGGAATGAAATTTAGAATAAGCGAGTGAAAAGTTTTCAACTTCAGAACAAGTTTCTTCATTTAAATTCGGAAATTATGATTTTAATGTATTTGTAATAGGGCTTTGCTATGGAAAGTTGGAAGCTGGTATATTGACATTTATCATTCCAACCGTTCTTCTTGGGCATCTGGTACAAAATTCCCAAGTTCCTCACACTATTTAATTATTTGGTCTGTCAACTTCACTAATTTTGCGGTTGTACAGTCTGGTTTGATGGATGAAGGAACAAAGCTCACTCTTCTCGGTGTTTGGATAGCGCTCTTTGTGATTTTCGCGGGAAGAAAGTTTACTCAGCCTATCAAGGTAGCTCGAATTTATTTGCTGCTGATAGTTTAGCTTTCCCATTCGTAGTTTCTGCAATACTTATTACAATTGCTCCAACCTTGTCTGAACTGAATGCATGAATTTTGTTTGTCACGTAGGACGATATAGGAGATAAATCGGTCTTCATTTTCAATGCCTTGCCCCAAGAGGAGAAGGAAGCTCTGATCAAAAGGCTTGAGAAGCAGGAGACCAAATGGATCTCAATTAGGTAGGCTGAGTAGAACTTTGTCAAATAGGAAACTCTGCACTATGTTTCAAACTGAATTTTGATAATATAATTACCTGTGAAAGCATTACATGAGCTCAGAAATCCAGTTTATATTTCCTTAGCATTTGCTTTTTTCTCTAGTGGTATTATACTATTATGTGCTTTAGATGCTGCAACAATTGATACCAATGCAATGTACAGTACCATTAGACTTGGTATATTAGTCCAGATGCTGGCAGCATTGACTGTTCCCTCATTGAAAATAGGAGTATTACTTTAGAGAAGTATTAGACCATAATTGGAAAAAGCACATAAACAGCACAGAAACACAGCCAAGAGGCTTCAAATAATCAAATACTAGTATATAATATGAGATCAGCAAAATAAACCATTTTATATTTCTCTTCAGGACCTTTGAAAACTGAGAAATTTAAAAGGGAAAACTGAGAAAATTACCATAGTTCCAAAAGGTTTCTCTTGCCAAGAGAAACTCTACCTATGAAATTCAAAAAATGCAGTTCACATGTTAATAAGAATGATAACTGAGTTCAAAGTTACCCTCGTTAGGGCAGCTACTGCAAAACAAAAGGAGAAGAGTTTATATGCAAAAGTCAAACTTGAGACAGCTAAGAGATATCAGCGTTATCCAGAAGCCTCTCTTTTCCTCACCCGACTCTGGAGCTAATTTGCCTCAGAATTCTTCTCGACACAGCTTCTCTTAGGCCTGCCAGCTTTTGCTGTTCCATCATTACTTGGTTTCTTTCGCTTAGGCCTACCAGCCTTAGGTTTGTCAGGGTACTCCTCTTTGTTTTCAGCAACAGCATCAGACGTTTTGTCCATGCCATCCTCTTTTCTGATTTCAACATTCAAATCACAATTCTCTTTGTTTTCAGCAACAGCATCAGACGTTTTGTCCATGCCATCCTCTTTTCTGATTTCAACATTCAAATCACAATTCTCTTTGTTTTCAGCAACAGCATCTGATATTTTGTCCACGCTTTCAGCATCTTCAAGCTCGTCTGTGCCTTTAGACTTCTCACTCTCAGCATTCTCACTTGAGTTCACACTCTGGCTATCCTCCGATTCCTTAGCCTTCAAGCTCTCCTCCACCTGGTTCTGTAGTCTTTCAATCTCACTCATCAGATCTATGTTGACCTACACACATAATAATAATTAGCTGAATCATTAGCGCAGCCTTTTTGAGTTCTATCTAGCAACAGTGCTTTAAAGTATCAACAGCTTTAAAACAATAAATAACACTCGTACCGCAGGGTTTTGGAGGAACTCAGAGATATCATTTGTACAAGAGGGACATTTCATGATATTTTTCTGTGCTCGCAGTGTCCTCCCTCCAGTTGTCCTCTCTTTTACATGAGATTGGCCAGCAAAGACACCTTCTAAGCATGCCTTGCAGAAGTGGTGAGCACAGGGAGTAATGAGTGGCATAACCATCACTTTCCGACAGATGAGACAGCTAAATTCTGTACGACAGTTACCATGCCATAATTTGAGCATGCAATTGAAATTATTAAGATACGATAACCACAAAACAAATAGTCAATACAAGCAAAAATGACATCAAACAGAATGAATGTCCATAATTTTCAGAGAAGACAAAATAATTAAAGCAGAGGGGGAGATGGAAGACTACCTTTCGGAAGCTTTCCATATCCAGTTCCATTCTTTTTATTCTTACTGGTCTTTACAACTTTAGAACCATCAACAGTTGTTCTCTGACTAGGCGGTTGCGGTCTCATCCATGTCCAGAGTTTCTTTTCCTCCTATATGAAAAGTTATAGACAGCTGAGTCTTTGTGGTAAATTTATCCTCAAACCTCAAAACACAAAAAAAATTAACAAAACAGCCAATAAGGCCGAGTTTCTCACATCAAAATCCCAGGCAGGATTCTTTGTTCTCTCAGTAATGTTTGTAGCTTGCTTCAACTCTGGAATATTAGGTAATGGCCTTGGCTTATCTCCTTGGTAGTCACTGCAAGCCGAGAAGTGTAGGCAAGTGAAGCAATTACAGAGTTTAAGCACATATGAAGATGTACATATATAGTGGAGTGGGCGAGTGAAGCAATTATAAAACTCACGTAGTCCACGGAGCAGGATCATTATCACAACGGACAAAGAGATAACGGCAGACCACAAATCCCTGTAATAATTGAAAAAGAATTTAGCAAGAGGGTTTACTTTAAAACTGCTGTTCAAAATCTTTAGTAAGATAATCTTTACTTGCTGCCCAGCCTTGCGCCAACACTTTTCAATCCTGTAAATCCCATCATAACGCACACCTTTCTCTGGTGCGTAAGAAGACCGTTTCTCCTTATGTGACCTACAAAACAAAAACAGAAATTATTTAAAGAGCAAAGCTGCATAAGAAGCCAAAAAAGTATGGCAGACAACTTCCTCTATACTGGTTGCTTCTGTTAGACAGTTTCCCAGACATTGGTTGAAGGCTATCGTTAGAAAACTTCCTACACACTGGTTAAAAATGTTCAAAGCTTCCACATAAATGGCAAGAGAATGAAAGCCACTATAATATTTTACTTAGTGATAAAGAAAATATTTTCCTGCACAGAAGATATGGATCATTTTCTAAAATGCATTAAACAGCACGAAGAGCAATAGAAATAGTACATTCTGGCATTCTCCAACTAAACATAATAAAATAACCCTACTAGGAAAGTAAAAAGATCATGATTTATCAAAAGGGGAAACACTAGATCACATTATCCTTTTCCATTCTTCAACTTTTGATTTTATTTTTTCTTTTGTTTTTGACACTATTTAAGTGAAATTTAAAAGGTTGCGCTGTGGAGGACTCGAACCTGAGACCTAGGCCAACTCACACACAAGTCAAACTAAAAAAATCATAAAATTAAGCATCACATAGACAGAGCACACTAAATCATGCAGAAGCAACTTAATTGAATGTGCATGGGGAACATAATGGAACATAATAAATGTCATATCATCATAAGATCTTCCCTTCTCCCTTTTTCTGGCCTTTTACATTGAGGATATCATTAGATGAAAGCTGTGTGTCTGGAAAAATCAAACATGCACTGTTGTTGCTCTCAATAACATTCCTGACATATTTAGCACACTTCTCACAGAGAAATATTAAGCTCGCTGCTTACCTAACTACCCGTACAGGATAGCCCTCACGGCAACTAACTCTTAAAGCTTCATTGGAACTTTTAAACGTCTGGTCAAATGATTGTTTCTTGTTTGTCCTTTTATTCCCAGTTAGATCACGTCCACCACTGCAACCACCAATAAAGTATGAGAATTTAGGACATGCATTATTAATATGCAAAAATGAAACTACAAACAGAAGAAAACATTTGGCACGCAAAAACCAACTTCTGGTCCTCCACAATTCCAATTTTATTAATCAGTCAAGACTCAAGACAAACCTATTGAGCAAATTCATACGTAAGGTCCCAAACATAGCCATTATAATTCAACAATGTATGAAAGTTCAAATCAACAAACTTCACTCAGTATACATACATGACTTTGCGTCACAAGGCTTGTTTTGCTGAATCAGAGATAGCACAACATAGTTCGTAAGAAATTCAGATAAGAGTAAGAAGACAAAGTTAGATGTTACAGTCAAGCAAATAAAAGTAATACCATCTGCCAAGAAGAAGAATGCCTGATTGTGAAAAACCATTTTACTATGCACGGCTATCGCAATACCAAATTACTGATTGACCACATCAAATAAACTAAAAGAATTGGAGAATTAGGAATCATGCATAGCTAAAAATTATTCGCCGTGACTCAAAATGGTAGCTCAATAATGAACCTCAATAGAGTAAGTGTTGCCAAACGATGCACATCCAGTTTCGCATTTATGTTCATGGGTAACAAGAAAGTCGAGACATAAAATGACCTTTTAAGGTAATCAAAGACTATAGAAAGCAGAGCATTAAATACCTCCCTGTGTAGAGAAACCATTCTCCATGATCCTCGTCGTCTTCATAACCCCCAGAGAGTGCAACAGACTGAGCACCGTGATTAGACTGACCTCCGATGCCAGCAACATGGGGAAAGTGAGCACCCCACTGCCTGCACTCCATCCTATCTTCCCAAGTTTCTCCAACCATAACACCTAATTTCCTCACTGGATCATACTCTGCCGTAATTGGACCTAGAAAATCAGAAGGGATCGTGACAAAAATCTTCCCACTGCACGCATTAGCCTTCCCAGTTTTCTTCGCTCGCTCTGTGGTGAATGCCTTGTCGGGACGATCTTGGTTGTGGATAAAATGGTGCATCTTCGGAGGGCCTCCTGAGTAATTAGGCTGCGAAGCTCGGGCCATTCTGATTGCCATAACAATGGCAGAGTTGATTCGAGGCTCCTTCACCATCTTTGGCGGAATCGGCTTGCGACAATTGGCGCAAGTCTTGTTGCGATCCTGTAGGGTCCATTTTTGGAAGCACCTCAAACAGAAATTGTGACCGCATGGCGTCTGAAAAAAACATAATCAAGAATATAAGAATGACAACATGTGTGCATTTGCACATAGATATGAAATCACTGCATCAACCACAGTGGAGCTTAGTTGTTCAGCTAATCAAGAAACCATTTGCCTAATTCCTCTTCGATATAAAACATAAATCCACTCATGCAAATTGTAAGAATAAATGGAATTTTCACCACAACGAACAAAAACTCTATATAACCACATAAACAGGGGATTGGCATTTCCTGAAGAAAAAAAAAAGAAAAAACAGGGGATTGACTTTGTTTGAAAAGGTACTGAGAGAATGAACACCAAGGTACCATCAAAATAGCTGAGAAAGAACGGAAACAAATATATACACTAAAAACGACACCGTTCGATTGAAAATGTTCATCGTTTTCACGAAGCAAAGTCAAATATTTCGAAATTCCCAAAATCTAACACAATTATGGCAAAATTTCAAAAACACGGAAGGCATTGACGCTACTGATGAGATGAAAAAAGGAGCAAAACCGTACAGAGACGGGCCTATCGAGGAGCTTCATGCATATGGTGCAGTTGAACTTGTCGCCCAAAACACCCTCAGCGCCACCAGCATTCGCCTCCCCGGCGTCCGTCGCCCCACCCAGCAACTCCTGACGCCGCTTCGCCTTCTCCCGCTCAGTAAGCGACGCATCGGACTCGATAGCGCGAACCTTCTCCACCAGACCTCCGCCGGAGACGGCCGGCTTGACGGCGGCGGCGCCGGAGAGATCCGAGCAGTCAGGGCAGTCCCAGTGAGCAGTGTCCGCTAGGGTTTGGGGGCGGGTGGCGAGGCAGGCGACGTGCCACGGGGTGACGCACGTCTTGCACGTGAGGACCTCCGTCTCCGGCGGCGTCTGCTTGCAGACCATGCACACGCCGTCGCCGTCGCACGGGAGGTCGCTAACTTGCGCCATTGGACGATCGGTATTCAATAATGGGAAGTTGTTAATATTTAATTAATTGATTGTGAATAATTATGTTGGAAATGATAAAGAAAGGAGGAGGAGGAGGAGAGATGGAAATGAAAGTAGAGAGTGGGGTGAGTATGCGCTTAAATACAGGAGTGAATTTTGGGGCTGCGTTGGCGCGGACTTGAAATCGGGATTTAACTTTTTTCATTTTTTGAGTACACCTTTTTGAATTTTTCAATTTTCTGCCCGTTTCCCTCTATTCTTTTGATATTGTCGCTTCTTTTCAATAACAAAAACTGGTCTAGATTTCTCATAATCTCTCTTTCCAAATCAAATCAAATCAAATCACTCAATTAACAAACGGATATTGATTCTACCTGATATTATCATGAAATTTCGTAAATATCTTTTTAAATTTCCATTACTTTGGATTTATATTTTTTACTATTTTTTATTTTACTTCAACTATAACATATTGATTATTTATAAAATTTCATCAATACATAATTCATATAAAAGGAGGGCACTACTAACATAATTCATATAAAAGGAGGCACTACCATACTTTTAAAATTATTCATCTCCAATTCCAATTTTAAAAAATAAAACCCTGAATTTTTTTTTATTATTTAACTTTATAAAAAATAGTTTACACATACTATAATATACATATACGGAGTATATTGATAAGGTATACGCGCCTATATAAACATATACTAATATAGTATATATATATATAGGATGGAGATCATATAGAAATGAATCCCCCTGTGTTAACTAGGAATAAATCTTAGACGTCTATTTAAATAGATCTACGGTTAGATTAATGTTGATGTGTAATATATATTTTAGACATTTTAAATTAATAACGGTAAATTAGTATATTTATATGAATTTGTAACTGCACCCTTAATTTGTGGAGCTAATGCATTTTTAAGTTGTTTAATAATAAAAAAATCTCGGCGGTTTCCTAACCCATTGCAATTAATTTATTTTGTGTGACTCAATAATTTAAATTATATATATTCATCTTTTTTTTTTCTTTCCTTTTATGAGCATTACGATTCATACCAATCATCATTAAGATCAGTCATTTTTTTCTGTTGCTTAAAAGAGCACTTTTTATTGCATATACAATTGATAAAAGTTTCATTTTTATTATTGTTTATTAGAATACGTTTTATTGCATATAAATAATTTATTTATGTTATTACTTATTAATCATTAGATCATATTTCATTGCATATTATAACATTGTTTATTAGAATGATTTTTTTTGCATATGATGTACTGCATAAATAATTTATTTATGTTGTTGCTCATTAGATCATATTTCATTGCATATTATGACATTAATTATTGCACATGATTCCATTGCATATTATAATTTTTTTTTTTAATTATGTTTAGTTGTTGCTTTAAAGCATATATATTGTTGCATATTATCTCATAAATTATTGCATATGTTGACGTATATATTTGTGCACCACATGTAATCTTTTTTTGTGAAATTGATGTGTAATATTACATTGCATTTGTTAGTTGTTGGTGAAAAATTGCTATATTAATTTATAACAAATGTTGAAAAATAGATATGGGATTAATTTTTAGATCTCCTAATTAGTCGCTAGATTTTTCGGAAAGTGGATAGATGGCAAAACAATAAATCTAAGGGCTAATTACCAAAAAAACCCCAAACTATTCATCTTTTATCAAAAATACTCTGAACTATTGAAAATACCCAATTAAATCCTAAACTATCAATTTTTTATCAAATCTACCCTATGTCTATTTTTCTCATTCGGACATTTTATCGAACATATAGTGTGCATAGAGAAAAACTCTATTTTCCTCTCTTTTTCTTCTTCATCCTCTCCACCGATCTCCCTCCCCCACGAGCTCGACCCCTCCTCACCGACGAGCTTGATGACCTCGCCCTCCGAGATCGCGATGAAGCTGCGGTTGAGCAGGAGCGACGGCGGGGGTGGGAGGCGGGGCGGCGGAAGAGGTAATGGTACATGTAACGGAAGGAGTGAAGGGGTACGCAGTGCTGCGAGAAGAGTGCTTTGCGGGGATCGTCGTAGATGAAGGAGGCGGCGCGTGACGGAGATGACGGTGGGGGAGGAGCGCTGGGTGAGTCTTCTTGGAGGCAATGAAGCTGCCGGAAAAGACGCCGCCGGGAGGGGCGACGGAGGAGAAGGGGTCGAGCTCGTGGGGGAGGGAGATCGGTGTTGGTGAGGATGAAGAAGAAGAGAGGGAAAGAGAGTTTTTCTCTATGCACACTATATGTTCGATCAAATGTCCGAATGAGGAAAATAGACATAGGGTAGATTTGATAAAAAAATGATAGTTTGTGATTTAATTGGGTATTTTCAATAGTTCGGAGTATTTTTGATAAAAGATGAATAGTTCGGGGTTTTTTTAGTAATTAACCCTAAATCTAACTATAACCTCCTCTTTAATCTTCACCATACGATTATTTTGAAATCAATGGTCTCTATTCATTCTTAGTTAACACAAGGAGATTTGTTTCTCATATAACCCACCCCATATATATATATATATATATAAGATTATTGAAGGAAATAAATCAATATTAAACCCAAAAAAATAATTGAGTATATAATCAACAAAATAAATATTTAATTGTGAAAAAAGATAGCAAAATTGAAATTTAGAGCTCGTAATTAACAAATAATGGAAACTAGGGGAATAGGGATGACAAGAGTTAGAAGTTTTGAAAAGTCGATTTCTATAAATGGGAAATGATCCCCTACCCACTGTGGGCAAGCTTAATGTGCCCACGGCTGACGTGACAATGTCACGTCAATAATTTTTCTTTTTGGGGTTTAGTTTTTTTTGTTAGGGTTTAGTTTTTTTTTGTAGGGTTTATTTTTATAAGGTATACTAATTAATTTTTTCCTTAAATATAATGCCGTCACGTCATCCGTGGGCATATTAAGCATGCCCACAGTGGGTAGGGGATCATTACTCTTCTATAAATATGTCTTATTAATCAATTAATTTTTATTTAATTTATTGATCCCAAAAAGATTTTTCAGAGAGACAACTTCATTAATAGAAAAACATCACGTTAACGAGAAAATTATACTATTATGACTTATAATTTGTTAGTTGAGTATGGACAAAAGGGTAAAGAAGTTTATGTGTATGAAAGTGAGAAAATCGATTTTTGATGACTCCATCGATAGGAAACTCATATGTGATGGACTAATACTTAATCAATATTTACAAGAATTAATGAAAGACTTGAATTAAAAATGAGTAAAACGTTTTAGAAATGTTGACTTTCATCGACAGTCATCTAAATGACGGGCGGCTTGAAATTCTATCATTCAATTATATCAAACTGACAAGCAGTTTGTTGGGAACCCTACTCAGTTTAAATTTTGATGATGTTTATCGAAACAACACTTAGATAGTTTTTAACTCTTTTCTAGAGTTAGGTTGATAGCTAAACTGATTTGTATAGCCAGTCTAGTATGCTTCAATTCATAGTCGAAACAGGTTCAGTTTCAAAGCTTGAAGTCAACCAGTTTGATGGAGTTCAACACTTGACTTGAAGAGTTCAAGACTCGCAGTTTGAAGGAAGATCGTTGAAGACTCCAGTTTGAGGAGGTAGTGTCAACCTGCCTAAATAGGTTGATCGATCTGGCCCATGCATCCTTGGAAGTAAGCTAGACTGCCTTAACGGGAAGAAAGTACAATATGTCAGTGTACGGATCTGACACATCCAACGGCTAGTTTTCAAACTCAAGCCTGTAAATGCCCCTTCTCTCAACCAGAATTCTTACAGGAAAATCAAGCTTTCAAGCTAAACCTCTGCCGAATTCTCAAGCACTCAAGTCTTTCACTCAATACTCGAAATCAAGTTATTTTCCGAAGTGTTGTAGTTTAATCGAGAGTTCGAAGTTCTGGTTTTAGATTACCTGAGTGCTCTGATGCACGGATTCTTCAAAAAACAACATATTACAGTATCGGATTCACACCCGTATCGCATCCTGGTGCGATTCTCGACGGATTCGCACCCGATTCGCCACATGGCATATCCTTATTTAATTTAATATAAATAATAACGGATATGCGAATCCGATAAAGAGGATTCGCGAATCCGGAGTTAATTGAGTTATTTTTGTTATAACTTAACTTTTTAAGATATTTTTTGCAATCTTAAACATTGTTTATTAAAAGAAAAAGGGAAATAGAAGTAGAAAACGTATGTTCTATATTTAGTTGCACTGTTTCATTATTTTTCATATATATTTAGTTTATGATTTATTTAAATTATATATATAATATAGGCATTATATAATAGATATAAAAATAAAAATAAATATACGTACGTATCCTAGCCGAATCGCACCTTATAATTTTTTAAAAATACGTATCCCCGCACTCGTATCGTATCGCCCCCGCACCCGCTCCCCCGCACCCGTGCAACATAGCTTGAGTGTTTACTGCTGCTCAAGTAATTCTTAGAAAGTCTGCTACTGTTACATTGATTTCTATTTTAATTTGTCAACCAGTATAAAGAAGAGAGAGGAAGATCTAAAGTAAGGGATTTCAGACCGAGCAAGATCTGACGTGGATGTAAGAGGGTTATCTCTAAACCATGCTAAAATCACGCGTGTCAATTTCTCCCTCTCTCTCAAACTCTTTATCTTGTTTCACTTGATAAACCGTCATTAAACTAACCAGCATACTGCATAACCTGTGACTTTACAGACTGGTAGTTGTTGGGAAATGGAGTATATAAACTTGACGGGCGTACAAAAGTTACAACGTAAATTGAAGATTACAATGAACAAAAACTAAGAACTAAAAGCCGAGTCGAGGAAAACCCTCTTTCCGCAAGACGAGATACGCCCCGGTAGTGCTCACGGTTTTGGCGTATTGTTCCCAAAGATAAAACGGCTTCGTCTCGAAGGTAGCAGCACCACAAAACCTTGGAGCTCCGGTGAACTGGATTGATACGACGAACTGAGCTCGGAAAAGATGGAAAATGAAAGGGAGGGATGCAGATGCAACGAGATGCTTTTCGTTTTGGTGTATCTAGAATGAATACGATGCACACTATTTATAGGCACTCTCACACGGGGGAATCAATGCAGCCATTGATGCTTATCATGGCGAGTCAATGTCCATCATGGCCATTCATGGCCATAATTGGTAGGTTACGGGAGAGTTACACATGTAACCCCCGGGAGTTACGAGTGGATGATAATGCGACGCTCCTAGACGAGGTGTTCATCTTGATTCATCCAAGAAACGTATCTAGACGACTCTTGCAGACGACGCACGTTGGACCAACAACGGATTGGGCTTCCGAATCCGAATTGGACTTCAACATGCAAGCCCATTTGCTTTAGTTTTTGGAGGCCCAAATATAAAGCAATCAAGGCCCAAGAAACTCGAGCTCAAACCCGAGCCCGATAAACTCCACTTCATTAAACAATGAAGTAATTCATCCAAAACTCCAAACTTTATATTCATATCCCACTCACCACAAATTGGTTTTGAGCATATAAATATACTGTAGTGGATAAAATTCACCTAACGGTCCAATGGACTAAACAGACTAGACGGACCGGACAGTCCAACCGAGAAATAAATAAATGAACCCACATGTGATATTGGGCCGCAAATAATCTAGCCCATAGCCAACATATGGGGTCCGCCACGTCAGGTACGCCTGTTTGAACGAGTCAAACAGAGCTACAATTCGAAAATGGAGAAGGATAAGGTCAGCGGAAGGGTTTCCACGGAAATCGGAACCGCCATAACGGAGACGGTTGGAGACACGAAAACCCTAGGGGGATAAGCGGCTATATATATATTGCTTGCCAGGTCAGGCAAGGCATCGAACCCTCACGTACTCACACGACTTCCTATTCGCTCCCACCTGCTCTTGACTCTCCTGCTACTTCCGTCTAGGGTTTTCAGTCGCCGGACCAACCGGACTAGCCTGGAGAGACCGTCGCCCTGTCATCCTAACTCTCTCCATCGTTACTCTCACTACCAACGTTCCGGCCTCATTATCGTTATTTTTTTTATTGTTTCCGTTTGATTTATTTACGTTACATACATACTCTATTGCCTACTGACTTAAGCGTCGGAGGCCCTTCGCCGGACACCCCCACCGGTGTTCCTGAAGGGATCTTACGTGTGTTACTTGTGTTGACAGGTTGCTAGTGGCCAACCCATCGAACCGGACGAACCTGTCGCACCGGTTATACCTCAATTGTAGATCTACCCTCTACAATTTGGCGCCCACCGTGGGGCCCTAGCAATCAAGCGAATCAACGCAATCATCAAGTTCACCACCATGGTTGACGAAAACAACGTGAACGACTCAAACATCGCAACTGACTTTGCTGCCCAGATCGCGGCTCTGACCGAACAGATGAATCAAGAACGTGAAAGTCGGGAGAAGCTGGAGAAGGAAAATGCTGATCTGCTTGCCCGAATCCAAGTGGCATCATCTTCCCAAGCCCCGACGGCTCCACCCTCTCGATTTAGGGTTCCGGTGAACCCGATGCAGTCTCTGGAAGATTATGTTCATGTCGAGGATGACGACAGATCTGACGATCTTGATCATACGGATATGTCCGGCCCGGTAAGGAATCAAAATTCACGTCACACTGATACTGACCGGACTCGTGTTTCTTTCCTTACAGGTAACCGGGTCTCATTGGACCTCGATCCTCCTCGAACGATGATGCGTGCGACTAGGTCTGTTGGAGCCGGACAAACTAGTACCGGAACCGAGTCCAACCTCCTGCCTTTAGGCATACGCACTGAGACCCTCGAGCCAAATCAAACGACGCCTGGAGTTGGAGTTAGCCACGTAACCAACGGAGGGATCAGCCAGCTGCCATCTGCAAACATGCACCAGCCGACTTCTGCCGGGTTTGGTGCGACAGCACCAACAGGTGCAACCGTTCAAACTGAACGCAATATAGCCCATATTGCTGGCCATCTGGAGCAACCGATCGTTCATGCCCAACCAGCAACTATTGGATACTCCCCCAACCTTGACGTGGAATTGGCTATGAAGCTAGCCGAGATGGAGGCGATGATCCAACGGATCCCAGGAGTACCAGCGCCAATCAAGAAGAGTGCTGCAAGCTGTTATGCAGACTCACCGTTTGTGGATGATATAGCATTGGTCGAGATGCCTCCCAAGTTCAGCTTCCCCAACATGAAGCCGTTCGATGGAACAACAGATCCAGATGACCATATCGCCCAATACCGCCAAAGAATGTTTACCGTAGCCATCCCTCGCGGGTCGAGGGAAGCCTGCATGTGTAAGGGGTTCGGTTCTAGTCTGATAGGACCGGCCCTCCAGTGGTATACCAATTTACCTAATAATTCTATATCATCTTTTGCTCAACTAACCGACATGTTTGTGCAGCAATATGCTAGTAGCAGGAAGCTAGAGAAGATTTCGGAAGACTTGTACGTGATAGTCCAACGAAGAGGAGAGCCCCTCCGAGACTACGTTGGACGCTTCAACAAAGAGAAAGTTTCAATAACCAATTGCAATCAGCAGACCGCCATCACCGCCTTCCGTAAAGGCCTCCTCCATGACTCTGATCTCTACAAAGAGCTCACCAAGTACCCGTGCAAAACAATGGAAGATGTGTTGGCAAAGGCATGGGCACAAATCAAGTGGGAAGAAGATCAGTACAACAACCACCAACGATCTCCTCCTCACAGGAGTTCAAGGAGAGATACCAGGTCAGACAGGAGGTCGAGCGACCGACGTTCTGAACCGTACCCACCGCCTCAGAGGTTTGACAGTAGAAGAAGGAGCTATGGCCAGACGTCAGAAACACGCCCAAGGGAGAGAGCAAAGGTGCCAGAATACAATTTGTCCATCTCGCCTGCCGAAGCTGTGATGGCTCTCAAGCAATTAGGCAACAGAGTCAAGTGGCCAGAGAGAATGAGAACCCCACCAGAGCAGAGGGACAGGTCAAAATGGTGTGAGTTTCACGCCGATCACGGGCACCGGACAGACGATTGCATTGCTTTGAAGTTGGAGGTAGCTGAGTTGCTAAAGCAAGGTCACCTAACTGACCTTCTGACCGCTAAGGGGAAACAAACCCTTCAAGAAGCAAAAGACAGAAGAGACAACCAAGGAGAGATCACTCCCCCTCGACCTCCGGTGCACGAGCGAACAGTGACTGTCATATCAGGTGGTTCCGAAGTTAGCGGTATCACCCATTCAGCAGCTAAGAGACACACGAGGCGAGCAAGCAGAATCGGTGCAGAGCAGAGTGCGAGAGAGGACATCGACCAGCCTGCTCAAACCATCAGCTTCACTACTTCTGAGTCCACCAGGCTTCTTAACCCTCATCATGATGCTTTAGTCATTTCTCTCTATATCGCTAACTGTCTTACCAAACGTGTGCTAATTGACAACGGCAGTTCTGCCAATGTCCTTTTTCTTAATGCTTTCAGGGAAATGGGGCTAGATGAATCAAAGATAGTTAAAAGGACAACCTTCTTGGTTGGCTTCAGCGGAGAACACAAGAGTACAATGGGAGAAATCGACCTACCTGTCTATGCAGAAGGAGTCAACCATTGTACTCGTTTCTTGATGGTGGACTCCCCTACTTCATCATATAACGTCATCCTAGGGCGTCCGTGGATACATGAGATGGAAGCGGTGCCATCGACCTTCCATCAAGTGCTGAGGTTTCCAACTAAGTGGGGAGTAAGAGAAATAAGAGGAGATCAAAAGGATGCACGTGCATGCTACCAAACCACCATGAAGGCCAAACAATGTCCCTTATAGCAATTACAGCAACATGGATCACTCGACCCTAAGCCCAAGCAACCGGCGCAACCTGACGAACCAGACATGGTGGAACTGGATGAAGTTTCAATCCACCCGGACCTTCCAGATCATACAGTCCGAATTGGAGTTCAACTGACTCCAAACCTCAGAGAAGAGCTTATCAAATTCTTAGCTGATCATTATGACTGTTTCGCTTGGTCCCATGCGGACATGACTGGTATTGACCCTAATATCATTGTTCACAGGTTACAGGTTGACCCGGACTACCCTCCTAAGAAACAGAAAAGGAGAAAGTTTGCCCCCGAAAGGAACAAAGTCATCAATGAGGAGGTCCAAAAGCTCCTTGACAACGGATTGGTCAGGGAGGTCCAATACCCCGATTGGTTGGCAAACGTGGTGGTCGTAAAAAAGAAGAATGGGAAATGGCGAGTGTGCATAGATTTCACCGACTTAAACAAGGCGTGCCCAAAGGATTCTTTCCCACTACCTCACATCGACATGTTGGTGGATGCCACTGCTGGACATGAGCTACTGAGCTTCATGGATGCTTACTCGGGGTACAACCAGATACTGATGCACCCGGATGACCAAGAGAAGACCGCCTTCATGACCAACTTAGGGATTTTCTGTTACAAAGCCATGCCGTTCGGGTTGAAGAATGCCGGAGCAACCTACCAACGCTTAGTCAACAAGATGTTCAATGATTTGATTGGGAAGACAATGGAGGTCTACATTGACGATATGCTCGTCAAATCCCTCCAAGCAGAAGACCATATCGACCATCTCAGACAATCATTCGATATCCTTAGAAAGTATAACATGAAACTTAACCCTACTAAATGCTCTTTTGGTGTTATTGCAGGCAAATTTCTTGGTTACTTGGTTACGCAAAGGGGAATTGAAGCTAACCCGGCTCAAATCGATTCTATCCAAAGGATAGCCTCCCCAACATGCATAAAAGATGTCCAGAAGCTGACAGGGCGAATAGCTGCTCTTAGTCGGTTCATATCTAGATCGTCCGAAAGGTGCCATCCCTTTTTCAACACATTGAGAAAATCGAAGACATTCAAGTGGACGACAGAATGTGAAGATGCATTGAAACAGCTCAAACAGTACCTGACGAGCCCTCCACTGCTGTCTAAACCCAAAGACAACGAAATTTTATATGTATATTTAGCCGTGTCAGAAACGGCGGTCAGTGCGGTTCTGGTTCGAGAAGATGATGGAAAGCAATCTCCGGTCTACTACGTGAGCAAATCTCTACTAGACGCAGAAACCCGTTACAGCCAGTTGGAGAAGTTAGCACTGGCACTTGTGCACGCAGCTCGAAAGCTCCGTCCGTACTTTCAATGCCACCCGATTATGGTCCTCACATCATTTCCCTTGAAGACGATTCTGCACAAACCTGAACTCTCAGGCAGACTGACCAAATGGGCAGTGGAACTTAGCGAATATGACATCGCCTACAAACCTAGGACTTCCTTGAAGTCGCAGGTATTAGCTGATTTCATTGTTGATTTTACTCCTAACTTACAAGTGCAGGCAGAACGGGAACTTTGCTGCTTAACGGAGGGCGACACTCCTGGCATATGGAAACTTAGCGTGGATGGCTCAAGCAATATCAAAGGCAGTGGACTTGGCCTAGTCCTAACCTCACCACTGGGGGACATAATCGAGCAAGTGGTAAGATGCGGGTTCAAAGCCACAAACAATGAGGCGGAGTATGAAGCCATGATAGCCGGACTCAAATTAGCCAAAGAACTAGGCGTCAAACGAATTCATGTATCCAGTGATTCCCAACTGGTAGTTAACCAAATGCAGGGTAACTATCAAGCTCGAGATAGCAAGATGACCAACTACCTCAACAAGACAAAGGAACTCCAAGCTCACTTCGAAGAGTTCGTTGTTAACCAAGTCCCAAGAGGAGAAAATAACCATGCGGACGCTCTAGCCAACCTGGGATCAGCCATTCAGACAACAGAATCAAAAGCGATACCTATGGTTTACCTACAATGGCCCGCAATATGGAAGCATGAAGAAGAACAAATATGCGATATCTCAAGTAGCCCAACCTGGATGACCCCTATATTCGACTACTTGGAAAAAGACGTGCTTCCTGAAGACAAGAATGAAGCCCGTCGCGTTAAGGCCCAATCAGCTCGTTTCTCCATCATACGAGGTAAACTGTATAAACGTTCATTTTCTGGCCCATACTTGAGATGTGTTAACCTTGCAGAAGCAAAATACATCCTTGCTGAGCTACATGAAGGAGAATGTGGAAACCACTCCGGCGGGAGAAGTCTAGCTCATAGAGCCTTGACAAGCGGATACTACTGGCCTACCATGAAGTCCGATTCTAAAGACTACGTCCGACGGTGCGATAAGTGTCAACGTTTTGCCCAAGTGTCTCACCTACCCCCTGAACCGTTGACGTCAATCACGTCGCCTTGGCCTTTTATGAAATGGGGGATGGATATAGTAGGCAAACTACCAACCGCACCTGGACAAAAGGTGTATATGCTGGCTGTCACCGACTACTTCAGCAAGTGGATAGAAGCTGAGGCGTTCCACCAAGTTAGGGACAAGGAAGTCAAGAGTTTCATATGGAAGAATGTGATATGCCGGTTTGGAGTGCCTAAAGAAATTGTTACAGATAACGGATCTCAATTCATCAGTGCAGACTTCCAAGATTTTTGCAGGTTCTGGAACATCAAGTTAAGCTTCTCTACTCCAAGATACCCACAGGCAAACGGACAAGCGGAATCATCAAACAAAACGATCATCAACACTCTCAAGAAGAGACTTGAAAAAGCGAAAGGGATGTGGGCAGATGAGCTACCAGGTGTTTTATGGTCCTACCGGACGACTGCCAGAACATCAACTGGAGAGACGCCATTCTCCTTAGCCTATGGGATGGAAGCTGTCATCCCTACTGAAAGTGAAGTGCCTACTGCTAGGTTCGAGCTCACAACGGACCAACAAAATTGGGAAGGAATGTATCACGAACTAGATACACTTGATGAGAAAAGAGATAAAGCAAGGGTGAGACTAGCATCCTACCAGCAGGGCATTGCCAAGCACTATAACAAGCACGTCCGGACCCGAACGTTCAAAGTGGGTGACCGGGTGCTCCGTCGAGTATTTCAAAACACGAAGGAAGCTGGGGCTGGGAAGCTAGCCCCAACATGGGAAGGGCCTTACCTGATCACCAAGGTGGTCGGTCAAGGAGCATACAAGCTCCAAACAATGGACGGGCATGACATCTCCAACAGTTGGAACGCCCTCCATCTCAGGCATTATCATTCTTAACTTAAACTCTTGTTCAATTTGCTTTGGTCTTCCGAGACCCAACAATTTATTTATTTTTTTTATTTTTTTTTTATTTTTTCGTCTTTCGTACCGGTTCTGACAATTCTATGCAGGACATTTTAGAACTACATCTTGGCTTGATCCCTACCAAGGGTATGTAGGCAGCTCTATGGAGCGCAGCCACCAGCCTTTCTTGTACATCGGTTCTGACCGCTTATGCAGCAGGTCAGAACTACATTTGGGCTTGATCCCTTCATCGGGTATGTAGGCAACTCCAAGGAGCTCAGCCCGTCCAAGCAATATCACCTTGCTCTACAAGGATGTAGGCAGCTCTAAGACCAAGCGGCACTACCTTCGTCATCACCTGGCTAGGGTAGCAGGACGAGGTAATAATACAATACTAGGGGTACGCCCCCATTAAACGAAATACGTAGGCTTACGAGCCATTATCACACGTTAGTTCTTCTGACCACGTCTGGCCTTGTCATGCAGGTCAGAACTACATTCGGGCTTGATGCCTGAAAAGGGTATGTAGGCAGCTCAAATGAGTGCAGCCTTTACCAATACATTCACCCTAACCTTCCGAAACGGAACAATACGAATGACTGACTTGATGGATCAATAGCTCGACTCAACAAATTACCGACTAACACAGTGGAGCCGACGGAGCCAACTTTTCAAATCTTCTCAAAGTTCAAATCTGTAGAGATTTGGAGATGCCTTTGCGGCTGTAAAGTTCAAAATTATGGTTGTTAACTTTGTGGGTACGAAACATCTACTAACCAACTTGTGGAATGTTCTTGCTCGTGAGTTTTACGTTAGTTGTTTTATTGAGTAATGACGTATGCACTCAATGCCAAATAAAGGCGGGTTCGTATTAAAACTCAACCCGACTCCCTATTATAGGCCACGAGCCAAATGGCCCAACCTAAAATAAGAAATAATAAAACAGGGCCCCACAATAAAACAAACGGAATTGCTTTTACAAGCCAAAACCTCTCAACAAAGGGTATGCCCTAAACAATCCCAAACAAGCAAAGTGAATGACATGACAAAGATAAACAAATAGACATTCAAAGATACGCCCCAAACGACCAAGTCGTCATAATATCATTAGTCTAAGCCGAATTTGTAAGTTCGGAATTAGACGGGAAAATGGGGAGTACATTCTAATAACAATAAAGTAGACATAAGTTGTCCCTACAGGCAGAATACGCAGGCACATGCGCCTGGTCAAATAAAAATAGATATCGTCAAGCGATACAACCCAAAGCTAACAAATCTGAATACGATGAATGCAAAGGAAACATAATATCAACCTTCCTGCTCAGCATGACCACTCTCCGGAAACTCACTGTCATCACCAATAAGCTGCGAAACATCGAGCATCGGGCTGCCCCTCACGTCACCAATCGGATCTCCCAACCCAAGCTGCTCCAACTTGTCGCGCGCCTCGAAAGCCGCCTTACGATCCCAAGTATGAGAGAGCCCATTCTCTAACTCCTCGATCATCTTGGCCTTCACCTTGATCTCAGCCCTCAAAGCAGCTATACTCACCCTATCCTCAGCATCGGCAAGATCAATCCGGAGAGACTCAATCTCGGAACGAGCAGCCTTGAGCTCGTTCTGCAGCTCCACAACCTTCAGACTCACTTCCTCCTTCTGAGATTGGAGAGCCATGTTCTCCTTACGCAACTTAGCCCTATCAGATGTAGAAGAGGCAAGTTGGGCCTCCAAATCCCCAACTTCGTCAGTCAAATGCATCATAGTCTGCATGCCCTGTAAAACAAAAGCAATGATATATATAAGTTATGGAACTTACATATCCAAGATTCAATGTATACCTTAGAACGAAACAACAAAACAAAAGATACCTGGAAGAGGTGATGCACTCCTGAGCGACCTGAAGGAACCCGGCCACGCTCCTTGAACCGTGCTACATCTTCGGGCCACAGTAACTTCTTAGCCTCATCATAATGAGGGCCAAACTCAGAATAGGAAGAGGCATTGGATGGAAATTTTAGGACGACGTCGTCACCGGTCCACGCAGGAGAGGTATCATCCACAACCCTCTTCTTCAGCCTCCGGGACGTAGCGGACGGAGGACGGGCGGTAGAAACATTTCCCTTAGCAGCAGCCCTAGCGGCCATATCGGCCGCCCTCTTCTCCAACAACTCAATTGCATTATCTCCACCCAACGGGATATCAGCACGATTCGCCATACCTCGATCTACAAAAGCCCTTACAGACGAAATTAATTCGGGAAGGAGAGGAGGCCCGGGGTGCAAAGTCTCAATACTTCTTCGTAAGAATGCTAACCCAGTTAATGGTGGGGTAACCGGACGAACAATACCTGTCGGATTGGGCGGAACTAGCCTCCACAATGAACTATTTTGAAGATTGTCAAGTGACAAGATGGCGTCCCACTCTTTCGGCGCCGGATGAGAACGAAACCGTGCTATCCTCTCTTCAGTCCTATCTCGATCCGATGTTTCAAACCTATAATCTGTGCGACCTGTGGAAACAATAAAAGGATATTAGCTCAACATACAAACATAATATAAAGCAAACTTATCAACCAATCAAACAACACACTCACTCGCTCCGGTCCACACACGGGAAACATGAGAACCGGGAGGCAACCCTAACATATCAAATGGAACAAAGAAGAAACGACTCTTCCAAGCCTTGGTACAATCTTTGATCTTCGGTATCAATGGTGGGTGTTTGGCAGCCGACTTGCAATTTAGTTGAAATCTACATTTATCTACATTGCACTCCATCAACACATAGACAGTATCTATCTCTTCTAAAGAGAAGTCAATATCGTGCAAGTCACAGTAAACTTCGATTGCCATCAACAGTCGCCAAGCGTTCGGTGCCAACTGACCGGGAGATATCTCATGGCGGTGGCATACTTCTGTCACGAACCTAGGAAGCGGAAATCGGAATCCGGACTTGAATGGAAGTTCATACAGACACACCATACCCGGAAGATCCCAATCCGCCCTAACCTCATCCGACGGCCCATGTAGTCTAATATACCCTGGTATGTTGTATTTGGAGTGAAATTCTCTCAACTGAGAAAGCTTAATCGTTGACTTAGGGTTGCTATTAACGCCACCCTCAAGTTTATCCTTGGCAATACTACCCCAGATGGGCCCACTAGTTACCAAACCGATACCGGGCACACCGAGAGGTATAATCTCATCCACCTCACCCTCACCCCCACTACAAGACCCGACGGCCCTGCTGGACGAACCAGCCGAACCACTTCGAAGCATGCTGACAGGAATACAAGATACAACATGAATGAAACGAGCAAGACGAGTGAAACAAGCAAGACAATCAAGAGACATGTATTTTCTAGCAATCGGCTAAGCACGCCCTACAACATATTTAAGAGAACGGTCCACCAGGCCAACCGGACGAAACAGTCTGACCAAGAAGCATGAATTGTCATAAACATCACATGTTATAGTCAAAGCATATATCATGTCACGCAACAGAAAGAACCAAACCAACCAAAAGGACAATGGAAATACCAAGCAAAGCAACTATATGTATCCAACATGCTCAAAAGAAAACATATAACAAAAGCACAGTTGATGAAGCCGACTAAGCAGACCAAATAGTCGAAGCCGACGAAGCAAATCAAACAGTCGAAGCGGAAGTATATGGCAAAACTCATAGCAAGATATTCACAAACAGTAAAAAATTAACTTTTTCTACCACGGAAGATCAAACGTAAACGCAAGATCCGGAGAATCAAATTTTTCTACCACATCTTAAAGTAAAAATCGAGCGAAGAACATTCAAGCAAGGAGAAAGTTACCCTTGAAGACCCTCCAAAAGCTCTCCAAAGCTCTTCTTCTTCTTTTCCTTCTCCACTCTTCACTTCAACTATTTCTCTCTCTATGCACTTCAAAATTACAAGTGGAGTAAAAATGGGAAATTACTTCATGATGGCTATAGGTGAAAGATTGTTCACGCAATAAATACAAATCCCATTTTTCAACTGCCAATAACCAAAAGGAAGCAACAATTATCTTAACGGAGCCAACGGCACAAACCCGCCTCTTTACGAATCATCATTTCTCCAGGGATCACGACGTGCCATTTGCTTGAGGAAAGAGGGGAAACGAAATAAAAAAAAAAAGAAAAGAAAGGAGAGGCTGTCTCACCTGAACCAACAGACAAAACAGGTGTTTTGTATTGAGGCAGGAGGTGCCCTCTACCTTCCTAGCAAGCTTCAGTAACGTTCCAAAACAAAAAGATAAAAATTTAGTAATTAAAAAGAAGAAAGCAAACGGAGGTGCTTGGAACGTAGGCCGCAACTATACTCACTCGTCTATGTCTCCTCCGGAAAAGGGAAGAGCAGCAGCAGCAAAACCTCATCAACAGCTGCAGCGGCAGCCATTCGGCGTGATATCAACGTGGGTCTGCATCAAGCAGCTTGCGGAGATGTCGAAGCACACGAGTTTGGTCTCAAACTGACCAAGCAGCATGTTCTCTCAATAATTCTTTATCGGAGGGAGCAGACGCACTATGTTTTTGAAGAGAGGGATGCAAGTTTAAGAATGCAATGTGCCTTTTGCTTGAGAAAGGGGAAGCAAAATATGTGACTGTCAAACCGGTAGCAATGGACGAAACTTGCATTTTTGTGTTGAAGAAGAAGTTGTTGGTTATATGATGGAAGCAGGTGGGTCAGTCAGACCCTTTGAAATTTATCGGATCAAATTAGGCTGCTAAGCCTTCGAAACAGAGCCAACGGACGCACCCGTCATAATTTTTTTTTTGGATACATGTATCCGTAAAATGAGTTGTCCATGCTACTATGCTAGTCTGCCTTTATGAGTTATGGGGAACTTTCGAGAAAGCTGAACAAAATGGCAGCAGCAGTAGTTTAAAAAAAAAAAAAAAAAAAAAAAAAAAACAGAACTATGTCAGCTACTCTCTCTCTCGTCCATGCTTATGCTTGTACGTTGGATAATAAAGAAGCACGATGGAAATTACTTCAAAAAGGTACAATCCCTTTTATTAAAGTTTGACTTGTGGAAGTATATGGAATGGCGGAAACAAATTTCAAGAAAATAAATGCTCCCGTATTTGGATATTTTGTTAAAAATTACCATCATATGTTTTGATTATCTTTCCTCATTTTATTTATTAAAGCCACCTAGCTAACTATGGCCCACGTGTTCTTTACAAATGATCTATATACAATTTGGAAGAAATCATATCTTTGCTGCCAATCCCAATATGAAATATTATGCGCGCATTTCTATTTCAAAGGGGCAGATTTGATAAATTTCTTGAACTCTCCAATTAAAATAATTTTAATTGGAGAGTGGGGGACAAACTGTAGTGGATAAAATTCACCTAACGGTCCAATGGACTAAACAGACTAGACGGACCGGACAGTCCAACCGAGAAATAAATAAATGAACCCACATGTGATATTGGGCCGCAAATAATCTAGCCCATAGCCAACATCTGGGGTCCGCCACGTCAGGTACGCCTGTTTGAACGAGTCAAACAGAGCTACAATTCGAAAATGGAGAAGGATAAGGTCAGCGGAAGGGTTTCCACGGAAATCGGAACCGCCATAACGGAGACGGTTGGAGACACGAAAACCCTAGGGGGATAAGCGGCTATATATATATTGCTTGCCAGGTCAGGCAAGGCATCGAACTCTCACGTACTCACACGACTTCCTATTCGCTCCCACCTGCTCTTGGCTCTCCTGCTACTTCCGTCTAGGGTTTTCAGTCGCCGGACCAACCGGACTAGCCTGGAGAGACCGTCGCCCTGTCATCCTAACTCTCTCCATCGTTACTCTCACTACCAACGTTCCGGCCTCATTATCGTTATTTTTTTTTATTGTTTCCGTTTGATTTATTTACGTTACATACATACTCTATTGCCCTACTGACTTGAGCGTCGGAGGCCCTTCGCCGGACACCCCCACCGGTGTTCCTGAAGGGATCTTACGTGTGTTACTTGTGTTGACAGGTTGCTAGTGGCCAACCCATCGAACCGGACGAACCTGTCGCACCGGTTATACCTCAATTGTAGATCTACCCTCTACATATACTACATCCATCTACTCTAGGAGTAGAACAATAATCTATCATTTAATTTAATAAATAAATTAAATATATAATATTAATATTTGATCAAAGACCAAATTCCAACAGTAGTTTAAGTTACAAGAAATTTTTCTTAAAATAACTTCTCCAACTTCACACCACCATCTTCCGCACCCAAGTTCAGTTTGGCAAACTCAGCCTTTCACAGTCTGAGTTGAACAAACTGAACTCACTCTAATCAAACTCTTTGACTCAGTTTACTAAGTCAGTTTGTAAGACTCGGTTTGCACAATTTTGAAAACTGTTGGAGATTGGTGTATTCTCTCTCCCTCCCCCATACACCAATTATACTCTTTTTGGGACCAACATAATTTTATATTGAAATAAATATAACCACTCGAAAAAATCATACATCTCATTGACCTATTTTTTCGAGCAACGGGAAACTTAATATGAAAAATACAATTACTTGAAAAATTATTATCAATCGTCAATTTATTTATATGTTAAACTTTCAATTGAAGGTATAACATTCAGAACAAGTATAAGTACTTGAGAAGCATTATCTCTTCTAATTTATTTTTCTATTACTATGATCAACAAGTTGCTTGATATTCAAATCAAGTAAAACTAGCCTAGAAATGTTGCACTTTACTGTTCTTATATTTTAATTATTTTTTCTAATTAATATAATGCTATTTTTTCCAATAGATCATAGCAATACCACAATATTATAAATAAATAATTATATTATTATTTTTATTTTAAAAATACAATATATAAAATAGTTCCCGTCGAATTTTGACGAGCGCTAAACTATTTATAATTTCAATAAAAAGTGCATAAATTATTAATTGGATTTTCTAATATTTTCAATAAAAAGACACATTGACATATCTCACGCGTCCAATTGAAAAAACTAGCTTAATATTCAAGCTTACGATGATTTAGAAATACTCCCCTACTCACCGTGGCACATTTAATGTGCTCACTGTTTATGTGGCAGTGCCACGTCAGTAATATTTTATATTTAGGGTTCGATTTGTTTTAGTTGGGTTTAGGGTTTAATTTTTATGGTATATATTTAAATTAATTTCCTTATTTATAACGTTGTCACGTCATTCGTGAGCATATTAAGTATGATCACGATGTGCATTGGAGCATTCCTCTACGATGACTTGGCATATTACCTGACGAAAATTGGTTCAAATAAAAATAAATTAGTGTGAAAATCAGAAATTGATGTAGACTATTGAATTTTATATGATTTAAGATTGACATTGAAATAATAATCACTACAGCACTTAAGAAAAAATATTTTTAAAAACGCTACAGCTGATTTGAATCATGTGACGTGTCATGTTAGCATTTTTATTAGTACTTGGAGTAGATTTTTTCAGAAGAGCACAAGTCTCTGTTATGGAGTTTAGTTTTTAAAATAGGAAGTAAACATTTATGCTACTTTTTTTTTATTATATACTTATGTCATTGTCACATTAGTCAAAACATGTTAAACATATCTACTGTGAATATTAGAGTATTTATTATACGGAGTATTATTATGCATATAAAAAAATAGGGACACACTTGAGTCAGCCTAGAGACACCGTGAGGACGGCTAAAACACTGACACTTTTATTCGTGTAGATTAACACTTTTCTGTATAAAGATTGACAC
Organism: Mentha longifolia; assembly: GCA_001642375.2. Taxonomy (NCBI): domain Eukaryota; kingdom Viridiplantae; phylum Streptophyta; class Magnoliopsida; order Lamiales; family Lamiaceae; genus Mentha; species Mentha longifolia. Next base: position 17,975,505 of record CM038121.1, read on the forward strand.
TTTTAAAAATTGACATTTTATTCATAAAATAATTATGTTAAAGATTGACACTTTTATTCGTATATATTAACACTTTTCTGTATAAAGATTGACACTTTGACCCGGCCATACTATGTGGCCGACCTCACCTAAGTTTTTGTCAAAAAATATAGAAACACTTTGATACCTATTGCAGTCGCACACAATATGCTCACGAAAATGTGTCAATATGACAGCATGATAATTTTCTAAATAAGGTTTTTAAAAAAATCTGGGTAACATATATTTAAAATGTACTCCCTCCATCCCACACCAATATGTCTATTTCTTTTGGGCACGAGATTTTAGGAGAACGTGTGTAGAGATAAAGTGTAATATTTTTAATATTTTAATGCAAATTTTATTGTGTCAAAACTAGACCATCATAAATGCATAAAAACATATTGATGTCTGATCTTAAATGAAAGATCGTATCAAGACCTTTAATTTGGTATAAAAATTAAAAAAATCGGAAAACAAACGAGCAAGTTATGATAATTTAAACTTTTAGGATATAAATTATATTGGGATACGTGCTGAGAGGTGAGTGGATGATGAGATGATTAATGGTTAATTTGATGGCTAATTCTTTCTATTTTAGGAAACAAACCAATTGATGTAGGACGACCTAATATAGTATATAAGCCTATTGGTGTGGGACGGAGAGTATTTTTTAATATGTGAATGTCATTCATTAACAAATAGTTATGCATACTGCGAACAATAAGTTATTTGTCTATAAATAAATACTATAATATGCATAAAAACATGACTGTATAACATATTATCACAATTTATTTTTCAATAATGATATTTGGTCATAATGTGACCGTATATATCTATTGATTCATTACCATGTCAAGTGTCATTTATTTTCATAAATTATTTTTATGAATTCAAAATTTATTTTTATACGAATTCACAATATATATATTATTTCTATATGAAGTAATATTTGTCCACCGTACCTAAACTTTTCATTTATTTTCATTATTTATCAGATAATATTAAAAAGTCATTTACTTTATTCAATTGTCGTCCCGATCGATTCATGCATCTTCCACCCCTCACATATTGTGCAAAATAATACATGTTTATATTATATTTCTCATGCCCGTTTTACATCTTAAGGAAGGTTGTGCGGGAGCTCGAATTATTGACCAACGAGATTGTAGCACTATGAACGCCTGTTTTACATCTATTTTGACATTTCCTGTTTCCTTATTTTTTTCCCTGATTAGAAAACTATTGACAAATGAAAGCCACTCGAGATAGATTTCGTCATTCAAATAATACCCTCTATTGCGTGTTGTTCACTATGAATTGAACTTGTGGGCATTTTTTTTTAGGACAAAATTACATAACGGTGATCTATGGAGAATGTTGATATCATTAATTACTAGACACTGCAACGCTAGAAAAAGCATGTCATGTCCACAAATTTGCAAGTGCCACCGCTTCTAGAATCACTATCGGCACACCATGGTCACCCCGTGTGTATTGGCCTTTCCAAGCGACAAGACGATGTTCCCTAACATTTCAAGAATTCCATGTCTTTCTTGAATATTTTGCATTATTTGGACTCCTCAAATATTTTGGAGCAAAAACTTCGACTACAAATTGACAAAATTTATCAAGCACTCCAAAAACGTATTCGCACCCGTCCTAATATACACATCGAGTGAGTCTCCAAGAACCACGTATGCCAATTGACGGATAGTTGTGCACTTTTGAAGTGGTGATAATCTTATTACAGTTGAAACTTGCCTCAACTAAAAATAGTAGGAGTGAACGCTCAAAGCTTCAACGATGTGAATAAATAACTTTCAACACATTCAAAAGCGACGTTCAAATAAATTTGCGCCAAATATAAGCTCATTAGCAAAATAATCACGAACAAGACGATCATGCCCGCTCTCTCGCTCTTGATCGATATATTTTCTATGAGAGGTTTTCCTTCTGGAAGTTATTGTTATTTCTTGACACCCACCATGGCTATCATCTCGCGATCGATGTCATTTTCTGCAGATTCTCATATTAACCTTTTTCGCATTTCACTAATTGCTTTTTACTATGACAATCAGACATTTTGATTTGGAAAATTAAAGTGCCGAGAGTGTAGTGAAATGAAAACAAAACTATTACAAAATGAGAGGTAGAAGAGTTTGATAGTTTTTATTTTATAGAATTGAATTTGAGAACTTGCATGGCTATGTAGATAAATTTATCATAATAGCCGGCCACTTTATTTAATTGAAATAATTTTTTGGAACTGAATCCATATTTTGACTAACATCTTATTTTCATCACTTTTTTTTTTTCATCACTTTTATTTCTATAAAATATTGTTCTTATGTTTTTGGCATGTGAGAAGGAAAGCGTGCTCGTATAGTAATGTCACACTTACTTTTATGAGATAGTGACAACCATCCAATTTATTTTATCTTGTCGATGTGTGCTTTTCTAGCAAAGCAAAAACTGGTAAAAGATAGAAATTAAACATATGAATTGAAATAGTCCCAATAGATATAAAATTACATAACCTAAATACAATTACATGATTATTTTGCATAAATGAAATTACATAAGTTAAAGGAAATGACATAAAATAATTTGATCTACAACCAATTAAGATTCGATTTAATTGCAACAATCATCTTAGCATAGTTGTAAAGTTGCGCCTCATAAAATCATCTTAGCATAGTTGTAAAATAGTTCCCACCCCCAACCATAAAAAAAAAAAACATGAGACGAAATGTTTCGTCACGCATTTTTATGTGCCGAAAATTTGATCTTAAGATAATATTTAGGCCTCGCTTGATATAATATACTATATGCTACATAGCGTAGAATAATATGTTACATCAAGTAAAACTTAAATTTTATCTTAAGATCAAGTTTTTGGCACATAAAATGTGTGCCGAAACACATTTGGGCTTACTAAAATTTAAAGCCCATTAATATTTTCTTAATGGCCCAAGATCCGGCCCAGCAAGTGGAGTCTGCAAACCGGATACCGTAGGTTGTGAAATCGTCAAATTCCACAATACGTCGTCGTTGAGTTGGTCCATATCAAATTTGTTCTTTTTATGATTTGTTTTTTCTTTTTATTTTTTTATTTGGGTTTCTGCATTTTCCCATCTTCCGTGAGAGAGAGAGAGAACCTGAGCTAGGGCTCGAAAATCTGTTAGTGAAAGATCTTCGTTGATCGAAGATGCTGAGAGTAGCGGGGAGGAGGTTGTCTTCTCTCTCATGGCGGCCGGGCCATTCTCCGTCCGCCGCATTTGCCTCCAGAAACCCCTTCGCCGGCGGCGGTTCATCATCTGATGGGCGAACCGAATCCGGATTTTCCACTTTCGATCAGATCAGAGGTTATTTGCTTCCTTATGAGTGTCGTTTGAATTAATTATTTTATTCCTCATTGTTGCGAAGATCCGATTGGTTGTGGAATTGTGGAGTTCAAATCTCCGGTTGTGTGGATCATTTTCCTTTCCTGCTTGCTTCGAGTGCTGCTTGCGCGCGCGCGCGTGCATCTATAGTTATTGATTGAATTGCTTCATTCATGAAATGTTTTAATAATTTCGTGATTGAACCTTCCATAAAAAAATGGCGTCTTTTGTTGGATTAGTTTTCTGCTTAAACTTTTTTTGATTAGTATTTTCTGAATTTGTTATTTCAGATGATATACTGGTTATGGAACTAAGATGCGTTCTCTATTAGCTAATAGCTATAGATAATTAGGCCCAAGACGTTGTGATTCATTTTTTTCCTAAAGAACATCATTGTTTTCACTTAATAATTTACTCCCTACTTATTATAAATTTTTTGGCAAGTAACCACTTTTATTGCCTGCAAATTATTTTCCTCGGGGTCTGAAATTCAGTTCTACTTGCAAACTAGTAACTTTTACACGTTTGGGTTCAAATGCAGAAATACTTTGGCTATAGTTTTCATACTTCCTTTAGTTACCTTCTGTCGAGAAACCTGATGAGCCAAAATGGGTAACTTGGGTACGCGACAATGAATTTTTGTAATAATTACCTTGGAACCATTGTTTTAATGCATTATAAAATTTTGCAGTAGTCTAGTGGAGATATGTTGCTAACTCCAGATCATTAGATTTAAATATTTCCTAAACCGAATTGTCTTTGTGATTTAAGCCACTTCTGGAAATGTTAATCTTGGTTATACTTTATTACATTTCTAGCTTATGATGAGGTAATTAGACTCATTTTTAAGTGTCAAACATATGTATGTTAAGGTTCTCTGTGGGGAATATCTGCAAATCAGAACCGACGTGATTATAAGTGTACAAATGTTTATGTTAGATAGTTTGATCTAACTACAAGTTGGAAGATTTTTGATTGACACACTAGGGGTGTGGACTGTGTGGTAATTTTTCTCACCAATCAGATTGTTCGTAATTTTCACAGCTGTGTTTGTTGGATCGTTCATTATTTATCTAACTGTGCGCTGAGTGTTTTTGCTATCACTAATGCTGCTTAGCATTTATCTCTCTTTGCAAACTCTAATTCTTTCCAAGAAGATGTTCTCTCTATGTTGCTATCTTTTTATGATTAAATCTTGGTCTCAATTGTCTTATCTTGTTATTAGTCTTTTTTGGCATTGGCATTCCATGCTTTGAGATTTAATCTACTGTACTGGGTGGTTATGTTGTCTTGTGACTCTTGCGAGATAGAAATTGTTTGTGATTCCAAAATTTGTTCCACATGCATATTTGAAAAGCCACATAGATTGAAACTATGTCTCTTTAACCCCTGTGTTTTTTAGGGCTCTCTTCCGGTTCCCTTTCTACAGGGAAGGACACGGGCCTGATCCCGGATGTCCCAGCTACAGTAGCAGCAATCAAGAACCCCACTTCAAAGATTGTATATGATGAGCACAATCATGAGCGCTATCCACCAGGTGATCCCAGCAAACGTGCGTTCGCATACTTCGTTCTAACCGGAGGCAGGTTCGTATACGCATCACTGGCTCGACTCCTTGTCCTCAAATTCGTTCTTAGCATGTCTGCCAGTAAAGACGTCCTTGCCCTTGCCTCCCTCGAGGTTGATCTCTCTAGTATCGAACCTGGAACCACTGTCACTGTCAAGTGGCGTGGGAAGCCAGTTTTCATCAGGCGCAGAACTGAAGACGACATAAAGCTAGCAAACAGTGTTGACCTCGCCTCCCTTCGTGATCCGCAAGAAGATGCGGTTAGGGTTAAGAACCCGGAATGGCTCGTGGTTATTGGAGTTTGCACTCATTTAGGGTGCATTCCCTTGCCTAATGCCGGTGATTTCGGGGGCTGGTTCTGCCCCTGCCATGGATCGCATTATGACATCTCTGGTAGGATTCGAAAAGGGCCTGCACCGTTTAACCTCGAGGTCCCGACTTACACCTTTTTAGATGAGAACAAGTTGTTGGTTGGGTGAGAACTCGCACTCGCTCACGGAGGGTGTGGCAGTGGTACTACGCCAGAATTTTGGTGAGTCTCTTATATATGGTGACGAATAATTTATTTTATACTGAATTTGTAATAGTTAGTTTAGTTATTTCGAGGAGGATTTTTTTTTTTTTTTTTTAATCTTTATTGACTTGATTTGAAGAGCCTGCGGTTTGTTTCGAATAATGCTGGCTACTCTTATCATTATTTTGTTCCTTTGAAGATTTTATTTTTTTTGGTATTGAGATGCATATTTGTTGGGATTGAACAGTTTTTTCTTTATGCTCATTTCTAGTAAATGGCCGATCTTCTTATTCATTGCGATGTTGATTGGGGGCTCGTAAATTCGTTAATGGGTTACAATTTTAGCTTTGATTTGACTATAACTTTCTACTTGTTCGTTTGGTTTTTTGCTGTATTCATTTTATTTTCATTTTCATTTTCATTTCAACTATAGTTCATCTTTATTTATTTTTTTCAAGTCAAATGAAAAATATAATTACTGCATCGCACTGGTTAAAAAAAATGAAAAATTATGACATATTAATATTATAGTTTTGGAGTATATCTGACGATTTGAATAAACGTTCACGAAATAACGATTTATGAAGAATAAAATCAATTCAACTGTAAAATTAATAAATTTATTTTGACAACCTCAAATAGGAATATTAATTCCTTCTTGAACATTTGTAGTACTACTAGCACACGAGTCTCAGTCAATTGTCTAATTTTATTATTTTAGACCTTATATATATATATATATATATATAAAGTATGAGATAATTGAACTGAGACACTCAATCAATTGTCCAATTTTATTATTTTATACCTTATATATATTCAAAGTATGAGATAATTGAAAGTCTCATTCTATTATTTTATACCTCACATATATTCAAAGTATGGGATAATTGAATTGAGACTGATGGAGTATTTATTAAAATCCTTGCTGAAAACATGGAAGGACTAAGTCGTAATATTCCCAATTCACAAAATTCATTCCTGATTCCTCAATTCTGAACCGAGCCGAAAACCCGAAGCCAAACTATCATCCCTATTCCCTAGGTACAATATTACTACTATTATAACGAACTAGCGTAGTGCCCGTCGAAATTCGACGGGATTTAATATTTAAGTAAAAGTTAAAAATATATTTTTAATTATTTGTTTCAAAATAATTTAAAATTCCTTTCAATTTTTTTTTTTCCAATTATATGTATGCTTTTAAAAGGTTAATAAGAAAGCATCTTTCTCGTTTAATTTTTTATTTTTCTAGTGTAGCGCCCGTAAAATCGACGGAATCACTTACAATTTTAAGTAATATATATATAAAAATATAAATATTTATTTTTACATAATTAACAATATTGCGACAATTTATAAGGAAAAAATTGTGTGCATTTATTAAAAAAGTAGGTTGATGAGAAACAATATTTCTCCTTTATTTTATTTTTTTTACATAGTTTAAATGGCAAAACGATCGTTGTTCGTTAGAATTCAAATTTTCAAGTAAAGTCGCATGTTGTTGACAATATTTGAAAAATATGTTAATGAGACATCATTTTCTTTGATAGTCGTATTCATTCAAATTTTGTTTGTCAAGTCATCCATTGTTCATAGTAATTGAAAAACGGTTTAAAGAAGGTAACATTTTCTCGGGTAGGCCCGTTGTTTGCGGTAATTGAAAAATTAGTTAATAAAGGTAACATTTAAAATTTTGAATGTCGAGCCATTCGTTCTTCGCTATTGTGAGAGCTAGGCTCAAAATATTCTTGATTTCAATTTGATTTACCATTTCACAATCCCTAACTGACATAAATTAGTAGATCGAGTCAATATTAAAAAAAAAAAATTAATATCATCTACATGAGAATGGAAAATATGGTAATGATGGCACTATTTTATCGGGGTAGTCGTATTCATTCAAATTTCGATTGTTAAGTTGCTCATTGTTAATATTATTGAAAAATAGGATAATGAGGTCATCATTTTCTTGGGTAGTCGTATTCATTTGAATTTTAGATGTCAAGCCACCTGTTGTTTGCGGTAATTAAGGCAATATTTTTTTTTGGGTAGTTATTTTTATTAAAATTATAAGTGGTCAATAACTTTAATTTCAACCCACTCATTGTTTATTGAAATAAAAAAGAATAGGTTAATTAGAAACATGAGGTTTGATTTTCAAGTTGCCCATTGCTCATTGAAATAAAAGAAAAAGAATAGGTCAATAAGAGAAAATAAGTTTATGTAGTGTAGTATTTATCGAGTGGTTGTACTCTTTAATTTTAACAAAAATCTTAAACACTAAACAATCATACCTTAATTCTCGTGCGGAAAAGAAGTATAACAACTTGAAAAGATCGGAGGGAGCATAATTAAAAGCATATAATTTCTTATATATATAAGAATGGAAAATATGTTAATGATGGTACCATTTTCTTCAATAGTCGAATTCATTCAAATTTTTATTGTCAAGCCGACCGTTGCTCATAATTAAAAAATAAGTTATTAAGGTTAGCATAATTTTGGGCAGTATTCATTTGAATCAAGGTTTGAGCATAATATGCAGCATATAATTTCTTATATATATAAGAATGGAAAATATGTTAATGATGGTACCATTTTTTTCAATAGTCGAATTCATTCAAATTTTTATTTTCAAGCCGCCCGTTGCTCATAATTGAAAAAAAATAAAAAAATCATTAAGGTTAGCATATTTTTGGGCAGTGTTCATTTGAATTAAGGTTTGAGCATAATATGCAGTAGCTTATCTCTTTTGCTTTTATTTGACGTATATTCTCTTTTCTTTTTCCTTTTATTATTGTTGTTTATTTATTACTTTTAATTGAAATTGGAGATGAGTAATTTTTATATAGTGTTTTTAAAAGGTCTAACCTTTTCAAATATATGTCTAATATATGTATATATTATATATATGCGTATGTAAACATATATATATAATAATATTTGTAAACTAACATTAATATTTTTTTAGAGTTCCACGATAATGTGTGGCTCCACAAATCAAATTATAAATTTTGTGGGGAAGATATTGAGCTATTTATATCGGTAATCCTTCATTGAATTCTTATAAAAAATCGATGTGGGATTGAAATCCTTATTTTATGGTTCCACGATAATGTGTAGCTCCACAAATCAAATTATAAATTTTGTGTGGAAGATATTGAACTATTTATATGTACTCCTTCATTGATTTCTTATAAAAAAATCGATGTGGGATTGAAATCCTTATTTATGAATTAATTAGCCAAATTTAATAAAATAAAATTTATCAAAACCTCGTCCAAAATCAACATGCTAAAAAATTTTAAAATATATTTGCTTCAAAATTTTATAGTAGAATATGTGTATATTATTATTAGTAGATTCTTAGAATATGTATTAGTAGAATATAGTATAATATATTTCACGTATATGTATATATGTATTATTAATTTAGAATAGATTCTTAAAATATGTGTTCATGGTAAAAATAATATGCATGGAAATAATATATTGATGAATCGTGTGTTTATGTGAATTTATTATATTAAATAATGATTTAATATGTAAAAATATATAGAATTTAGATAAATAGGGAACGGAGGATGTAGAGGGACGCCATGTAGGCGCATGAATCGTTGTGGTATCAGGAATCCGCTGCGGAATTATATATAAGATAAGATAAGATATAATAATAATAATAATAATAATAATAATAATAATAATAATAATAATAATAATAATAATAATAATAATAATAATAATAGTTTTTATGGTAACAAAATTTTGGCCCAACTAATGAGAGAAACCAAGTTAAAATATATACAATGATGGTGGGCCGTCGCGGTGTTATATTTTATGGTCAAGTACTGATCTTTAGTAAATCTCATTTAATTTTTAGTAAAGAAAATGATTGATAACCACTCTCCTGTCTAAGAAATAAATTCTCGCAATATATTAGTAGTATTTTTCTTACTTACAATAATTTATATAGCTTATTGCATGGGAAATAAATCAATAATCAAGCAAATATCTTTATTCACACACGTGAAATTCAAAGAAAATACCAAATTTTCTCCTATTTTTGTGCAGTGTGCACCAACCACCAAATTAACACAAATCCAATCGATTACACACCACTTTCAATTTCAAATACGTGAAATGTGAAGCATAATTAATTTAATATTTTCTTCTTTTCCTTGATGGGGCCCCTTGGAATCTTGTTCAAGATTCTGTGGTCGATTTTCTTGTACAGTTTCTTCACATCTCGGCTTCCCTTTCCCGCCAAATAATAATCAAACAAATATATTTGTATTATGGGAGTATAATTTAAACTTACCATAAAAAAAATTGTACAATTTTACAAGGGCTTTCTTGTATTTTTCCTTTTCCAGTTTTTCATCCTCTCATAAACCAATTTGATGATTTATTTTATTTATTTATTTTTATTTCGATGAAGTATATATGTATTGTGAGAAATATAATACTAGAGACTATTATGGTGATTTTTTATTGAAAGAAAGTCATTTATTCCAAGTGTATTCAATAAGAATAAACCCTTGGCTTTTTTGCTTCTTTTATTTATTTATTTATTTATTTTATTTTAGAATAACCCTTAGCTAATTATTAAATGCAAGTTATCAAATAAAAGTATGAAAATGTGAAAGTCAAATTTATGAATTTATCAAATGCAAGTTAAATTAATTTGCAAAACCATTCTATGGTATCTTATATTAAAAAAACTACTCATTGCCGGTGATGGAGCAGATATTTGTTCCATGGAGAATAAAAACGTAAAATGAGAGGATGATTTCCCGTATATACTTCATCGAAATTAAAAAATAAAAAATAAAAAAAAATCATGAAATTGTTATAATTCTATGATAGGATAGGATGGGGTACCGAAAAAAAAATCCTATCTGCATTGATTTGTACTTTTTTCTCTTTTTGGTTGGGGATATTAAGTGACTAAATGTTCTTTTTTTTTTTTTATTTTTTATTTTTTAATGTTGCTGCTTTATAATGTATCCTTTCCCAAATGAAAATTCATCCAATTTTGAATTATGAGATTGGACAATCACCTCAAATTATGAAAATTATACCTACTTTTATAAATAATTAAATCGATTATCCTAAAATAAAAAATCAAATCGATCAGTCACTCAACTTTACTAATGAAACTCGTTTTCTTTTTGAAGGAACACATTGACTAATCATTAGTGTAATCATGCACATTTTAACTTTACTGTTCATACATACTAATAATTTCTCTTTCAAGAAACCATGCACTCTAAATAACTGAAGGAAAAAAAAAAGAAAAAAAAAGAGAGGCCGATAGAGTGATTTTTTTCTACGAAATTGGAACAATAACAAAATTAAAAACGTTGCCGCTAGGGAACATAAGCTTTAAGGATGGGAAACGCTTACTACGTATTTCATTAATACGCACGAATACGATAAATATTGATAATAGCACACTAAAGAAAAGAAGTACGACCCTCAATCTACATGTATCTTAATATTATACCTTAATGCATTTATAAATATAATATTAACTAATATCTTTCGTTTCCCAATGGCTCTCATCGGGTTCAATTAGTCCCCTCGGAGTGGCATTTGCGAATATGATCCTAGAAAACAAACAAAATTAAAATCACGCAACACAAATCAGGGTAAAATATTATTAAATATACTAAACTGCAGCGGTTTGAAGCTCCAATATGGCTTCGCGCACACTCGGCAAAAGAAGGGCGTGCGTGCAGCCGCGTTTCAAGCATCAGGCTGCAGCGGTGGCGATAACTTCAGTTGTCAGGTCATCGTTCACATTCCCCGATGTGACATTTTTCTAAGACATAAGGCTTAATGTTGCTATTAACTTATAATCAGTCATATAGTATAAGGAATTGAGAAGTGAAATAGTAAAAAATGGTAGCTCAGCGGGGAATTAATGAATAAAATCACTCGCATTTTAGATGTCAATGCCAATTTTAACAAATACGAAGTATTTCTTTTTTACCATGGGACGAATTCTTGTAGGGCTACTTGTTAGCTTTTCAATCATCAAAAGTTCAAAAATTCAAGTTCTTTACCAAAATCAAAGTCTCTAATGTTACATTAATCATATATCAAGCCAAAATTGCACAAGAAGACATGTATACATACAGATAATGCTTCCCAAAAGAATATATATATATTGAACAAACAACTATGAGAACTTATTTCTCATGATATTGCTAATCAATTAGTAGTAAAAGTTCGTCTATTGCTAGTGATTATCCTTTTCAATTTGTGTATCGTTTTATTTATGTATTTTGGAGAATCATGAGGCGTGCTAATATACGTGTCAGCAAAGGCAAAATATTGTGGCATTTAAAATAAAATGAGGTATAAGTATGTAGCGATAGATTAATGTATTAATCATTTAATTGGCTACTTGTAATTACATTTTAGAAAAAAGTGTCACAAACTTACCGTAGTTTAAGGCCATATTTCTAGTAGTGAGAAAATCTATGTAACAAAGAAAAAGAAAATTATATAATTCAAGGCTAATTGTATGTATAACAAATCATAACAAGAATTATGAAAAAAAAGTTTTAATAATTATATATCCTAATTTTGGATTTATCAATCTGTATACAACAAATAAAAGCAAATTAAATGCTAAAATTAATTATAAATATTAATTAGATTGGTGAGTTCTACAAATAATTATAAATTTAAACTAAAACATTATAAATTAAATTTGTGAACATTTGAGATACATGTGTGACAATAAAATTGGGACAAATAATCACATCCAATCTTTTGAAGGTTCATAGTATATCGTTTGTTCCTTTATATTATTATTTTGTAGAATTTTTCTCGCATTCTTATTAAAAAAAAGAAAAGAAAAGAAATTTTCTCGCATTCTTATTATTGCATATCTGTTGTTAGGAGCTCTAAAAGATTTGAAGCAAAAATCTGGAAAACAAAATTAAATAAAATTATCCTAAAAAACTTAGGATGCACTTTGCTCTAGCTAGCGCCTTTATTTCGCAATTCTTCCTCTTAATTGTAGAAAACAAAGTTCTCCAAAACCTAGAGAGCACTACATATATAAAGTACTCCATCCCTCTCAAATATTAAGACACCTTTTTTTCGACACGGAACTTAAGACATGAGTGTTTAGTGTGTAAAGTGTAATGTGTGTAGGGATATGATGTAGTTTATGTATTTAGACATGTTTTTAAATTAGAGCATCATAGATGCATAAAACATATCCTTGTTTGATCTTAAATGATATCAAGATCTTTAATTTGGTATAAAAATCATACAAATCGAAATAACAAACGAGAAAGTTATGATAGTTTAAAGTTTTAGGATTTAAATTATATCGGGATACATGCTGAGAGGTAAGTGAATGATGATATTTAATTAGATAATATTAATTGTAATAAAGGATTTACTAATTGTACTATTAATTAGCTAATTATTTTCTAAAAAGGAAATGTGTCAGAATACTTGAGACGGCCCAATAAGAAAAGGGTGTCAGAATAGTTGAGACGGAGGGAGTATTGATTAACGAGAGTGCCCTAAAACCTAGAAGAAAAATTATGGAAAATATTATGAGTTTTTTTTTATTCACATATGGGAAGATTATTGGCGTAAGAAACAAGACAAGATTCTCCTAAAACCTACCAACATGGAACGAGGTAAATCTTTGAATACGTATATGTAGCAAATTTTTATTTTAAGAAAAATATATGCATGTCCCACAAAATTAGGAGACGTAATGTGCTTAATTGTTTAGATTAATGCATCTGACTATTCGTTTGGTAGCAATACCGAGAAAATGGCAGATAAGAAAATGTGTGATAAGTTGAGATAAAAAAAGTATGATAAGTTGGGATAAGAAATATATTGTGTGTTTGGTACAAACATAGATATCTTGGATTGTGTGTTTGGTAGAATAGTTATAAAAACAATAATTTTTTTTTTGTAGTTTGCAAATAAAAATAACAAAATTGAAAATAAATAATTGATAATTAAAATTGAAAATAAAAAATTGATAATTAAAATTGAAAAAAATTGATAATTAAAGTTGAAAATAAAAAAATGATAATTAAAATTGAAAATAAAAAAATTGATAATTAAAATTGAAAATGAAAATGATAATTAAAATTGAAAATAAAAAATGATAATTAAAATTGAAATAAAAAATAATAATTAAAATTTACAATAAAACTTGATAATTAAAATAAAAATAAAAAATTGATAATTAAAATAAAAAATAAAAATAAAAATAAAAAATTGATAATTAAAATTGAAAATATAAAATTGATAATTAAAATTGAAAATAAAAAATTGATAATTAAAGTTGAAAATAAAAAAATTGATAATTAAAGTTGAAAATAAAAAAATGATAATTAAAGTTGAAAATAAAAAATTAATAATTAAAATTGAAAATAAAAAAAATTGATAATTAAAATTGAAAATAAAAAATGATAATTAAAATTGAAAATAAAAATGATAACTAAAATTGAAAATAAAAAATTGATAATTAAAATTTAAAATAAAAATTGATAATTAAAATAAAAAATAAAAAATTGATAATTAAAATAAAAAATAAAAATTGATAATTAAAATAAAAAATAAAAATTGATAATTAAAATTGAAAATATAAAATTGATAATTAAAATTGAAAATAAAAAATAAAAAATTAATAATTAAAATTAAACAATACTTATCTCGATTTATGACAGGGTAGATGCGGTATAATATATGCCAGTGTAACAATGAATTTATTCCGGGCCCAAGCAATTTTACGGGCCGGTGAGATTATATTTTCCGGATACCAAACACTGTATAAACCGAGATAAACATACTTATCTAACTTTTTCTCGGCTACCAAACGGGCCCTTAGGGTGGCTGGTACTACCGTTGGGGTGGCTGGTACGTAGGAATGAAAGGAATGAAATAAATTTGGGAATGAAATGAGGATGAGAAAGGAATGGACAACATGATTTCATTCCTACAGTTGTTATCATCAAAGAATTGAATGATCATTTTTAAATTAAATTATATAATAATATAAAGTATCAGACCGGTTCAAGTTCGGGAGTTTATAGGCCTAGCTTAGTCTATGCTCATTGTTGTAGCGGGCCAAACTTGGGTCGGGCTTGTCGACCCGCCTAAAATTAAGTAAAATTCAGTGGGCCCAAGGCTAGCCCGATCCGGTCATTTCACAATATGACATTAATTTGGGTATAAATGTGTCATAATTAATTTTCGTTCGACAAAATTTCGGATCGGCTCAATCATATTTGATTTTTTTCCTAAAAGCCAATCGGGCTTGGAGCGGGCTGGGCTAGCCCTTCTTTTTGTCAACTCTATTCGCTTGCAGTCCAAAAAAGTCACACAAAAATCATATAGGTTAGATTTCTTCATTTGGTCCAATGGGCCAAAATCGGCCCGGCCCGACCTGACTACACGAACAAGTTCCCCAACAATGTTTAATAAAGTTATATCAATATCATAACTCATAAGTAAGAAAAATTCCTTCAAAAGTCGAATAAATTTTATTCCTGATAGTGTGAGATTAGCTAATACCTAGGGGAGTGAGAGGAATGGCTAATCCCATGTTGGTGGGATTACTGATTCCTGAAGGAATGATCATTCCTGACTGAAAAGTTGTACCAGCCATAAGATTAGGAATGAAAGCAGGAATGGTCATTCAATTCCTAGATCATTCCTGCATACCAGTCATGCCCTTAAATCTATTCGAAATTTAATTAAAATTTCCTAATTTTTGGATAGTTATTTTGATGAAATTTAATCACAACCATCCATTAAATGCAAATCAATGGTCTACATGAGTTTATAGATTCTAGTTTAAAAGGAGTTTTCACCATAATTAAACCCTATAATAATTTTTTTTTTTTAAAAACCCTATAATAAAATTAATAGTAAAAAAAATAATAGTAAAAAAAATGAATTATATATGTTGTGAGTTGTTTTGTAAAATAATGGATTATAATAATATGTTAGTCAAAAAGAATAATTAGATGTGGAAATTATAACTTTCCTACTTGTTCGTTTGGTTTTTATTCATTTTATTTTCATTTTCATTTTAATTATAGTTCACTTTTATTTATTTTTTCAAATCAAATAAAAATATAATACTGCATCGCACTGCTTTAAAAAAAATTGAAAAATTATGACATATTAATATTATAGTTTTGGAGTATATCTGACGATTTGAAATTTTGAATAAACGTTTCATGAAATCGATTTATGAAGAATAAAATCAATTCAACTGTAAAATTAATAAATTTATTTTGATATCCTCAACAGGAATATTAATTCGCTCTTGAACATTTGTAATTAGTTTGTTTGTTTGTTTGTTTGTTTTTTTTTTTTTTTAATTGGGTTCTTAATATTTTAGTAGTCTTTTTTCAGTTAGCTTTGAGCAAAATTTATTCAACACAAATGGCGCAGACCTACTAGATTTGGCTCTAGGCTTGCAATGGTATATATATAGCCGATTCTAGTCGATCTTAGATTCCTAGTAATATTTCTCGCCAGATAATGTACGAGTACCTTTTAAGGTCTTGATTTTTTCATGTTTATTTGAGTCCTTCAAATCTAGAATTTCCGACCACTTTAATTAGCAGCCCCCTTAATAATATTTAGAAACGATAAGAGCACAATCTTATAATCAATTATATAAATGGTAAGCGCGACTCACCTAACAGAAAATACACGAACTTTATCATAATTTAGAAATTTATTAGGTACAAAATATCTCTTATAACTAAAAGTTAATTTTAGTTCTTCATAAGTAAAAAGTATAATTACAGTTCATCATAAGTTACTCCCTCCGTCCACGATCTGCTGACCAAGTTAGCTTTTTGATTTTTTTTGAAAGTTTGTGATGATAGATTTTAAATTATATTTTTGGAGTTCATTTTTTTACAAGGTACTACGAGTATTGTATTTGTAGTACCCTGTAAAAAAAACTAAACTCCAAAAATATAATTTAAAATTCATCATCACAAAGCTCCAAAATCATCTATAAATTATTTTTGGCGAACAGATCTTGGACGGAGGGAGTATAATTTTAGCCGGATTATATGACCACACACAACCACAGCGCATGGTCGTGTGTGACCACGCTGATGTGAGGTCGTGACAGTGTCCAAGATCAATACACGACCACATACAAACACTCGCGACCATAGTCGTGTATTACGACCACAGCCACGACACATGGTCGTGACATGTCGTGTATCACGACCACGACACATAGTCGTGACAGGTAGGTCGTGTATAACACTACAACCATACATGACCACAACACATGATTGTGACTGGTCGTAATAGTAGCTAAAATTATACTCCGCCCGTCCGAACCCATTTGGTTCGTTTTTTTTTGGACATACAGATTAAGACAAAATATAAACAATTCAAAAGGTAGTTGCCCCACCACTTTAAAGATTTAAATTATTGCTAAATAACAATTGTAAACTCATTTCTCACTCGTCAAATGAGTCATGTTTGGCCAAATAAGAAAACGAGTCAAATGGGGTGAAATATGCCCACATAGACTGAGACGCAGTGAGTACATTTTACTTGTGAGGGGCTAAAATTAACTTCTACTTATTGAAAATGACTATTTTGAGGTATTAAAGTTGTTTGTAAGTGAGTGCACCACTCTTATCTATACCCTATTATCAAAGAGCCTTGTTTTACAAAATTTGATTTGCCCATTATGCCCCTATTATAAATTTATTTTAAGGATAACTTGGTAATTTAAAATGAACTTATTAATTAATGTTATTTACTTTCAAATTGTAATTATATTAGTAGTCTACTTCTATTAAAACTCTTATAAAAAATTAAATTTTTCCCAAGCTGTAAAATATGTGCATGATATGTAATTATAAGAATTCAATTTTAACTTTGGTTTGCAGCGTTTATTAATTCAAGCATCAGTTATGCATTGCATTAAGCATCACAACTATACAAATTAAGCAATAATATAGGAGTATATACTAAATTAAACAAAAGATATTGTTAATGAATTTAAGCATCAATTATGCATTGCATAAGCATTCCAACTATATAAATTAAGTAATAATTAAGCTAAACACAAGATATACGAAAAATCTGGTGTATACAAATTAAGCATGCATGATCTTTTTGGTGAGTAAGCAATGATTATAAAATATTTGGGCAATATTATTTAATATTTGAAAAGGAAAAAAATACAAACAATGGTAGAAAGTAAAATTGTACGTCATTGATGTAATAATAGTTTTCAATCAATACTAATTATGTATTCATGATATCATAATTGTAGTCTGTAGAACTATACCGAAAATGAAGACTTCTACTGATAAAAGAAAACGTTCCAATTCAAAACAACATAATTTAGAACATAATTTTTTTAGCTATTTTAGTTTTTTTTTTAATTACTTTCCTACTGCAAAAAAAAAGGCAGATTCAATATTTACATAAACATTTGAACACGAAACAAAATATTGTTAAAGCTACTTAAACTAAAACGTTACCGGCCATGAGGTGTAAATATTAAAAAAATTATTTTGACATTGTTGTGATATAAATATGAATCAACTATTCTACGACACCATGAAGCATGATCTTATCACCATGTCGTAAAATATACTTTTCTTTATTGAAATTTTAATATATAGTCTTTCTTTTTCTTGCCTATTTTATGTCATTTATTTATGGACACAATGTAATACTATAATTATAAACACTTCAGAAATTTTAATATTAAATTATATTCAGGATAATATCAATAGTGTTATACTTTCATTAGAATTATCGTCCACACAAATTGGTATTCATCTACAAGGAGAAGAAGATTTTATAAAATTAAATTATGTTTTGTTTTTGTTATAAGGAAACTATCTTTATTACACATTAGAATTTATCGTGGCTGAGCATGTTCCCCAAAATCTTGAATATATATATATACTCCGTATATATATTTGATGAGAATTACATATACAAATACAAAAATTATGAGGAATATAAGTATATTCAAGGAGTAAGTAAATCAGTTTGATTTTGTTATGTTCTTATTTAATAATTCGATAATTAATTCTATTAAAGGTAAATATATCACTTGGTTATATTAATGGCTTTAATACATGAATCACTATGTGGTAATTAGGAAGAGAGACAAATGAATGTAAATATGTCTTTCCATATTATTACTTTCGTCAAACTTCCAAAATATTAGTAATATTTATAGAATTTTATTTTTTATTGGTACAATTTTGTCGGCATAATACTCAAAGTTGTCTTAATTCAAAGTAATTCTACATTCATTGATGATTCCTATTTACAATCATGCATCTATCCACTTGAATAATACAATATGTGTGTTTAATTTTCTTTATTTAAGGTTGTTTAATCTGACAAATGAATGTCAAATAATTTTTTTTAAAGTTCTTAACAAAGATAACTTTTTCTTATATATATGAAAAAAGATAGGATATACATGAAAAATATGGTTTAGTTCATCTTTTGTCTACTATTTACATAAGCTTGCTAATATTGTGTTGTAAATAATAATTCACAATCAATATTATTTTAAAATTTGAATATTCTTTTTTACTTTAAGTATATTACTATTCAAAATTTTAAAAATTAGGTAAAATAAAAAGTTATACGTGCAACGCACGTAATCCCTGCTAGTTTATATAAAACCACATAATACGTTTAGTACAACACATACACATCTGTACACCCACAGTGAATCGGACACCCAATTTATTGCTTAAAGAGATAACGTCTTACTGCTAAATTACAATTTATCGTTCATATATTGCGCCAATAATATAACATCAATATACATCGGGGCGTGTACTTTTAGGGATAGAATTAATTTAAGGATTAATAAATTTTGGGATAAAACATGACGTGATTCATATAGTACCGAATAAAGGGTCAAGTGCAGGTCTATAACGATTAAGATATTTGCAATCCTACAAAGTAAATATGAGATTAAGTTGAATAAAATTAATCGATTCACGCTTATCTCTCAAAGTAAACGCAGTATTCTATCGATAATATTTCCTTTATTATTTTATAACACCAACACGCTATATATATATATGTAATATTAATATAGTAAAGTAATACAGTTTTTACGCTGTAATTAAATACTAAATGAGATACAATCAACAATATACGTGTAGAAGAATTATTAATACAATATTAATTAGTAGCTAGGCTTCCATCAAAATAATGGAATATAATTAATATAGATCATGTTCAGGTGTGTTGAATGGAAACAAGCTTTAGTTTTCCACCATAGATCTCTGGAAGTTGGGTCTCATCAATTTCTTCCATCATCGTCGCTTTCATTTTCTTGCTCTCCACGAATGTAATCTGCATATATGCATCTCAAGATTATCCACATTAATTCACTCCAACTTAATTAATTAATTAATCTAAAAGAGAGAGAGGGAGAGACCTTCTTCTTAGTATTTTTGTCAATAAAAGGGGAAATGATCTTCCACGCAGCCATGAAAAATTGAGAGACATGCACAAAGAACAACTTCCCCAGCCTCTCCGGGTAATTGTCCTGTTCATGCATGTTGATATACATCATTATATAATTATATAAGTTTATTATTATTAAAATACAAAATTAATTAGAAAAAAAGAGTTAATTGAAATACTTGGAGAAGCGAAAGGCCAGCAATAAAGGCGCGAATATCATTGTTGGCAAACCCATATCCTTTCATATCCATAATCGTTACAAACTTCTCCACTCCACTTCCCATTCTGATCGATCGTCACAAATCACATCTCATATAATTATAATAACCCATGAAACGAATCACGGCTCATGTGACAATGCCACAAAAAAATACGTTATAATTAAATATATATAGAAAACCAAATTTATAAAATCTAAATTATGAATCTGTCACATTAATAGTGGACACGTTATTCGTAACAGTTGTATTAAATGAATTACGTACCTTGAACAAATTTTGTCAACGCTATAGACTGCATACCCTGTCACATATCACCACAGACACATATCATCAATATTTTCATATATATAATTGAAAAAAATAATCATCATATGATACAATCTCTCTATATATATACACACACGTACATACGTTTAAAGTCGTCAACATTAGTAATGGGGTTGTGGCGACCAGCAAGAATAACGAGGATGGGTCGTCCAATCTTATCATAGCCTTGCAAGAAGGATTCGTTACTGCATAGTCCACTCCCTACCACTTCTTCTGCCCTAAAATAACCATTTGGAACAAATTCTTTCTTCCATTGGAGATGCTTAACAAGCATCGACGTCCCCTTCTCCACGTCTAGATTCCGAGCTCTCAGAAACCTACGTATCGTTGCATCGTCCAAGTACTCCTACCATATATTTTTAATCAATAATACATACATATTCACTCCGTCCCATTTATAAATAGATAGTTGACTGCCTTTTTGTGACACAAAAAGACAGTCAACTATCTATTTATAAATGAGAGTCACAAAAAGACAGTCAACTATCTATTTATAAATGAGAGTATTATGAAAGAAATTGTGTGATTTTTGTGTGATTTATGATCCAAATTAACATGACTATCAAAATAATGCATGCAGACCTTGGCTGAGAGATGTCGGGCTTCCACGAGACCCCTCATCTCTCTGACCTTTTTGTCTTCATCCGAGGGCGCCCGCGACGTTACCGCATGGAGATGTGAATTCATCTTTCTTCTTCTTCTTTTTCTTCCCTCTCTCTACCATAGATAGACAGAGAGAAAATCTTGATTACGGTTTTGTAGTATTTAGCTAGTGATAAGATATCTATGGATCATTTCAAGTGCAGTGTACTAGTACTAAATACATATAGCTAGGCTGCAAAAATTAATTATTGTAATAATAATGAGTCCCTGCACTAATAAAAATAGGGGGAAAGGCCCAATCTCACAATTTTGGGATGAATACCTAACTCTGCACGTATGCAAGTGTGCTTAATAGAGTTTAAGGCTCTAAAGTCTAATGTACTTAATTATATCTGATTTTTTTTTTGTATGTATTTTCGTAAATCGTTCCCATATGCTTATACAGGCCTCTCTAGTTTTTTATTTTTTTATTTTTTTATTTTCCTTAAAAGTTGTTTAAAATATTATAAACATTCTAAAATTGTTCGGCAAATAATAAGCTCTTAGCCTCTTAAAAATAAGTTCATCGGTTCAATTTTGTTTTTTTCTTCAAAATATTAATTTTTGCCCCATATAATTCTATTTTATTTTTATATTTTCTCCAATGGAAATTCAAGAATATCGAAGAGAGGTCTGGCCACTGGATTGGGCTAGAAAATGTGCAGCCCATCCCTATAGTTGGGCTTGGGCCTGCTGAATAAAGAGAGGAAGTGGCAAGTCCAAAAACAACCAAATCACCACTTTAATGTATTCTATTTTAGGAAACTAAAATTTGAAAACGACGTTGCATGTTAAAACTCAACTAGAATCTTTACCCGAGCGATGCTCGGAAATACCGCAACACTTTGTAGATTATACCAAAAATGTTAAATATTAAAACTTGCTAAGTAACTCACATCATTTTGGAGTTTGATCAAATCATATCAATATAATATACATGTTGAGAGATGTCATGCAAATATAAATTGGGGTTATTTGTTATTAAGATGCTTTATTTTTATTATTAAATATTACTTTTAAACATGCTTTAATAATTTTTATTTTGTTACTAATTGCTCATAAATCTATTCGTTTTCACTATTTTGTTGATTACTTCATGAATCTAGTTGATCTTAATTTATTTTATAAGAGGTGATTTTGGTTGATGATATAATTTTTGAGAGAATATCAATTCAATATATTTGGGTAAACGCTAAATAGATAATGATTTTGAAAATATATAATAATCTATACTTTAATTAATTTTTTTTATTTGACGACGAAGCGCAGGTCAATTGGTAACATACTCCTCCCTCCCCCAACTAAAAGGTCGGGGGTTCAAGTCATCTTGGTTTCGTGTGTGAGTGATGTGTTGTACTTGAAAAAAAAGTTCTAACATTATATATTCAATATATCAAGTATGTATGGAAATCGATACAAAATAAATATCAACATTATTCGAGTCCAAATAATTCTATCAATCTTCATAAAAAGAATATAAAATAATTCCATTGAAAATTATATGTTTATACTATTCCACCAAAAATAACTTGTAAAAATTTATTGGGCCCAAATAAAAATAGAAAAAAGAAAAGAAAAGAAAAAAAGAAATACTATCGCAAAGAAAATCATAACTATGCTTCATTAGTTCTATCTTTGATATATTGTCATTTTGAATCCTACGCAAATAATAATAATAATAATAATAATAATAATAATAATAATAATAATAATAATAATGTTGGGAACCCTTCAATAGTTTTGATAATGTTGTTAGAAATCACACTTAGTCAATAGAAGTTAATTGGAACAGACTGATCCGTGTTTGAATCAGTCAAGCTCAACTAAAACAGGTTGTTATGTAAAGGTCAAGGTTGGAAGTGCAACCTTGTACCTAATCTACTCAAACCTGTCATATTGTTCCACTATGTAATCTGTCTATGTAACCTGTCCTAATCATACTTGAAGATCTCATTCGAAGGTTACAGAGACTGAAGATAGATAGAGGTATAGGAAGCTCGACCTGCAAAGTCCAACCTGAGCTGTGACTGAGGAACCTGTCCTCAACTCAACGACTAATTATGTCAGTGTACGGCTCTGCTCATCCTGACACACACAACGGCTCTATTTCAAATACTTCTCTATAAATACCTCAAGACGTTCAAGAAAGAAAATACGGGAAACTCAAATTACAAGCTGAAACGCTGCAGAAATCTCAAGCCAAATATACTCACAATCAACACTCGAAATTACTAGAGCTTTCCCAAGTGTTGATCTTTGAAGATTTCTATTCTTTCTAGAATCTGTCTTACTAGAACACAATCCACACTCTCACTACCACCATTGCTGATATTCAGTGTAGTTGATAGAGTTGTATCTCAAACGGTGATAGCTCTTCACAGCTTTCCAATTTGATTATTAGTGCTAGCCGTTCAGGATTAGTAAGATTGTATGTAAGTTTGTATGTAAAGTTAGAAGAGTCACGACTCAAAATTCGTGCTAGATTCAGTCTAAAGAGAGACTTGAATTTGGACTGGAACCTCCACCAGTGTTAAAAAGGAGCGAAAGATCTCAGTTAAGGGATTACAGATTCGACGGGATCTGGCGTGGACGTAGGAGCTGTTTACTCCGAACCACGATAAAAACTCCTCGTGTCTCTCTTTCTGTTATCTTTATTTACACAGTTTGCATGATTCACAACCTGCACGATTGTAACCTGTCTTGCATGTGCACTGTCTTTGAAAACTGTCTCTGAAAACTGTGTTGAAAACTGTAAGCCAACCTTTCCACCAAACTTCCGCGCGCAGGTTAGTTTTGCAAGCTCAGCAGTTCACTGTTTGAGCTGGAAAAACTAAACTGCTCTGATTAACTGAAGTGACGACTCAGTAAGATCAAATTGTTTTGAAAAGTCAAAACTGTTGGCTAATTGGTGTATCCCCCCCCATACACCAATATTTATTTATCGGGACCTACAAATAATAATAATAATAATAATAATAATAATAATAATAATAATAATAATAATAATAAAAGACTTTCCTCTAATCAACGCATGCATCAGATCCAGAATTAAGGCTTTAAAACGAAGAGCTACATAATTGGAAATTGGAAATTACATAAAAGAAACGAAATTTTACGTCCGCTCCCACACCCTACTTTCTCCATTGTAGTTATCATCTTCTCTGTCAACATCATCTTTTCTGAATATATTTTTCATATCAATCTAATAAACTTTGAGACAAAACAATTATTTCAAGAACAATAATCAGTAATCGGTGCGGTGATATACTCGTTAACATTAACTGGAGTGATGTTTCTCTTAGAAATGGCGGTTCTATCACATGGGATTAAATAATGAGAAGTTGCATTCCTGCATACACAACAAATTTCTAATACCGACACATGTGTAACTGATCCACTTGCTTCACCATTTTCAGTTTTGAACAATCCTTTATTCTTCTAAACATTAAATTATTTTTACAGTGTTATATTAATCCATTTTACAGAGTTAAAATTTGGATTTTAACTTTATAAAACTGTTTTAAGATCACATAATTTACCTTACGATTTTGGTATTCACTTGTTTTGTGGCTATGGATTTTATTTAAAGATTGTAATAAAATATATTGGAAGGCATTGAAGCATGATAGCATAAAGTGGGAATGAAGGATTGCAACTTTAAAAATTAGAAGAAAAAAAAAATTCAATTTCGATTGCAGATTGGGAGAGAAGGGATCGATGAACCAATTGAAAGTTAACAGCCTCCAGAGCAAAAGGTGTGCATAAATCAAAAGGGATTTGAATCTGGAATATGTCGCAAATTCTTCTCTTAGTTATCTTTAATTTTCTATTCAACCATCAAATCACTCCAAACCAAAATGTTGATATCTCTTGTGCGTGTGTTGACTTATCAATTAAAATTTAATGTCCGAAATTAAAAGTTTCAGGTTCGAATTTTCAGTGGTGTGACTTTTAAATTTTAATCAATTATATTCTAAAAAAAATGCTAGCTATTTTCTTCAACAAATTAGCGAAAATTACAAGTCAAACTGAAAGAGTCCCATAACTCATAACACCATAGGCCAAAGTCTCCAAAAATAAGATTAACCCAACTCGTACATCAGATTGCTAACTTAAGTAAATCGCATTGTAATTGGAAAATGTATAAATAATTCCTAATTTAATTTACAATCTTCATAAACTTTATTATACTACATTAGGGGTCAGGTTGTATATAATGTTGTTAGGGGTGCTAATCGGTTTCCGGTATTCCGGGAGAACCGGTACCGAACCGGGAACCGGATAAGCTGGTTCCGGTCCGGTAACCGGTTCCACCCCATAGTTACAATTCCGGTACCCGGGTACCCGGTACCGAACCGGGTACCGGTTAAAATATTAATATTTTATTTTATTTTTTTATTTTATATTAAATTATATTATTATTTTTAAATTATAATAAATAAAAATTACAATCCCTAATTCTATTTTAAGTTATTTTTTATATTGAATTATCTTGTAAATTTGTATTAGGCTTTAAAAAAAAAAAAAATACATTTTTAATTTTTTTTATAAAAACCGGTTCCTTAACCGGTAATCCGGTAAAACCGGAACCGAACCGGTACCGGAACCGGGACCTATCCGGTTCCGGTTCTTAAATTTCGGGAAAAACCGGTACCGGGTACCCGGATTTCCGGTTCCGGGTACCCGGAACCGGACTGGTTAGCCCCCCTAAATGTTGTCATACCACATCAAAAAAAAATATTAATTTTCTTATTTGTAATCACTTCTTTTCAAATCTTCTGCGTTGTTGACATTCTTCTATCATTCAAAACTAACCCAGCCTTTCGAAAAATAAAATTCAAATTCAATTTATTTTCATTTTATAAGTTACAATAATTAAAAAAACAATCACAAACAATATTGAACCTACTAATTCATATATATAATCTGGGATGAGATCTCAACAAAAGAGATTTTCCATAAAAAATAAAAAATGATACATCTTAATTATGCACAAGATAATGCACGATATGGTACAACTATAATGTATTGACATCGTAATGTATTGTCTATACAATCATAATGCATCGGTCATCATAATGCATTTTTGTGTAATCATAATACACCAGTTAATCTTGACCGTAGATCATACTAAGATCAGTGGTTCAGATCATTTCTCATTTCTTACGGAACATGTCTTTTATACGTGATCTCTTCATTATATAATCTTATGTATTCTAGCTTGAAATTTGACGAATCAACAAACCGCCATTAGAAAAAAACTTCATATACTACAGTACTTTAGTTAGCGAGATTTAATATTAAAAATTAAACGATATTTAATAATAAAAATAAATAATTATCTAACAAACTCTCCAATCACCCGCAGTTTTTTTATTTTTCTAATACATTTAATCTTTAATTATTTTGTCCGACAAATTCAAAATTGGGTTAAAACGCAGTCGTCTGAGGTGGACTGGCCATCAAACCGGGAAAACAAATACAGCTTTTTCGTTCGCCATTGAAGCACGCAAACGCAAGGGTCAGAATTCATGCACCAATACAATACTACCATACACCGTTTCAATTTTCAAATCCACATTTAAAATTCTCATAATCGTTTTTCCTTGTTGGCGCTGTCTTAAATGGCAAGAAAAGCAATGAAGAAGGTAACTCTTCACCTACATTCTAGTACGACTGCTCAACTTTCCCTATAAACCATATATTAATGTCTCGTTTTCGAGCTGAGCCCAGACATGGAGCCTTCAATGTTAGGTTTTCTGCTTCTCGCTCTGCTCGCCGCCGCCGCCGCCGTCGAGGGGATTGACCGCCGCGGCGCGCGCACTGAGAGAATTTCAGGTGCGTTTTTTTTTTTTTTGCTTCGGTGAAAGAGATTTCGAGCTACTGAATTGCTTTATTTCAAATGAAACGGTTTTAATTGCAGTTTGGCTGCCGCTTTGTTCAAATTTCAGCTTATTTTCTGATTTTTTTCTGTGTGGTGTTGAGCTTGTATAAGTTTCGCGATTTACAATCGAATTCTAGAACGGAATGCTACTGTTTGTTGTGTGTTTTTGTGGAGATTAATTCGAAGAATGTGTTTACTACTATGTCAATTGATCGAGAAATGTAGGTTGAAATTAAGGGTTTGGGAAAATGGCAGCTGCTTTGGGGGCAATTCATGGCTGGTTTTCTTACATTTTCCATTTTTATGATGCTCAGAAACTGATCAAGAAAAAGTTTGTAAGTTTATCATCGTGATTGAATTATTATACGAATTCTGTTCGTAAGAACAAAGAGAAGCAGATTTATTCTATACTCGATAAGTACCAATATGCAATGGTGGATTGATACCATTTCAATGATGTTTGGGAAGCCTAACTATGCTTGCTTTCTTATCATTCTAATTCATTTCTTAGAATTAATCCATTAGATATAACAAAATATCTACTCCTTAAAATCCATAAACTGATATATGGGAAAACATGATTTGGTGATTTTTTATTTTGTATATGTATATATGTAGGAAGTGCTGGTGATGTTCTTGATGATAATCCGGTGGGGAGATTGAAAGTTTATGTATACGAACTTCCGAGCAAATACAACAAGAAGATCCTACAGAAAGATCCACGTTGCCTCACTCACATGTTTGCAGCTGAGATATTTATGCACCAGTTTCTCTTAAGCAGCCCTGTTCGAACTGTGAATCCCGATGAAGCTGATTGGTTTTACACACCTGTTTACTCTACTTGTGATCTCGCGCCTAACGGATTGCCACTGCCCTTCAAATCTCCGAGAATGATGAGAAGTGCGATCCAGCTCATCTCGGCTAGATGGCCTTACTGGAATCAGACTGAAGGAGCCGATCATTTCTTTCTCGTTCCCCACGATTTTGGTGCTTGCTTTCACTATCAAGTAAGCTCTTCGTTTATTAATTGGTTATTCTCTGATGAATATTTATGCGATTTATTTAACCAGGTTGTATAAAGTAGACATTTTATATGTGAATTCGTGATGAGATTACAATCTTGAATGCTTAATAGATCCTTGCTTAGAGAGGACACTACATGGAATTCTAATGGTTGATTTTTCTCTGATATTTAGTTAATCCTTGTTTACTGAGGACTTAACATGATATTCCAATGGCTTGTGTCCTATTGTAGGAAGAGAAAGCTATAAAAAGAGGGATCCTTCCCTTACTTCAACGTTCTACATTGGTTCAAACTTTTGGACAACGAAACCATGTCTGTTTGAACAAAGGTTCAATAACAATACCTCCGTATGCGCCTCCAGAGAAGATTATGTCCCACTTGATTCCTCCCGATACACCAAGATCCATCTTTGTCTATTTCCGTGGCTTGTTCTATGATGTAAATAACGATCCTGAAGGTGGTTACTACGCGAGGTATGTTTAATGGATTGCAGTCAAATGAAGATGTTAGTTTTCTTGTTTGTTTGTATCTGCATCTCACTGTCTCACATCACAAATCGTTCCCGTTAGGAGTGAGTCTGAGTTACGGCACATATCAACGAAAGTAAAATCACGCATCAATCTGGCAGCCTCTCTAATACTTCGTAACCGTGGTGAATAGTAAATTATTTAGAACAAAACCATAGAAGAAAAGCTGTCTTTGTTACAATACTTTGTGCGATAAATTAATTGTGATGACACATACGATTGAGTATTTTTGATCGTCTAATCCTTCAATCATATGCATCGTCAATCTCTCAAAGTAAACACCCTCTAAATATATACTCTACTCGGGAGAGTATCTATATGCTTACAATATCGTTCATTGTCATAATATATTAACAGCTAATGGCATATGTTCTTGGTCTGAACACAGAGGCGCTAGGGCTTCCATGTGGGAGAACTTCAAGAACAATCCACTATTCGACATCTCCACAGACCACCCAACCACATACTACGAAGACATGCAGCGTGCCATATTCTGCCTCTGCCCTCTCGGCTGGGCTCCATGGAGTCCTAGACTCGTCGAAGCTGTGATCTTCGGTTGCATTCCGGTGATTATAGCCGACGACATAGTGCTACCGTTTGCAGACGCTATTCCCTGGGAAGAAATAGGCGTGTTCGTGGCAGAGAAGGATGTGCCATACTTGGACACTATCCTCACATCTATCCCCGCGGATGTGATTCTGAGGAAGCAGAGGCTACTCGCAAATCCTTCTATGAAACAGGCCATGTTGTTCCCTCAGCCAGCGCAATCGGGAGACGCATTCCACCAGATCCTGAATGGGCTGGCGCGGAAGCTTCCCCACGATAAGAGCGTGTATGTGAAGGGCGGCGACAGGATCTTGAACTGGACCGCGGGGCCAGTAGGGGACCTCAAACCTTGGTGAAGACTCGATATATCGAGTAGAGTTTCAAGATCATGAAATTTGAGTTTTGTGGAGGAATGAGTTCATAATTTTTGAGAAAATGCTCTTCTTTTTTTTTTTTCTGTTGATTTTGTGTAGATATGTTAAAGGATGGTAATGGTTAGATGGAAATCTTGCTTTATATTAAGTTAGTAAATAAATGTCAATACTATTAGCCACAACTTCATTCATATTTTGAACTATT
Organism: Mentha longifolia; assembly: GCA_001642375.2. Classification (NCBI taxonomy): domain Eukaryota; kingdom Viridiplantae; phylum Streptophyta; class Magnoliopsida; order Lamiales; family Lamiaceae; genus Mentha; species Mentha longifolia. The sequence goes on from CM038121.1 coordinate 18,005,245, forward strand.
GAGCATTTATCCTCTTAATCTTACGATCATCCAAAACACTTTTTAAATTAATAAAATAATTAACATATCAATATATCTTTCAAATAATAATATTCCATGACCCCAATAATTAATTACGAGAGGTTTTACCATAATTAAAAAAAGGAAACACTCAAGAGAGTTGTGCCTAGGGGGAAATCGGTTCCTATTTTTTCGGTTATAATTGAATCATACGGATAGCCGCGATTATTCGGTTAACTGATAATCGGTTCGGTATTCGGTAAAGCATTTTGTGAGAATTCGGTTACCTGATTACTGAAAATATTTATTAAATAATTAATTTATGGTACATTAATATTACTTAATGAAAACAAAAAAACATATTGAAGATGACTTATATTTCCTCTTACTCAGAGATATTGAGCCCTTTTATATTAACTAGCAAATGTAACGTGCGTTGCATGTATAACCGCTATTTTAGCTTGAATAAATTTATATTTGTAATTAATCTAAATTGATAGGTATAATGTGCAAACATCATTTTGTAATTAAGACTAATTTTGAAGAATTTGAAAACTTAGATCTACTATAATCTTATTATTACTTTGATTCACATAAAAAAATGTAAATATTACTTCATTCATTACTTAAAAACATAAAATACATATGTCAACAACAATCAATTGGCAAAAGAACGTTTAAGCATACAACTATCTAAATACCTCGATTACATGTAGTACACAAATTTGCAAAATATAAGAACTTAATTAGTGTTACACTCATAAAGAAAACAAACACATTCTCATTTTTTTTTCCTTTTCAGAAATCAGATCTAAGAATGGAAATTTTCATGAAGAAATTGTTAGTATTTTTTTGAAATAATCTTTATCAAGAAAAAAATTCGAAAATATCAGAACAAAACCTCAAATAAAGATAAAAATAAGAAGAGACAAGCCACTTGATATAATAAACTTTCATTTTTATAACTCTATAGATGAACAAAGTATTTTGGTATATTTTAATGTTTAAGTTATTTTCTCAATTATCAAAAGATTATCGATGAAAGTACGTATACAAAAATGATAAATTTAGTGTTGAATAACTTAATATGTTATGTTATATTGTATCAAACTACATAAAGTATTAATAAAAGTAGAGAATTATTTGTTATCTATCTCTGCAAATATTTGATAACAATCAAGATATATAGAGTTGTAATTATTAAATTCTTGTAATAACCTTTAGATTAATACACAATGTGCATTTGCACGTAGATTCAATAATTTCAACGTGTAGGTCCCGATAAGTATTCATTGGTGTATGGGGGGGGGGGGGGAGAAAATACACCAATTAGCCAACAGTTTTGACTTTTCAAAACAATTTGATCTTACTGAGTCATCACTTCAGTTTATCAGAGCAGTTTAGTTTTTCCAGCTCAATCAGTAACCCGCTGAGCTTGCAAAACTAACCTGCTTGCGGAAGTTTGGTGGAAAGGTTGGCTAACAGTTTTCAACACAGTTTTCAAAAGACTTTAGTTCAGACAACTGCTCATGCAAGACAGGTTAAGGTAGTGCAGGTTGTGAACATGCAAACTGTGTAAATAAAGATGTAAAAGTAAATAGCAAGAGAGAGAAACACAAGGAGTTTTTATCGTGGTTCGGAGCAAACAGCTCCTACGTCCACGCCAGATCCCGTTGAATATGTAATCCCTTAACTTGAGATATTCGCTCCTTTTACCACTGGTGGAGGTCCAGTCCAAATTCAAGTCTTTCCTTTAGACTGAATCTAGCACGATTCTTAAGTCGTATCTCTTCTTACTTTACATACAATCTTTCATACAATCTTACTAATGCTAAACAACTAGCACTAAAATCCAAACTAGAAAGCTGTGAAAAGCTATCACCGTTAGGAATACAACTCTATCAACTACGCTGAATATCTGCAGTTATGGTAGTGAGAGTGTGTGTGATGTGTTCTAGTAAGACAGTTTCCAGAGAGATCAGAAATCTATAAAGATCAACACTTGGGAGAGCTCTAGTGATTTCGAGTGTTGATTGAGTGATTTTTAGCTTGAGATTTCTGCAGAGTTTCGGCTTGTATATTGAGTTTCCCGTGCTTCTTTCTGGAATGAGTTGAGGTATTTATAGTGAAGCATTTGAATTAGAGCCGTTGGAAGTGTGTCAGGATTTGCAGTACCGTACACTGACACAATTCTTGTCGTTGGGTGAGAACAAGTTTCTCAACCACAGCTCAGGTTGGTCTTCACGGGTTGACCTTTCTGTACCTCGAACTGTCTTCGGTCTTCTGTAACCTTCGTGTGAAATCTTCGAGTATGGTAGGAGCAGGTTACATAGACAGATTATCTAATGGAACAGTATGACAGGTTTGAGTAGATTAGGTACAAGGTTGCACTACCAACCTTGACCTTTACATGAGCAACCTGTCCGAGTTAAACTTGACTGATCTAAACACGGAGACCAGTCTGTTCCATTTAAAACCTATATCTAAGTGTGGTTTCTAATAGCATTATCAAAACTCAGTTTCAAAGGGTTCCCAACACAATGAATTATAATTAGAATAATATGTATTTCCTTGTATTAATATATCTCTTGCAATTTAACTATAATAGTAGACAAACAAATTTTTATTACACCTCTTTGTTTATATCCTTATGCTACTCATTTTTTTTTGATAATGTGTTTTAAATAATAGACAATTGCCATATGTTTATGATGCAATTTAAAGATTAATATGTCTTTGAGTATGTTTATAATTTTAGACCGAACGTGCTATCGTATATAATTATCTTGTACTGTAATAAATATTGATGTAATTGTACTGTATACTTTAATGACATAGTGCATATTTATAGTAAATAAGTTTAGATGATAGAGAGTAAAGATAAAATAATTTATAATGAATTATAGATTTCAAAATAGAAAGTGAATACTCTTCCGTATATCATAAAGGAACTTTGTGCACAGTGTTATAGGACAGAGAGAGTATTGTAGCTCTTAAATACAAGAGACTGGAAAATTTGTAATCTTATCAACTTTTAATTTTTCAAATATAGAATAGTCAACAACTTAACCTAACGGCTATAAGTTGTGAGAATTTATCTCAAATTTACTAAGTAGAGAATTTGGTAATCAATTTCTTCATATAACTCAAATAGATTTCACAACTCATCATATAAAATCATAATTCAAACTTGTATGCCATAATACATATAACTCAAATAAATTAAGAATAAAGAATAATTAAACTAAAAATAAATTAAGCAAAAACAAGATATTGTTAAAAAATAAAATATGTGATCAATTTCTTAATTACAATTTCTCTAACTTTGATTAAATAGATTTCACAACTCATCATATAAAATCATGATTCAAACTTGTACACCACAATACACATAACTCAAATAATATAAGAATAAGAAATCAATTAAGCTAAAAAATAAATTAAGAAAAAATAAGATAATGTTAAAAAAATATATTTTTTTAAAAAGATCACAGCTAAAAATTATGTTTATGTTTATTTTCACTTAATTAAATTAAATTAAATGTTGAGGTTGGGATCCCCATGGATCTCATTAAATATACTTACCATATGTGTAAGACATTAAATAAACTAAACTGATATACAAGTAAATTCTATTTTCTAATGATTTATTATATATTATTCTTAAATTAGTTATATAATGAGGGTATAATAGGTAATATACATTAAGCACTCAAGACTCCCTTTATATAAGTATAGATAGATAGATATCTGAGGTATAAAATAATGAAATGAGTCAATATCTCTGAGAAAGAGGAAATACTATTTATATTTTATAGCTTATGACTTAATAAATTAATTTGTGATGCGATACGGGTTTTTATTTATGTATGATTTCGACAGTAATGGAACAATGTGCTTTGAAGGTAGTATGTTGTAATGTTGTTGCACTTATTGCTTCAATTTTCTTGTGATTGAGTGATGCATTTTATCATATGCTTTAAAGAATGTGTGGATCACTGGATTGGTATTCTTTATAAGAAGATGAATAGATGATTGTAAATTTTATTATAGGAGTAGTATATATCTTTTTTTTTTAACTTTGATCTTTTTTCTTTTTTGTTTTTTCCAAAGGGAAGAATTGAAGATGACATCTTTATAAAAATGATTCGTAAAAATATTGTGCAATTCATATGATAAAATTAAATAGGTATGAAATAAGCTTAATCACTAATGTATAAAAAAATGAAAATGAAAACTCCAAAATACAATTTCGGTTATTGATCTGAACCACAAAATAAATGTTGTTATCGGGTAACCGAACTAAAATTTGATTCGGTAATCGGTAGGCATTTTTTCGGTTTTTCGATCCGGTTAACCGAAACCGTATCGATTCCCATAGGTAAAATAATTTATTCAAGCATACCAAGAATTTCTTGAGATACAAAGTTGGAGGAAATACAGAACAAGCAACATCAATCACAACAACTCAAGAAAAGCAAGCACCACTAGAAAGCTAAAATATAACATAAATTCCCAATTTCTATTTATTTGGAAAGGAAATTCTTGTACCAAATTGCAGATTGTTTGGGAACTCGTTTAAGGCCATTATTGCGATCCACGTAGCAAAGCCCAAATAATTGAGTGAAGCCAGAATTCCACTCGAAATCGTCCAAAAATGACCATGCTATGTAACCCTTTACATTCACACCTTCACTGTAACAATTAAAAAAAAATGAAGACAATTCCCAAAAAAACAAAAAAAAACATAAAAATCAAGAGTTTTTTTTTTTTTTTTTTTTTTTTTCATAAATGAAAGACATTTATATACCTGATTGCTTTTAGAACAGCTTTGAGATGACCATGGTAGAAATAGATTCTGTGTGGATCTGCAATAAGTTGTTTGCTGCTAACATTGTTTTTGTCAGCTATGCCTGAAAATTAGTAAAAAAAATGTAAATTTAATAGTTATATATATAACTATATTGTGTGTGAATAATACAAAAAAGAAACATTTAAATTTAGGGACACCATTTTCTGTGATGTAAATTTTGGGGTTGCTGTATTTTTCCTTGGTGTAGACTAGAAGATCATGAAGTCCCTTGGGGTACACGTGGAATGCAGGTATGCCTGTCTGAAAAATTAATATAATTATCAATTTTAGAATTTCTTTAAAATATAGTACTAATATAAATAGACTCATGGAGAATTGGTGATGGCTTACTGTAGCTCCAATGGGTACACCATTTTTATCAGCTGCAAAAAAAAAAGGAAGAAAGAGCATAATTAAAAAAAATAAAATTGCAGATAATTAATGTGATTTTACGGATGGAATAGTATATATATATTTATAATAAATAAATTAAATTAAAGTATTATACATCTACTCAATAATTTGTTGCTTTCTCTATATCATAAAACTCACAATAATAGATAATAAAATAGTGAAATATAACAAAAAATTATACCATTCCGGTCTTAAAAAGTTGATTTATTTTCTTTTTTGGGACGTCCTACACCTATTGACTCATTTTATTTTTTGGAAAGAATTAGCAATCTCTTATTACACTTAACATTCCCTAATCAAATCTCATCATACACCATCTCTAAGTACGTATCCTAATATAATTTAAATTATAAAAGTTTAAATTATCATTATTTGCTCGTTTGTTCTCAAATTTTTATGATTTTTATATCAAATTAAAGGTCTTGATACGATCTTTCATTTAAGATCAAAGATGGATATGTTTTTATGCATCTATAATGCTTTAGTTTTAAAATATACCTAAATACATAAACTACATTACATCTCTAAACACAATACACTTTATATCCATAACACTCTCTCCTTAATTTCCGTGCAAAAAGCATGATTCAACCTTTATGGACCAGAGTTGTATTATTTTTAACAATTTTTTTTTTCAAAATTAATAATAAAAAAACGTATTTACATGCAACGCACGTGATCTCTGCTAGTATATGCATTGTTAAAATCAAAATTAGAAATGTGAAACGGTATATGCTATAGTTAAAATGAATTAAAATTTGAAATTATGAAAAAAAAAAAAAAAGGAAATAAGAGAAATTCTTACTGGTAAGACGGGCCATGTTATCTGATGTACTGGAAATATCGCCGTTACGAGATAAAATATGAGCAGCATAATATCCAGTATAATAATTTAATCCCACAAAATTATATGACCCCTTTAATAATTCTTTTTGCTCCTTCGAGAATTTTGGCAGTCGATCTCCCACCATGGATATCATCCTTCTCGGATAATTTCCATAAGTAATAGGATCCATAAACCTAATACATTAAAAAAGAAGAAGATTATATTATCATGTTAAATTTTAGAAAATGAAATCAAGTCGCAAGAAATTTTCGTAATTTACCATCCGAAAACAAAATCAAGAGCTCGTTGTGCAGCTTTAGCATCAAGTGTACTATTTGAATACGGTACAAACCAATGTGTCACTATAGTAATCCCGATTTCTCCCGTTTGAAATCCCTATAATATAATGAGATAAGGATATTGTTAATTAGATACAATTTCAATTATTATAATTTATAAAGAGTAGGCATTAAAGTTTAAACGAATTGTCATCAAGTATTTTATTCATATTATGGACACAGTTTTTTCCGAGTCTGAATTACTTATTTTGTTGTTTTAGTTGATGAAATAAGGAGAAATGTGAAGTCTCTTATAAGCGATTCATTTCCATTATTGAATCAAACATTCAATAAAAATAACAGTTATTATTAACATTCCCCTCCTTGACTTGAAACGAATACTTACTTGATATTTGTCTCTATAGAGTTTGACTGTGGCGGCATGGCTAAGGAGAAGATGATGAGCAACTATGTAAGGTTCCGTCGACGAATTCCCTGCACCACAAAAGGCCCTATCCGAGCACCTTCCCGGCGCTAAGTGTCCAAGGAAATTACCATCATACCCTCCGTTGGTAAATACAAATGGTTCATTAAGAGTAATCCAATGCTTAACTCGATCGCCAAATTCTTTGAAGCAAACCTCCGAGAAATCTCTAAAGTCATCTCTACATATTATCCATCACTAGAAAATTTCATCGTATGAACTATTTTTTAGGGTACATTATACAAACAATTAATTGAAATTATAATTCATGCCGATTGGACCTCTTGTTCGGTTTTTTTAAAACATTGCCCATAATTTCTACATTTAGTTTATGTATGTATTCATAATTTTGTTTGTTTTTTTTTATTTTTTATTTATTTGGACAACTATCATAACACCTACTGTTTGTGCCTTGATGAAATATTTTATCAAAAGTTATGGATACTTACACAATGCGAGGACTTAGAAAACCTCCATATTCATCCTCGAGTGCTTGCGGAACATCCCAATGGAATATTGTCACAAATGGGATTATACCTATACATTGATCATAATTTATATATTTACAGAAATCTAATGAAAGGGGGGGAAAATTTTTTTACTACAAATTTGAATTAATTATTTGAGCTTGCAAGAATTAAGATGAGTCACCTTGTGCAAGGAGTTCATTGAAGACGTTGTTGTAGAAGGCAATCCCTTCTTTGTTTATTCCCCCACTTAGCTTTCCCTCTGTGTGGTCAATTTCCTCAATGTTAAGATGGAAATTACATTAATTAAGAACATGTACTAAAATTAAATAACATTAATTAAGAATACCTATTTTGTCGATTAATTCTCGTAATTAGCATGCTTAGTAATTAAATATAGACACTTTGCTAGAGTAATACTCCCCTATCCACCGTGAGCATAGCTAATGTGCACATGATTGATGTGGCGATACTATATTTGAGAAAAATTATTATAAATATATATACCCTAAAAATAAATCATACTAAAAGAAATTAAACCTTAAATGAAAAATTAGGCATTACGAAACAGCCATGTACACATTTAGTGTGCTCACAATGAAGAGGAGAACATTTTCCCTTTTTACTAATGTTAAAAAGATTTCTGCAGACTTACTTGGTAATATTCGAGACCAAGAAATTGACATTCTGAAAGTATCCAATCCTATGTACTTCTTCAATTTCACATCATCCTGCCAAATTTAATTTTGCATCAAATATTCTATAAAATAAAGTCAGGAAAAAAAAAAAAAAATCAAGTAGATCCAAATGTTACAGATTGAACTTATCTTTACATTACATCCCTATTATAAAAGGGCATTAAATATTTTACAATATCGAATTTGCCTTTAATATTCCTATTAATTACATATCAAGGGCAATAGTGTAAATAGATAGTATGGTACAAATTCGTTTTCTTATAGTGCCCTCTATAGGCCTAATGTTAGAAATATTCCATCGTACACCATAATGAAAAAAACTGATTTAATGAGAAATGACATTATAATTACATTATTAAAACTTTAGTCCACTATTAAACAATGTATAGGGAAGAAAAAGAAGTTTTCAATAAATTAAAAAAAAAAATTAAATCGTATTTCTAATAATTGAAAGGACAACGTCATATCAAAATTATCAGCCACGTTTATTTATCAAATTTAGTCGATGTACGCTCTAATGCCCACCGTGCGCATGCTTAATGTGCCTACGGATAACGTGATATTGGAATATATAAGAAATTAATAAAAACCCTACCAAAAATAATTAAACCCTACTATAAAAAACTAAACCCTAACATAAAAAACTAAACCCTAAAAGGAAAAATTGCAGACGTAGCAGTGCACATCACCGGTGGACACATTAAGTCTGTCCACTGTGGATAGGGGAGCATTTATAATGTACCTTATAGCGATGATAAAAGTCGTTCGCTACGTCCCCGTTGCTTCTGTCATCTATTTTTTCTGTAGAATTGAGAGAAAATTAATTCTCACATAAGTTCTTGCTAAATATTTCTGCCATCACCAAGAAAAAATATAAATAAAAATGATATATTTTTTCATTACTTCAAAGATCTACAACTGGAATTTCTCGTACCAAATGATATATAAAGATCTACAACTTTAATACATATACGGGGACAGAGGGAGAGGGAGAATAAAGTAAAAAGAAGAAATTAATAAGAACCTGGGAATTGGTGGGTGAAAGTATCCCATATGCTTGGTCCTCTCCCACCTTCAGATGCAGCTCCCTCGAACTTAATTTGTGAAAAAATTAATCAAGAATTTGCATGAAGAACATCCAAAAAAACAAATAATAATAATACAAAAATACAAAAACTATGTGAATTTGATTTAATTTGCAACATTATAAAATTAATTAGTACTAGTACTTGATAGGCAGCAGAGGCAGCTCCGAAAATGAATGCAGGAGGAAAGCTGGTTCGATTGAAATTGGAATCAGCGTAAACTGTTGCTGCAAAAGATGATGAGAGCACAATTAGTAGTACTTGAAGAAGGAGACTAGCCATGGATGGATACACCAACAATTAAGCTTCTTGAGTTGAATTATAGTAGTATATGGAGATAATTTGTAGTTTTCTAACAAATTCTGGTGAAGTGTGCATAAATGTCGGTGGTTCATAGGGTATTTATAGACTTGAAAATAGACCTTTATAATTTATTGTTTTTGTCACTATTATTCCCCTACTAACTAACTCATACATCAATAACCCTAGCTAATTAATTCATTGTTATTAATCTATCTTATACTTGAACAAAAAGATTATTGATTACAAACTTTAGTCTGCATGTTTTATTCATATTTATGTTTATGGTTATCTTAAGGTAATCCAATTAAAGTGTATCACTAAGGTATACTTGGACTCGATCCCTCATTTAGGGGATTGAGGGAGTAATAATAGTCGCAAATTTCAAATTCAACTAAGGGTTACTATAACAAAAGCTTTAGTATAGTGACATAAATTTTAAAAAATTGTGGGATTTATAAATGTCACTAAATAAAATTATGATACATTTGTAAGTGTAACTATTATGCATATCACGAGAATAAAAGCATGTCGTTTACTTATTCCGGATGCATTAATTTGATTGATTGACATTGAAGATTTTGTAGAGATGTGCCATTTGTTTTATCATTAAATACAAAAGAAGTTTTAAAAAAGCCTGAGAATTTGTGAAGGAGAGGGACTCCGAGCTGGCCCCTCCATCAATAAATATATCAACAAATTCCAAGCATGCATTAATTTAATTTGTATCTATACTATGCCATATTTTACAAAATGATTTTCAAATTATATATATACGCATTGTTGAATGATAATCTAATATTCTAATGTGCACAAAAATATGTTAAACTAAATGTAATCCAATGAAAGTGTATTAATAAGGTATATATACTTTGATTAAGATGTGGTCAGGGCTGAAAATTGATTAGAGAAAAAATCGGTTGTTCTTGTACCTAACAGATAAGAGCATCCCCTAGTCGTGACCCCTAAACACGGGGCTCTCTCCACGATTTTGTGGGCTTGGGGTTCGCTCCAAAATCCCCCCCAATGGTGAGGCTCTTTTCCGTGCTTTCTCTGAATTTATCTCGATTTTAATTATTTAATTTTTATTTAGTTTGTGCTTAAAAGATCATCCTAATTTAATTAGAATTTGATCAAATTGCTAGTAGATAAGTGGAACCTATAACCTCTCACATAGGATTTTTTATTTTTTTTTTATTTTTTTCAATTCACCAAAAATAATTATTGTTCAAATATTTCTTTTTTATTTAAAAAGTTTGTCAATTTGCTTGCGGAATACCGATGGATTTTTCCATCGATAGTGCCAACGGAATTTGGCCATAGGTAGTTGTGAAAATTATACCTACGGATTACCGATCAGTGCGACTACTTTTATGTCATTTTCGGTACATTGGTTATTAGGCATAATCTATTACTGTCATCCGTCAATTATTACCAAAAAAATCGATATTTTATAATTTTTCAAAAAAAATATATTTCATGTCGTAATTTGAATATTATTTTATTCAATATATCGTCTATAAAAACGAAAACACATGAGCCGGCAATGTATATCAGCCCAAGACAGTACAGATTCATATATTTTAATACTACGTCACACACACACACACACACTATATATATATATATATATAAACGATCACGTTTTTCTTAAAATGGACATGACAATGTAGGGTTGCACCCTGTAATATCACATGGTCATTTTATAGTAGTAGACCACTCGAGAAAAATTATTGAAGTAGATTGAGACATATGAGAGAGGATATTTGTAGAGTTGTCTGAACGTAGCTGGCCACTATTGGATTGTGCCTAATGAAGTCATTGATTATAAATGAACAAGTTTAGATCGATTAATGTTTTGAAATATTTAATTACTTAACATGATTATAAATGAACAAGTTTAGACAATTTCCCCATATATTTTCCTTTTTATTCTTTGGTTTCAATTGTAATTATACCATATCAGTTGATAATTTTTATTTTTATTTTTACATTTTATAAAGGAATTTCTCGCATCACATAGCAGATCGATTTGTTTGAGACCATTATTGCTAGCATGACCCAAATAAATGAGTCTATATCGATGGGCCCACTATCAATATCTTAAAGAAAATGACCATGCCCACACCTATCACGAAGGGCTGAAGGGGAGATGTTAGTAATATGGGTATTACCAAACACTACCTAGATATACTATCTTTTACAAATTTCTGGTTTTGCTCATACGATTTAATATTTGAACTCGAATACATAATCTTTGTATCTTATCTCATTTTGTAAACGGAATCAATGTGAGAAAAATTGAGGATGATGTGACAAATTAAAACCGACACAACACCAAATAGACGTTGTTTTGATCAAAATGACGTCATCCCGATTAACTTAAAATAAATAAAATAATAAAAAAATAAAACTCAAATAGATAATTCCGACATAAATAACGCATGTGAAAGAGATTCGTAACTTATATGGATTTTAATTTTTTACTTTTATTTTATTTTGTAATTTAAAATTAAAAATAACATTATTTTTGTTATGGAATGCTAGATGAGCCACTGAATCACACTAGTATTATATTGTCTGCTTTGGACCAATCCCGTACGGTTTTGTTTTTGGATTTTTTCCCAAAAGGTCTCGTACTAGTATGAGTGGTGCTTCCCTTTATATACAAGGTATATCTACCTTATATTTCAGATGTAGGACTTGCTGATTGTACTAACAAATCCTCCACTCAAACAGCAAGGACCATAACTGTCATCCTCTCCAACGATAATCATAACAGCAAGGACCAATTGTATGAAATTGTATTTGTGGGATGTTTAAATGTATTATTTGTTAGGATTTAATTCAAAGTTAGTATATATATGTAATGTTTAACATAATAAAATTTATATATGTGTAAAGAGAAATAAAAAAAAATAAAATTGGGATAGGCAACCGGTTGCATATACGATTATTTTTCTTTCTTTTTTTCTAAGAAAAGAATGTTGATCACATTTTTTTTAGCTTAAAAAATAGTTTGTATATTTATTTTGAAAATTAATTGATATATAATTTGTTTAAATTAAGTTTTTTTAAAGTGATTTAATTCAAAAACGTATATATATGTGATGTTTGAAACATTAAAATTTACATTCATATTGACAAAAATAGAAGAAATTTTTTGGCATAGCCGACCGGCCAATACGGTGCCGGAAAACGGGCAACCGGACGTGTATCCCGGAAGCCGGAAAATTGACATTCCGGTCTCCGGATTGGCTGGTTGCATATACCATTATTTTTCTTTTTTCTTTTTCTAAGTAAAGAATGTTAATCACATTTTTTTAGCTTAAAAAATAGTTTGTATATTTATTTTAAAAATTAATTGATATATATTTTATTTAAATTAAGTTTTTTTAAGTGATTTAATTCAAAAAAGTATATATATGTAATGTTTGAAACATTAAAATTTACATTCATATTGACAAAAATAGAAGAAATTTTTTGGCATAGCCGACCGGCGGACGTGTATTCCGGTCGTCGGAAAATTGACTTTCCGGTACCCAGATTGGCCGGTTGCCTATACCAGTATTTTTTTTTCTTAGTATAGAATGTTAATCACATTTTATTTTTGAGCTTAAAATATAGTTTGTATATTTATTTTGAAATTAATTGATATATATTTTATTTAAATTAAGTTTTTTTTAAGTGATTTAATTATAAAACGAATATACATGTGATGTTTGAAACATTAAAATTTACATTTGTATTAAAGATTGTTAATCACATTTTATTTTTTTTAAGTTATTTAATTAAAAAACGTATATATATGTGATGTTTGAAACATTAAAATTTAATACTTCAAACATATACCGACTGCTGCGGTGGCGGTGGCTGGCGGTGGTGGCGGGCCTGGCTGCGGTGGAGGGAGGGAAAAGTACCGACTGCTGCAACTCGAGTAGTAATTAATTTCAGTTTCTTCACCATTACTGTGACCGTAGGAAATAACCCAACAACAGAGTATAACTTATGCTTCTGCTTCACCGCACCGATTTATGCGTATAAGAAAGCTCCCACCCACTTCTGCTTCAGCACCGATTTTGGGGTAGAGCCGATGATTTGAATTGAGATAGAGTGGAGGGTGAATTTTGGTATTTTGCAGAATGTGGGAAACACTGTTCAAGTCAGGAAAATTTATCTCACCTGCAACACGGGAAACTAATATAGAAGGCTACAGTGGATATTTTCTCGGGCCCAACTTAATAACCGGGCTGAGCAGAAAAGGTGTGTAGTCTACCAAACAAACAAATAAGCCCAGAAAAATTTCTTTATCTAACCTAATAAGGCCTACCAAACATGCTCTTAGGAAAAAAGCCTAAACCTTTCAAAAACCTCAATATATCCATTGGACCCATACTTTCCGGAGGCAAAAGTTCTTGAAGTAACTTTAACTCTACATACAACTCATTTCCATCAACATCAGATTGCTCATTATTTTTAAGTGCAATTTCCAATTGAGCACAACAAGACTTCAGATTTGCATCATCCATTGATTGTAACTTGCGAGAAGTAAACAAGAAACCAAAAATATTTTCATATTCTTGGTATTGTTCAAATCTCTTTTTAAGAGAAACTATAGCTTGATCAACAATGTATAAAAAATAATTCACTTTAAATGATTCTTTTGCAGATTGTGAGGAAACGGATGATGTATCATTTCGATCTTCATCAAAAAACATTTTCCTTCGAATCTCATGCTTTTGAGGAAATTGGGATCAATATTCATTTCAATTGCAATCTTTTTAGCGGTATTCAATGCATCATAAAAACTAGTTTCTCTATACCGCTCAAAAAAAGAAATTAACCCCTTTATTTTTTCAATGGCAACATCAATAAGCATATCACTAGATTGTAAGTGCTTACTCACCAAATTAACAGCACATAAAATGTCAAACCAAATGATAATTGAGATCAAAAACTCAAAATCACCAAGTTCATTTCTCGCTAAGGAATTAGCTTCACTTCTTATTTTAGAATCATTCTCATTTTCAGCCACTTGAAGTAAAGCTTCTCGTATTTCAACCATTTGAAACCTTATTGACAGGACTTAAGGGTCAGTCCTTTTACATTATCTTTCAAAATCTGCCATCTTTTTGTAGAGCATGCAAATATGGTATAAATGAGTTGTATGGTGCCAAAAAAGTCTCTAGCTTTACCACAAGTGTTGGCCATATCACACAATGCTAAATTAAGACTATGACAACCACAAGGAGTATGAAAAGCTCTTGGATTTATATCTAATAGTTTCTTTTGTACTCCTTGATGTTTTCCTTTCATGTTTGATCCATTATCATAACCTTGCCCTCGCACATTATCTATATCAAGACCAAGATCCTTCAACTCATTTTGCAAAATATCAAAAAGTCCTTGACCACTTGTATCATTAACAATCAAAAATCCTAGAAAGGGCTCCTCAATATTAGTAGGACTTGAAGACATATCAACATATCTCAATATCCATGACATTTGTTCTTGGTGGCTAACATCTGGTGTACAATCAAGAATCACAGAAAAATACTTAGCTTGATTTATTTTCTTAATGATTTCAGATTTAATCGCAGAACCAAGCATAAGTATCAACTTACTTTGAATATTATGACCAAGATAATGACAATGAATTTCATCATTAGTGATTCGACGTACATGTTCTTGAACAATGGGATCAAACTCTGCCAACATTTCAATCAAACCCAAGAAATTCCCATTACTATTTTCATATAATTTCTCCTTAGAACCACGAAAGGTTAAATTATGTTTGGCAAGAAATTTCACAATAGAAATAATTCTGAACAACACATTTTTCCAATGATCTTTCTCATTCTGAAGTTGTTTTTGCGCCAACTTGTCAATAGTCTCATTCTTTTGAAATCGTAGATGCAAATCATACCAAGTTGCCATATTTTTAAAATGTTCTGAGCTAGTCTCATGCTCTCTAATCCTTGTATAAACATGTGACCAATCATTATAACTTTCATTAACTAATTGACCTCTTCCAAGCCCTTTTTTAAATATCTTACAACGAAATAAAATATCTTAGCAAGCTCCTTTGAATATACAAGCCACTCTCTATCACACTTCTCTCCATTTGGTAAGACTCTAGTATATAAAGTAGCACAAAACCGTTTTGAAAGTTGATCTCTAGGACCTTTCTCAATAGACGAGTCTCTTTTTGGACCTTTCAATACCAACACATCAATCATTTTAGAATCAAGACCCTCCCAATTTCTTGGATCATATATGTCAACCAAATATGTTTGCTCAATATTTTCAGTTTCAACATTATCATTCGATCCATTCATGTTATCATTTGCTCCATCATCAATTTGATCAATTGACACATTATCATCTATTGGAGTCCTTTCTCTATCTAATGACACATTATCACGAGGTATAGTAGAATCATCAATCTCATCCTCAACATTTTCATTTAGAACATTAGATTCTTTCACAATAAACTTATCAAGAGCTCCTTTTTGAGATTGAGTCAACTCTTCCAATCTCTCTTTTTTCTTATGTTTTTCATAACCAGATTCATACTTCCTAACTTTAGGAGGCATAGTTGAAATTAAAAATAAAAATAAAATAAGGATAGAATACACACTGAATTTAATTTTCAACAATTCATTCTTTGCTTCTTTTGTCTGTTGAATCAGTCGTTCTTCAAACAAAAAAAGCTCACAAGAAAGGCTGCAAGCAATGAAGAAAACTAAAATTCAGCAATAAAATTCATCAATTAAATATTTAAATTACAACCAAAATATACAGAATGCCAGAATCAATAGATTACCTTGGCGGCTTGGCAACTTTGACAGAAAATTTCCAATTCTAGAATCTCAATATCCCACGCTAATACAGAGGTTGTGATGATGATTGAAATCAATTTTTGATTTTCAGATAGAGAGAAATCGAATAAATAGGAAGAAAATTTCCCCTTGGATTCCATTAATCCAAATGAATTTAATGTGAAAGACGTTGTTGAGTGTTGGAAGAAGAAATTATAATTTTTTTTGGAGGAAGAAATTATGAAAAATGGGCGATAGAAACTCGAATTGAAGAAGACGCACAACTCGAAGCAGAAAGAGAGAGGGAGTGCGGCAGTGTAGCAGAAACTGAGGGAAGATTAAAATTAAATTATTGTAAATAATTAGGCTTGGGCTGTTGGGCCTTTTATAAAATAAAAATAAAAATAAGTGGGCTTCATATAATTTTTGGGGCCCCATTTTTTTGGGGGCCCTGTTCTGAATAGCTGCTTAAGCCTGCTAATGGCCGGGCATGGTCGATAGATTTCAAGAGGGGCCTTTCGGACACTTTTTGAATTGGGAGCCAGGGCAAAACAACAAAAAAATTGCTAAACTCTATTATATTTCGTGGTATTGTTACTGAGCAAGATATTTGGTTCCATATTAGGGGCTAGCCCATAGAGTACACCATCCGAGACCACGCTCTGGGCCTACAGAGTTTGATTCTAGAATTCAGAGGAATCCAATGGAATCATATTTCTTTCAGGTCATTTGTGGCGGCCACAATAGGAATGCGACGTGGTTGAACTCGCACTTAAATGAGCTCACGTGGGCCGACAATCCAAACCGGGGAAGTTCGTGTGAAGCTGTCAAACTTGTTGATGACAAATTGTTTTATTCTCGGTCACGAGGCCAAGGCCAATGTTTTCCCATGGTTGTGGGAGTTGATTGATGATGAGGATGAATTCAACGGTTTTCCTAGGGGTGTGTACACATACAAGACCCTTCAGTACTATTGGAGGACGTTTCAAACAAAGTCCAAGAAATATCACATTTACGAGCTGTCATGGACATTGATGATTTGGGCTTTGGAGGTGATGACGGGTTTTGGTGATGATTTTACGGTGAGATGTCCCACAAATGACGTGCTAAGGTGTCTAAGATGGAATTTCCTCAATATCTTTAGGGGCATGTCTGATGATGAGTTGTACGCACCCTTTCAGTATCCTGAAGGACAAATTTTGATAATCCATCCCGAAGATCAGGAGATCCAAGAAGGTTACTTCCTGTCGGTACTTCAACCAAGGTCCTTGATGGTTAATTTTCGTGTGCCGAATAGTCCGTACATCGTCGTTGAACGCCCACGTGTACGTCGATCTGTGCCCGAAAGAGTTCGCCAACTTTCTTTCTGTAGATCGCCAGATTCTTGGCAAGGTGCCAGTAACAAAGCCTGTATCGAGCTTCGGGGAACTTGACTTGGACATCATGTATGATAGACGGGTGCTGATTGGAGACGAACTACGTAACCCTACATGGACCATATGCCATTCGGAGGCATCACATGAACCAAGTCCACAAGTCATTATCCTCAGTCGGCCCGATTCCATATGCCAAAGGAAAAAGTTGCTCGTTCGCATCCTTCGCCACAGCTACAAACACTAAACCGTGGGCATTCCTATTGAGATGCGTGCCGTCCACAATAATAACCGGCCAGAGGTATCCGTTTTTCCATGCGAATTGCGTTGCGCCTAGAGCAAAGAATACTTATCTGGACTGATCTCGTACTGGGTGTAGGTCTCAGGATTAGTGATCTCCAACATGTGAAGGTAACCGAGCAGATCGTTGAAGGACTCCTTGTGTTTGCTGTATACCATCTTGATTGCGGCATTCCGTCCCTTCAAGCACACGTCGTAGGTGGCATCGATGCCGAACTCGGATTTGAGCTCATTTTTAATTATTCTGGGCTTTATTATCTGAGTATCACGCAGCAATCTCTTTGCAAAAATTGAACCGATCACCAACGCGTGGACCTTGGACCTTCCTCTTATGAACGGTATTTGCTAGACCAAATTCACTGCACACGTGCTCCTCAATAAATTTTGAAACAGTCCAAGGCCCGCCCTCGATAGTGAGTAAAAACCTGAAGGGGCATTCTTGGGATAATTTACACGTCACTAGGAATCTCTTGCTATCTGATTTCTCGATAATGTATTTTTTCCTCCTAATCAAATGCCCCACAAACTGACTACGATCCAGATTTTGTCCTTGTCCCAAAAAATAGAGTCCTTGGAGAGCTCCTCAATATTAATGAAATCATCGTGATATACTGCGGAATCACGAGGCCAGGGGAGACTAACGGGACAACCCAATTACTCATGTGGTCGGTGTCGTTATCCGCCGCTACTTCACCCTCACGCAAATTTGGGAACATCATCCCAAATAATTTTTGCATACCCCCTTCCTCCTGTATCCAAGAAGTCCACTATGCGAATAAGGCCCTGTTTATCTGCCTACCATCATGGTATAGATTGGTCTCACCCTCGCTCTCCAAGGTCTCCGAGCTCTTTTCAGGATCAGGGATGTAATCTTCATCATCTGTCCGCTCCTCGTCATTCTCGACCGATTGATTGAGGTCTGGAATTGCATTATCATGGACGATATTTTCATGATTCGCTGGATCCGCACCAACGTTGTTGCTCTCGCCGAGATATACGCCCTCATAACAGTTACTAGAAGCAGCAACCCTCCCGAACTGTTCCAAGTCTACATGCCAATCAGTGCCTTGGTTGTGAAAATCAAATGAGCCCACATACGATTGCGGTTGATCGAAGGTAGGGACATATGGAGAGGATGCCCCGGCATGTGAAGATGATGCCCCAGAATGTGAAGATGATGCTCTGTCGTTCGTCTTCACGAATATCGTTGGCGTCAAACCAGCATTGCATAATTCAAATAATTTCTCGTCTCTTGTCAAGTGTGATTTGACAGTCCGTCCGCGGTTGTTCATCCTCAGATAAGAAACATCGAAATTGGAGCCGTCAGGTTGCAATAATAAGATATGAGGTATTTCAAATTGTAAACGGTTATCACGTCAGAAGATAATGGGATAGTTATCTCTTGCCCGCCTTCATAACTATAACCATCCCATTTACCCCCGTATTTAACGTTCACGTAGACCAAATTCATCTGTAATCACATAATTAAATTTTAATTAATAAATCATCATCAAATGCAAATAAATATAAAAACAACGAATTAAACGGATAAAATATACCAATTTCTTTAAGAGACCAAATTCAATTCGAAATCACTGTTGTATACTAATTTCGAATTAAATATTAAAATAATTAATTTAAACTTAATAATAATCGGTTAATTTCAAAAAGAAATCTACAAACTAATTTCTAAGTTCAAAAATTAAATGTGATAAACTATGCATACTTAGAAAAAAATATGAAAAATAATGGTATAGCCAACCGGCAGGTCGGTTCTCCGGAAAGATGATTTCTCCGGCGACCGGAATAGGTGACCGGTCGGCCTTTTTCCGGCGCCCGAATGACCAGTTGCCCATACCAAAATTTTTAATATTTTTTTCTTAACGTATATATAAATTTTCGTAGTTCAAACATTAAAAATATTTTAATATTTTGAATTAAATCAATTAAAAGAATTAATTTAACAAAATAATAATCAATTAATTTCAATATAAATCTATAGGAAGAATTTCTAAGCTAAAAAATTAAATGTGATAAACTATACATACTTAGAAAAAAAAGGAAAAATAATGGTATAGCCAACTGGCCGGCCGGTTAACCGGAAAAGTGATTTTCCGACGACCGGAATATGCGACCGGTTGGCTATACCCAAATTTTTTTCTTTTTTTCTTAACATATTTATAAATTTTCGTAGTTCAAACATTAAAAATATTTTAATATTTCAAATTAAATCATTTAAAGAATTAATTTAAACAAAATAATAATCAAATAATTTCAATATAAATCTATAGGAAGAATTTCTAAGCTCAATAAATAAATGTGATAAACTATCCATACTTAGAAAAAAAATAAAAAATAATGGTATAGCCAACCGGCCGGTCGGTTCACCGGAAAAGCGATTTTCCGGCGACCGGAATATGCGACCGGTCCGCCTTTTTCGGCGTCGGAATGACCGGTTGGCTATACCCAAAATTTTCTCTTTTTTTTCTTAACATATTTATAAATTTTAATATTACAAACATTACAAATATATACTAATTTCGAATTCAATCACTTAAATAAATCAATTTAAACAACATAATAAGCAATTCATTTCCAAAATAAATATATAAACTAATTCCTAAACATATAAGTTCATTTTCGACATGTTAAAAAAATTCAATTTATTTCCAAATAAATCCCTAAACTACTTACTAAGCATATAAAATTGATATTAAAATTTACCTATATTATTGGATAATCCAAAAACACGATGAAGCAGATGAAGCAACGTGGCACGATATCCTCCGTGATAAACCCTTATAATGCCTCGTCTTGCTCAGCTCAGTTCTTTAGCTCAGATATTGTGTTCACTTCTTCTCCGAACAACTTTTTGGTGAGTCTGTTTATTTTTGAATTATATTCGCAACTTTTACAGTTGTATATATTGAGTTTTGTATGGCGTGGGTTGGCATATGATACCAAAATTTATTATTCGTCTTGTACTATCACATGTTGAATTATTGTAAAAAAACAGTCAAATTGTATGATTCAATATCATTCAATAGCATTATTCACGCATGCATGCATACAGTAGAGATTTGTCCAGCCATGACAAAATTTATTACTACTGCATCATGAAGAAAAAAATATATATAGCATTATTCACGCATGCATGCATACAGTAGAGATTCATCGTCACAAAATTTATTACTTAATAAAAGAAATAAATCAAAATTAGTAGTCACTTCGGTGGTTTATTGGAAGAAAATTAAGTGGGATGTGACCCATTATTAGTTTTTAAATATAAAAGTGGGACCCAGTACATATTAAAATATTAAGGAGGACATTTTTACAATTTCTTTCTTTAAAAAGGGTAATTTTTACATGGGTTATTGGTCATAAAATACACCAACTTTCCCCACTTTTTGCTTTTTCACACCAACTTTCAAAATTGTCAATTAATATATGAACTTTCAATTTGATTTAATTTTGCCCCGAATTTCGATTTCCCCCAAATGATGTCTGACATGGCAGCCGGAGATGTCTATGTGGCATTCACCGCCGGTGACATAGACAACGTCGTTCATAAAGTTATAAAACTAGGTCGTATCACATAAGAAAATAGATATTTTTAATTAAAAATTTGCCAATTTTTAAATTTTTAAAAAAAACATTTTTTTTTTCCTTTTTTCCCTCACGCTGCAAATCCCCTTCGCCGTGCTCCACCAGTCCACCCACCACACCACTGCCGGTCTCCACCAACGCCATGACCACCACAGTGAAAAGGCAGTGCTCCGCCCCTGCCCCCTACTTCAACAGTGGCCACAAGCGACGGCAGCTTCGGCTGCATCGCTCTAAAGAAGATGTAGAGCTCGCATGGGTTGGGAAATTGGTTGGCGGTGCAATTGTAGTCGACGGTGGTCTAAGTAGTTAAGCTTGTACCTTGTCCAATTTGTTGTTGTAGGAAGGAGGATGGTAGAAGATGGTGACTTGATCCGCCCTACTTTTGAGTGTAGGGAGGATGCAATAATAATCGATGTGTATAATCGAGTCGAATCCAGAGGGAATGCAATGGCGAATGAGATTCGAGTAGTAATCTAGTTACCTAACTACTATCCAAGCTACAAGATATCATGTTTTTTGTGTTTTCTTAATTCTATTAAATAATGTAATTTGAAAAGCAATAAACTAGATAACAACTAATAACAAGAGTTAACAAACAATAGTAGAAAGCTTGGTTCCAAATATAATCCGATAATCACTAGAGGCCTAGGTTTAAGGATTTGCATGGATTAGCCATTTTAATCTAATTCATATGGGAGTTCTATATATAGTAAACATCAATTCTTCTCTCGAAGCAACCAATATTAGTGGATTAACCTATGACATCTATCTCCGACTAGGACTCAAGATGCATAAATTAACTCCAAATAACTCAATTAATTATCTAGAAGCTCCTACTAGCAAGAATTACTAATATGTTGTGATTTGATGCTAAGTGCTATGAATTAAAGCCTACTAAGCATTTAACCAAACACCTTGTGTGCACTCTGATAGGGACTAAAATCAGCTCATACCACGTCATCATAATATGTGGCATCACTAGTTGAGAATAAGGGAATGAGGAAGAGACACTTGTCCTTCGAATGACGACAAGGCATAAGCCTTGAGCTTTGATCAAGCCTTTATGAAAACACTAGAGGAGATGAAACCATTGTCTCGAAAGTTAAGCCTGAAAAGTTGTCAAAAGACTAGGCATCTCCATGAGGGATCTGCATTTCCGCTAGGGATCTGCATCTCCATGAGGGATCTGCATCTCCGCTAGGGATCTGCATCTCTATGAGGGATCTGTCATCTCCGCTAGGGATCTGCATCTCCATGAGGGATCTGCATTTCCGCTAGGGATCTGCATCTCCATGAGGGATCTGTCATCTCCGCTAGGGATCTGCATCTCCATCAAGATCTGGCATCTCCGAGAAGCTAACATCTACCTTAAAGATCTAGCATATCTGAGAAGCTAGCATTTTCCTTATAGATCTAGCATTTTCCCCAAGGATCTAGCTTCTTCCTTAAAGAGCTAGAATCTTCTCTAAAAATACTAGTATAATTAATATTACTCTTTACAACAAAGGAAATTCACATAAGTGCCACCGCCTCTTCTACAACTATAAATATATGGAAACCACTACATATTTGGTAACAACTCTCTCACTCTAAACTTGACACTCAAGATTACATGCTTCTAGCGCGAATCAACACACACCCACTCTAGAGGTTTCTTCTCCAAGAAACCTCAACAATTTTTCCAGTAATTGATACTGACTTGGGCGTCGGAGGTTCTTCCCGGAGGACCCCCACCCCCTCCTCCGACTTTGTTTTGCAGGAATTCTTCAAGGTTCCCGGCGATACGTGTTGGAATTGAAGGCCATTCACTAGGATCTAGAGGATTCAATCCTCCTTCCATCAATTCTTATATTCATCCTAAAGATTCGATCCTTCGCAAACTCAATTTGTATTTCTATCATTGTTGATCTTCAACCTAGATCTATCAACTGGCGCCGTCTGTGGGAAACTCTGACTAAGGCGTCGATTTTCTCTTCGAAGCATACATGCTTCCCTTTAGATCTATTATTTTTCCTCTTCATTGAAGAACAAATTTCTTTGAAATTGGATGATATTTGTTTGTTTATTTTTTTTGCAAATTTAACGGAAGCTTTATATGGAGTTCACGATTCATCCCAAAAAATGGGGGAAATATCCAGATCTGGGAAGGAGATTTCTAGATCGGAAAGTCAAACCCTCTCCGGGCATCTCTCCGATTTCCGGCAGCTCCAGCCGTGAAAAATACCCAAACCTTTTAATAAAGAAGAAAATGGAAATGAGGGAAATATATTGCGGAAAATTTTATTATAGCTACTTCATAATCAACACCCTGGAGTCTTCTACTCCAATTCCGATATCATCATCTCCAGATTAAGAACGGCCATTCCGGAATTTGAAAGAAATCAGAATTTCTTCTTGCGAAAATCAGACTGTGTTCTCCTAAATTGGGGATTTCGTGCCCTCGTCCCCACAAAAAATCCATTGTCACACTATTTAATCTATAATGTGTCACGAGTTTAGCTGACTTTCCGCTTGTTTCAATTACAGAGAGGATAAAATCTTAGCTCCGTTTGAATAAGGCTCCTGAAATGGAGAATGTAGCAGGCATACCAGCAAGTGTTTAACTCAAAGAAAAGCACCATATTTGTGCTTGATGTACCCGTGCTGCATCACCCCTTATTGGAGCCTCTTAACTTCGTACTGCATATATAGCTCCACGCTTTGGTAGAGGTTGATGTTGGAGTAGGAAATTGAAGGAGAAATGTTGTAGCCAATTTTGAATCTCCTACTTGTTAAAAATATTCACATGATACTGAGCTTAGTTGCTTTGAGTTTTATAGTTTCTATTTGCAGTAGGCGGATATAACTGATTGTTGGCATTCGCCTGATCTCTACGCCTGATGTTACTACGGATTTTAGTCTAAATTTCGTTGAGCCACATCGCACAACGTGGATGCAGCGAGTGACATAGCTCTTGGATATTCTAAGAAATTTCCTTCTATTTGATTTAAGTTCATTTGTAAAACTAATATGAATCTTTGAATTGTAGATTCAAAGTGTACCTCATGGTTTCTATTCAAACTAATGTTGAAGGAAATTGTTGTCAAACTACAACAAGAAAACTAGTCATCCACAACGGAGGTAACATTGTATTGCTTGTTTAAGCCGCACTCCTACGCGCACCTGGAACTAATTTAATGATGCAGTAATAAGAGATCTTGATAGCAATTCGCCGTTGCCCACCTTCCCAAAACTTGATGGGAGAAAATCTGAGCACTCTTCTTCCAAAGAGTGATTGTAACCTCTGTCGGTAGATGGAAGCGAACGTAAAGTGCTGCTTGAACATGAGAATGAAGGAAAATGTGCTTACTAGCTCTTTCCAAAACTTGTACTCGAGCTCGGACTGAAGTTTTATTCAAAAATTATTCTGGTGGATATGCAGCCGGAGTAAAATGCTATGATTGAGCAACATTAAGTTTGCTCAGTAGTTGTTCAAAGAAATGCCTGAAAGAATCTGAACCCTTTTTTTTTGGCTCTTGCCTTTGTCAGCAGAGAAGGGATTGCATCACCCTATCCTGTGAATTAAGCCAGTATGGGATTTAGACCCTCCATGGGCTGCTATTTCCCTCATTCCACTCCCGAAGGCTAAGCTTTCTAATTCCCTTTAAAATTAGTACATCCTAATTCTAGGTTTGTGCTTTGTTTCCCTAGTGCTACTGCTTATTCTTGTGTGTGCAGGCATTGTCACACACTTTGAAGCGCATCTGAAGTTTGTCAGTGCAACAGCCCGTAGTTTAATCCGACTATGGAATTCGTTGGCAGAGTCCAAACATATCGGAGACCTTAGCTTCGGCGCTGGTCACGCCTAGGGACAGAGGAAAGCGCAGCAGCTGTTTGCCGCTATTAATCCTCTCCAAATCATATCATCACCAGTTCACTATCTTAAATCATGATTGAAGAAAATCTGGGTTCTTTTCCTTCTGCGAGAGATGGTGTTCGCTCTCGATAAAAGGAGCAGCCACGACTCGTCATTGAGGACTTTAGCCTCTCGATTATTTTCCATCTACACATAGCTCGCCTCAGCGCATGGAGTTTAAAGCTCTAGCTCCATCCTGAGTTGCATGGCTGCAACACTTTAATACGCGAAAAATGCATCAACAAAACTACACAATCCCATATTTAAATAAGGATTTTTTATTTAAATATTTAATACGTAAATAAATATGAAGCTGTGAAGCTAACTTGATTTATGTTACAGAGGACATAAAGGTGAAGGAAAAATGCATCAAGGATGAGTATAACACGTTCGACACTCTCTTAATATACATTTGGAGTCATGTCCAGCAGGTGTTCAAGGGAATACCTCAAAGAAAGACATTCTTGCTGTTTTCCCTCACACCTGTACCTGGGATATTTTCGTGTAGTATCACTTCATATCTGAGTTTGGCAAACTGCTCTACCTTGTATAACCTCAAAATTCGATTCAAGTCGATGTTGGACAAAGTCGTGCGATGCGACAATCTCATTAAACACAATTCATCAAGCTTTAAAGTCATTTTATCCATCATTTAACTTGGAGCTTTTGTGTTATTTGATGTAATTATGTCAATGTCGCAGAGAGGAGTGGCGAGCAAATGGAGCTCCACCCATGTGCAGCCAAGCAAAGTTGGCGAAAACACCAAGCTGTAAGGCCATGAAACTGTACATGGTCAGATAAATCTTTGCTTGAAGTCGGTAAAATCATTCCGACACTTTTGACTTGCTAATCATGAGCTAATCGCTTGGTTATTTAGCTATGAGTTACGAAGAAACATAAGATTAACCTACGAAATTTTCTTAAAATAGTAGAATTATTTTCATCTTTGAGCAGGAATTTCAGATGAATCACCAAGCCTGAACACTTGTGCTCATTCAAGTTACCTTACCCTGACATGCGTATGAATTGCGTGCATGATTAGAACCATATTCATTTTGAAGCATGAGGCTTTATATAGCTACTTTTATATATAAGTGATTGTTTAGACTGCTGCGAGGTAGTACTTCACATCTTTGTTGATTATTTCTCATCAGATTTTCAATAGCAAATTCGATGTGAAATGAAAGGACAGGTTCAGTCACTCACACCGAGCTATCTGCCCTCGATGAAGAGCAGATTACAGACCAAAATACTTCCTACGTAGCATATCAATTTCATAAATTACAAGCTGAATTTTATTTGGATCCTGAGAAATGCGTCAGCGCAGCAGCTAATTCTTGGGATTAATTTGAACTCTCGTTCGAAGTTTTATATTTAAACTGTATATCTATGAAAAGAATTTTAGTTGCTCTGATGCTGCTCCTCATGTTTAATTCCTCCAGTACAGGAATCTCTTTCCCTGAAGAAAGAAGTTTAACTCCTGTAATTTATTATAAAGATTTTGGGTTAATATTTACAGAATAGATTATCTGGATTTAGCCCCAACTTTTGGTTCTGATTTCCTGCGTTTGCTTTACGTAAAGCATATGGAAATCAAAAATTATTTCATATCATTATTATGCTATTTGGAACCCTTTCTTCATCGATATGTTCAGACTTACCTATGCATTCCCCTCTTTATGCATATATTATTAGTAATGCCTATGTTAATAATCACAAGTTGATTGTGTGTAAGCTCAGGTGTAGGAACACCTAATTGAATGGTAGCAAACAGCAGGACGAATTGAACAAAGAAGTTCAAGTCTGGGTTACTTCTCCCTACATGGTTTTAACATGAGTTTGGCTCCCATATTTCTACAGCAGCTGTAGAAATATCTTGGATGAAAATCAATAACAACTGGCAACACATCTGAATGCATGTGCAGGGAGAATATTCAAAAACCAACAGGTGCTCACGGAGAGGTCTTCTGCCAGATCCTCTTATCACCTTGCATTCACGATCTTGTGACTTCTTAAAAGACAGGTTTCTATTAATAATGTTATAATCTCTATTTCTAATTAATAGAGATAGCTTTCTCTTTGAATAAGGCATTGTTGAATAAACCAAATGTGTTTATGATCTGAGTGAAATTATTTTTATTTATCCTGCTCATTGATTTTTTAAAACTAACTTTTGTGCTCAAAGAGTTTGATAGCACAAGATGATTCCCTTCATGAAGGAATAGCAGTAAAAAATAAAAGAAAAGGAAGGGGCAAGCGTAATACCCACTCAGGACCTGTCAAAAGAAGAAAATGTGTTCATTCAAAGAAGCACCCACATACATGTCTTCTTACCCTCTACCAAGTTCACATACTTGCTGCCAAATGCTCTTGATTTGGAGAACTCGGAAGCACAGAAGTGGTAGATCCCGCAATGGCAGATCCCGCAACGCTTGCTATCAAATCTTCTAAAGAGACACCTGCATACAAACGTTCCACCAGAAGTAGCAAGTGCTCACATGAGGAACTACTTGCAAACAAGTCATGGCTTGATGCTAGATAAGAAAACATAAATCCATGCAACATTTGTGCTCACGCTCAGATCTTCATGACCCTTTGCTAACAGGTTCTTCAGTAACTATATCCATATTTCTGATATCAATAAAGGGAAATAATCCCTTTCTTGCATAAGGTGTTGTTGAATAAATTCAATATGTTCATAGTTTGAGCAAAGTTCTCTCTATCTGTTTTTTCTGCTGATGTACAGCCCTCCACCTGGTGGCTCTTACATATTTTACTAACTTTGTGCTTGAAAAAGATTGATAGCATATGGTGATTTATTTTCCAAAGGAATAACCCAAATAAATAAAAGCAGAAAGGGGAGAATGCATTTATGCCAAGTGCAATGCAGAAGTGCAGATGCACAAAAGCGCCAGAAGTAGGGGCCCAGAAGCGCCACAGGCGTAGAAGCACGAAAGTACCAGAAGCGAAGGCCCAGAAATGCCAAAAGCGCACAGAGGTGCAGAAGCACCGAAAGAATCAGAAAGCCAGAAGCACAGTAGATCAAGTTCTGCCTTTAATCGGCCCCTCACATCTATCATGATGATCTCAAAAAACGGGAAGAACACAGGAAGTCTCTACCCTAGTTCTTACTTTGATTTAATTTTTTAGGAAACTAAATTATGTTATTATTCCACTGTCTAGGTGGTGTATAATTACGCCCTAAAGGGCCCTCATATTTTACTAACTTTTGTAGCTCAAAAAGTTTTGTAGCATTGGATGACTCGCTCATTGAAAAGCGAGCAACATGAAAGAAAAAAGAGCAAATATTCTTGCAAAGAAGCACTTGAGGCCAAATGGAACATCTATTTTTGAGAACCTCAACTATACAAACCAGAAAGCCTCTGGAAAAATTGGTACTCTTTAAACCTTGATTATACTTGAATCTTGAATGCGAAAGAAGCATCAAACCCTGTTACCACTTATTTTGGTAAGTTTAAAATTACTTCTATGCATTTTAATTGGAAATGCTACAAGCACACCCTTGGGAAATGATAAATAAAATAGGAGATGGAATGAGGTAGTGATAACCAAGGACAAGCCCTGGCAAAAGATCTAGGCTCTGCGGCCACTATCCTCATAGCCAAATCCTCCTCAGCACAGATCCATTGGCAGAACTGAAAGGATAAACCCTGCCTATGCTGCAGGTACCTCACTCAAATGCCAAAGCTCTACATTTCCGGATAAGCCCTATAACTCATAGGCTCCGATGAAATAAAAATCCCGGATAAGCCCCAAAAACTCTTGGGCTCCGATGAAATAAAAAAGCCCTACAAAGTATGCATCTAGAAAGAAAATACGAGACAAAGTCTCAAGTACTTAATCAAATATAAATTGTTCTATTAAGTAAATACTTGGGTATGTAAAAATGGAACAAAGTTTCAAGTACCCCATTCCAAGTAGAACTAAAAAGTTTCTCCTGAAAATTAATGAACTAATCTATTGATATATCTTATGTCTTTTAGAAGGGCGGATAAAGATTTAAAATTTGCCCAAATTTTGGGTCTGCATCACTATACCATATGTGATACTTCTCCCAATAGGGTAGAAGAACACTTTCGCATAGCTTCAGCACCACAAGCGAGAAGAAGCACTAAGGTACCCATGCTGCTAACATGGATGAAGCATAGATAGGTCTCATAGAAGATGCCACTTAAAAGAAGACAAATTCAGATCTGCACTTTGCAGACAATTCTGATTTGCGCTTCTACAAGTAAATTCGCATCTGCAGACTCGGATCTGCATCTACATCTGCTTTTCTACAGACTCGGATCTGCATCTGCACCTCTGCAGACTCGGATCTGCATTTGCAGCATCTGCACCTCTGCAGACTCGGATCTGCATTTGCAGCATCTGCACTTCTGCAGACTCGGATCTGCATCTACATCTGCTTTTCTGTAGACTCGGATCTACATCTGCACCTCTACAGACTCGGATCTGCATCTGCAGCATCTACATCTCTGCAGACTCGGATCTGCATCTGCACTTCTGCAGACTTGGATCTGCATCTGCATCTACTTTTTTACAGACTCGGATTTGCATCTGCACTTCTGCAGACAGAGTTAGATCTGCACTCTTGCGGACAGATTCTGATCTGCACATCAACATACAAACTCCGATCTGCGCTTCTATAGACAGATTCAGATCTGCACTTTTGCAGACAGATTATGATCTATACTTCTACAAGCAGATTCATAGATGCACCTGCACTTTGCAGATAATTCCGATCTGCGCATGATCTACACTTCTAGAAGCAGATTCATATCTGCACCTGCACTTTGGAGATAATTCTGATCTGCCCTTCTACAAAATCTGTATATCTACAAATAGATTCAGACTTGTACCGACATTTCTACAGATAAATTTTGATCTGCATATGCGCTCCTACAATTATATCTGCATATACATTTCTGCAAACTATGAAGGACCATTATTGGTCACGGAAATACTAAAAGAAGGAGTATATGAGCGCAAAAATATGAAAAATAAGGGAGGTTTTACTAATACCTCGGAACGTTAACATTTTGAAGAAGTTTGTATCTTCTAAAATAGACCATTGAGTCTATGAATTATAATTCTTTCGTTTTCTTATAATTCACTTGGGGGGAGTAGGGGTATATCCCCTATATCTCGCCATATAAGGCGAATATCTATTTCATAAAATTGATTTTTTATGAGAAATTTTTTTTCCAAAAAAAAAAAAACTACTTAAATGAAGTAGAACAAATAGTAACGTGAGCGGTAAAATTACTTGCTCCTGATAGACTTGTTCTTCAAACAAGGTCTCTCGGAGTAGGGGGGGAATAGCTGATAAGGACTAAAATCAGCTCATACCACGTCATCATAATACGTGGCATCACTAGTTGAGAATAAGGGAATGAGGAAGAGACACTTGTCCTTCGAATGACGACAAGGCATAAGCCTTGAGCTTTGATCAAGCTTTTATGAAAACACTAGAGGAGATGAAACCATTGTCTCGAAAGCTAAGCCTGAAAAGTTGTCAAAAGACTATGCATCTCCATGAGGGATCTGCATTTCCGCTAGGGATCTGCATCTCCATGAGGGATCTGCATCTCCGCTAGGGATCTGCATCTCTATGAGGGATCTGTCATCTCCGCTAGGGATCTGCATCTCCATGAGGGATCTGCATTTCATCTAGGGATCTGCATCTCCATGAGGGATCTGCATCTCCGTTAGGGATCTGCATCTCCATCAAGATCTGGCATCTCCGAGAATCTATCATCTACCTTAAAGAT
Organism: Mentha longifolia; assembly: GCA_001642375.2. Lineage (NCBI taxonomy): Eukaryota > Viridiplantae > Streptophyta > Magnoliopsida > Lamiales > Lamiaceae > Mentha > Mentha longifolia. Next base: position 18,036,439 of record CM038121.1, read on the forward strand.
CTAGCATATCTGAGAAGCTAGCATTTTCCCTAAAGATCTAGTATTTTCCCCAAGGATCTAGCTTCTTCCTTAAAGAGCTAGAATCTTATCTAAAAATACTAGTATAATTAATATTGCTCTTTACAACAAAGAAAATTCACATAAGTGCCACCGCCTCTTCTAGAACTATAAATATATGGAAACCACTACATATTTGGTAACAACTCTCTCACTCTAAACTTGACACTCAAGATTACATGCTTCTAGCGCGAATCAACACACACTCACTCTAGAGGTTTCTTCTCCAAGAAACCTCAACAATTTTTCCAGTAATTGATACTGACTTGGGCGTCGGAGGTTCTTCCCGAAGGACCCCCACCCGCTCCTCCGGCTTTGTTTTGCAGGAATTCTTCAAGGTTCCCGGCGATACGTGCTGGAATTGAAGGCCATTCACTAGGATCTAGAGGATTCAATCCTCCTTCCATCAATTCTTATATTCATCCTAAAGATTCGATCCTTCGCAAACTCAATTTGTATTTCTATCATTGTTGATCTTCAACCCGGATCTATCACACTCAATGATGGCCAATCAATCATGCAATAAAATTAAGTCTCAAACCACAAGACATATGAAATAGAAGGTAAATCCAACAACAAAACTTAAAAACCCAAGGATCTAGATCATATCTTCATATATTGGAACCAAAAGGAAATTTAGCTAGACATAATTGAAGGAATCAAACCATAAAAAGTAAATGAAATCATGCTTAAAAGAAAAAGAATTTAATAAGGAAGAAGAAAATGGTCTTGGATCTTGAATCCACAAATTAAAGCTCCAACAATCTTGAATTTACTAAAAAGGAAAGAGGGAAATATTTCTAGGGTTCTAGGACGTGTATTCTAGCTAAACACCCCCCAAAAAGAGGTTCAAAATATGTTTTATACATTAAAAATCATAAAAAATCCGAAGTCAAACGGTCAAAGCCCGAAATAAAAGGGGGAGAAGGGATTCACGCGGGCCAGGGCGCGGCCCATTGGGCCGCGGCCCAAACCGCGTGAAATGGCTGCAGCTTCAGTCTTCGGGCGCGGGCTACGGCGTAGCCCAATGGGCCGCGGCCCGGTCCGCGTCAGCATCCTCCAATGCGCAGTTTTACGGTTTTGCCTCGTTCTCCCTCGTCCGAACTCCGATTCTCGATCTACTTTTTGCTTTGGCTTCCTAACGAACTCCTCTTCAACATGGAATAGTTCAATTGGCCAAATAAGCTCTTCATTTTTCCTGCAAAAAGCATAAAGAGACTCGAGAGAACGAGGAAAACATAAATGAAATCAAACTAGTGAAACCCTAACTATAGAACTTGAAATTCCACATTTTGAACACAAGTTTCACTCTAATAGAGCTCGATTCTTCCTCATTTCCGGCCCTCGATCCTTAGCTACTTGAATGCTCTTTCAAATTCTTACAAAAATGGATCGAAAACCGGGAAAAAATGAGAAAAATATAAAGTATGCTACAAGTTAAGAAACCCTAGCATTTCTAACTTTTAATCACATGAATCGAGACTTAAACACACGCAAAACACACTCAACATGCACATAAAATATATGTTAATCATCCCCCCAAACTTAAGCCATTGTTCGTCCCGATCAATGAAACGAACAATCAAAACACTTAACACGTATGGGGTGTGCATTTTGAGTTCCTCGATACCTCATATCATCTCAAAAACCATTTTAGTTCAAGGAAATTCTCAAGTCAAGCCAAACATTCATAAGATCACTCACCATCCTAACTTAGGAATCAATCACTCAAGCACATTCAACCCTAGACCTCACAAGAAGTGTATCACTCGATCTCTCAATATATGGAAAAGGTAAGCACTCATCGAAATCATGCAAAACACATCTTTAACCGTAAGCTTGCCTATCAACTCAAGTTCCTCATACTACAATGCATGCACAAATTAGGATCAAAAAGGTCTTTATTAAGCTTGTAATGTAGGGACATTGGTTAAGGTAGGGAATTTTAGGCTAAGTGACTTTAATTTTCATTCAAGTACCCTTACCTCCTTTCTTCACTTTCTAAGTATGTAATTCTTCATCTTCTACCTTATCCAACCCCTTTTCATCAAATGAAAGTTTAAGCTCTTCTATCAAAATTCTAAAGAAACACTCATTTATGCTCTTATTCCTCTTTTTTTTTTTTTCAATAAGAACTTTGTTCTTATTCTTTTTCTTTTCTAACATTGAGCTTATAGGAGTGTTCTTTCAACTCAAAACCAATCTTAAAACTCTTCACCATCAACCACCATTTCTCATGAATTTTCAACTTCCACCAAGGTTCCCTTAACCATCCTTCACCCCCTATCGTCCAGTTCAAGAAGAAAAGGCTCTATTCAAGGCTCAAAATGGGACGACAGTGGCAATGAAAGATATGTTAGTGTTTGGGAAATTGGGCTACGCAATGATGACCTAAGATCATCTCCTAATCATGCAAACATGTAATATTTCTAACTAGAGTATCAAGGCAAGTTCTAGTAAAGAATATGCAATGCAAGATCAAGCTCTCAAGAAAGGATATTACTAAGTAAAATGCATAGTTTTAGGCTCAAACATCCTCTCAAGCTTTTTGCCTAGAGTCTAAGTGCCTAAGATCAATCCTCCCAAGCTATTCAAGTGAAATAACCTTAATCATGCTTAACTTAAACTTGAGAAATTTCAAAAATGTCACCATTTAGCATTAATCATTGGCATCTCACTCTAATGCACATGAGCAATTAAACATTTTTTTTTTCAATAAGAACTTTATTCTTATTCTTTTTCTTTTCTAACATTGAGCTCATAGGAGTGTTCTTTCAACTCAAAACCAATCTTAAAACTCTTCACCATCAACCACCATTTCTCATGAATTTTCAACTTCCACCAAGGTTCCCTTAATCATCCTTCACCCCCTATCGTCCAGTTCAAGAAGAAAAGACTCTATTCAAGGCTCAAAATGGGACGACAGTGGTAATGAAAGATATGTTAGTGTTTGGGAAATTAGGCTACGCAATGATGGCCTAAGATCATCTCCTAATCATGCAAACATATAATATTTCTAACTAGAGTATCAAGGCAAGTTCTAGTAAAGAATATGCAATGCAAGATCAAGCTCTCAAGAAAGGATATTACTATGTAAAATGCATAGTTTTAGGCTCAAACATCCTCTCAAGATTTTTGCCTAGAGTCTAAGTGCCTAAGATCAATCCTCCCAAGCTATTCAAGTGAAATAACCTTAATCATGCTTGACTTAAACTTGAGAAATTTCAAAAATGTCACCATTTAGCATTAATCATTGGCATCTCACTCTAATGCACATAAGCAATTAAACACGTGCTTTCGCATTCACACATGCAAGCATTCATTCATCCTTTCAACTCAAAAACTTTTCAATTTTCCAAGAATTTCGCGCTCAAGCTCCAATCAATCAACAAAATCATCCTCACCAAAGATTTTCCATTGTAAGCTCACATTCAATAAACCAACAGATTTTCATCAATTAAGCTCATCGACCCAAACTCATCACCAAACCAACTTAAACAAGCAAGAATCATCCATTTCACCCCAAATCAACCACAATCATCAAGCAAGCCTAAGCATATAATAAATGAAATCATAATGATAGCACATCACCTAGGAAATTGAAAAACTAAGAGTAAAGTAATTTAAATTCCTTATCCTACCCCCTCCTCCAAACTTATTTTGGAAAATAAATTCTAAAATGAGTTTGGAGGGAAGAATACTAAGAAATTTAAATTACACTCACAAGGTCCAAAGCTATGTTGAAGGTGATTTTGAAGGCCATTCTATCCATTGCTTGCTTGATCGGTTTGACTTTCTTCCTTCACTCGTTCCCATCATGATTCGACCTCATGCATTGACAATGAAACACATGAAACTTGTGAAGTAGAAATGAACATAAAAATAGGAAGTATTAGCATATAAATAAGGAAAAGTAGAAGAAACGATTAAATCAAAAATTAGAAACAAAAATCAAAATCAAACTAAAGAAACTAACTAAAATGAAAAAGAAAAGGATAGTTGTTGGGGTGCCTCCCAACGAGCGCTTAGTTTAACGTCGTTAGCTCAACGATACCTCATTGCCCTTTCAAGGGACTTGAAACGACTTCCAACCTTGATCAAATGCCAACCCATCATCAAGTTCTTCAAGCTCCGGTTCATCCATTCTTGACTCATGCATATGGAATGTTTCCTTTTCTCCATTCATTCGAAGGGTGATAATTCCTTCGAAAACATCAATGAGGGCTCTACTTGTGGCCAAAAAGGGTCTCCCAAGTATTAAAGGGATGTCTCGATCCTCCGCTATATCAAGGACAATGAAATCTACGGGGTAAATGAGTTTCCCTACCCTTATAAGCACATTTTCCACAATGCCTCTTGGATATGAAATTGAACGATCCACCATTTGAAGAGTAAGTGAAGTAGGCTTAAGAGTTCCAATCTTCAAACGATTGAAGATGGAAAGAGGCATCAAATTCACACCGGAGCCCAAATCACACAAAACATTCCTAAAATCACAACCCCCAATCTCACAAGCGATATTAAAACCTCCCGGATCCTTTTGCTTCAAAGGAAGTTTCCTTTGCAAGATAGCACTACACTCCTCCGTCAAATTGATGGTCTCAAATTTACCAAACTTTCGCTTGTTAGAAACGGCTTCTTTCAAAAACTTGGCATAGCTAGGCATATCCCTTAATGCATCAAGTAAGGGGATGTTGATTTCTACCTTATTGAAGATGTCTTGAAACCTCTTCATCTTCTCATCAACCTTCGGCTTTGCTAGACGATGAGGGAATGGAGCCTTTGAGCTCACATAATTGGTGGGAGGAGTGGTCTCCTTTGTTGCTTCATTCTTTTGACTTTCATCTTGAATAACTTTTCCTTTAGACTTTTTCTTCATCTTATACGAGGCTCGATCTTCATTTTCATACGGAATGTCTTCAACAACAGGTGTTCCCATTTCTTTTCCAAGCTTTGCATGATTCTCGTAAGCTTTTCCACTCCTCAAAGTAATGGCATTACTCCCCTTATTCTCATGCAAGGTCTCATCATTCGACTTAGGAGGCAACGCTAAATTATCCAAGCAATTCGGCTCAACTTGATCTTGAGAAGCTTTAGGAGTTGGAGTGGGAGTAGTACTTTGCCTTCTCATTAAACTTCTCTTCTCCAAGTAACTTCTTTATCTCAGAAACATAGTAAGCACCTCTTCTTCTTTCCATCAAATTCTTGTCCTCCGACCACGGGATTCCATTGTTGAGCTTCATCCTTTTATGATATTCATGAATTTCTTCCTTCGACTTGCTTTCAATGTCTTCCAAAGGAGGCCAATAATCCGGGACCGTCACAGAGTATATATCATTAGCGAAACTCTTTAGTGTCCATTCCTTCTCATAAAGGCAATGATCATGAGACGGATCCCAAGGAGGGACACTTTGACCACCCCACTTTTTCCTCATATAGAATGGCACATATGGCTTTTTCTCCTCTTGGATCTCTTGTGAGGGTTTGGAAGATACCTCACTCACTACATGGATTGCGTTACATTATTGCCTCGGATTGACTTGAGTGTTGCTCGGGAATTCTCCGGCTTTGTGTTGAGTGGTAGCTTGGTTAGCCATTTGGCTAATTTGGCCTTCCATCATCTTGACTTGCTTTGACAATAAAGTGAGTGAATTCTCCAAGGCATTGACCTTTTGGCCGGTTTGAGAGATAAAAGCACTTTGTTGATTCGCCATTTGTTGAACAATTTGCTCAAGAGAAGGGATGTCTTCTTAGGTTCTTCAATCACCCCTTGAGAAAAGGAGACTCTGGAAAGTGGGAATTGAGCATTGTTGGGATTTCCATAGGAAAGGTTGGGATGAGTTCGATTATTGGGATTATAGGGTTGATAACCTCCTTGTTGACCATGGGAGTTGCCTCCTTGCTTCCCTTGAAACCCCCCTTGATAATTTCCTTGAAATACATCTTGAGCCCTTTGAAATCCTTGCCTATTGTAGTAATTTCCATAAGGCCCTTGATTGACATATCTCACGTCTTCAATTCCATTGAACTCCCAATTCTCTTGAGTTTGAACCCTTTGAATTTGAGCTTTCCTTTCATCTTCATATATTTTCTTCAAGTTGGCAAGCTCCAAGGCTAAAGCATCATACCTTGCATCCTCAAGAACCGAGTTCACCTTCTTGGTAGGGCCCTTCTCCATGGGCTATTGATAACTATTGGATGACATCTCCTCTATGATCCCAAGAGCTTCTTTGGCATTCCGATTCACAAGGCAACCACCGGAGGTTGCATCAACTATGCCCCTCGTGTGTGGAGAGAGTCCACTATAGAAGTTCACGATTTGTTGGGCTTCACTAAAACCGTGTTGAGGGCACTTGCGTAGCAAGTCCCTATACCTCTCCCATGCTTCAAATAATGTTTCATCAACGTGTTGTGAAAAATGAGAGATTTCCGAGATGAGCCTTTGAGCTTTTGACGAAGGAAAATACTTGGCGAGGAAAGCTTTGCATAACTTCTCCCATGTAGTGATCTCGCTCTTATCAAGGTTTTTGAACCACTCTTTGGCACGATCCCTCAAAGAGAAGTTAAAGAGCTTCATCCTAATGGCATCCTCCAGCACTCCATTATACTTCACCGTATCACATATCTCAAGAAATGTGCTCAAATGAGCATTAGGATCTTCATCGGGCCTCCCTCCAAATTGTTCGGATTGGACCATTTGGATAAGGCCGGTCCTTATCTCAAAATTATTTGCATTGACACGAGGTCCCCATGCTCCTCCTTGAAATTGATCCGTGGGAGATTCAAACATTTGGTTAAGAGGAGGTTGTTGAGCCTCATTTGCCCTCCTTTCTTGCTCATCTTTCCATACTCAAAATTCTTCCATATCTTTCATAAGAGCCTCCATACCTATAAAATAAAAATAAAAAGAAACAAATGCTTGAATTAGTAACTTAATAACCAAATCAACTATTGAGGGTAGGGAGGATGCAATAATAATCGATGTGTATAATCGAGTCGAATCCACAGGGAATGCAATGGCGAATGAGATTCAAGTAGTAATCTAGTTACCTAACTACTATCCAAGCTACAAGATATCATGTTTTTTGTGTTTTCTTAATTCTATTAAATAATGCAATTTGAAAAGCAATAAACTAGATAACAACTAATAACAAGAGTTAACAAACAATAGTAGAAAGCTTGGTTCCAAATATAATCCGATAATCACTAGAGGCCTAGGTTTAAGGATTTGCATGGATTAGCCATTTTAATCTAATTCATATGGGAGTTCTATATATAGTAAACATCAATTCTTCTCTCGAAGCAACCAATATTAGTGGATTAACCTATGACATCTATCTCCGACTAGGATTCAAGATGCATAAATTAACTCCAAATAGCTCAATTAATTATCTAGAAGCTCATACTAGCAAGAATTACTAATATGTTGTGATTTGATGCTAAGTGCTATGAATTAAAGCTTACTAAGCATTTAACCAAACACCTTGTATGCACTCAATGATGGCCAATCAATCATGCAATAAAATTAAGTCCCAAACCACAAGACATATGAATTAGAAGGTAAACCCAACAACAAAACCTAAAAACCCAAGGATCTAGATCATATCTTCATATATTGGAACCAAAAGGAAATTTAGCTAGACATAATTGAAGGAATCAAACCATAAAAAGTAAATGAAATCATGCTTAAAAGAAAGAGAATTTAATAAGGAAGAAGAAAATGGTCTTGGATCTTGAATCCACAAATTAAAGCTCCAACAATCTTGAATTTACTAAAAAGGAAAGAGGGAAATATTTCTAGGGTTCTAGGAAGTGTATTCTAGCTAAACACCCCCCAAAAAGAGGTTCAAAATATGTTTTATACATTAAAAATCATAAAAAATCCGAAGTCAAACGGTCAAAGCCCGAAATAAAAAGGGGAGAAGGGATTCACGCGGGCCAAGGCACGGCCCATTGGGCCGCGGCCCAAACCGCGTGAAATGGCTGCAGCTTCAGTCTTCGGGCGCGGGCTATGGCGCAGCCCAATGGGCGCCCGGTCCGCGTCAGCATCCTTCAATGCACAGTTTTACGGTTTTGCCTTGTTCTCCCTCGTCCGAACTCCGATTCTCGATCTACTTTTTGCTATGGCTTCCTAACGAACTCCTCTTCAACATGGAATAGTTCAATTGGCCAAATAAGCTCTTCATTTTTTCTGCAAAAAGCATAAAGAGACTCGAGAGAACGAGGAAAACATAAATGAAATCAAACTAGTGAAACCCTAACTATAGAACTTGAAATTCCACATTTTGAACACAAGTTTCACTCTAATAGAGCTCGATTCTTCCTCGTTTCCGGCCCTCGATCCTTAGCTACTTGAATGCTCTTTCAAATTCTTACAAAAATGGATCGAAAACCGGGAAAAAATGAGAAAAATATAAAGTATGCTACAAGTTAAGAAACCCTAGCATTTCTAACTTTTAATCACATGAATCGAGACTTAAACACACGCAAAACACACTTAACATGCACATAAAATACGTGTTAATCATGACTCAGATGCAGAGTTTTTTTATTTTTATTTTTTATTTTTGACAAAACGACGTCGTTTTATCAAGAGGAGAGCCACTTCAGTGCCACATTGGATTCGATTTTGCCACCTCGGATTCGATTTGGCCGGAAATTGATTTTCGTGGAAAAATCACAATGGCATGAAAGTTCATGTATTAATTGACAATTTTAAAAGTTGGTGTGAAAAAAACTAAAAATAAGAAAAGTTTGTGAATTTTATGGCCAATAACCCTTTTTACATTACCCCTTTTAAAAAAGGCAATTTTTCTATATCCAATTTTTTAAAACCTAGGGAATATTATAGCCGCCAATATTGGATGGCGACGTAATTATATCCTTATTTTGTCTCCCCAATCTATTTAAAGTCAAATCACAAAATATTTCTCAACACACCAACGACGACTAAATTTAGAGGTGAGCACTATTATCCAAAAATCGAAAACCGAACCAAAACTAACCGAAATAAAATTTCGGTTCGGGTAATTTGAGTTTTTTAATAATTTCGATTTTTTTTTCTTAGTACAATTCAGGTTTCGGGTTCGGTTTTTTTTTTTACCACCCGAAAAACTGAAAAATCCGAAATATTATTTATTTTAATAATTATTAATATTTTATATATTCATATATTATTATTATTATTTGTATACTTTGACAATTTATCTTTGATAATTGTAATATTTAGTTTATATTTGATATGAAATTAATTAATATTTGTTTTTATGGTTTAATTGCATTAGTAAAAATATTATTAGTATTGATTTTGGATGAAAATTAGGTGTGTTAATTAAAGTTAGAATTGAATAAAGCAATTTTTTTTTTAATATTTTAAAAATAATTCGGGGAAAAATTGAAAAACCGAAATAAACCGAAATTAATTTTGGTTTTTCGGGTTCGTGTTTTTTTTGAAATTTGGGTTCGGGTTTATTTTTCAAAACCCGTTTTTTCGGTTTTTTTGATTTTACAAAAAACCCGAACCGAAACCGGAATACTCACCCCTAACTAAATTAAAAATCAAAACTCCAATATCTTTAATTATTCAAGGAAAAACAGCAAAACACTCATCTTATCCTAAGTTTTACTTAACTTTCTTTAACATGCATCACGTGACGTCATATTAAAAATCGCTAAATGACAAAAAAATGTTTTAAATAATCCAAAGTCCTACAAATCACCTACCCAGCACCAGCAGCCCCACCGCTTCACCAAACAATTACGGGGAATTTCCAAATTTGCCCTTTACTTACACCGGCTTTATCATAGCAGCTACAGCCAAGGTCAAACAGAAAACAACCCTTCAACTCTCTTAATTACAATTAGCCCTAATCCCCCAATTATACGTCTCTTCTCTTCCACCTTCATTTGTATCGCTGTACCAATAAAATCAAATCAACACTTCCTTTTTCTTTCTTTCTTCTGCTTCAATTCTCTTCACTTGTAATCGGAATTCGGAATTAATTCCGCCATGGCTTCCATTTCCAAGCTCTCGACCTCAGCTTTGGCTACTTCTGCTACTAGCTTCAGCAGATCTTCGCAGCAGCAGCAGCAGCCTATGTGCTGTGTTGTTGATCCTCGCAAAAGAGTCGCCATTTTCGAGAAGTCGATTTCATCCTCCAAGTTGAGTGTGCGCGCTGGCCAAAGGATCGCCCGTTCCTTGGTGTAAGCATCCCCCTCCTCTCTCTGTTTATGCTGTGTTGGTGTTGGTGTTGGTGTTGTGGTGTTCAATTATTTTAATTAATTTACTTCTCGGGAGGATGAATGCTTTTGTGTTCGAAGAGATCCGGCCTTTATGTTGTTTGCTTCGCGGAGATGGAAGAACCTAGCTATTTACTAGGTGTTTGATTTTGAAGGTGTTTCTCTAATTTTTGTAACGAAGATGCTTTGAAAGGAAGGATTATTAGTTTGTAGTAGATATTTAGGATTTGTAGGACTTGAAGCTACTATAACTTAACTGCCTTGTAATACGTAATTGTGTGTGCTTTTTGATTGAATTTGGAGGTTTTCGTGCAGTGTGAGATGCTCTCAAGTCGATGGAAATGGGAGTAGTGTGAAGAGAACCACGCTGCATGATCTTTATGAGAAGGAAGGGCAGAGCCCGTGGTACGATAATCTTTGCCGTCCAGTTACTGATCTTATTCCATTGATTGAGAGTGGAGTTAGGGGTGTAACCAGCAACCCAGCGGTAAATTGCCCTCACCTTTCATCAATGCAAGATATATATATATATTTTTGATGCATCATAATGTATAATCTTCGATTAATTTTAATTCTCTCGTGATCTGATCTGTACAGGAATGAGTAAAATGCTTACTTATATAAAAGCATCCCTGTTTTGGCTTTTACTAACATAGTGTGTCTAATTGCAGATTTTCCAGAAAGCAATATCAACTTCAAGTGCATACAATGATCAATTCAAGTAAGACACTTTCGAAAATTGATATTGTGTCTTTGTTGGAGTTGCTTTGCTAGCTAGAAACTTTCAAATTTGATATTGTTCTGAACCTATTACTAGCCAATTCTTGAAAAATATTTCTCTTCTCTACTTGTTATTAGTTTGCCAATAAGTAAATGAGATTATCTGAGGCTTCTGTTTAAGCTTAGTTTTAATTTCAGGTTGCTGAAGGCACTATGCGAAGTTGATGTATCATATTTAATTAATAGCCTGTACCAACTTTACCCGTAGTAGTTGTTGTTGTGCACTTGTTATTTTTAGGTCCCCCCCCCCACCAAATCCTATATCTTTTGTTTTCCAGCCAAAAGAATATCTGTTCTTCGCTATCTCGATTCTCTGGCAATGACATTTCCACTAGATTTTTTTAGTTTGAGAGTGAGACCTGAATGACTTCTCCTCCTTAATTCAGTTTATATTGCAATATAACTACAGGGAACTAGTACAATCTGGAAAAGACATTGAAAGTGCTTACTGGGAGCTGGTCGTGAAAGATATCCAAGATGCATGCAAGCTTTTTGAGTCGATCTATGATGAAACAGATGGTGCTGATGGGTATGTGTCTGTTGAAGTTTCACCTCTACTTGCAGAAGATACTGAAAATACAATTGAGGCTGCAAAATGGCTTCATCAATGGGTTAATCGTTCCAATGTCTACATAAAGATTCCTGCTACTGCTGCATGCATTCCTTCAATCAAGGAAGTCATTGCAAAAGGAATAAGTGTCAATGTCACGGTGAGTTGATCATGACATTCTTTTCTAGTGATTGATTATCTTAAAATGGTAATGTTTTTGGTGACATTGTGCATTATGTAATCTATTTACTTAATAATTCATCATACTTCATACCCGAATTAAGGATGACACGTCTTTAGTGATGCACTAAAGATGATGTTTTCAAAGATATAGTCAGTCTTTCCATGTATGAGTCGATTCTATGACAAATGAACGTATTGCTCTTTTGTGGTCTTTTTAACACTAATATTTGCCTAAAGATATATGCAATAGCATGTATTGGGTCTCATTTTTTTCAGAGTAAGCTTCAATTTTATATTTGTAACTGTAGATACTGATATTGATGTTATGATTTGGTGCAGCTTATTTTCTCTCTTGCTAGATATGAAGCAGTTATCGATGCGTACCTTGATGGTCTTGAAGCCTCTGGGCTCAGTGATCTCTCCCGAGTCACAAGTGTTGCTTCTTTCTTTGTTAGTCGTGTGGATAGCCTCGTTGACAAGATGCTCGAGAAGATTGGAACACCAGAAGCACTTGATCTCCGGGGAAAGGTATTTCAGACACGCACGTGATTTCAGACACACACACACACACACACGTATATATGTTAAAGGTAAAAAAAGGGCTTGAATTCGTGTAATTATATCTTATATTGTTTCACAGGCAGCAAATGCTCAGGCAGCTCTCGCTTACCAGCTCTACCAGAAGAAATTCTCAGGTCCTCGATGGGAGGCTTTGGTGAAGAAAGGAGCTAAGAAGCAAAGGCTTCTATGGGCTTCAACCAGTGTGAAGAATCCAGCTTATCCAGACACTTTATATGTGGCTCCTCTTGTTGGACCTGACACGGTGAGTTATCTAATCCTCTATTTTTTGTCACATTCGGCATTAGTGGTCCAGAGTGAAAAGCAAACATTACCTTCACTTTTGCTCTTTGGATCTAAATTTTAACGTTATCTAATTATATTCATAGGTTTCTACCATGCCTGATCAAGCTCTTCTAGCGTTCATCGATCATGGGTCCGTTGCAAGGACCATCGACTCTAATGTATCGGAAGCTGAAGGAATTTATAGCGCTCTTGAGAAGCTGGGAATCGACTGGGGTTACGTGGGGTCACAACTGGAGCTGGAAGGAGTGGACTCCTTCAAGAAGAGCTTCGAAAGCTTGCTTGATAGTCTGCAGGAGAAGGCGAATTCGCTTAAGCTAGTCAGCCTGTAAGCCTCTTTTGATCGCTGGAATTGGGACTCAATAAAGTGTGATTGGATTTCCAGTCCTTGGGTGAGTTTTATGTAAGAATATTTCGGTGTATGATTAAGTTTGTCGAATTTTCGTTGAATACTTTCATTCTCTCGGTGTTCTCTATTTCCTTTTCACCATCTATTGAGGTATATTGTATACCTACATGGCTACATGTGTAGTGCATTCACATTCACATTACTATATATATATTTTGAAAATATTATTCGTATCTATATAATAATATTCTCTCCGTTATCAGATGAGGTGATATTATAATAAATAAGTTAAGATGATAAAAAGTAAAGATAAAAGTGATTGTGATAGAGTATGATATTCAAAATAAAAAGTGCAAACGAAAATTGGTGCATATTTATAAACGATGGAGGAAATATCAAGTAAGATCGCGAGTGTAAAATTTTATCGTAGAATATATGAAATTATTCAAGACTTATGTATTCGAGTATTTGTATGGCAAACACGTGAATAAATTTCATAAGCTACCTCTACCGAATCTCAAGGTCTGCAGCAGTATCAGAAGACATTTTATAAATAAATGTCTTATAGTGTGAGCCTGTGAGGTGCATGCCTATTTTCTATACGTGATTTGTGCCGGTTTAAGTGTGCATGCCCATTTTAGGGGCTAGGTGAGCAATAGGCGGTATTAACCAAAAAACGAACCAAATCGAATTGAAATATAAATTCGATTCAATTATTTTGGTATTTGGTTCAGTTTTGATTCTTAAAAAATTGGGTATTTGATTTGGTTTTGGTCTTAGAGATGAAAAAAAAACACTAAAAAATGAACCCCAATCGAAATTATAAATAATAATCCATATTAAATATTTAAAATATATAATTACTACATTATTTAACATATAAAATAGAAATTAAGTTAGTAAAGATTTCTAAAGACGCAAACAGCAAGTAACTCAATTATAATTACCTAATTGTTAACCTATTCTTAATTCTTTAAACATCACTCTTGTCTTGTCAACTACACAACCGTCGCTATTATTTTTGTAAAAGAAAAATGCAACTTAAATAGCATCCTAAATATTGGTATCTTGGGTTTTTTTTTAATCATAACCAATTTAGGTTTGGTTATATTTGGTTTTTGCATTATTTGGTTTGGCCAGTTTCGGTTTCGGTTTCTAATAATAACAAATTGGGTTATTTCAGTTTTAACGATTTGATTCGGTTTGGTAACTGAATCGAGCCATGCTCAACCCTAATAAGCATCCTCGCATTTGCATTGATTTGTTTGTGGGTATGAGGGTACCATTTCTCGAATAGTTATACACATTTTAAACGCCGAAACCTGTTGTTGGAGGCATGAAAAGGGATATGCATGAGAAAGTTCACGAGTTACGTTTCATTTGCGATTTCAACTCATTAACTGATATAAATGGATTGGATACTTGTGTGCTTTTTTTTTATATTGTTTTTTTAATTTTAATTTTTAAAACAAACTTTAATATTATATATAGAAGAATTATACATGTTATGTATCAAAAATAGATCGACTAAGTTGGTATGTCAAGACCCCCATTGTTTATTATGTATAACAAACAAAAAGTCGAGAATGTGTAAAATTTCTATAATAGTTGTATCGTGTCCCATCGAAATTTGACGGGAATTATATTAGGCCGCCCAACGCTTATATTTACGGATAATTGTACATGGATGAAATGTTTGGCTATTAGTTTATCATTAAAATAAAAAGGGGTTAACATTTATTGAATAATTATATCCATTTTGAATATAATATGAGAATATGTAAAGGATTTTAAGCATAAACGTAACAGAAAATATGTCAGATCAATAGAAGCAGAAATTTAGAAGATTGAATGAATAAGCAAGATACATACATATGTTAAGCACAAGGGCCATGCATGTCAAGATTTCCACATTTGGAATTAATCTATTCTCTAAATCAGAACATAAAAAAACCAAGCACATTATTATTATTATTATTATTATTATTATTAGGGAAATTGGAAGAAATGTGTGCGGAATTGGCATATACAAAAACTATTTGAAAGAAAAAAATATATATATATTTGAAAGAAAAAGAAAGGGCATAATAGGCATTTGAGAATTAATAGAGGGGAAAATCTGAGGCCGTTATCTTCCCGCGAAACTTTGCCGACTCCACTAGAATTTTCTCCATGGCCTCAATCTCAGCCGTCAGATCTCTCCCTCAGCGTTTTCCGGCCATCTCTTCTGCCGTATCTACGCCGCCGCCGCCTCTCTCGAGCCTGCACATTGTTTGTCGAAGTCCTGCCGGTTCCTCAAGCTTTTCCGGTTAGTTCAGTCGCCATCTCTCCTCTTCTCTGTTTCTTCCTCAGTTCTGCTTTTTGTGCTGAACTATATGAGTACCAATTCATCCTGATTTAACTTGATTCCGATTCGTTACGCTGCATCCTTTGCTTTTCACTGAATCGAAGACGGGAGTGGAAGTATAGAGCGCGCAGAGAGGCACGCGATTGATCGGAGACAGATGATGATGTCTTCGATTGGATTAATGGCAGCGTCGGCTTTCAATTCTCTAAGCGGCGAAGTTTCCGTTGCTTCTCAATACGCTGACAGTAATCCCCCTTTCTCTCTCTCGGTTAGCTTCACTGTGTTGTACCTTTTGCCCTAATTGTTTATTTCCTCAAACGTAATCTGTTTTTTGTTTTTATTTATTTATTTGTTTATTTATTTTTCGTACTGGATTTTAGAATTACATTCATCAATTGAATTGTTTCTGGGAATCGAATCAATTGATTATGAATTTGGAGAAACAAGTAGATGTTCCTGAGGTTGCCATTGCTGGATAAGTGAAATGTGATTATTCCAGCATCCGTTCGATTAAATTACAAGTCTTCAAAGTAACGAAACCTTAAATATTGTTGATGACTATAAAACTGAAAAAATGAAAACAAAGAGAGACTATGAAATTGGGATTATGGATCTCAGGAAGTATCAATAAGACTAGATTTGTAGCTTTAGAGTCGATGAAATTTAATGTAGATGACAAGCTGGCTTTAACTAGGGGGTTGCCGTTTCTCAAGTGCTAACATGGATAGCAGAATGGGTTTCTCAGTTCTTTGAGTAATTATCTTATTATCACTTGCAGCCTAGTAGCTATGAAGACTAATTGTAGGCTCACTGTTTGAGCATACAGTGCCAGCTTTGCGTGGTAAGGATTATGGCAAGACAAAGATGAAATATCCTGATTATGAAGAAACAAATTCAGGTCTCCAGTATAAGGTCACTTTTTAGGAATAATGCCACTGTTTAGAGTTTGTGTATCTTATTGTGTTTCCGTTCCTACTTCTTACTCCCACCGCTGTATAATTTGCAGGACTTGCGGAATGGGCACCGGGCCCAACTCCAAAGGCAGGAGAAATGTTTGGTAAAGCCCGTCAACCATGCATATTTTCAAGCGACTAGCATGAAAACCTGTTTGAAATGTTGAAAGATATGCTCATCAGGCTTTGTGCATCCATGGTTTTAACTAGATTTTCTAAGAGTTTTGGTTCAATCGCCATACCTGTTACTCCCTCATTTCGATTACTTGGTTCAAAACTTTGGTTGTGCTGGCAGAGTTTCCATCGCTTCTTGATGATTGGGTTTTAACAATGGATTGAGAATTATTTTTTGTATAGGATACAACGACCGTCGTAGTATCCCGTTAAAAAAAAATAATTCTTCAAAAATCCATTTTAAAACCATCATCAAGAAGTGTGGAAAAAGCGTGCCAGGAAAAGTCACTATTCAAAATGAGCCAAGTTAAGCGAAATGGAGGGGTATAAGATATTTGGCGTTTTCACTGGAAATGAACAAAAAGGATATGTATTAAAACTGAAAGTTCATGATTGCAGGTCGATTGGATGGTTACACAATTGGATATTATGTCGGATATTTGAGGCTCGCAACAAGACAAAGGGTGGCTCATTTGAAGTATTTCCCTTGTGCTGTCGTATATTATTGATGGAATAATTGCTCTTTTCATCTTCCTTGTGCTTTATACTTGTTTTCTTATGCAGGGTGATGAGAAAGAATTCTATAAGTTCAGATTAGGATCACAAGAGGTAGGATAACTCTCTCTCATATAATTTATAACTGCTGAAAGTTACATGTGGTGGCTAAGTTTTCCCTGATTTTCTGCATCAGTAAATCATATTCACATGTTCAGATTTACATTTATATTAAGACAAAAATGTTCCAAGAATTATTCGTCTCGTGTAAAAAGTTGTAGAGCTGGAACATGAGTTGGACTTATTAAATATCTGGGATTGCTCTAATGGACATCTTCACCTATCCAATTTCCTTAATTATTGAAGGTGGTTTGTGATTTTATCGCATCAATTTGATTGGAAATAAATAAATTGCTGGCCATATTGCATGTCTTCAGGTCATCCCAGCTTTCGAGGAAGCTGTATCAGGCATGGCTCTTGGTGGCATACGAAGGTGTCTACCTTTCTATAATCCATTTTATTCCAACCTCTGCCATTATTTTATTGAACAGAAAGTAATAAAGTTGATATGAATAGCAATACAAGATGTGATTAGGGTGAAATTTTCTGTATGTCAAAGTACAATACTGAATGCTGCTTCTATCCTATGATATTTAAATGTTTCAGGATCGTTGTTCCCCCTGAACTTGGGTATCCTGACAATGACTACAACAAGAAAGGTCCAAGGCCAACAACATTCTCGGTACTCTTGTTCTTATTCATATAGTGTTACAGCAATGGATCTCTGGTTGAATAATTTTTTTTAATCATTTGGTCTTTACTTGTCTATATTTTAGGGTCAAAGGGCGTTGGATTTTGTGTTGAGGAACCAAGGATTGATCGATAAAACTCTCCTCTTCGATATTGAGCTCCTGAAAATCATCCCGAACAGAAGCTAGCTAAGCTGTTCTTCTTTCATGTCCAAGGACTAAACTCAAAGTTAACTAGAGGTACACAATTTATGCGGAAACCATCTGATTATGAATTGTTGGGCATTCTGATAATATGAATACACTATTATGCCACTGTACTTCACACTATTATGTTATAACTTGTCGAGTAACAGTCAACACGAACTCCGAAAACCATTGAATCCAGAGATGAATCTAACCACACTGGGTTGTGATAGTATGAGCATGTAGTTAGATAGCGTCAAATTCAACCATTTTGGTGGCAAATTTTAGTTGCTGAAATAATATTAAATTAAACAAATATTACAGCAGCAAAAGACAAAAGCATATATGCTTAATCAGCCGAGAGGAAGAAGCTCTCCGTGTTTATAACGCACCATGACTTTTCCTTTAAACACCCACAAGCATAGCATTCCAATCAATATCCAGACATGGAGAAACGAGCTCCATCTCCATATTCCTTAGCAAATGGCTCCTAGTTGCTTTAATCTGCAGATACGCAAGCGGCTCCCCTCGACAATCGTGCCTCCCACTACCAAATCATATGTAGGAGAAAGCTCCAGCCACCTTATCCTCATCTTTTCCGTGAGAATACCTATCCGGATCATAAGCATCCTGACCTTTATAGATATGCGATAGTCAATTTGCAAAGGCAAGCGAAGTCGCCACAATATGCCCTTTCGGAATATCATATTCTGCCCCTTCCTTACTCTTCACACGAAACTCGCTATGATAACCATTATCTACGGAGGGTGGAGACTCGAGGCTTCTTTTACACCATATACAGCACCTCCATTTCCGGTAAAACCTTGTAATCGATTTTTTTTTTTGTTACTCTGCATCAGCTGCCTCTGTCATCCACGGATGCCGGCATGAAGGTCATGAGGAGGTGAGCTGCGGACCACGTGGAGGTGATCGATCTCGAAGAGATTGTTTCAAACCTCTTCTCCCAGCAACAAGAAGAAATGCCTCATAAATTTCTGTCGAATTATTCGAAAAAGATGGGCCCACATGCAAGAAATTTGCGCGGGAAGGAAAATACCTGAGCTCCCATGCATAACCATGTGATCCACGTAGCCTTTAACCCTCAAAACCTCAGTGAAGAACCTGAACTGCTCCTGCCTAATGGATCGGAGTACTCCACGTCCAACTGGTAGACCTCTTGCTGTCTCCGATCCGATTCTCGTCTCATCAGGGCATCTCCACTGCCCGCCACCCTCACCGCCGGTTCTTTGATCTCGGGATTACGAGTGTGGATATCGGCATCGCTGCCACCAGTACAAGCGCTACGTTTAGGATATTATTGCCATCGGACTTCGCTGCTGGGAATTAGTTCCTATTTAATTAATTTATTTATTTTTTGGAGAAAAAGATAAATTTTCACTACTTGCTAATAATTTTTAAAACTAGTATTCTTTGAGCAAAGATTTGAGGATATTAAGGAGATTGATACCTGATTAAGAGACCAACAATCACATTTAGTACTTGAGAGGGATTGATTAGTAGTGTGACTAAAGTTCCTTCTTAATGAGGTTTTTATAAGGAACTGAGAGGCTGTCCCTGTCCATTACTAGTTCTTTATTTTATGGTCGGATTACGTTGTAAATAATGCTTTATTTCATTTAAATCCCTTTCGTGCTCATTACATTTGATGATTTATCTCGAACACTCAAACAAATATTATTTTCATAAAATTTTATACATTCGAATTCACAGTATTTATCATGAATGCGTAGCTTTAATATGAGTGCTAGTAGTAATACGAATTTAAGAAAAAACTAATACGAAATCAAAATTAAAAATTATTCTATCGAAGACTCGGCCTTGATATCTGGCGTCGATGGATGAAACAGTGGCTGAGTTTGGATTTTGCTTCGAGTTAAATCAGTTGGCCGAATGTGATTTAGCCATTTAGGTAGCATGCTTTTGGATTAGGGAAAAAAAAATCTAATGAAAATTCAAAATTTCAAAGGGTTATATTAGGGAAAATTATATTTTTGAAAAAAAAAATGCAAACATGCATACGTGATGGGAACCTTTACAAAATTTTACAATTGGAAGTAAGCTTTTTATTAAATAAAGATAAGTAGGGTTCAAGGTATTTTTTGGAGAAAGACGAGATTGCTCCTAAAATTTTACCCTAAAGTTTTACTTATGGATAAGAATATATATTTGCTTTGTTGCCTATGAATCTGTGAACATATTTTGTTTTGGGGCGGAATAAATACTTCATCAAACTTTCATCAATAAATTATTGAGTATCAAGAATCAAATGCAACTGGCCTACTTGGTCTTCATACATTCAAAAGTTGTGCATAAATTACCTCTTCAAGTCTTCAACTACAAACAAGAAAACCTTAACATTCAATAATTATTCAACAAACTTGAAGAAATATAATGTATATAATTATGTCCAATTAATTGTCACATGTACGAACAGCAACGGGTCTAAAGCTTTAATTCGTGTAAAAACATAGCGAACTCGGTCATTTCCCCATCTCTCTGCATTGAGAAGTAAATGTATAAAGAAACCAACCAATAATTATAATAGAGTTCTATTTTTTCTTAATTAAATTATCAGCCGAAAAAATTGGCGTGATACTCCTAAAAAACAAAAATGGCGTGAAGAAAATATACTGTATAACGGTTATATTATATGTGATGTAATGAATTTAGGCCCAAAGGAGCTTGGACTTCTAAATTGAGCAGAAAATGGGCTTTGAATCCAAACCAATCTCACCTGGTTTATTCAAGTAAACTAATTCTGGAAAAATCAGATATAATATCTTCTCTCAGATCACAAGGGTACGTTTACTTTTTATACGGCTATGTATTGGAATAGAAGATGATAATATAATTTTAGGAAAGTCGTAAAACGTAGCACGATTCTCTTAAGTATAAAATTATACCATCGTAAAGGATATCGGGCTGCCTAAGATTTTATACCACCTGACCGAATTTTTTATACATTAAAGTAAACGAGGTATAAAGCGGTATAAAAAATTTAATGCTCCTTTATACTTCTGAATAGAAAAAAAAAAAAAATCAGATATAATATCTTCTGACAGTTTTATCACATTGGATTAAAATCCAAAAAATGGAAAAGAAAAACTTCCAATATTGGGTACTGGAATTTAGATAATTTCAGCAGTGGGGTTTTGTGATTGAGTCCAAAAAGAGGAAGGTGGGCTGAGACCAACCAACCACTCTCGGCTCAGCTGCTGCAATAAATGCTGCATATTTTGCTACAACTTTTCTTAACTCTATTTATTTATGTAATTTCTTTCTCCACACATGGTAGTTGGATCACTCTTTATTGCATCTATCACACATTTATTACGTTGATCAGTCCGTGTCAGCACTGTTAAAATGGGCCAATTCCTATACTGTACACCCTTTTGTTCAAATGATTTTTCTTAGTATTTCATTCTTACTCAATGTTGATGAGATCGAATGAAACTTAGATTTCAAAGAAGAGGCATGATGATGATGATGAACTTAAGCATTTTCTCTGTACATAAATTTGACTATATGCGTACGTACCTGTAATGATTAGGGAAGATAGTGGTTAATCCAATTGCAGGTGTTTGGTGTGAGGAGATCCAAGATTATGTTACAACCATTATTGCAGCTTGCCATTAATGAGAGCTCTTTTTTCTCTCTTCTTCCTCTTGAAGAGTTGCATGCCGCAATAATTTCCAACAGTCTTGACACCGAATAAATGAAGAGCATGATAGCGAAATATCAAACTTAGTAGCCACATTTAATTTATATATTGTTGTAATCACACACAGCAAAATGAAAGGGTGGTAGTAAAGGGGAAAAGGCAAGTTGACATTGTGAAGTGACATCATTCAGGGATGGCTGCCGGAGAGATCAAGTCACCTGAGCCGGCGCCCTTGCATGAAACTCCGGGAACTACTCCGGTGGCATCTCACCGGAGGAAAAGGCTCGGGATGTTCTTTCTCGAGTCCGATGACAGGCGGACGGCTCTCGGAGGCGGCTACACCGGCGGAGCAACGCCGGTAAACATCCACGGAAAGCCACTTTCGGAGCTTAGCGTGTCGAAAACCGGTGGCTGGCTTGCTGCTTTCTTCATCTTTGGTAATCTAAGTAGACATGTTTTTTTTTTTTTTTTCTTCTTCTGGAGAGAAGGTAGAAACTTTCATTATAACCTTGAGTTCAACTTTTTTTTTTGCAGGGAATGAAATGGCGGAGAGAATGGCTTACTTCGGACTATCTGTGAACATGGTGGCCTTCATGTTCTACATTATGCACCGGCCTTTCGAGGACTCTGCTAATGCAGTAAACAATTTCTTAGGGATATCACAGGCTTCATCTGTGCTTGGAGGTTTCTTAGCTGATGCTTATCTTGGTAGATACTGGACTATAGCCATCTTCACCACCATCTATCTTGCAGTAAGCCATTTCCAAACTCCATAACTGCACATATTGAATTAAATTTAATCACTCAGCTATTAAAACTATGTATACTTGTTATTTCTTGGAGGGTCTAACAGGAATAACCTTGTGTGCAACCATGACTGCTCTAATGCCAAGCCAAGAAAAATGTGATCAAATTTCCCTTCTTTTGGGAAATTGTGAACCTGCAAAACCATGGCAGATGCTTTACCTCTACGTAGTCCTCTACATT
The DNA here is from genome assembly GCA_001642375.2 of Mentha longifolia. NCBI lineage: Eukaryota > Viridiplantae > Streptophyta > Magnoliopsida > Lamiales > Lamiaceae > Mentha > Mentha longifolia. The sequence goes on from CM038121.1 coordinate 18,059,031, forward strand.
ACTGCGTTCGGGGCAGCAGGGATTAGGCCTTGCGTCTCTTCCTTTGGTGCGGATCAATTCGATGAAAGAAGCCAAGACTATAAGGAGCATTTGGAGAGATTCTTCAACTTGTTCTATCTGTCGGTGACTGTTGGAGCAATTGTAGCATTCACAGCAGTAGTCTACATTCAAATAAATCATGGATGGGGCTCTGCCTTTGGTTCCTTGGCCATAGCTATGGGCATGTCGAACCTCGTTTTCTTTGTGGGAACTCCTCTTTATAGGCATAGGTTACCCGGTGGAAGCCCGCTAACTCGGGTTGCACAAGTCCTCGTTGCTGCCTTTAGAAAGAGGAAGGCTTCATTTCAGAGCAGTGAGATGGTGGGATTGTATGAGCTTCAGGGCAAAAGATCAGCCGTGAAGGGCAGCAGCAAAATCACCCATACTGATGATTTCAGGTAACTTCCATCTTGTCTACAAGTTACACCATTTCCATTTCTTGATATCTGATTAATTTGAAACTGCAGATGTTTGGACAAGGCAGCTCTGAAACTGAAAGAAGACGGGGTCGATCCAAGCCCATGGCGGCTCTGCACAGTCACCCAAGTTGAGGAAATCAAAATCCTTCTGAAACTGGTGCCAGTTCCAGCTTGCACCATTATGCTCAACCTCATCTTAACTGAGTTCCTGACTCTCTCAGTACAGCAAGCCTACACATTAAACACTCACATGGGGCGTCTGAAGCTGCCCGTAACCTGCATGCCTGTCTTTCCCGGACTCAGCATATTCCTACTGCTCTCGCTCTATTACTCCGTCTTCGTTCCATTATCAAGAAAAATCACAGGCCATCCTCATGGTGCTTCCCAGCTGCAAAGGGTCGGCATTGGCTTGGCCGTCTCGATTCTCTCCGTGGCATGGGCTGCAATTTTCGAGACATATAGAAGACATTATGCCATAGAACATGGCTATGAGGCCAGTTTCTTGACTCCAATGCAAGATCTCAGTGCCTATTGGCTACTTATACAGTACTGTTTGATTGGAATTGCTGAAGTATTCTGCATCGTGGGATTACTGGAGTTTCTCTATGAGGAGGCGCCAGATGCCATGCGAAGCATAGGATCTGCATACGCTGCAGTGGCTGGTGGTTTGGGTTGCTTTGCAGCCACCATACTTAACAATATTGTTAAATCTGTCACGGGCGATGAAGAGAAGAGAAGGCCCTCTTGGCTGTCTCAGAATATAAATACTGGCAGGTTTGATCATTTCTACTGGCTTCTTACAGTCATGAGCGTGATCAATTTCTGCGCCTTTTTGTTCGCTGCACATAGGTATCAGTACAGAGCAAAGCAGGTGATAGAGAGAAGAGAAGAAGGAAAATTGCAGCTAAGCACCAGGGAGCATACCTTGCCTTAGTAATTGTTTCTGTAGCTTCGTGTTTTGTTTGATGTTTCCACTTTCATGTACACATAATTGTAGCCGGTGTCTTCAATCAAGCATCGGATCTTTATAGATCATCGCTTTAATTAGTAGCTCATTTGCATGTCAAAAAATGCTTCATTACAGAAATCTACTGGCTTTCCTTGCTGCACTAATGACTGCTATGAGGGTGTTGAGGAAACAAATTTGCTCTACTCTTGCAAGGTTACAGCCTCGTTAAATCAGAATCAAATAAAAAGTAAGAACACTCTCTAAACAGTCGCAGGAAAGTTACGATTAATAGAATTTTTAGAGCTTCTCAGTAATTAGATGGAATATAACACAATCATTATACAACCTCATTGTTATCCATAAGAGGTCCAAACCAGTAAATGTGAATGTCACTCTGTGAGAAGCTAGCATCTACAGGCAACTTGGGTTTGCAAAAGTTACTCATTAGAAATATAAATCTACTACAGTGTCAACTACATTAATCCTATGTTGCATTGCCCTGTTCTATTTATTATCCATAGATAATATGGACAGAATTAGTATCTCTAGTTCCAATTGAAATCAACTATACTTGGCTATGGCCCCCCAAAATGATGTCATTCTCTTTATATGCTCCCATCATATAAACAAATATGTATGAGGTGCCTCAATAGACTTTCCTCCTAATACATCAGATTTTCCAACAAATTCTGGCTAAATTTAATTCCCAAAAATATTTCTATTATTGATTCTCATACATCCAACAAAACATGCAAATGATCATTCTTCCCAGGCATGAAAAGTGGGAAATGCACACCACTCTCAAGCTCTTGTTCACTAGAACAGTAGGATCATGAGCAACATTACATCTAGAGCGGCATTGATCCTCCCAGAACCCCTTTAAGATGAGGTTCCAAATAACCAACATCTGCTTTGTACTCAGATCTGGAATCACTTTGAGCTTCTTTCTTCTCGAAACAGTATACAGGGGCCTGCCACTTCTCGTCCTCAAGCACAGCTCCCACCTCAAATGTCATTACGTGGATCGATCTTCCTGCAGTTGTTGGGATAAAGAAATGTCATTACGGAAATGCACATCGCGTCAGATAGAATTCTCTAATCGATCAAGAGCAGTGACATGTCCCTCCAGTCCAAATCTACATCCCTCCAAGAAGAATCAGTCAAGCAAAAACTGTAGACATATCATACGCAATACTCTATGTGATTGATGTTAAATTTGAGCAGAAAAGCTCAATTATAACAATCTCCTTAGCTTGCTTCGAGGGTGAACAAATTTTCAGCAGTCTAACCATCTTGTGAATTGCAGAAAAACTGATGATCTAATTTTGTTAAATTACAAAATAGTCTTATGGATCTTCACTCTTTCGTGTCAACTCGTATGAATTGGTAGCCCGGTTTAACTACAATTGAGTACATCTATGCAGCAGTAAACATAGTCCTTCGACCTTTAAACACATGTCTTCATAAACAATTTTTTGAAAAAACTAGATCATGAAAAACTTAATTATCTTTATCCTGTATTAAACCTAAAGGCCACCTTTTGTATAAAGCTTATTCTACTAAAGGTGACAGTAAGCTTTGATTTTGAAAAATAAAAAAATCACACAGTAATATCTTATGAATGTGAAGTAATCACACCTGAAAGAAAGCCATTCAAAAGATTTTCCCAGAAAACAAACTTTTATCTGCCTTTGCACAACACAAATTGCAGAAAAACTCTACTGCCAGAAATCATGCTCTGAATTTATACTTCAGCAAGCCACACAATTCTTGCAACAACTCGCACATAACAGATAAAATCTCAGACTAAACGATGATAACAATAATAATAATAATTAAATAAAAATAAAAAAATTCAGAAAATTACCGGTGTAGAACACCCAATGGACAGGGCGCTTGGTGACGACATCCTCGTAATACCAAATGAAATGAAGCTTCTGCCACACGTTGCAGAGAAAACCGTCGACGTTCTCCTGGCCGAGGTATTCGGCGCCGTCGAGCCAATTAGGGCGGAGAATTCCGACCTCGAGCTGGGCGGAGCTGCAGGTTTTGGCGGAATCGAGAGAGAAGAAGAAGGAGGTGCCGTTATTCCACTCCACATCGTACAAAATAGAGCCGAGCTGGTCCTGAATGATGTTGTAGTTGCGGCCGTTGGTCCAGTCATACCAGAGGTCGATCAGGCTCAGTGATCCGCTGTAATTCACGTAGAGAATCGAGTGGAATTGGAGCGGCCACACCGCCGGTGTTGGGGATTCCGCCGCCTCGAGTGGCGCTACGAGGAGGAGGAGGAGGAAGAGGAAGAGAGCGTAGGTGGCGGAGGAAGCCATAACCATTCGCCTACCTACCTACCTACTTGAAGTTTACAAGTCTAGATCAGATAAGGAGATAAAGATTTTTAGTTTTTTTTGATATTTTCAGAATAAAAAAAGATAATATATTTGGGGTAACTGATTTGCATGTTCTCCTATCCCATCAATAAAAGCATAACATTTATTAACAACAAATTTTTTTTAAAAAAAGAAAAAAAAAGAAAAAGAAAACATTTACTCACAACTATGTTTCGATAAGTGGGTAATTTACCGCTTATAATTTGTTAAGCTATTTATATAGTTTTGACGAACGAGTGGGTAAGTTACCATGTAATTGTTAAATTATTTGACTTTATATAATTGCATTCAGCGGCGGAGCCAGGAATATCGGATGGAGGGGGCTTTCTTGTTCGGCGCCGGCGCCCGGCAGGCTGAAGCATGGAAAACACGACAAACACTCCCTTTTCCTCAACAATTAGCATGGGTTTATACCAAAAATTCCCAAAAATAATCAAAATTATAAGAATAAAAAAAAATAAAATCAAATGGGGTGGGCTTCAGCCAACCCCCGGTTGTACGTGGCTCCGCCAGTGATTGCATTCTAATCGAAACGGCATAAATTCATAAAATACATTAGCCACATGAAATCTATATATATATAAAAACAAAATGATTTTTTCAGTTATTTTTTCCCTCCAAAATTTAGCAGTTATATGGACAGTTATTTTATTTAGCAGAACCGCTTAAACATGTTCTCACACGTTCTCTTTTACATCGCTAATTAAACTGTTTTCTCACATATATTTACCCAAATAGTCAAATCATTGTGTCGGTTTGGGAGCAATTATTGTTCTTAATTTTGAGTGAATTACAAGTTGGAAGGAAATTGTGAAAATAAAACCAGATTTTATGGTATAATCTTCGACAAGCACTGAAAGATAAGCGTCATTGTAGCAGCAATTATTCTCCAACATTAAGGTTTCAATTAGCATTCTCTGATATGTACGTACCGGTCCTCCTCATTTTCTGCTAGCTAGATTGTTCAATTTTCTTGTGCTTTGATGAATGTTATATAAATAGTAACAACCATTTCCTTCTTAGACTCTGTTAACATCAACTATTGACAATTTGATATTTTTAGACGTTGGTCTTGACTCAAATACAAGTGATTACTGAGAAATTATTTTTAGACGTTGGTCTTGCGTTTATAACATGACGGTTTTTATTTATTTCAGCATTTTCTGCCTCTCGGACTTTTATCTATTTCGAGTTTTACCGCTCTGGCTGCATCACTGAGAAATTATTCTTTTCTACGAATGTCAATTTGTAGAGCAATGTTACTGTAGATGTGAGAAAGAGAGTTTTAATATAAACACTAGATGTTCCACCGCTAAAATTCTTCCTTCCTTCTTTTTTTTTTCCTTTTTTTTATTTTTTTCAATCTACCATTGAGAAATTGTCGGAAGAGAGTGCAAATGGTCTATCGTCATCTCATGTCTGGTAAAACATATGAATCGATATGTAGTATTCTTGCTTTCCCTTATGTTTTGGCAGTATTGTTACCACAGTATTTTTGCTTCAGTTTCATATATATATATATATATATATATATATATATATATATAACCACTATATATATATATGTATTTTTTGCAACTGTTGATAACCACTATAGCTGTTTGAAAAATTATAAGAAAATAGAAATAGTCATAGATATTCGTGATTCACATATCGCAACTCTTCATGAAGAGAGAGGCTATGTGAAAACCACACAACAAATATCATTAGTGTGGAAAGTAATTAATTTACACGAATTAGCTTTCATAAGTTGTCTCATCATGCATTAGACAAGCTATTATTCTTGATTATAATATAAGTGGGATATGATAAGACAATTTACAAGTGAACATGTACAATTTACTAATTAAATTGGATATTTCCTTTCAAAAAAAAGTTAAATTGGATATTTATGGAGAACATCAGTCTTACATTTTTTTAGACAATGTTTCTTATTGGTTTTACTATTATCTACTCCATCCATCCCACCAAATAAGTCTATTTTTCTTTTTAAGATATCTCATCATATAATCCAGTTTCCGAATTAGAATTAGATTGATTTTAAAAAAAAAAAACTAAAATAACCTTCATTAAGTATTTATTGAAGTTTACAACTTTACACCCTTCTTCTTTAATTTATATAGTCAAACATATAATGAATGTAATAAATAAGGTAAAATAGCATAATTCCTAAAAGTTATGTTTTCCAAAGGAAGATCCAAAGGAAGATGAATTTGATTTCTTAATTTATGTGAAATGAAAAAGAGACTTATTTGGTGGAATGAAAAGAGTATTTGATACCAGTAGTTATTTGTTTTACTGTTATCATAACTGTAACTCCACCAACCCATAAAAATCAGTTTACAATCCACTATCCACGATTAGTAACTTACGCACAACAACCCACTACATCACCGTCTCTCTTAGAGCTGTCAAATAGGCCGGGTCGGGCCGGCCCAGCCTAGCCCAATGGGCCACATACGATAAAAAGGGCCGGGTCGGGCCGGCCCAAAAATAATCGGGCTCATAAAACTCTAGCCCATCCTGACCTTATATGGGTTATCGGGTTGTCGGGCCAACCCTGCCCATAACTCTTTTTATTTTTATTTTTAAAAAAAGTACAATACAAATTTTAAAATTTATATTTTTGTTATCGTGTTGGTCAATTTAATTGTTAGCTGATTTTTAAAAGCAAGAGTAAAAAATGTTATATAATTATAATTTTATAAATTAAAATACGAAATAATTAACCTCAAGAATTAAATTAATTACCTAAAAGGCTAGATATCAAAATAATTTATAACTAAAATAATAATTTCATATATTTCATCAATTTATAAATAATACATTATATATATAATTATTAAAAATATATATAAATATATCGGGCCAAATAAGCTCATGGGCTTCGGGCTTTTTTAGCCCATGGCCCAAGAAGCCCAGCGGCCCACTGGGCCGGGCTATTTAGGCCCGGGAAATTTTGGGCCTCTATTTCTAAAGCCTGCCCCTACCTAAATCTCGGGTAGGTCGGGTAGGCCCGTCGGGCCGGGCCACTTTTGACAGCTCTAGTCTCTCTACTTTTAGTTTACAAATACAGAGCTTATTCATTCTACAGTTTATTTGCGCACAAAGAAAAATTATTGAAATCAAAAGTGATGGCTCCTCTTTTCGGATTGATAAAGGATCTACTGCCAAGAAAATCAAAAGTTGCTCTGAAATTCAAGTAATCCGGAGCTACAAGATTTCACAAATCCAAAACAAAAATGAAGATTTCTCGCAGGAAGTAGTTTTTCATGACAATGAGGTAACATTCAAAAGCTATCAATTTCTTTATAATTAAATACTGATTATTATTTTACAATTACTTTTAGTGCTTGTTTGGTAGCATGAGTGTGATAAGTAAAATTATTGAAGTGGAATAGTAAATCATGATATCATACCAACATAACACTAAGATTGAATTTTATTGTTCTTGTTTGGTAACATAGATTAAAACATGATAAAAAAAACAAAATTACTAAATTATCCATCTAAAAACTTGATAATTACAAACCCTATTTTCCGTTCTAAAAACTTGAGAGAGCAGAGAGGAGGGGAGGCGGCAGCCAGAGGAGGAGGCGGCTCGGCAGTCGAGGCCAGAGGAGGAGGCGGCGTTTCGGCGGACAGCCTTGGCGACGACGACCATCTGGTGCCTCCATCTCAAGATATTTCTGGCAATCTATATAAGAAAACCACCTGCCGCCGACGAGCCGCTTCCGATTTACGACGGAGGGGCCGATCTCTACAGCAGGGTGAGGGAGGGGGTGGAGAGGAGGGGATTACTTGCAGCAAGGTCTTTCTAAAATTAGAAACACCAAGCTTCAATTAGCAACAAAAATAATGAATCCATTCAAACCTCGTCAATGTTAATTGGATTTCATTCATGGGGAAGAAACCACGATATTCTTGTGTGTGGATTTCATTGGGGCTTCAATGGCTTTGCTCGTTTGGACGGAAGAGGAATTTGGGCATCGATAAAATGGAAGAGAAAAAGGGTAAAATGGGCTTCATCTAATTTCCGTGTTTTACTGTGCAAATGTGATATGCTATCGCGGGGGAGGGGTGAGATACAATTACTACAGCGGAACAGTAATTGTAGCCCGGGTCGGCCTCATATCACGGGTTTTCATGATAAGCTTGTCACAGATACCAAACACGAGATTACATGAGATAAACTCTTTTATATCATGATATCTATGCTACCAAACAAGCACTTAGGGAATTAGAATCCATGGCAGTATTCCAAAGCTATCAATTTTATCTATAATAGTTATATTTGTTTGCTTTTAATTTTTGTACGTTTAAAGGTCGCCGTACATCGCACGGGTGGTTGTACTAGTTGTTTATAACATTGAATCCACATGCCTACATCTTTGGATTTTCTTTTTTTATTTAATCCTACACTTTCCTGGATGAAAATTTATTAACCTTTGTATTTGTAGCCTTGTAGTTGTAGGAGCAAGCAAAAAATTCACCACTCAAACTGCAATTTACTCCCTTGTCCCGTAGATTTGCCCAAATCTAAATTTATAATATTACAGAAGCACTTATATGTTCAGTGCCACCATGGCAGCAGCTGTGGAGCGGCTAGCAAGAAAGTATCTCAGAAATCCAGTCGTGGTCAATATTGGAACTGCAGGAAAGGGCAACCGACCTTATCACACACACACAGCATGTTATGATGACGAAGGAGAATGATAAGATGCATAGACTGAGGAGATTGCTGAAGCCTCGAAACCACTACTTCAAGATACTGTCCACTCCTGCAAAAAAGGTAAAAGGTGGCAGAATAAAATATTTAAAACCACTTCTTCATTCTGTGTGTCGGAGGCAAAAATGCAGAATGCAGAATGTAGAAATTGGTGCAGATTCAGGTCAACAAGTGATATCAGAGCCGGACTTGATACACTAAGTGGCGGTCTTGAATCTGTTCTTTCACTAAGGGGAGCTCGGTTTTGATGTTTTGTGAAGAAAGACAAAAAGGAAAAGTTTGTTGAAATCTATTTTCAAATAGATTTCTTATTTTTTTAGTTTTGCAGTTATTCACAAAATATTATTTAGACTTGGTCAACGCGGTTAAGAAAATTGTGGAGAAGCTGTTGAAGATCAATTATTGACGTGCTGTATGGAATCAAATCAACTCTCTCAACACTGACCCACCAATTCCGGTACCCACGTTGCTAGTGGAGACTTGGAGAGCAAGTTTATTTGCTATATATTGAAGAAGTTAATCAAAAGATGGAGTTGGGGCTGAAAGAGAGAAATATACTATCTGTTACTTAGAGCATATATCAAGGATAGAAGAGTTTTAGTAATCTTTTAGTTGTTATCCTTGATAGTTTGTAGTCGAGAATTTCTAGATTAGGTCTAGATTTTTCATTGACATTTGTTTCGACTTGTATTTTCGTTATTTACTTTTAGTGGATATTTTAGCCTTGAGGTGACTATAAGATATAATTAATTATATCTTGTAGGAAAACATCTTCGTGTCCATCATTTTGTTATTCCTATTTTCGTTTTTCCTGTTGAACCAGTACCAGTAGAGGTTCTCGCAGAGCAAGCCTCTGCGCCGTGCTCACCCCCGTCTAGATACCAACACGCACTAAGGTTTTTAAATTATTTCACTAATAAATTTAACTATAACATATTTTTACTTCATAAATATACTTATCAGTAAATGCAACGACATTCCCTCATTTCATACTCTTAAAAAAAGGCAAATGGTCGAATTTTCCGTAAATAATGTAGCATCGAGTCACGCACTCTCCAGTTTACTCTCGAACACTAATTAAGGTTAAAGAATCTCGAAATTCAACGCAAAGATGGAGGATGCCATCCGCGGCAAAGCTTTTCTGACGGAGTATCTAAGGCTCTCCAATTCCGAAGACACCGAAAAGATAGTGTTGGCAGAATGCAACTGCATGAGGAGGCCCAATACTACCATGGACGAATTGAAGATACCACGTTTATTGATGAAATTGAAATAAGGGCTGAAATTGAACTAGAAAGAGTTGACACCCGATTTGAACTGCTTAAAGACGACTTTATTCCTATTTCAACGGTGCAGGAAGCCGATATGGTCTATAGCCTGTGGGACAACAAGTTTTTGGAAGCCAAAATGTACGCTGCCAATGAGAAATCATACAATATGCTCTACGAAATCGGATTTGAATGCGAAATGTCCGATCTGTCTGGAGCGACTCCTGCGGGAGCAGTCGGATGCGGTGCTGGGCGCGGTGGCGCGCATGGTAGAGGACGCCACATGCCCTAGTGTTGTATTAATGGATATATTTTGTGCATTCCACAATCCTCACATTGTTCCCAGTCAAACTTCACATATTTGTAATGTTTAGAGCTCAATCTTTTAATATTTGGAATGTTTAGAGCCATTGTTATTTGTTATATTAACTTTTATTACATTCTTGGTTATCAGGATCTAGAGGAGTTTCCTCGAAGTTTCCTCGAAGCCGTGCAACCCTAGACTAGTTCGCCTCGAGACTAGCTAGCTAGGCAACCTTTCCACCAAGTCACTTGCTCGAAGTTTCCTCGACGCCGTGCAGTCCTAGACTAGTTCGCCTCGAGACTAGCTAGCTAAGCAACCTTTCCACCAAGTCACTTGGCTAAGAACACAAGAAGGCAAAGAGAGAGTTTGAGAGAATGTGGGAGAGCTTGTATTGCTTGAAACTTCGATGATACATATGAATGGCCAAAGACCTATTCATAATACAAGTGTGGGAGGCATACTAGATCATTCTCATGTTCTAGAGAATTCTATTGCTAGATCCTTCTACAAGTCTCTACTATGTACAAGAGGGTTTCGGAATATTCTACCAAGTATCGGACTCATCAAGTAAAATATTCTACTACCGGACTCATCAAGTAAATTTTAGATTATTCTGGGAAACCTCTGAAATCGGGCCCGTGGCATAGCGGGACATGGCAGGATGTCACAAATAGCTGCAACTTAGGTGGTGTGGAACCAGAGCTGCTAATCTTGCATATCGAGTTCGGAGTACAGACGAATTAGCAAATTCTTACGTTTTCATATGATTCTTTTGCTGAAAACCTTGGTATATAGCCTTCATTCGTACATTGTGGTATATAAACTTTATTCATACATTGTGGTATATAGCCTGCTGAAAACCTTGGTATATAGCCTCTATTCATACGTTGTGGTATATAGCCTCTATTCATACATTGTGGTATATAGCATAATTATATAGAGGAGAATTGTATTGTTTTATTTTGGAGTCTACGAGTAATTTTGTGATGCCTTGAACATTTTATTTATGACACTCATAGTATCCCGTAAAAGAAACAATACCTCAAAATTATATTTTATAACTCGTTTCCCGGCTCGGTGGAAATGTGTGCCAAAAAGTCAATAAATCAAAAGAGACATCTGAATTGGGACGGAGGGAGTACTATATTGCTTCAATGTGGAAGCTAAATGGAAGGGTTTCTTCCCTTATAATAGATTTTGGATGGTTCTCCTTTGTTGTTAGTAAACAAAAAGATAAGAAAGCGTAGAACAAAGATAGATGTATACTTCAAAGTGAAAGGAAAAGAGAGGAGATAGCTGAATGGAGAATATGCACACGAAGAGTGAAGGGGCATGAACATGAGAGAATGATAACTTAATCAAACATGCATGGTAAAAAGCTCTGATTTTGGACACTTCTCGTTAAGGCACAATGTTGGTGTCTCCACTCTCTTTTCTGTATTTTCTTAAGTTTTTTACTACAACTTACCACCCACCCCACGACAAGAACCACAAATTGAGAGAGAGAGAGATCACCACGTAGCCGCGGGCACTACACCACACCGGCCCTGCAATTCTCTTCATTGTATAAATTGAATTCGACTCTCGTCTTTTCTTCGATCTTACAGTTCAGTTGGTCAGCAATCTACGTCACTGAATACAAATTACAAGCAAGAAGCACGTAACTTTCATGTATACATCTCCCATGCAATTGCTTCCCGCACTTAACCCACCACCATTCATGCACCTGAGCCTTTCCCAAAATCTCATGTGCAATTTAAGCAACTAAAAAGGGTAAATTAGCCATCAAACTTGCAAATTTTACCTCAAAAATTCTCAATAACATATTCAACACATCTGTCTAAATATACTTCAACCCTGTGAGATATTGCTGTCTTGAAATTAGATACTGAGCCAAGGAATATATAACTCCAAGAAGCCCCAATATCTTGATCTTGATAATATCCGTGATTATAACTGGTGGCAGATTAAGGGGTATAGTGAGCAACGGCCTCGAATCCGCTTGTTTCGTGTAGCTCCATACAAAACGGTTGAAAAGGATGTGGCTTGGGAATGTCATTATAAGTAGAGCCAGATTCTTCACAGCAAATTTCCAATCAGGTCCACCAATATCGACACCCCATCCTGAATTTCCATGCCACACGTCTTCCCATATACTATAAACAGCAGTGGAGACCAAGTAAGCTGAGATAGCTACAGTAACAGGGAAATACCTCTGCTTATCACCAAATCCAGCAAAGAAATCGGAATCTTGGTTAAGCAGCAAAAGAATAGGCGCCAAGAAAAATATAGCACGATTTGATCCTCCCGTAAGATGCGCATTCAAGATCAAGCATATAGCAAAACACATTACAGTGGCAACATTACCAACTGCAGGCATCCAGGCTCCTTCTGCGGCCATTCTTTTTATGGTAAATGTTGGCATGGTAGAGGCCCTGCGCTGCTTCATGAATCTCAATCTAGGAGGCACCATTGCTGAACTGTTTTCACCCGACTGACTGTGTCGGAGTCCGCTTCTTTCCACAAACTTCTCACGAATAAGTGAAGCTAACTCAAACTTTATCTCAAGTGCTATAAGCATAAAGATTGCCGCGTACAACCCAAGAAGAGATGTCCTTGCACCCTCAACAGCGAGTAATGTTGCAATCCTGTTGTCCTCCTCAGCCATATCTTCAGCTCCGGTATATCCTAGCCAAGCCTTGTTTATTCTCACTTGACCCTCAAGTAAATATGTTACTGGAAATAGGGCCACGATCAGAGCAAACACCCATGGCAAGAACTTGGTGCTAGAAGTGGAAGGTAGATGAGTGAAAACCACAAATACTGAGGCACAGACCATTGTGACAATGATGAGAGCATGCAAAATTGCTGCCTGAAGGAAATACTCTGCAGATATGTAAATGCCAAGAGCAATACCCACAGCAATGGCATAAAATGTTCTCAATTCAACAATGTATGTTATGGGAATAATGGAGGTGACACCAGCCAGAGTGAGAAGGATTGCTGCAATAAGCAACCATGATGGCCACGTGGGCTTGGAAGCCATGAAGCCATATATGGAAATATCATCGCCAGATTGACGTGCAGATTTGATTAGGTCAGAGTGATAAGTCCATGCCAGTGGAATTGGTGGTTGCATCAGGATGAATAGTAGACCAGTTGCTATGACCAACACCAAGTATCTCTTTGCAGCCTGAAATAAAAAGGGGGGAATCTTCAGTTAGTCCTAATTAAAAATAAAATTTTCAGAGCATAAATGCTAATCCTATTAGTAGGATAATATTTATCTTAAGAATCATACTGAAAATACTACTACTTGAGGATGTGGCATGCAGAATCTTTTGATTTTATGTCTGCCAGTTAGTCACAGCCAATGTAACACTATATGAGCATTAGGAATCATCTGGATGATCCGTGTACATATTATCAGGTAATGTAGATTTATTGGTAACTAAAATTAGGTCATTTCCATTATTGAAACTAGGTAGAAACAAGACACTTCGAAAGATAAGTCAAATGACTATTAGCAAATAAGTTCAACTATTAGTGTACTAAGTTCAACTATTAGTGTGAACTAAAATCATGGGTGACAATATGAGTATGCAAATAAAATAATGACAAAGAGCTGTACCATGACATGTGAAAAGTGCAAGGCAACAATGGGTATACAAGCTAAGCCTGACAAGAGAATGCAAGAGCCCAATAGCAAGCCATCAGATGGAGGCCTTCCATACCACCATTGGAGGGCTTCAAATATTGTTTCACGACAAAACCAGACTGACAGAGCAACCACGCCAGCATGAGCATAACCTTGAAAAGGTTGCATCTTTGATGCTGATGATTTTGACTTATCCCTGCAAGGTAACCAAACTCATTAAAGTTCCTGCCGGGAAAAAGTGCAACATCAACAATAGGAAAAAAGGTTTTGCCAGTACTTATAAAGCAGCAACGGAGGAGATACTGCTAAAAATAGAACAGCTGAAACCCACACCACGGTCTTTGAAGCCATAAAAAGCATAGATAACTTTGCAGAATACAGACAGATCAAAATCCACACGGCCTTTGATCCAATTCTTCGGTCCACAGAGAGTCTCCTCACAATGGCAAGACCCGCAGAAGTAGTCATGACAACCATATAACTTGGGTACATCACATCATCATCCATCCCATAATAGTACACATTTGAATAGTTGAAGAAGTTGTTCTCAATATAGCACAACAACAATGCATGGCCAATCAATCCGGCTTCAGTCAGAAAACGAAATTGTGGAGGAAGAACAGCTAAACCAGGAACTGCCATTGCCAGAAGTACAGTACCAACTATAAGCTTACAAAAGGATTTCAATGACATGCCTGCTATCCAAATATTAAGATCCCAGTAGTTATGCATCACGAACCAGGCAACCATCAAGCTTCCCAGCACAACAAAACCAGAGTATGATGACAAGCTCTTCTTTGTGAAAAAACGAGCCAAACAATATCCAGCTACTGAAGGGAGTGGAAGAAACTGTAAAAGAAAAGGAGAAATTCAGTGGTAGGCCTTATACTAATAAACCATGAAGAAAAATGAGGATCACAATGTGCATTAGTTTTTTCCGAAATTCTAGTAAATAACTGTTCTCTAAACTGTTTTACTTCCTCCGTCGCACAAGTTTAGTCCCGGACGGTTAGACACGGATGTTAAGGAAACAAATTTTTTATAATAAAATCAGAAAGATAAAGTGTACTCTAAGGATATTTCAGTCAAATTCAAAGTAGGAAAGAGATATTGTAGATAAAGTAGAGTAATATTTGGTGGGCCACAATGGTATATTTCGTAATTAAGTAGAATCATGAGGATGTTTGTTTTCGGTAGTGCGTTTGTTAGTTTCCATTTTAGGTATACAACTAAATTTGTGGGACGGAAGGAGTATTTTCTTAGGGATCCGCAAAACAGAAAATGTGGATGAGTATCAACCTCTACTACACCTATTTTCTAAATATATCAAGCAAACAGAAAACTTAGTACAGTAAATGGATCGACCATACAGTTCAGCGTATAAGACCTTGGCAATCACAACACGTCATTACTTTAGTTTAAAACCAACTTCTTTCGAAACCTAAACGCCTATGCCAATTAGACATTTTTTTAATATGTATATGTTCACAGTCACAGAATTCTTAAATTGAGAGATCCAGTCAGCCGTTGATGAATATATTGTGAATTATTATATAACTAGGAGTTATGAATGAGATTCGAACTCAGGCAGAAACGTCATCGCTGAAACTGATGATTTTGACATCATCTCGTAATGAAGAAAGAGATTTCTGTCCATGTGTCTATTTCTATGTCCAAGTAGAGGTTCAAAGGCATCGAAGGAATACTGAAAGAAACTTGCCTGCTGAATTTCTTTAAGACTGTCATGGCATAACCTAGAAGATGCTGATAATCATTGATGTTTAGACAAAACATCAATTGGTAGAGAAAGTTTCAGGCCTAACATAAACCAGATTTCACAACCATTTAATCGGAATAGAGCATATTTGGTCCAACAGTTGATGGTCATTAGGGCAGTAAGGAAAATGTATGCATCCCTATTGTAACTCTAGATAGCTTTCAACCTCAGAGTTATGTAATGGATAAAAACATGCCCTGACACAAGACTTGGTGACTTCGAAAGACCATGTGAGTGGTGTTGGGACATTCTCCAAGCATTTTCTACATAACCTTGTTATGGTAGCCCGCATACCCTTTGTACTAGTCAAATTAACAGTGGCCAGTCTAAAAATACTCATTATATAATGTACTAATCTAACTCACATTTGGCAACTAATCAAGATAGCAAATCATGAAAGTTACAGAGGATCAAGATAGCAAAGCATGCACATTACATACTCAAGACAAATATCAGAGGAGGCAACAATAACAGTCAGAAGCTACTAGCTTCATGCTAATTAAAAAAAGAAAAGGCACATCTAAAATGAAGGAGCAAAGTCAAAGAGGCCTCAAACAAGGGATTACAGAAGGAATATCACATTATCAGATAAACAAAGTTGCTCATAATTAGACCAGAAATTGCGTACCAGGACAGGAAATCCCACAACAATTGCTCCAGCAGCACTGACGATGACCGCCAATGCAGTGAATGCCAGTGAGCTGAAGGCGTCAGACACCATACCAAGAGCATAAGAACCAGCAGCAGCTGCTCCGCCAAGCATTGTGACGGTGACAAGCAAATAATTCAGTGGTGATGGAACGTGAATGTACCGCCCAAATGAATGGAAAACAACTCGAATCTCCAGGCATACAACAATAACAACTAAAGCCACAGCACCATTGACAAATCGAATGCTCTGCAACTGGTATTCATTCTTAGTAACCCACCACAATGCCCCTCTTGTAGATGCATAAAGTTGCAACAGGAAGGGAATGAAGAAAAGCAGAAACAAATCGCATATGGCAGCACTGGATGAAAACATAACCAAATAGTGCGAGGCAATGTGGAATGATACAGGAATGAACAAAAGACTGAGCGTATGCACACAGCACTCAAGCTGCCCAAGAATAAAACTATCCTCAGGCACCTCACCTCCATGGAAGTTCGCTTGTTGCTTCAATTTGAACGAGGATACACGAGGAATCGAATACAGCCAGTAGAAAATGCAATTAAAAACCATGAGATAGTAAGCAGCATTCAACATACCCACTGCAGAAACAGTTGCCCAAGTAAACAGTGTGGAAGCTATGAGCGGAACACATGCGAATAAGAGGCGTTCAAGAGCGAGCACGATGGTTGGGTGCTCGATCTGTATCCACTTGAACTGCAGCGAAACCCAAACCCCAATTAGGAAATTCGCCAATGCACAAGTGAAGGCAGCGAGGATAGCAAGGGAAACATGGTTGAAGGTGTAGTAGAGCGAGGAGCTGAAGAAGAACGTAATCTGCGCGGCGATGAGGGTAGACCAGACGGCGAAGAATGAGCCGGATTTGAAATTAAGCGAATCAAGAATGTAAGCAAACATGAGTCCAACAACAAGGGTGGCGACGACCGGAGTACCGCCGAGGTCGAGGAGAAAGGCTGCGGACGGGACGAGAGCGACGGCAATTCTGGCGTTGTGGACGAACGAAGAAGGAGAGAATCGAGAGTTCTTCATAGAGGAGCTGGAGCGGCGGGCACTACCAGCGGCTCCGCCGAAATATAAGGATGTCGGAGGACTAGGGTTAGGGTTTTGCTCTTCGTTATAAGAGGAGGAAGAGGTGGTGGCGAACGAGGGGGCGCTGGAGGAGGGGGAGATGTAAGGGCGGAAGGCCCGGGGCTGGAGCTCCGGCGGCAACATTTTGGCCAGCGGCGGCGAAATGGTTTCGTGATCGGATCGGAGTGAGTAAAAGAAATACAGTCAAAGCCTGAGCTCTGATTAGACTGTTGTGATGGCGTTAATCCACCATAATCGCGAGGGGGGGAAAAGGAAAATGTAAAAATGAGTATCTGCAGGGGTACGATGGTCATTCGCCTTATGTGACGTGTTTGAGAGAAGGATGGCCATTCGATTGATTCCCGAGTGTGGGGGTATATTGTCTGATTTTCATCAGATCGTCAATCTATTTCTTCTCTAATTTAATGTTTTCCCACATCTTTCATTAAATCATCTGTTCATTCCATCTCCCTCCGTTCTTTTACTCCCACCATCCTTCAAAACTCGAGCCCTCAAAAAAAATAAGAAAAATGTAATTTGACTTGTATTGTTTGTTGATAATGGAGATTGAATCTCACCTTTAGAGCATCTCCAACAATACTCTAAAATAGAGTTGAGCTCTATTTTGAAGTTGGATTTTGCTCCAACAATACCTCAAATTCTTCCCCTATTTTAGAGTAATGAATAGTATTCCCTCAAATATAGAGGGACACTATTCACATTCCCCTATCCCTCAATATTTATGTATTTTGTCTTTTTGTATTTTTTTATTAGATTGTGATGTATTAATTTAAATTTATTTAGTATATTTTGTTGTATTAATTTATTATTATTATTATTATTATTATTATTATATATATATATATATATATATTTTTACAATTCAATTTGATATAAGCTTAAAAAAATATAAATGATACAAAACAACAAAAATAAAAATTACATAAATTAAGAAATTACATAAAATTGGCAAACCAAATACAAACAATGATATTAATGTGTTGGAGACATCCCCTCTCTTTGCTGCCCTTGCCGGAAGTTTCTGGCTCGATTAAAAAAAATCAAAGATAAGACTGCTCATGGCGAACTTTGAGATGCTTTAATCGAACATTTGTGGGAAGAATATTCTAATTCTGAAAATTAGAATATTTTATCATTGTAATTTAAAAATTGTTGGTCCCGAAAGGCGCTTACACACGTAGAGGGGGGTGAATACGTGTGTAGAGAAGTGTTTAACTTCTCTTGTGATTTTCAGCCTTTTAGACGAGTAGACGCTTTGAAGCTAAGTGAAGCGTTCAAAGCCTCTCGCTCGTGTGATACTGTGCGGAATGTGGTGAGTCTTTAAAGCTTATCTTGCAAATTAAAACCTTGTTAATTTTAAAGAGGTGAGTGTGTGTATGCGAATAATCAAAGCAATACATAACTTAAAATAAAAGACGACCAATTTATAGTGGTTCGGAGCACCTCTCCTACGTCCACTCTATCCATGATGGGATGAATATCTTCACTCGGTACTCCTTGTTTTATACTTCCAAGGGGAAGTGATTCAAGGCAAATAACAAACTTGCACTTGAATCCTCAGAGATTTTACTGGCTCTCGAGAAACCTTACAACAACACACTCTTTCACAAAAGCTCGATAACCTTACAACTCAATCTATTCACTCTAGACTTGGGTTTTGGGGTTTTGGATTTTTGTAAGTATGAGAATCCTTTACAATGAAATCACAAGTAAGGGATAAGGATTCTCAAGAGTCTAGGCTATAGATATAAGAGATTGAGCCTAGAAAGTGAGGTAGTTGCAATACTTAAGAAACAAGTTCTTAAGGACACACTAAAGTGAAGCGCTTTGAAAGAACTACTAGAAAGAAATTTGCTTGAGTTCTTGCAAATGTGAATGCTTGAGTCGTTTGTACGTGCGTTCTTTTAGTGTGTGTGCAACTCCTTCTATTTATAGTAAGGAACCCTACTTCCCGTTGAGAGAGAAGAGGTTGCGTGTTCCTTAATTTTCGGATGATTCGGCGTGTCAGTCTATAAGAGTCAAGAAGGGATGTCCGCCTTTACCTAACTTTAACTTCTTGGACTATAGCCATTTCCGTTGTGCAATAGTGTGATGACACGTAGGCTTCATTCTGTGAGATGTCAGACATCTGAGAGTTTGAAATTCAAACTTGGATTTTGCGAGTCAAACTTGTACTGATTGATGCTTTGATTTCAGCTCTATATCAGAGATGCTTTGGGTGAGCTGACTTGAGAGCGTTTCGCTTCTACTGAGGAAACTTCTCTCTTAGCATCTTTATCTGAAGCGTCTCCAAGACGCTTTGTCAATGCTTCACTGTTGACGCTTTCACTGCTGGAGCCGTTTTGCTTCCTAACGCTTTGCGAGCTCTGACTGCTCAATTCTCAACGTTTTTAGACTAAAAATAAAGCTTCCTAACAAGTAAGCTTTGCCTTATAAAAACTTGTCTAGTTCATCAAAAATAATAAGAGAAATATTCTAAAGAGGGTTTTGGAATCGAATCAAAACAAATTGTTTATTACTTGATTCAAGTTCCCCCTTAACATAATATCCCAACAATTTCTCCCTTTTTGATGATGCCAAAACCCGACGTCAAGTGCTTACACAAATCTAGAGACTTCTAGGTTAAGTATAAGAATCAGAGTGGGTTAGGCAAAAACGTAATATCAATGCAGTTATAGGCAGTTAACTGAAAGCGTATAAATAAATAAAGACAATAAGAAATTGTCTTAAAGCAGTAAAAGATATCATTATATTAGTAAGATGATGAAGTGAATACAAATACAATGAACATCTATTTGAAGCATTTTCGAGGGACTGGAGGGATCATGCCATAGGCATTGTAGACTCTATCCTTAATGGCAGCTAGAGAGCGGTTAGGGCGATCGTTCTGTTCAAGCCATTCTGCACATTCCTCGATTTCCTTTCTGATTGCTTCCTCATCAGAAATAGCGCCTCCAATGAGTGGAAGTTTGTAGCTCTCTTTCTTTGGCGGTTTGAGAGTTACTCCGTCTTCCAACTCCAAAATTTTGTTGAAGAGAGAGACTTTGCAATGATCCATGTATGCAATGAAGCAATCCATGGCGTACTCAGTGCGAAAGCCTTGCCAGTAGTAGAAGTGTTTGACAAACTTCACTTTGACATCATTCCACTCTACCTTGAGGTCAGCTGGAATAATCTCATCAATAAATTTGGCATTAGGAGCCTCATCCCTCAGCCTCTTTCTATCGAGTTCTTCCCTGGCAAACAATTGCTTCCTGCATTTTTCAAAATCGGTTGTTCGCAGGCTCTCGACGAAAATTCTCTTCCCTTCAAGCTCTTCCATCTTCAATAGATGAAGCGCTTTGTCCGAGTCGGTCACCACCTATTCATTAAAAACTTCGTCCCTGCACTCCGACACCATTTTATACTTTACCATCACTTCCAGGCATTCCTTTTCAGCGGCGTTGGTCGGAGTGTACTTCAACAGATACCTTCGGAGGTGGAAATTCGTTTTGTGCAGCAAAATCGCGTCTAACTCCTCTTGGAATTCATGTTGTGCTCCAGCCTCCTTGGTCATCGTTGCGGGAGTCAATTTCAGTTTTTTCTTGGGGTTGGTGTCAGCAGGCCCTTTCTTCTTGCGCTTCTCCTTTTCTTTCTGTGGCGCTGCTGACACGGCTTGAAGGGGAGCGGCATCGATTGGCTCATCCAGGATGATCACCAGCTTCTCCGCTTCTCCCTCCTTCTGTGCTTCCACTTTCTTGGAAGCGTCATCTTTGGCCTTGGCTGATGTGGATAGACCACTTGGCATCCCAGTCGTTTCCCCCTTTTTGACAGCATAAAAAATGGGCTTGGAGGGAGTGCACTGTACGTTGGCGGTTTGGCTGGCGGCTCCTGGCAGAGTGATGTTCGGCTGATTAGGCTTTAATAAATCTTGTGCCAGTAGAGCGCCTAGGACTTGTGCCGAAAGGATTGGAGCTGGAGAGCGCGCATTGGTTAGAATGACCGACCGTTCCAGGGTTGCGCGATACACGCGGAACTCAGATTGGACGAAGGCTGCTAGCACCTCCATTTTGTTGGAGATGTCTTCCAGTGCAGTGGTTGGCACAACCTAACTCGATCCGTTTTGCGCTCCGGCCGCTGCTTGGCCCAGCATGGCCACTGCCTGCTTCCTTTGTTTTTCAGAATCCGTGAGTTTCCTCTCCACGGATTCTAGCCTTTGTATTGAGTTGTTGGGTGACAGAGGCGGCTTCGAAATTTTCTGCCTTTGCCGCTTTAAGCTCTCTCCAGTTGAGCGACCTTGTCAGTGGTCGTGGAGAGTTCAGCTTCGACAACTTCGAGCTCTCTGTGGACACGCTCCCTGTCATTCAGCTCCGTAGACAGCTTCAGCACTTCCGAACGTAAGGCTGGAATTTCCAGAAGTTGTGCCTTAACGGTCGAAAGCTCATCATGAACTAATTCTACGTGCTCTCTCTCCTCAGCCAACTGCAATTCCACAGCTGTTGATTTCACCTTCAACTCTTCCAATGCTTTGGTAGCAGTGGATAGGTCCTCTTCTTTCTTCACCATCTCCTTCTTCAGTGCTATCAACTTTGTGGTAGCAGTTGAAAGCTCGTCATCTACCTGCTTCTTCTCCTCCTCAGGTTTAGAAAGCTGGCTCTCTTTCTCCTTTAATTCACTCTTCATTTGTGCGCACTCACGCTCCACTTCGTCGTGAGCGGTTTGAAGAACCGAGAGTCGTTCTTCAAACACACTGACAGGTGCTCCAGCTGGTGTTAATAGAGTGGGTGTGTAGGAGGGAACAAGCTCCTGGACCTTCCTCTCGATGCGCCTCCATACTTCTGGCTCATCGATCAGGTCATCAAAGCGTTCCAACTCAAAGTTGCTAAGGATCGAGGCCTCCCCCTCGACCAGCACTTTGGGGTCGTTTGCCCGCACCAACTGGCAAATTTTGTACACGTTGGTGCCGCGGCTTCGGACGTACTTCAAGGAGCGTGAAGTAACCTCCAGCACGAATGGAAGGTAGAGAGAATTCTCCAAAGAATTCCCTTATTTCCTCTTCAGCCCACTGGAACTCTCTGTCAACAGTCCTCATTACTGGACTGGACGCTTTGGGAGATTGAGGCGGGGGTGCGTCAGCTTGGAATTCCTCGTCTGCTGATGAGCTGGACGCTTCGTCAGTGACGTGGAGAGCGCCTATGCGATCAGCGGCCTCTCCTGGCGCTTCAACTTCCTCTCCTTCATCTTGTGCAGCTAGGGCACCGGCTTCCAGATCCTGACTTAAAGTCTTGTCAGAGTCTGAAGCGTTGTAGGAGGAAGCGGCGCTTTCCTCGTCATCTTCATCTATCAGTCCACCCTTCCCTACCGTGGAAGGGACTGATTTCTCTGACACACGACGGCACTTTGGCTTCTTTAGGCCTTTTCGACCCTTCTTCCTTCTCTTCTCCTCCCCCTCCTTTAATATCAGCGCTTCGGCACTGGTATACTCAATGTCTGAAGCGGGTGGGGCAACAACTCCAAACTCATCGCCTGGAAGCGCCTTCGTAAAAAGCACACGAGTGTACTTGCTTTCCATGAGCCATTCTTGAGCTGCCCATGACGCCTCCAAGAAATAGGATATCTTCATTCCATACTTGAGTTTGCCAAGAAACTCAAGTTGACCTTTGTGTTCCCCGTCTGACACTTCTCGAACGGCTTTGCTGGCCTCAACCAACTGCTTCACAAACCACGCTCTCCAGTTGTAAAGCGTACGGTTGATTGCGGTATCACAGAGCGCTGACAGAAGACGAATCTTTTGTTCTGTGATGGTGGGCCAGCTACCAGTGTGACAAAGTAGGCACTTTGTCACAATGTTAATCATGTTGTCGAAGGGCGGTCGAAACGATGTTGCCTTCGACTGCTTGCGGATGAAGATGGCGCGTGGATCCGATGAGAAGCGCCTGAACTCCTTCTGGATATCCGGATCTCCAGCAAACTCCGAATCTTCCCCAGAGTTAGGAATGGGGACAGAATCCTCGAATAGAGCGTCGAGCTCTAGGGTTTCGGTTGCCACAGATCGAACCAAGCCTTGTTCATCGAACTGTTGTAGTGAGATTTTAGTAGTTAGGGTTTCCGAGTTCAAGTTGGAGAGGAACTCGACGATCCCTACCGGATTAATGTACTTGGGATGCTGGAAAAGAAGATTTTCCAGGCCGGAATTGAGGATTGTTCTCTTGATGATTCCGCCATCGGTCAGTAAATCACGATCGACGTGAGCCTCCGTAAATACAAATTCTCCGTAGCGGCTTCTAAGAGCAGGTTGCCATTTTGCATTAACCATTTTGAATTTCTTTTTGGAGTGGGTGCTTCACATTACTCAAGACAAGTGAGGCTTCACAATAAGCAGTGGTGAAGATCTTTAACATGCTTTGCGCTTCTGGCTCCATCTCCACCATGAAAGCTTGCGAGAAAATTGAGTGAAAATCATTCAAGCAACTCCATACAATACGTCCCAAAAATTACGTACGCGTATGTTAACTTGAAGAGGATTATCAACTCAATGCTTTCATGTTTCTTCAGCAGAAATGATTTTAAGAATTTTGGGAGTGAAACGTCAAGGTTGTGCCAAGCTCTAAACTTAAAAGCTGGACTCTCAAGAGATCCACAAGGTACCACTTGTGCACCGCTCTGACAAGACGACACAAGTTTTTATGAATATCGTGGTACGAGTAACAACCTTGATCAAGCATCCTTGATTAACTCATCAAGGAGGAGCACTCAACTGTGCTTTCACAAGAACTGTGGAAGTGTGTAGAGGTCGATGCTCCTAAAGGGAACTTCATCCCTTAGGTTTAATTATCATCCCATGAAAAAGGGGAGATAAAGTCTTCTCTTTTCACACTACCTGCAAAGACCAGTTCCCCCTTAACCAATAATCCCAACAAAAATAATTCGGGATGAGTACTTTTTTTCCTACTCATTTGAGAGGTTTTGAAGATGCTCGATTATCGTTTTCCCTATTTTTGTAATTTTATAAAAAATATTAGGATTGTAGTTTTATTTATTTATAATATCTACTTATTTCATGAGTTTAAATTTTAATTATTGCTACAATTTATTTGATTTTTTCATTTTATTAAAAATAAATAATTAAAAATGAATATTCTGGAATATTCCTTTTCTGCTGTATTTTGGTGTAAACTGTTGGAGATGAGTTACTGTTTCTACTGTATTTTAGGGTTAGTGCTGCTGGAAAATAGGGGAAACCATTGGAGATGCTCTTAGTGTAGTGTATTGTATTGTTTATATGATGAAAATGTAGTTTCATTTTTATTTGTAGTGTTATGGATCGTTTACTTTGAGGGATAAAATTAATTAAGGAATTGACTAATTTTTGGATAAGATATGGTATATGATATGATTATTCTAACCCCTAAGTGTTAATGTATAACTAGCCTCTTAGGATAA
This sequence comes from Mentha longifolia, assembly GCA_001642375.2. Lineage (NCBI taxonomy): Eukaryota > Viridiplantae > Streptophyta > Magnoliopsida > Lamiales > Lamiaceae > Mentha > Mentha longifolia. The sequence goes on from CM038121.1 coordinate 18,083,742, forward strand.
CAAAAACAAAAAACTAGTCACCAAGATAAGAATATATAAAAATTAGTCATTGAAAAAAAAAAACATTTAATGAAGAATTAATTAAAGAATTAATTAAAAAAACCCTAAGAATTCCGCCTCCCACCCACAACTCCCCACCATTTTTTTCCATCCCCATTTCTCTCCTCCCACGCTTAGGGATGGCAATTTTTTCCGCGAGCTCGGGTTTATATATCCCCGCCGCGACGGCCTCGAAATCCGCCCCGTTAAATAAACTCAATATATATATATTAAATTATATTTAGATTTTTAATAATTTTAGTATATAATTATTATTTTTTTGATAAATATATTAAATAACTTACCATTCTTTTATTTATTTTTATTGTAATTTCAGTTTTTATTAATTTTTTTAATAAAAATAATTTTTTATTCTTAAAAAATCATTTTTTAATAAAAAATAAATTTAATGGCTACCCATCGGGTACCCAACCTCGGCGAGTATGGGGATGGGAAAGCAATATCTGACCCCGCCCCGCCCTATCTTTTTACATCCCTACTCACGCTCTACTTCTCCTCCCCCCTTGCCAATTTTTTCTTCAACAAGCACCACCACAAGCCGCTGCCACCATCAGCACCTCCACCGCCGTGCCTCTTTTTCTCTCATTCTCAGTCGCGGTTCCACTTCTTACCTCTCACCGGCGACCCATCACCATCACCATTCACACTCTGCCATGGACGTCAGGATCCACCACCACCAGTGCGATCAACATCTGAGGGATCTAGATCTGACTTCAATCGGGATCCGCCGAGCCTCCTTTCGCACCACCTCCTCTGCAGTCGCTGTGTGGTGGTGTAGGTCCCGATAAGTATTCATTGGTGTATGGGGGGGAATACACCAATTCGCCAACAGTTTTGACTTTACAAACAAAATCGATCTTACTGAGTTGTCAGCTCAGCTTATTAGTGCAGCTCGGTTTATCCAGCTCAGTCAGTAAACTGGTGAGCTTGCTAAACCGAACTGTGTGCGGAAGTTTGGTGGACAGGTTGACTACCTCTTAGAAAATTCTTTCTTTGATCTGGATCTTTGTGCAGGTTGATTATATCAATGAAGTGCAATGTAATGAAGGTTAGTTGAACATTGTAAGGTCGACTGTAAATAAAAGATAGAGAGAGAGAGATCGAGACAGTCGATTTAGCGTGGTTCGGGAAACGTCCCTACATCCACGTCAGATACCGTCGTATCTGAAATTCCTTACTTCTCTCTTATTTATACTGGCTGAGTACCAGCCTCAACCTTCGTCAATCTTTAGACTTGAGCCGAGCACGAGTTCTGGGTCGTGACCCTTACAACCTGTCATACATTCTTACATACAACCTTGCAGCTAAACTAACAGATTTTTCTTTACTTGGATGAATATGTAGTAAGCTTGTGGAGAGTATTCTGTGAGGTTCCAAAATCGGAAATCTTGAAGGTCTCAACACTTGGAAATGGCTTGGATGCGAGTGTTGAGTTTGGCTTTGAAGCGTAAAGATTTCTGGATAGATTTGGCTTTGAAACTCTGGTTTCCTCTCTCTATTTTTCTCTCTTCCCCGTATATTTTTTTTTCTCCTTTCGATTCTGGGATGACTTGAAGTATTTATATGACTCCAATTTGAATTAGAGCCGTTGGAGTTGCAGAGGTGTCAGAACCATACTGCTGACTGGACTTCTAGCCGTTGAGGTTTTCTGTACAGCTTGAACCATCGAGGTTGGCAAGGCACAGCTTAGGTCGGACTGGCAAGGCACTGCTTAGGCCTATGCAGGTTGTACCTCAAGCTGTCTTTGTTTTCTGTGTTCTTCAAGCTTGATCTTTGTATTAGAATCTTTATCTTGAAAAGCTGTTGACTAATAGCAGCTTGACTCACAGCAGCTTGACTTGGGTTCAGCAGGTTGGCCTATGCAGGTTGGCCTCAGCATGCAGGTTGGCCTATGCAGGTTGGCCTCAGCAGGTTAGCCTCAACATGCAGGTTGGCCTCAGCATGCAGGTTGACCTCAGCATGTTGGCCTCAGCATGCAGGTTGGCCTATGCAGGTTGGCCTCAGCAGGTTGGCCTATGCAGGCTGGCCTCAACATGCAGGTTGGCCTCAGCATGCAGGTTGGCCTCAGCAGGTTGCACGAGCAGGTTGACTAAGGAACAAGTTGCCAGATTGATCTAACTAGGTACAAGATTGCACTACCAACCTTGATCTTTACATGGAACAACCTGTCCGAGTTAAGCTTGACTGATCCAAACACACAGATCAGTCTGTTCCTATCAATCCTACTAGTCTAACTAAGTGTGGTTTCTAATAACATCATCAAAACTAAACTAAACAGGGTTCCCAACAGGTGGCTCCACTCTCTCTCTTTCTCTCTCTCTCTCCACTGATCGAACAAGATCTAGTCGATCCCGATGGTGCTCGAACGAGCCTCAATGAGTAGAGCGTGAACAGGCTCGAACGAGCCTCTCGAGCCCGACCGGTCCTCTTGTGTTGGCTACAACGGGCTCGATCGATCCTCATATTATTGGGCGAATGGGCTCGATCGAGCACTCCCTTGAAGCTCAATCGAGCCTTAGTGTGTCAGGCTTGAACGGGCTCATTAAGGGTATTTCCGTCTCATCATGCGAAAGTGGCTATTTTTTATATATTTTTAAGTTAGCGACTAGTTTTTTTCATTCACTATCCTAAATGGCTATTTAACATTTTACCCCCTAATTCTAATCTCATGTGTTTTGGTAGGATTCATATCCTATGATTAGTTCCAAATTAAGATATAAAGTGCGGGTCAAGACCAAATCTTGAGATATTCTCTATTTTTAATCCTGCAAAATAAATATGTGATTAGGCCGATGAAATTAGTTAATCCGACCTAATCACTCGAAAGAAACGCACTCTTGTTGTAATCTTATGGTTGGTCCATTCCAAAAATTAGAAAGTGAAGAGTTTTGGGAGACAACTCAAAATAAAATTAAGGAAAGAGTTTTCAGGAACAGTGAGAGTATTTTATAACTTGCATGTATCCAAGAAACCTATTAGCTTAAAAGGACAGAGAAAGTAAGTGATAAATTGGCTCAACCCAACCTGACTTCATTGTGTTTTGGAAATAAATTTAAACCGAGCTAAAATCTTTTCAATCACATTTTTAATTTGATTCAATAAGCTAAGATCGGCTCGACCCAACTCGATTCAACAACTTGAGAGTCTAAGTTTTCAACAAGAATTAATATGTTACAACAAAACAATAATTAATGATAGTTTTGTCAAAATGTGAGATAGATACATTCACAATAATTAAGTAATATTAAGAGGAGTAAAAGGAATAACAAATCTCACGTTGACAGGATTATTCATATGAAAATGATGTTTATCGATTGCAAAATCGTACCACCCATAAAATTAGTAAATAAATACATAAATGATCATAAAATTCTTAAATAACTTGTACAGAGATGCGTGACGTTTTGTCACCAGAAACTATCATGTCTCCTAAAGTTGAATTTGGTTGCATATGTAGCTACTTAGCAATATATTTTTTGCATATCTAAATAGGGGTGTCTAAACGGGTCGGAACGGGATATCTGTCCCATCTTTATCAGGTACTCGATTCTAAATAAACAAAAAATCTATTCCGTCTCCCGTCCCAAACTGGTAATTCGGGTACCCAATACCCAGAATCTGGGTACCCAATTTCCTAATTTACAAAATTATATATATAAAAAAAAAATTGCGGAATTAATTTATGACAAAAAAAATATTTTAGTTACAAATATAAATTTAATAAGAACAAAATGAAGTCAATGATTGTATGTGCAATACGATTATTGTTATATTTGTTGCTTGATGCACAATTTATTTCTCAACCTCTCTAGTATTTTTCATTTTTTTATTGCTTATCACGTGTAATAATTAGAATATAAAATAATACTTATTATTATTTAAAATTAATCGGGTATACGATTGGGTAATCGGGTACCTGAATACCTGAAAAAAAAATCAAAAACTCACCCATAACCCGCCCCGATACCCGATTAGGACGGGTTCGTGAATCCAAAATACCCGTTCGGATCGGGTATTTCAGAACATACCCAAATACCCGATCCCATGTAGACACCCCTATATCTAAAGCAAAATATAAAGATTGATAATCATTTTAAAAATGATTATTCTTTGTTTACTTCTTTTTATTTTCCTTTTAATTTAATGATCACATTTTTGGTAATTCCTAAATTTTGCACTTAAAAAATTATTTAATACTTTAAAAAACAAAATTTTATTACCAAAATTGATCAAAATTAAATTTGACAGAATAAAATAATAAATTGGGAGCTTCGGATTTTTTACCTCTTTTAAATGTTAGAATATAAAAAGTACTCTAAAGTGGAGTATTATGTATATGTAAAAACTAATTAAGCTATTGGGCCCCACTTTTTTGTGCATCTTCCAGTTTTGAAACTCGTGTGTGTAAGATGTCGGCCCTTGTGTGCTCTTTGACTACCATCAAACAAACATAATAAAACAAAAAAAAATTGTTTAAAACCCTACTCCTACCACACAACCTCACAGCACATCCAAAGAGAGAAAAACACACAGCAATTGTCGACTCTCACCCTCACTCTCAACCTCTTCGCCGGCGTTCCATTTCATTCCTCATTGCCCACAAGCCGTTGCTGCCATTGCACCGAGATATCGGGAGGATACATAATCAATGATGACGATGAACACAAAGTCTTGCCGAAAAATGAAATGGGCATCTTGATCGAAATAATACCGCAGCCAATATTGGTATGTTTTAAAAAATGTATTAATTTTTTATTATGATTTGGTATGAATTAAAATGATATTATTTGTTATGATTTAAATTGTATGATTTGTTATGATTCGTTACCAATTGTATGAAATTGTATTTGTGGGATGTTTAAATGTATTATTTTTTAGGATTTAATTCAAAGTTAGTATATATATGTAATGTTTAACATAATAAAATTTATATATGTGTAAAGAGAAATAAAACAAAATTTTTGGGATAGGCGATCGGCCAATCCGATGCCAGAAAATGGGCAACCGGACACATATTCCAGTCGCCGGAAAATTGGCATTCCGGTCGCCGGATTGGCCGGTTGCATAAACCAGTATTTTTTTTCTCAGTAAATATTGTTAATCACATTTTTTTTCTGAGCTTATAAATAGTTTGTATATTTATTTTGAAAATTAATTGATATATACATTTTGTTTAAATTAATTTTTTAAAGTGATTTAATTAAAAAACATATATACATGTGATGTTTGAAACATTAAAATTTTCATACGTATTGAGAAAAATAGAAGAAATTTTTTGGCATAGGCGACCGGCCAATCCGATGCCGGAAAATGGGCAACCGGACGCGTATTCCGGTCGCCGGATTGGCCGGTTGCATATACCATTATTTTATTTTTATTTTTTTCTAAGTAAAGAATGTTAATCATATGTTACTCCCTCCGGCTCAAGATTCGTGAGACCTTTCTTTTTGACATTTTCGGCACGCATTTCCACGCTTCTCGTTGATGAGTTTTAAAATGAATTTTTGAGGTATGTAGGTCCCGATAAGTAGATATTGGTGTATGGTGGGGGGGGGGGGATTACACCAATTAGCCAACGGTTTTGAATTTCCAAAACAATTTGATCTGAACTGAGTCGTCACTCAAGTTTATCAGAGCAGCTTAGTTTTTCCAGCTCAATCAGTAAGCTGTTGAGCTTGCAAAACTAATCTGCATGCAGAAGTTTGGTGGAAAGGTTGGCTAACAGTTTTCAAAGACAGTTTTCAGAAACAGTTTTCAAAGATAGTTCACATGCAAGACAAGTTACAAATGTGCAGGTTGTGAGCATGCAAACTGTGTGAAAACAGATGATAAGAACAGAGAAACACGAGGAGTTTTTATCGTGGTTCGGAGTATACAGCTCCTATGTCCACGCCAGATCCCGTCGAATCTGTGATCCCTTAACTAGAGATTTTTCACTCCTTTTAACACTGGTGGAGGTCCAGTCCAAATTCAAGTCTTTCTTCTAGACTGAATCTAGCACGTTTCTAGAGTCGCGTCTCTTCTAACTTACATACAACTTTGCATACAGACTTACTAACACTAAATGACTAGTGCTACTATCCAAACTTGAAAGCTTTAACTAGCTGTCGACGTAAGGAATACAACTCAATCAACTACACTAGTATTTCTACTTTGATGGTAGTGAGATTGTGTGTGATGTGTTCTAGTACGACTGATTCCAGATAGATAAGAAATCTACAATGATCAACACTTGGGAAAACTCTAGTAATTTCGAGTGTTGATTTGAATATTTTCAGCTTGAGATTTCTGCAGCGTTTTTTGCTTGAGTATTGATTTTCCCGTATTTCAATCTGGAATATGTTGAGGTATTTATAGAGAAGCGTTTGAAATAGAGCCGTTGGAAGTGTGTCAGGATTTGCAGATTCCGTACGCTGACACAATTCTTGTCGTTGAGTGAAAGCAGGTTTCATCACCATAGCTCAGGTTGGCCTTCACAGGTTGCGCTTCCTATACCTCGAACAGTCTTCGATCTTCTGTAACCTTCGCGTGAGATCTTAGAGTATTATAGGGGCAGGTTACATAGACAGGTTACATAATGGAATAGTGTGACATGTTTGAGTAGACTAGGTACAAGGGTGCACTACCAACCTTGACCTTTACATAGCAACCTGTCCGGTTTAGACTGACTGATTTTGAACACGGAGATCAGCCTGTTCCAATTAAAAACATATGTCTAAGTGTGGTTTCTAATAACATTATCAAAACTAAGTTTCAAAGGGTTCCCAACAATTTCCCCCTTTTTGATAATGCCGAAACCCACACTTTACATTTTAGCTTAGAGGTTTTGAAAGATTTGATGTCCAGCCAGCTGCATGAGAATAATTGTTAGAGAATTTAAAGCATATCATGCACATGCCTGGACAAAGAGATATTGTCGTCAGGAACAAAAGGTGATCATTTTCATTTATAGTATCAACTAAATTGATATTCACAGATTACAAGATTGATACAAAAATAAATGAAGTTGATCAGTTTAACTCCTTACAGTCTTGAACCTTTCTTCAGCTATTTTGTCCAAGCTTACGGTTCCCATGGCTGCATAGATGCTGTCGCGAATCGACTTGTACTCGTCGCACCCTGTAGTCTTGCAGCCATACTGAGCTGTGATACTCCTAATGAAGGTATTGATTCTGTTGATATCTGGAGTGTCAGTGCCGCAGACAGTGGGAGGTTGGAAGGTCTCAATCTTTGGCGGATTGAGCGTGACCTTCTCTTTTGCAGCTCTCTCCCTGACCCTCTTGATGAATTCGCGGTCTGGGAAAGATTGCATCCAGTTATAGAAGGCCGTCTTGGTATCACCGGTATAGCGAGTATCAACCTGTAACCAGTAGTGATGTAAAATAAACTGGTTAAGGAACTCGTCCCATAGCGGCTGATCTTCCACTGGTAGCCAGTCAATTGGCTCTCTTTTGTCAGCTTGGTCCTTGCAGCTTTGAAGACCTTTAAAGCTTGCCACGTGAGCTTTGTCTTTCGCTTTTTGTTTCTTCAGTTCTGCCAGGAACAATTTCTGTTTGCCTTCATTTACACAGTCTTCAGCAGTGTATCCAGCTTCTGCCATGAGCCGGATCAGAGTGGCTTCGCACTGTGCTTTCTCTTCTTCAGACAGCTTGGCGGCAGCAGGTTGAGTGGCAGTTGTCGCGGGCTGAGCAGGTTCGGTTAGCATCACAGGTTGAGAAGTGCGACCTATGCCACGGCTTTGAGTGACCTGTTTCTCCTTGCCTTTCCCTTTAGCAGTTGTGCGTTTGCCTTTCCCTTCTCCCTTTTCGGCATTATCATCGATGAGGTTCTGAACAAGGGTGTTGAGGGAGGCTTGCTCGTCGGAAAGTAAGGACATGTCGGTGCAGATCTTCTCCTTGAACTGCAGGAGGGAGTTGATGTTCCCTTGCATCTCCTCCTCTTTCTTCAATGAGCTTGAAGTGGTTTGAGTGAGCTTCGTAGTGAAGTCGTGTACAAGCTGGTTGAGTTGCTCAAACTCAAAGTTTAAGCCATCGATGGAAGATTGGGAGGCAACCTTCATGTCGGATAGCTGTTGTGGGAGTAGCTTATCCGTCTCGTCTTTCAGTTGGGTTGAGACGAAGGTTGTGAACTGTCGGGCCACAGTTTCCTTAATGACTGTGGGCATTTCCTCTTTTATATTGGCCAGCAGAGCAGAAGCAGCATTGTCCATTGCCTCAATTTTATTAGCAATCTTCAGGTGCTCTTCTACCTCTGTTGCGTTCACCTTGGCAACCTCCTCAGTGATGAGCTTTTTCAATTATTCTTGCATCACAGTGAGAGGAGTGCCAGCTTGTGCGACAGAGTAGACCGGTATACGATCGTGGTCTGACTCTGTATCTTCGCTGTTCCTGGTGGGAGAGGGAATTGGACTGAAATCTGCATCATCTGGAAACCTGAAATTATACAAACTGCGATCATGATTATAAAAAGGTTTCAGATCAATGTTGAGAGCCCTGACCTCTCTCTTCATCCTAGAGAGGACGAACTTCTTGAAGCAATCGCGAGCTTCAGGAATTGAAGCATATCCGAAATACTTCCCCAGGGTGTGTTCTTCAATCTCCAGTTGTTCGATGGAAGAAATGAGAAAGATCGACTTCAAGTCGCAGTAAGACTTGTCCTTCCCATCGAGCAACGTACGCAGCCTGAATGCCATCAGCCTGGTCTCTGGAGGTCAATTCCGGGAAAAGGACTCCATGATAGTCTTCTCAGCGTTAATTTCAATGGAGTTTACCAACATGGCAGCTGCAGTTTTCACAGGCTCTTCCTGTACATCATCATCGTCTGAAGAAAGTATGATGTTGATGTCAAGCTCGGGAGGAGAGCTGTGATGATGAGAGGTTTCACCGGACGGCTGGTGGATGATGATTGCAGAGTCGGGATTATTTTCCTCAAAATCTGTGTCATCCGTAGGTTGGAACACAGATTGACTCTGACCAGCTTGGTCCAGAACCTGTTCGTCAGAGGTTTGGCGAACTGAAGGAATGGGAATGGAGAGATGTGCGGCAATCTGTTCGGTGATGTCTTTGTGTGAGGGAAAGATTGAGCGAACAGGTTGCGGCTGAACTTCTATCTCAGCAAACTCCATATGTAACCTGCGTGAGATAGGAGTGGCGATTTAATTCTCACAGACTTGATAGGTCGATCAAGTTGTTTGCTGGGGGCGAGCTGCCTCTTCTTCCTGTGGTCTCTCTGATCTGGAGGTACCCAGGTTGGGTTGGACCTTCCCATCTCGTACAGATAGGGTTTGACTAAGTCGTCGTACTTGGTGAAAACTGTGCCGTCGACGCCAATGATCAGTTCGAGCTGCTTTTGGTCCTTGGGAACCTTCTCTTTGTTGAAAGGCGTCCGTCCATTCCAATGAAGGTTAGGGTGGAGACCTTGAATGAGAGAGCAAATTTTGGTGCCCAATCGCAGGTTGCGGGCAACGCGGAACTCGGTCATCTCGTCACCATTGAAAGTGATCGAGAGCTGCTTGATCTCCTCATTTATCAACTCGAGTAGAAATCTGGCCCAGTTTACATCCAGACCCTGCACGATTGCAGTCATCTCTCTGAATTTCGCTGGAGTGACAGCGTCATGGTTACCCGAGTAACCAAGGAAGACTTTATGGACAAAGTCAAAGAGGGCTCTGTATGTAGGTTTCAGCAGAGGTCGTGAGAACCTCTTGCCATCGTATTTGACTGCAGGTTGCATGAGAGCTTTCTGGTACACAGCTTCCAGATCGGCATCCGAAACCTCCAAAATGAGACATGAGGTCTTGTGATACAGGATATCGACAGATCCCAAATCTGCGATCCCGTATGTTTGACAAATAAGCTGCAAAATAGGAATGGGCTCGTCGGGCTGGTTGGGCAATGGAAGATGGAAGGTAGCAGAGTCGACATCTTCCGTGCAAAAGTAGGAGATAATGAACATCGCTACTTGTTGCGGAAGCCAGAATTGAGGCTCGTGAGTAATAATCTTGTAGAGCCCTTCCGCAGCTTTAATGGAGGCGTACATCTCATCGAGACCGGCGTAACCGTACGTAGAAAGATTTGTTGAGGGTTCCGTGAGAATGTACTGCTGCATATATTGTATCTTTTGTTCCGTCGTGATGGGAAGATTGTAAGAGGTGGATTCTCCTGCCATTGTAAGAGAAATATTAGTGAACTTAGAGCTTCGAGTTTTTCGGACGAAGGAAGTTGCAGAAGAAAAATGGCGGAATAATTGAGAATTCAAGTGATGAAGACGATGCACAGTTATGAGTATATATAGAGGATAGGATGAGCGGTTGAGATTGAGGTAACTCAATCGTTCAACGGATAGGATTAAGACCCTAAAAATCCGTGAAGTAATGGGCGCGTGGGGAGGTTAGTGAAGCCTACTCGCATAACCCCTACACTCAACCGTCGCCTCGCATTTAATGCTGATATGACACTGTGCATGCGCTTTTAGACATTCAAGGAAAGCAAATTTCGAATGTTTAGAGTTGTGTCAGAATATCCTTAACAATGATTTCAATAAATAACAAAATACATGCTTCAATAAATAAAAAAAATGATTGATAGGGCATGAATTGACCATGTGAAGCAGAAATTATGTTATATATATTAAAACGATAGAAATAATTTTAGACGCACATCATTGCAAACGATATAAAAATATGATTTAAAAATATGGAGACTGATACAGGTCGTCCATGACACTTCCCATGTGAAATGTGACTTATCCACAGTTTCTGATTTTGTAGTTTCCACACTTTTTGAACTTCACAGCTTCCACCTAGCTGGACTGTTCTTTGTCCTTTGCGAGCTGCCCATGTGTATCCTTACCAATGTGAGTTTTGATGAACTCCCACAGCTTGGCATTCTCAGCTTGCAGAGCTGCAAACTTTTCATCAATGTACAGCTTACTTTCCAGCTCCAAAATGTTAAGCCTTCGAGACATTTTAAGAAATTCGGTATTAAAGAAGGATGACATCTTGTCAACAGCTACTGAGCTGTTGAAAGAGGATGGGAAAGCTGCTGAGTTAGGAGCTGCGGAGCCTTGGGCCTTGTCCTGAGCTTTGGGTGGGGAGGCTGGAGTGGATTGGTCACCAGCAGGTTTCACATCAACCTGTGGAGGAGCAAATTGCATTTCACTTGCAGGTGTGATATATGCCTCCACGAAGGTTGCTACTGTCGATCGAGTGATGCGCTTTTGTGAGGGCGCAGATGGTTGATCCGTCATTTTCCGTTTTCCTTTACAGATTATTTCAGCATCTTCACAGCTTTCTTTTTCATTTTCACTTCCCTCTTCACTTTCATTTTCTTCTTCCTTTGAGTCACGCATTTCGGTGAGCAAACTCTTGGCTACACCGCTTGCTTTGTTGATCTTGTGTGGCAGAATGCCAAGTATCATGATCAACTGGTTGCAGGTGTGAGGAACCAGCTTGTCCTCAGGAAATCCGGTGCAGACATGCCACAACCGGTTAGTAAGTGTTCTCTGCAGGATGATCGAAAGCTTCGTGCCATGTCGAAGCTGCATGTTGGCCTTTATCCTGGCAGGTTGCTCTGCTGCCTCTTTGATGAACAGATTAACTAGCACCCTTGCCCAGTTAACATGTAACTGCTTCATTACCGCAGTTAGCAGCTTGAACTTCAGCAGTGTGACTGCTTCATTCAACCCTAGATAAGAAAAGAATACGTTGTGGATGAACTCGAAGAGGAGTCTGTACTCAGACTTCAAGTCGTGGCGGTTGAAGGTTCTTTGATCGTAAACCTTCTTGGCCTGCTGATACACATCATTGACTGCGTCCATGGGCACGTCGTCAATTGTTGTGATGGCTCCTGCATCCGTCAGCCTGTAGGTCTGAAGGACGAGTGGAAGAAGATGACACCGTTCTTCCTCATCGTTGACTAGAAAGGTCGCCGTGGCGGGATCTCCGGCCACCGATTCCAGAGAACATAGTAGATAGGCGACGTTCATTTGCAGCGTCACTTGAGGATGTTGTGTGATGATGTTGAAGAAACCATCACATTGGGTGATAGTCTCAATCATCGGGTTCAAGCCTCTGTAGCCGTATGTGTCCAGCACAGCTACTTTCTCCAAGAAAATGAGAGGTGTTGCTTTCTTCACTTGAGCACTTAGTGATTCTGTAGACATTTTGTAGAGAGGGTAAGGAATTTGAGAAATTTTGAAGAAAAGCGAGAGAGAATTTGAAACTAGATTTTAAGGATTTCAAGAAATGCGTAAAGAGTTCAAATGATTCTCTCTATTTATAGAATATTCTCCACGGTTAAGACTTTATAGACAAATCTCAGTGGAGAGTAAGTTTCACGCGCTTTTTCTCTCTTCTTTTTCCTTCTGAGATTGACAGTAATCCCTTGATTTTTGTGAAAAACTTTTCAAATACGTAACAGTAAAAGATTTGAAAAAGATTTTTGAAAGGATTAGGATTGGAGATAAAGTTATGAACTCTGTAATGAATTAAATGGAGATTGATACGGTATCTCCAGTTCCCCCTTAAAGGTAGGCCAGTAATTTTGACTTTCAACGCAGTTCGTGACTTCGAGCTGCGTGTCGTGAGCTGCTTCCATTTGAGCTGCAGCTTTTCAAGTCAGTTTCCTCTCTGGTGACCTGTGCTAGCGTACTGCTCTAGTGAACTGTTTTTGTTAGCATGCAGTTTTCAAGTCAGTCTGCTCTTGGCTGACCTGTGTTAGCGAACTGCATTGGTCAGCATGCAGTTTCCAAGTCAGTCTGCTCTTGGCTGACCTGTGTTAGCGAACTGCATTCATCTTCTGACTTAGACTGTGTATCCATTCTGAGCATTCCAAGCTTTCCACATAGCATGTTGAATCTCTCTTCCATGAGAGGTTTCGTCAGAATATCGGCTCTTTGAATGTCAGTATGGATTTTCTCAACTGTTATATCTTGTTTTTCCACGTGATCTCTGATGAAATGATGTCTTATGTCGATATGCTTGCATCTGGTGTGGTAGACATGATTCACAGTGAGTGTTATGGCGCTTGTGTTGTCACAAAAGATGGGAACTTTTCGAACTGTGACACCATAATCTTTGAGTTGTTGTTTTAACTAAAGAATCTGCGCACACCAGCTTCCTGTTGCCATGTACTCAACTTCTGTTGTTGAAGTAGCAACTGAAGTTTGCTTCTTTGAAAACCAAGAGATCAACTTGCTTCCAAGAAACTGACAGGTCCCTGAAGTGGACTTTCTATCCAGTTTGCATCCTCTATAATCTGCATCTGCATAGCTAGTTAGTTCAAAATTATCATCACAAGGATACCATAACCCGAAGTTTACAGTTCCCTTGACATATCTAAGGATTTTCTTGGCGGCTTCTAGATGAGATTCCTTTAGATTAGCTTGATACCGAGCACATATTCCAACTGCAAAGGAAATATCAGGTTGACTTGCAGTAAGATAAAGTAAAGAACCAATAATTCCTCTATACAAAGTTATGTTGGCAGGTTTCCCTTCAGAATCTGGATTCATCTTTCCATTTGCCATCATTGGAATCTTCAGTGGTCTGCTATCCTGGACACCGAATTTGGTTGCCAGCTCGTTAGCATACTTAGATTGACAAATGAAGATGCCATCCGTAGATTGCTTGACCTGCAGACCGAGGAAGAAGTTCATCTCCCCCATCATCGACATTTTGTACTTATCCTTCATGAGTTCTCCGAACCTGTCACATAAGAATTTTGACCTAGATCCAAAGATAATGTCATCAACATAAATTTGCACAAGAAGTATATCATCCTTGTACTTGAAAGTGAATAAAGTTCTGTCGACCGATCCCCTTTTAAAACCAGAATGCAGTAGGAATGTAGACAACGTTTCATACCAAGCTCTGGGAGCTTGTTTCAACCCGTATACTGCTTTGTGTAGTTTGTAAACTTTCTCTGGACCAGCTTCCTCAAAACCTGGTGGTTGTTCAACGTAAACTTCTTCACCAAGAATTCCATTGAGGAAAGCACTCTTCACGTCCATTTGGTAGACTTTGAACCTTTGATGAGCTGCATATGCTAGAAACAGTCTTATTGCTTCTAGTCTTGCCACTGGTGCGTAGGTCTCATCATAGTCTATCCCTTCTTGTTGACAGTAACCTTTGGCAACTAATCTTGCCTTGTTTCTGATTACTTTAGCATTTTCATCCTTCTTATTCCTAAACACCCATTTTACATCAATCACTCCTTGATGCGTAGGACGATCAACTAATGACCATACTTCATTTCTTTTAAACTCGTTAAGTTCCTCTTGCATAGCTGTGACCCAGTCATGATCAGCAAGAGCTTCTTCAACAGTTTTGGGTTCAGAGTAGGAAAGATAACAGCTTAGTAGACAGCTTTCGCCTATCTGTCTCCTTGTCTTCACACCCGCATGTGGGTTTCCAACAATGAGATCCTCAGGATGAGCATTGACCCATCTCCTTCAATGAGAGATTTCTTCTTCAGTAAGAGTTGGTTCAGGGTCTGGTATGGGATCTTCAAACTCAGGTGGAGGTTGAGGAGTGAAGGGGTTAAGCTGTTCAAACTGTTCAGCGAGCTGATCCATTGACAGTTCTGTATTGACTACAGGTTCCGTTGGATTTTCTGGATCAGTTGAGGAGGTACTGGTTGGAAGAGCTTCGGTTCCCCCTTGGTTTGTTCCCCCTGCTGAAAGAGTAGATTGAGACCTTGTATAGGTTGACTTTCTTCTTCTGAGTCGGTTGGGCTCCAAATTAGTATTTATCTCGAAACTGCATGTTGGAACCTTCTTGATTTTGACTTGCACCTGTACTTTCTTCAGATTGAGTCTCCCTGTACTCACAGATAGATTCATCAAATACAACATGTGGTGTTACTTCCACAATATGAGTCTTCTTGTTAAAAACTCTGAAAGCTTTGCTGATCTCTGAATATCCTACAAATATTCCTGGATCTGCTTTGCTATCAAAAGTATTTAACTGTGATTTCCCATTATTGTGAATGTAACACACGCAGCCAAAAGATTTAAGATATTTCAACCGAGGTTTCTTATCTTTCCACAGTTCGTATGGAGTTTTTTTATGTCGTTGGTGAATGATTGATCTGTTCTGAGTGTAGCAAGCTGTATTGATAGCTTCTGCCCAGAACTTCTTAGGAAGATTGGTTTCATTCAGCATTGTGCGAGCTGCTTCTTTTAGTGATCTGTTGCGTCGTTCAACAACACCATTCTGTTGAGGTGTGCGAGCCGCTGAAGTTTGATGAGTAATTCCATTTTTGGTGCAGTATGATTCAATCATATGATTAATAAATTCTGTTCCACGATCGGATCGTTAATGCTCCTGGGAGTGACTGGACCAAATAAATC
The DNA here is from genome assembly GCA_001642375.2 of Mentha longifolia. Classification (NCBI taxonomy): domain Eukaryota; kingdom Viridiplantae; phylum Streptophyta; class Magnoliopsida; order Lamiales; family Lamiaceae; genus Mentha; species Mentha longifolia. Next base: position 18,099,153 of record CM038121.1, read on the forward strand.
CAAGTGGAGTAGTTCCAAGATTTTGCTTGTGTTGTGAGCTGTAATGCTGGGAAATGACGATTTGGTCTGCTTTCCAGCTTGACAGGCTTCACAAACATGATCTTTGTAGTAGACTTGATCTGGAAGATCATCTGCGAGCTTCTTGCGAGCGAGCTTATTGATGGCTTTGAAGTTTAAGTGACACAGTCTCTTGTGCCATAGCCAGCTCACTTCAGGTACAGGTTTGGTGACCAGACATATTTCTTTTTCATCTAGCCATTGTACTATGTACAAGTTATCCTGCAAAATACCGGTAAGAAGAATTTCTTCTCCTTCCTTGTTCTTTATAGCGCATTTATTAGCAGAAAACTCTACTCTTTTTCCAGTAGAACAGAATTGGCTTACAGAAAAGAGATTATGATTTAAACCTTCAACGTAAGTGACATTTGATATTGTTGTTTTACCAATAATTAGATTACCGTAACCTCTTGTTTTTCCTTTAGAGTCTCCTCCAAAAGCAACTAGAGGTCCGTCACATTCGATGAAATTTGTAAGCAGGCTTCTGTCGCAGGTCATGTGCCTTGTACAGCCACTTTCAATAATCCAGACCGTGCCGCGAGCTGCTCGCTTTCTTCTTTGAGCTTTCCCATCCTGCAATTAGACAGATTTAGCAACCCACATGAATTTGGGTGCCTTGTTAGCAGGTTGAGTTTTAGCAGCTTGGTTCCCAAGCTTCTTTTGTTGAGAGTTGTTGTCCCGTGGCTTGGTCTGTTGCTTATTTGTTGAGTGGATGGCTCTATTGGAGTATGCAGTTTGCAGTTGGTAATAACTAGGTTGATAATACTGCTCCGCATATCCACATCTGCAGCGATGAATCTCTGATCCACTTCCATGTGGAGATTGATGGTACCTACTTGACAGCTCAGGATATTGGTACCAAAGGCGGTTATACCAGTAACCTTCATTGTCAAGTGTTTGATTTGGCCACTGCTCATAGTAGTTGTTTCGTTGTGGTCGAGCAGTTTTGTGTTGAGAGACTGCTTTTCCTTTGTTAGCAGCTTGCACTCTTCTCGGTGCAGGTTGGCTCTTCTTTTTATATGCAGGTTGCATATACAGTTTTCTAGGTGGCTCAACCTTTTTCTGTTCAACTGATGGCCTTAGTTGTTGCTTTTTGACATCAGGCTTCCTATGCTCTTTCACCAAGATTGCTTGAGGTTGTCGAGCTGGATTCTTCAAATTGATTTGCTTGTCTGGTAGAGTGTGGTGAGCTTTGCCTTCAATCAATCCTTTTTCTTTCACGAACAAAACCTTCTCTTTTTCTTTGGCTTCGCAGGTTTGACCATGAAATCCAATGCCAAACTTTATCTGAGCAGGTCTCTGGGCAGCTTGCAAGGCTTCAAGCTTTTCACCATTTTTGTTCATCTTCATCAGGACTTGTTGAAGCTTGAGCTCTTTCTGCAACAGCTTCTAATGCTCATTTGAGAGATCTGACAGCTTGTCGTTCAAGCTGTTGATCTCACTGTCCTTTTCAGTGAGCATGTCTTTAAGGTTTTCTTCCCTTAAAGCTGATTGACCCAATTGAATTTTCAGAGTTTCTATCTCTCTTTCTCTTGCTTCATCATGGAGAGTGAAGTCTCCATTCTTAGCAGCTTTGAGTTTCATGTTTTCACCCTCCAGCTTGGATCCTTCTATGACTACTTGCTCGAACATTTCTGAGAGTTTCTTGTAGTCATCAAGCTGTTGTTGGAACTCTTCATATGTTGGCATTTCAGGTAGTTCGAAACCTGCATGTTCAGTGTTAGTTGAATATGAAGAGATTTTGGTATCAACCTTGTATTGAACAAGATCGAGATCTTTTCCCATGTAGCATTCCTCATTTTTAGAGTCTTCGTCGGCTAAGCGACATTCCTCCTCGTCCAGTTCATCATCATCATCTTCGTCGGAGGAGGTTGAGTCTGATAATGTGGCAATGGCTTTGGCTTCTTCCTCAGCTGCGATCATGGCACTGCGCTGCTCCTTAAGCTTTTGATCTCTTTTTGCACGGAGCTCTTCGCGTTCTGCCTTTGAGAGATCTGGGCAGTCTGACTTGTAGTGACCTGGTCTGCCACATTCAAAACAACCACCCTCTAGAGTGTTAGAAGAATTGAATTTAGAGGGTTTTGTTTTACCTTCACCTTTCTTGTCGGAAGAAGAGGTGGTTTGATTTCTCTTGAAATCTTTGTGATATTTACGGAATTTGTTGAAGCGTTTTTCAAGCTTTTCATTCCTTCTTGCCATGAGAGCATAGTCCTTCAACAATTTCTCCATTTTGGAGCATAAATCCTTTGGGATTTCTCTTTCCTCTATCATTGATGCAGCTTTGAATGCGGCATCTTTTTCTCTCTTTTCAGACTCTGTCTTCTTGCTTGAAGACACTTGTCTTGATCCGTGAAGTCTGATCATTTCAAACTCATTTCCGATGAGTAGATCAAACAGTTGCTCGGTTGACAGGTTGCTGATGTCCGACCTGCCGCGGTGCATGGCGTTGTACACATGCCAGCTTGCTGGGAGAGATTAGATCACTTTGAGATTGAGTTCGCGCTGTGTATATTTATCTTTCTTGAGAGCCGCGATCTCCAAAGTGATCATTGTGAATCTATTCTTGAGCTGATCAATGGTTTCCGTTGGCTGCATTTTGAATTCTTCAAATTTGCTGCATGCCACTGATAGCTTGTTCTCCAGCATTTTTGTTGAACCAAGGCTTATGGCTTTTAAGGTGTCCCACATTTCTTTTGCAGTTGCCAGATTTCTTATCTTGGTCAGGTGGACTCCCTTAATTGTACTTGAGATCAATCCCTTTGCGAAGCTGTCAAGTCCAGCTTCCTTTCTTTCTTCGTTTGTATATTTCCTGGGATCTTTGATCTTTGGCACATATGTTGCTTCAGAAGCTTTGTCTCTAGAAACTTCTATATCATAGGGCTCGTAGATTGGCATTGGGCCGCTCTCGATGACATCCCACATTAGCACATGATGAGCTTGGAGGCACATCTTTATTCGAAAGCTCCAGTCTTCATATCCCTGTATAGAAAAATCTTCGCAAATGCGGAGAAGTGAAGCTTCCATAATGACAATTTATGTATGAATGCACAAGCACAATTTCTAGAGATCTAGTTCTATTTGACACTAATGTACGAGAAACCTGTTGGAACTGCTGCTTGAAAGCATTCCTTTTTCCCACAGGATCTTCGAATTGGATGTGATAATTTAAATGCAACTAAATCATATAATCGAGTTCAGAATGTTATACCTCAGATCTGTGCCGACGGAGTAATCTACAGGTCTAGATTACTGAGGTGTGATTCATTTCCTCGAAGTTCTTCGACTGTGTGGGCGTCTAGGAACTTTGGAACCAGGAACTCTCCCTCTGATGACAGGCGCCGATCTCTACACTCAAAACCTTAGGTTTTGAGAATCTCCTCCTCCTTATTTATAAGGAGAAGTGCCGCCCCTATTCCTTGTCCACTAAGTCACGGGCTTTAATTAATTAAAGCCCGGTTTAGTTAATAATTACTGGAACAAATTCTAATTAAATATAATTAGAATTAATCCTAATTATTATAAGGAAAATAATATATAATTATTAAATTAATTATCTAATTCCTTAATTAAGAATAAATCTTAATTAATTAGATATTAATTTATTCCATAATTATATAATTAACCAGAGTACAATTATTGAGATCAGATGGACACTAAAAGAGGAAACTGGCGTCCCCTACACTACAGTAGGCGCCACATTAATGGGCTCAAGCCCATAATGCCTCTTTTTAGTCCAAAACTGATATCCCTCAATAATACCTTGAATTCCTTTCCATGAAGAGCTCTTGGGCCACCCCAGGGATCTATGTACCAGACAGAGTTTAGCCTTACCTAATGAAATAACCATGATCAACCCAGAACATTTATTTCATTAGAGCTGTGATGCATTCCACTAAAGAATCACAACTGAATCACCGTTCTGTCCCAATTTGTAGATTGGGGCTGATACTTTATTTAGAGCTATCCCCGTGTTTAATGACTCCGATATCCATTAATTAATTAGAGCTCCTCTGACTGCTCATAATTAATTAACATCTTATTTTCCTCAAGTAGTACCCGTTCACCCCTTATTATTATACCTGAACTTAATCAGCATGCATGACTTGGTATAATAAACCTTGTGAACTCCCTGAGGGGATATCTCTCAACCTAATACGGACACGGTGTCTCGATATAACTAATTAGACATACTATGTGCCCTCATGTTACCCAAGATGCAAGTCATCAGGGATGCTGCGATAGACCCTTAGCTATACAAGTCAAAGTAACAGTGAACAACACATATATCTCTAATAGCATATCGAGATTAAGATCATATCTCTAAATCCCGAGATCTCTAGTTCTTCACCTATTGCTAGGGTCAGTATCAGAAGAACCTTATCTCACTCGATCCTGTCAATACGTTCCACCGTACCAACATAACTAGCGACTGAGACCCGCCACTACCGTTATGTTGCAGTCTAAACCGATAGTTTTCCCAAGCTATCTCGACTGTGACACTGTTTATATCTCATAATTATTGTCGAACGCTGCGTGATCTCCCTGACACCCGAGCCGTCCACGTGTTCTAAAACATGAGATATAGGGCTTATTCTTATTAATATATTTATTCAGATAGGTGATTGTTACCAGTGGAATACATGTCATATATACTAAAACACGTTTTTGCTTTAGCTATATACACCAACCCCAACAATCTCCCACTTATACTAAAGTAAAAACTTTTAGTATACCCATGTGTCTATCGGAAACTATATGGCATCACTGTATTTCACATCTTCTCCCACTTATACTGAAAGATTTTACCGTGGGAGGATCACTGAGACAATGCCCACCACGTGCTTCCTAGGTGCCGGCATACTCAATTTAGTGAATAACCCGCCATATAAACATTCCTGCTTTAATGTTCCTTTATACACGCAATATCGCCTTATGGCTACATAAACCAATCGGTACTCCTATGTGTTTTCCCAGGTTGACAAATCCATAGATCTTGCTTCTGCACTTGAAAACTCATGTGAGATTTCTTGCAAGATAGGATTACTACCATTTCACAAAGTAAAGTTTCCAACCATACAGCTGCTTTAGTAGCTCCCACTACATATTTAGCTTGTCATGAAAGAACTCTCATAAACATTTTACTGTTCCGAGATTCTCCAAGGTATGGTTCTCCTTTTCTAAGTGAACACATAGATTTAAGGTCGATTACCTCATTTACCAACACACTCCCCGATTATCCGTGTTCATTAATGAACTATATTTGTTACCTTGCACGCAACAATAGCAAATATCTGACACTTTTTCGATATAATTTATATCGATAACCTAGTCAGAACAGTAACCTACGTAGAATACTTGAATCATGTATACAATCCTTATGGATATACCCTACATTATTCAAGTTCTGCGTCTTAAACTGTCCGGATAACCACCACCATTATGTCTGATAATACTCTCACAATGTTGCCAAAGTTAGTGATATCATCACATAATGTACAAGAAAATCACACCTATCATCTTCATTACCATGAGAACTATAACATTTATTGACACGTTCCATAAAACTTGATTTTATGCATGTCATTCCATAAATGCTCCTATTATTCGAATTTCCGCAAGAGTTATCAAGCATTCAGAATAATGTCCTTAATTGATACACATTTGATCCAACATAACCGTTATATCCAAATATTTTCCTGCCAAAAGCCATTGACTTTAAACAGATATTGGATTGTAACTTATGAGGTACAAAAAGTGTTAATATAGAAATATAGAAAACTTTTTCTATATTTTTCATATCAACTTTGTTCTTCCATTGCCATTGCACTTTTCATCATGAATCTAAATCCAACAATGAACCTTGCAAATTAACATGGATCGTATCAATTACTTTAACCTTCTCATATAAACTTTCCATGTGGTCGTTTCTTTCCTCATGTACATTTTCCAAGAAACCTAATTTCTTGATGTATATGAAAATGATTTAGTGTTCTATTTCAAAAAACACTCCCACTGCAATAAAGATGACCTTGTGCAGAATACTTGTGACTATTCATTCTTGTACTTCTTGACTTATTGAAATTCCTTGAATGATCCTATCATTTTTGAACATTCGTTCAATAACGATCTTTTTTATCACCTTATCCTTTTAATCTTTTATTGAAACTTTTACTAATCCAACTTATCACCAATCTTAATTCAACTAATTTGCAATTCACGCAAATATCCCTTATATCCAATCTTGAGTTAAAATCGGTCATAATGCCAATTTATACTCAAATTGTAAGGTAGAATTATAGATACTTGACATAGTTTAGTAATGTTTCAAATCAAGATGAGTAAAGAGGTGAGAAACAAAGAAACAACTACATTTATCTAATCATATTTGAGATATTCCATGTTACTAGATAATTACTTCAACACATGAATGAAAAATATTTAACAACCAGTGTTAAAATCAAATTAACACAAATGTTAAAACCGAAATCATCCATAAACATCTATCTCAAAACCAAAAGATAAAACAAAGAAACAGAAGTCTTCGAGTAATCAGCAACCGCATCAACCATCAATGCTTGCTGACGCCAGGACTCGAAGCCGCCTCATCATCCTTTGTGGCATCGCCTACAAAGAAAAACATGTAACAAACCATAATTAGTATCCACCAGTTCAATCCGTCCAATAAAGGACTAAACCAATGCTAATATGTTTCACCATGTTACATTTAGAGACATACCTTCATCCATCTTTTGTTTCTTATTCCGCCTTACATAAACTTTCTTGGCTAGAAGTTTATGTTCGCATGCTAACTGAACCTTAGCTCTGGTTGCATCAACAAAATCAAGAAACCTTCTATACCTTTGTGACTGAACATAGTCACTTATGGTATATTCATTTTCATCCCAGGTTGATGAGTATCTCATAACCTTTTCTTCATTGGGAGGTTTCCCTTGATCGAGTCGATTTTCCCTTCTTGCTTCTTGGATTAAGTTGATCCTGACTTCATCAATTTTGAGTAATTCTTCACATAAAGCAAAGACATCCTCATGATGAACTTCACCAACAACTTCTTCCCTTAAGGCCAAAAACCAATCAGGGAAAGTAGAAAGCAAGATTTCACACCTCGTTCTTCCCGCCATCTTTCCTCCATTTAAGAAGTATGTGACAGAGAAATGTGTGAACACCTTGAGGTACCGTTTCATATCGAAATAATCCACAAACCTCATTAACTCTATTTCTTTTCTTGCCAAGGTTCTTAGCAGCTTCTCACGGAAATACTCAGGAATTCCATTAGGGAAATTTAGCAAACGATTTATTTTATTGCGTATTGAGGACAAAGACATATCTGAAACCAAATAACATAAGTTGACAGTTAACAACTTATTTAATAAAAATAATTTATGTTATCAATGTTATAACCCTTTGACAAAATAACATTGAACCAACAAACGAGTAGCCCAAAAATTTTATACTTGAGTCACGTAGGGCGACCAGGCAAGCATGAAATTTTCGACCATGACTTCTAGAGCCAGTTTATTTCTCTTATCATCACATGGACCCTTGTGAACTAAAGAAATAATAACCCGTACCTTAACCGGACCCTACTATTTTGAGAAGTGACCTCGTAGGGAGGATTCATCAATTAGTAGATAAGCTTTAACCATATTATTCACCTAACCGAGTTTATCTACAAGATAGCAAAGAAAACGAGAACTATGCCGGTATTGTAGATGCCCTCTTAGATTATCTCACTTAAAATTTCCACTAAGGACCGAGTTAGAGCCTGTACGTGCAAGCCACGTAGGGTGGACGTTTACTCGTATAACTCCCACTCTCCTAAAAAATATTCTAAGTTATTGAGAAATTTTACCGACGAATATACGGGCAAGGGGTTCGATATCGTGTAGGCCACGTAGGTGGACGTCTATCCGATTCTAATCCTTGACTTCGTCTAAAACCAAATATGGAGGTCCCCAATTAATTAATTAAAACTAATTGATTTTACCGCTTAGTCTTTTATTTTCAAAGGGTTTTATGCGATATACGAAGCACGTTGACAATTAAGTCCTACCGCATGATTTCTAAGCGCAAGTAATAAAACATGCTCGCTTTTGAAATCATAAATCCATGCTATTGACACCTTAGGCATGTTCGTTTCTATTACGCATTTAATAAAAGCAACAATAACATGCAAAACATGCTTTTATCACATTGCATAATTTAAACCATCCATAACATGCATAATTAATTAAATAAATAAATAGGCTGCCGACCGGGAAGGATAAAACCTATCTATTACAATTTAATTAATTAAATCTGAAACAAGCTTCGGTCTTGGAAAGTCTTCACTTGGTCTTCAAGTCCACCTTCCATAATTAGCAAGTAGCTCGAAATGGAATTAGGGCGCGGAATTCCCTATTTCCAAAATGAGACGAGACGAATGATTTTTGGAAACGAATTAGGTTACGAAAACCTAACTGTCAACGATCACACTAAAGTTTCGGAAAACCTTAGCCCTCGTTGAACGACGAGGACCGTTCGTTAAAAAACGAACATCCCTCGTTCGCTTGCCACGTCACTGACACGTGTCACGACGACATACGTGCGTGCATCACACGCGCCGTCATCGTACGTGTCAAACGGGCCGGATCGGGTCGGATCGCGCGTGGGCTGGGTGAACGGGCCAGCTGCGTCCTTTGCAGCCCGGCCCGAGCCCAGCCCGGCATCCCGGCCCAATCACCATCATCATCATCGTCTTCATCTTCATCTTCGAACTTCAGCCGCTGCAGCCCGTCCGCCGATAAACCACCGCCGCTGTCGACCGCTCCCACTGGCTCGACGAGCCTCCCGGCACCAAGAGGGCCCCGGCGTCCAGCCACCGCATGCAGCAGCAGCCGGAACAGCCGCAGTAGACGACGAGTCTGCGCGCGGAAAAATTTCGCCGCCGCCCGTCGCCATGGCTGCTGCAACATCCAGCCCCCACCTCTGCCGCGATCGTCCGCCGTCCAGCAGCCGCCCAGAAACCACAGCAGCAGCCGCAACAGTTGGAGCAATCACAGCAGTCGGAGCAGAAGCCCTCGACGGCGTGCGTGCAGCAGAAACCTAACTGCTGCCGCCATCGTCCGCTTCCACCGCTAACTGCCGCATTGGCCATTGCCGTCTGAACGCCACCATCACCGCTCAGCACCTCGGCTGGTGTTGAGTTGCTGCTGCTGTAGACTCGACGAGCAGCGCCTCGACGCCGATCGTGATCGAACTTCGTGAAACCCTAGCGGGTTCGCTCAGCCACCGATCGTCGGCGTCGCCTCGCCTATCGTCCGCCGTCTTCAGCTCGTCCATGCCGCCGCTGTCATCATCAACTGCGAGTCCACCCAGCACCTCGGTGGTGCTGGGCTCGCCGTCGTTCCCCATGCCTCGATCGACCCGGCGAAGCAGCCATGTCCGAAACCCTTAGGGTGTGTTTGGTGGATATGATGAACCAAGATGAGGTGAATCATCTTGGTTCATCTAAGTGTTTGGTACCGAAATGAAATAAACTGGATGACCCGACATGAAGCTCAACCCCGTTGCTATTTTACTGTTTTCGCTTGTTAACTCATCCGACGTTTTTGGTCGGATGACTTCAACTCATTCGAACAGTAACACAACACTTTCTCTCTTTTACCATTTTACCCTTATGTATTTATACGATTTCTAATAATAATAATAATAATAATAATAAATAATATAATAAAAAGATAATAATAATAATAATAATAAATAATAACAATAATAGTAATAATTATAATAATAACAAGAAAATAATAATAATAATAATAGTAATAATAATAATAATAATAATAATAATAATAATAATAATAACTCAATAATAATAATAATAACGTAATAAAATAATAATAATAATAATAAGTATAATAATAATAATAACAATAATAATAATAATAATAATAATAAAAATAATAACTCAATAATAATAATAATAATAAGAATAAAAATAATAATAATAATAATAATAATAATAATAATAATAATAATACAGAGTAATAAATAATAAATAATAAAGAGTACTATTTAATCCCAACGATAAAAAGTGAAATCGGTAGGGGTATTTAATAAGGGTAATTTGGTCAATCTAAATTTTAATCTAGAGTTTTACAATTTGTACCAAACACAATATGATATCATCTGAGTCTGAATTTTTCGCTACCAAATGGAGAGATGAATGATTCATCTTGACACTATTCATATGAGTCATCTTGAGATGAATCATCCTTCCTCATCTTGAGATGATTACCAAACGCAGCCTTAGGGTTTCGGCCCCCTGCCGCTATCGCCGCCTGCATCCGCCGTTTTTCGCCGCCACCATCCCGTTCCGACGTCACCTGAACCCTAGGTTTAAATCTAGGGTTCAGCCGTCGTGAACCACCGGAATGTGCAGCCGAAAAATAGCCTGCAGCCGTTCGATCGAAGAAGGCGCGTGTGCGACACGCGCTTCCACGCGCGTTGTCACCGCCGTCTCCCTCGATTCTCGTGCCTCGTTCTTCAATTTCTTCACTCGATCTCCACCGTACAGAATTTACAAGAAATCGATAAATACAAAGAAATTTACAGAAAAACGAATCCTATTCTAATCGGTACCTTATTTCTCACCGATTTGAAAAACAACACGAAAAACCGAATAAAACGGGATCAAAAACAACACACGTTGTTCCCGGACAGCAACATGCACAGTTTATAGCATAATTGACTCGAATGCATGAACATACATTTAATCCAATTATCACAGAGCCAATTCTAGAACCGTGGCTCTGATACCAGTTGTTGGAACTGCTGCTTGAAAGCATTCCTTTTTCCCACAGGATCTTCGAATTGGATGTGATAATTTAAATGCAACTAAATCATATAATCGAGTTCAGAATGTTATACCTCAGATCTGTGCCGACGGAGTAATCTACAGGTCTAGATTACTGAGGTGTGATCCCTTTCCTCGAAGTTCTTCGACTGTGTGGGCGTCTAGGAACTTTGGAACCAGGAACTCTCCCTCTGCTGATGATAGGCGCCGATTCTCCTTTCAGAAACTTAGGTTTTTGAGAATCTCCTCCTCCTTATTTATAAGAGGAGGGGGCGCCACTTTCCTTGTCCACTAAGTCACGGGCTTTAATTAATTAAAGTCCGGTTTAGTTAATAATTACTGGAACAAATTCTAATTAAATATAATTAGAATTAATCCTAATTATTATAAGGAAAATAATATATAATTATTAAATTAATTATCTAATTCCTTAATTAAGAATAAATCTTAATTAATTAGATATTAATTTATTCCATAATTATATAATTAACCAGAGTACAATTATTGAGATCAGATGGACACTAAAAGAGGAAACTGGCGTCCCCTACACTACAGTAGGCGCCACATTAATGGGCTCAAGCCCATAATGCCTCTTTTTAGTCCAAAACTGATATCCCTCAATAATACCTTGAATTCCTTTCCATGAAGAGCTCTTGGGCCACCCCAGGGATCTATGTACCAGACAGAGTTTAGCCTTACCTAATGAAATAACCATGATCAACCCAGAACATTTATTTCATTAGAGCTGTGATGCATTCCACTAAAGAATCACAACTGAATCACCGTTCTGTCCCAATTTGTAGATTGGGGCTGATACTTTATTTAGAGCTATCCCCGTGTTTAATGACTCCGATATCCATTAATTAATTAGAGCTCCTCTGACTGCTCATAATTAATTAACATCTTATTTTCCTCAAGTAGTACCCGTTCACCCCTTATTATTATACCTGAACTTAATCAGCATGCATGACTTGGTATAATAAACCTTGTGAACTCCCTGAGGGGATATCTCTCAACCTAATACGGACACGGTGTCTCGATATAACTAATTAGACATACTATGTGCCCTCATGTTACCCAAGATGCAAGTCATCAGGGATGCTGCGATAGACCCTTAGCTATACAAGTCAAAGTAACAGTGAACAACACATATATCTCTAATAGCATATCGAGATTAAGATCATATCTCTAAATCCCGAGATCTCTAGTTCTTCACCTATTGCTAGGGTCAGTATCAGAAGAACCTTATCTCACTCGATCCTGTCAATACGTTCCACCGTACCAACATAACTAGCGACTGAGACCCGCCACTACCGTTATGTTGCAGTCTAAACCGATAGTTTTCCCAAGCTATCTCGACTGTGACACTGTTTATATCTCATAATTATTGTCGAACGCTGCGTGATCTCCCTAACACCCGAGCCGTCCACGTGTTCTAAAACATGAGATATAGGGCTTATTCTTATTAATATATTTATTCAGATAGGTGATTGTTACCAGTGGAATACATGTCATATATACTAAAACACGTTTTTGCTTTAGCTATATACAACAACCCCAACAAAACCTTCTAGTATGCAGAAGCAATGGTCAAAAGAACCACTGCTCTGATACCACTTGTAGGTCCCGATAAGTAGATATTGGTGTATGGGGAGGGGGGAATACACCAATTAGCCAACGGTTTTGAATTTTCAAAACAATTTGATCTGAACTGAGTCGTCACTCAAGTTTATCAGAGCAGCTTAGTTTTTCCAGCTCAATCAGTAAGCTGCTGAGCTTGCAAAACTAATCTGCGTGCGGAAGTTTGGTGGAAAGATTGGCTAACAGTTTTCAAAGACAGTTTTTAGAAACAGTTTTCAAAGATAGTTCACATGCAAGACAGGTTACAAATGTGCAGGTTGTGAGCATGCAAACTGTGTGAAAACAGATGATAAGAACTGTGAAACACGAGGAGTTTTTATCGTGGTTCGGAGTATACAGCTCCTACGTCCACGCCAGATCCCGTCGAATCTGTGATCCCTTAACTAGAGATTTTTCACTCCTTTTAACACTGGTGGAGGTCCAGTCCAAATTCAAGTCTTTCTTCTAGACTGAATCTAGCACGTTTCTAGAGTCGCGTCTCTTCTAACTTACATACAACTTTGCATAAAGACTTACTAACACTAAATGACTAGTGCTACTATCCAAACTTGAAAGCTTTAACTAGCTGTCGACGTAAGGAATACAACTCAATCAACTACACTAGTATTTCTACTTTGATGGTAGTGAGATTGTGTGTGATGTGTTCTAGTAAGACTGATTCCAGATAGATAAGAAATCTACAATGATCAACACTTGGGAAAACTCTAGTAATTTCGAGTGTTGATTTGAATATTTTCAGCTTGAGATTTCTGCAGCGTTTTTGCTTGAGTATTGATTTTCCCGTATTTCAATCTGGAATATGTTGAGGTATTTATAGAGAAGCGTTTGAAATAGAGCCGTTGGAAGTGTGTCAGGATTTGCAGATTCCGTACGCTGACACAATTCTTGTCGTTGAGTGAGAGCAGGTTTCATCACCATAGCTCAGGTTGGCCTTCACAGGTTGCGCTTCCTATACCTCGAACAGTCTTCGATCTTCTGTAACCTTCGCGTGAGATCTTAGAGTATTATAGGGGCAGGTTACATAGACAGGTTACATAATGGAATAGTGTGACAGGTTTGAGTAGAATAGGTACAAGGGTGCACTACCAACCTTGACCTTTACATAGCAACCTGTCCGGTTTAGACTGACTGATTTTGAACACGGAGATCAGCCTGTTCCAATTAAAAACATATGTCTAAGTGTGGTTTCTAATAACATTATCAAAACTAAGTTTCAAAGGGTTCCCAACAAGGTATTTTTCTTTTTACGGGATACTATGACACTCGTAGTATCCCGTAAAAAGAAAAATACCTCAAAAATTCATTTTAAAACTCATCAACGACAAGCTTGGAAATGCGTGCCGAAAATGCCAAAAAGAAAGGTCTCACGAATCTTGAGCCGGAGGTAGTATTTTTTAGCTTAAAAAATAGTTTGTATATTTATTTTGAAAATTAATTGATATATATTTTGTTTAAATTAAGTTTTTTTTTAAAGTTATTTAATTAAAATACGTATATATATGTGATGTTTGAAACATTAAAATTTACATTCGTATTGGGAAAAATAGAAGAATTTTTTGGCATAGCCGGCTGGCCGGTGCCGGAAAACGGGCAACCGGATGCGTATTCCGGTCGCCGGAAAATTATATTTCCAGTCACTAGATTGGCCGGTTGCCTGTACCACTATTTTTCTTATTTTTTTCTCAGTAAAGATTGTTAATTACATTTTATTTTTTAGCATATAAAAATATTTTGTATATTTATTTTGAAAATTAATTGATATATATTTTATTTAAATTAATTTTTTAAAGTGATTTAGTTCAAAAACGTATATATATGTGATGTTTGAAACATTAAAATTTACATATATGTTAAGAAAAATAAAAGATTTTTTTTTACCGTATATATATGTGATTTAATCCGAGATCTATTAAATCCGAGAGGCAGAGAGTTATTCCTAATAATTCAGGGGAGAATCGAGCTCTTCAGCCAGTAGAAGTACTTATTTGCAGCCACAAAACCCACCTTGGCCCCCAAGGGATGTGGTCGACCGATTCTACGAATATGTGAACTCCGACAAGCCACAACGCCCGATGAGGGTATTTGACACAATATCCGATCAGAGGCCCTCCGATTTCAGAAGAATAATAGTCAAGAATGGTCAGTGGGATCTTCCGGTATGTAAAATACGCCATAAATCTTAAAAATGTATTATATTCATTTTCCAATTAAATTATGGTTATACCATCTATGTCTTCACTGTGCGGACTTTTGACCTTGCCCTAATGACCTTGCGTCATAAGCTACGAGAATGCGTAAATATCAAGCTTGAGTATCGGGACGGAAAATTGATCATATGCCCTACTTTTGTTATCGTAAGTATTTAAAATTATAATCCGAATTCACATATTTCAATGACATAATCCACCACTAATATGAAGATGATGCCCCGGCATGTGAAGATCATGCTCTGTCGTTCGTCTTCACGAATATCGTTGGCGTCAAACCAGCATTGCATAATTCAAATAATTTTAAATTTCTTGTCTCTTGTCAAGTGTGATTTGACAGTCCGTCCGCGGTTGTTCATCCTCAGATAAGAAACATCGAAATCGGAGCCCATCAGGTTGCAATAATAAGATATGAGGTATCTCAAGTTGTAAACGGTTATCCCGTCAGAAGATAATGAGATAGTTGTTATCTCTTGGCCGCCTTCATAACTACAACCATCCCATTTACCCCCGTATTTAACATTCACGTAGACCAAATTCATCTGTAATCAAATAATTAAATTTTAATTAATAAATCATCAACTGCAAATAAATATAAAAACAACAAATTAAACACATAAAATATACCAATTTCTTTAAGAGACCAAATTCAATTCGAAATCACTGTTGTATACTAATTTTGAATTAAATATTAAAAGAATTAATTTAAATTTAATAATAATTGGTTAATTTCAAAAATAAATCTACAAACTAATTTCTAAGTTCAAAAATTAAATGTGATAAACTACTCATACTTAGAAAAATATATGAAAAATAATGGTATAGCCAACCGGACGGTCGGTTTACCGGAAAGATGATTTCTCCGGCGACCAGAATAGATGACCGGTCGGCCTTTTTCCGGCGCTGGAATGACCGGTTGCCCATACCGAAATTTTTCATATCTTTTTCTTAACACATATATAAATTTCCGTAGTCCAAACATGTTTGTCCCAAAAAGAGTATTTTGGTGTTTGGGGGGGGGGGGGAAATACACCAAAATGCCAACGTTTTGAATTTTGAAACAAAGTGTGCGATTTGGATGACAGGTCAGGTCAACTTTTATTAGAGAGGGACGACCTGTTGAGCTGGAATAGGTTCAGTTAAGAACATGTTCACAACTGAGCCAACAGATTTTCTGTGCAGTGCGGAAGTTGGTGAGTGAGTTTGACTACTCTTAGAAAATCTTTTCTTGAGACAACAGGTTGTAAGTTTGTATGAAAATTTTGTATGTTGAATATGCAGGTCAGAGAGTAAGTAATAAATCAACTGTAAATAGATAAGAGAGAGAGAGATCAACACAGTCGATTTTATCGTGGTTCGGGATAACCTTCCCTACGTCCACGTCAGCTACCGTCGTAG
The DNA here is from genome assembly GCA_001642375.2 of Mentha longifolia. Classification (NCBI taxonomy): domain Eukaryota; kingdom Viridiplantae; phylum Streptophyta; class Magnoliopsida; order Lamiales; family Lamiaceae; genus Mentha; species Mentha longifolia. The sequence continues at coordinate 18,115,308 of CM038121.1, forward strand.
CTGAAATTCTTTACTTCTCTTCTTATTTAGACTAATAGAGAATCAACTTCAGATTTTGTCTAATCTCGACGAAATCTGAACACGAGTTTTGGGTCGTGACCCTTACAAACTTCTCTAAAATAGAGATTACAAACTTGATACAAACTCGACCTCTAAACTGTTAAGTTAATCTGAACCTAACAACAGAGAGATCTAACAACCTTTCTAACACTTTTAGACTAACAGACTTTGGGTGTAGAAAATACAAGGTGTTCTTAAGCAGCAGTGAACACTTAAGAACAAAGATTCCAGAATCATAAATTTGATGGACTTAACACTTAGGAAATTGTTTTGTTTTGAGCGTTAAGTGGAGCTTTGAGCTTCAGAGATTTCTACAGAGATTTGGCTTGTATATTGAATTTCCCGTGCTTGATTCTGGAGAGGCTTGAAGTATTTATAGGCGTATTTGAAAATTAGCCGTTGGAAATTGTCAATGATGGCAGAGAGGCCGTACTGCTAACACACTTCTAGCCGTTGGAAGAACTCATCTTAGATGGCAAACAGGTACTAGAGGACAGGTCGTCTAGACTCATGAAGGCGAATCTGCTTGACCTTCGATCTGTAAAACTCCAGCGATCTTGAACTCTACAGAGCAGGTCAGCTGAACTTCTACTGCAGGTTGACTAGGAATAATAAGAACAGGTTGAAGGCTATAGATCAGATCGTCTAACACGATCTGTTGTTTACAAAGGTTCAACCTGTAAAAGAACTAAAGAGACGACCTGTGCAAACAGGGCAGGTCGCTCTTGTCAACCTAAGTAAGTATAAAATAAAACTAAGTTTGGTTTCAGAAAACATCATCAAAACCAAACTGCAAGGGTTCCCAACAAAACATTAAAAATATTTTAATATTTTGAATTAAATCAATTAAAAGAATTAATTTAACAAAATAATAATCAATTAATTTCAATATAAATCTATAGGAAGAATTTCTAAGCTCAAAAATTAAATGTGATAAACTATACATACTTAGAAAAACAAATGAAAAATAATGGTATAGCCAACCCGCCGGTCGGTTCACTGGAAAGATGATTATTCCGGCGACCAGAATAGGCGACTGGTTGGCCTTTCACCGGCGCTGGAACGACCGGTTGCCCATACCAAAAAATTTCATATTTTTTTCTTAACATATATATAAATTTTCGTAGTTCAAACATTAAAAATATTTTAATATTTTGAATTAAATCATTTAAAAGAATTAGTTTAAACAAAATAATAATCAATTAATTTCAATATAAATCTATAGGAAAAATTTCTAAGCTCAAAAAAATAAATGTGATAAACTATCCATACTTAGAAAAAAAAATGAAAAATAATGGTATAGCCAACCCGCCGGTCGGTTCACCGGAAAAGTGATTTTTTGGCGACCGGAATATGCGACCGGTCGGCCTTTTTCCGGCGTCGGAATGACCGGTTGGCTATACCCAAATTTTCTATTATTTTTCTTAATATATTTATAAATTTTAATATTACAAATATATACTAATTTCGAATTCAATCACTTAAATAAAACAATTTAACAACATAATAAGCAATTAATTTCCAAAATAAATGTATAAACTAATTCCTAAATATATAAGTTCATTTTCGACATGTTAAAAAAATTCAATTAATTTTCAAAATAAATCTCTAAACTACTTACTAAGCATATAAATTCGATATTAAAATTTACCAATATTATTGGATAATCCAAAAACACGATGAAGCAACGTGGCACGATATCCTCCGTGATAAACTCTTATAATGCCTCGTATTCCTCAACTTAGTTCTTTAGCTCAAATGTTGAGTTTACTTCTTCTCTGAACAATTTTTTGGTGAGTCGGTTTATTTTTTAATTATATTCGTAATTTTTACGGTTGTATATATTGAGTTTTGTGTAGCGTGGGTTGACATAGGATACCAAAATTTATTATTCGTCTTGTACCATCACAGATTGAATTATTTGTAAAAAAAACAATCAAAATCGTATGATTCAGTATCATTCAATAGCATTATTCACGCATACATGCATACAGTAGAAATTTGTCCGGCCATGACAAAATTTATTACTACTGCATCATGAAGAAAAACAAAATAACATAGCATTATTCACGCATGCATGCATACAGTAGAGATTCGTCGTCGGGTCATGACGAAATTTATTACTACTAAAAAACAAAATAAAAGATAAATTATAATAAAAATAAATAAATCAAAATTAGTAGTCACTTCGTTGGAAGAAAATTAAGTAGGATATGACCCATTGCTAGTTTTTGAATATAAAAATAAGACCCATTAAACATTAAAATATTAACTTTTAAAAGGTCAACTTCTCATATATTGAGTAATAAATTTCGATAAGTTGAAGGTTACGAGGCGTATAATTGTATATTTATATTTTACTAATAAAAAAAATTGAAAGGAACTTGCCGAAGGAGTACTACCTATATCCAATATTTTAAAAATCGTTAGTCGCTAGTCGGGCGGTGGATGGGGGACTAGCGCCTAGGCGGCTAGGCGGGAGCCTAGGCGGGGCCTAAGCGGATTCGAAACATAGTACTTATTTTTATTATTTTTACATTATGTCATCAGTTAGAAATTATATTAACATATATTATTTATAATTTTATTATCAAATTCATAATAAAAACATATAATATGATAATTAATAGTCCAATTCAATAAATTTCATAGTGTAAAAAAAAAATTCTAACTTTCAACATAATATCAATATGTATAGAATTCAATATTTGTAATATAATTTAGCACTAAATTCATCTAGACATTCGAATCATATATAGAAACAACCTAGTTAACGTAAATATCGATTAAACACACCTAGAGACTAATTAAACTTCAATCTGACCAGCAGTTAGGATATCGCTAAGTACCTAGTCGGATTTAGCATTAGTCGGGTCGATAAGATGCCGCCTAGCGTCTAGGCGGGGATTAGTCGGACGTAGGCGGAGACTTTTAGAACACTGCCTATATCATTCAGAACACAAAACCCTAGGGTTTGCTCCTCTCCGTCGCCTTCCTCACCAGTCTAATCTTCGTTATCTTCAGAGATTTTGCGCCTCCATTTACAGGGACAGAAATGGTGAACTTTTACATATAATATTATCAATAATTGTAAATTTCCGAGTTTTATTTCGTTCTAATTTTTACATATATTCGACGAAATTGATGTTCGTTGATAGGTTCTATCAAACGATTACGATTTGCTGAACCCACCGCCGGAGCTCGAGAAGAGGAAGCACAAGCTCAAGCGCCTCGTGCAGTCCCCAAATTCATTCTTCATGGTACGTACTCCTCTTCGTTTGATGTTATTGTCGTCGATTTTTATTTTATTTTTTACTTTTAGTTTTTTGATTTCTTATTTATTTGCCGATTTTGATCGTAGGATGTCAAGTGCCAGGGTTGCTTCAATATGTAAGTTCGGATTCTACTCGATCCAAATATCATATACTTGAAAAAAAAAGAAAAAAAACAGTGATTTCATTGATCTGTGTGTTTATTGTATACAGAACCACCGTTTTCAGCCATTCCCAGACTGTGGTTGTGTGTGGCAACTGCCAAACAGTGCTATGCCAACCTACGGGAGGCCGAGCTCGGCTCACGGAGGGCTGCTCCGTCAGAAGGAAAGGTGACTGATTTAGTTTGTTTACTGATATGAATGTAGGAGAGAATGCTGTAACTCTTGGTTTTCCAGATTCAAGTATAGCTCTGATGTTAAGTTAATGCTTTTTTGTTGTGTACGGTTTTGATCATGGGTCTGAAGTTACTTGCTTTCGAGTTTTGAGGCACTGACTATACGTTTCTGAGTACAATTTTGACATTTCATTGTGTTTCTCACTCGAGTCTGAATGGCTTAGACATGAGAGATGATTACAATTGCTCTGTTCTGTATTACTTTAGAGTTTTTTAGGCATGACAAAGAAAATCTTGGATGTTAACCTGCTAAGAGACTGTGATAGGATTTGCTCTAGAGTTCTGTTTCTTAGATGAACTTGAAAGATTATGTTTTAAAGACTTTTTTTTTGGAAAAATATTGTATTCTGGCTTATAAAAACGATGATGCAATAATAGAACTGAGTTGGCTATTCTATTTTGTCTTTGTATGCTTAACTAATAAGTGGAATGCTGATTCTTCCTGGGAAGTTGCTAATTCTCTTTTAAGCAGCAAATATTCTATGCCTGTTCTTTTCTTTGATTCTTTTATTCAACAAGGTCTAGTCTGTTCCATGTTCTTATAGATGGGTTTCTATGCCTTTGGTTTCCATGATTGTGGTTAGTGCGTTACTTTAAATTTGTCGTCATGGATCTCAACAAGTATGTTGCTAGCTATGTTTTTCTGGTGGCGATTATGGTTAGAATTTCTTTTGATATGTGTAGAAGCTTGGTATATACTTATGATTTTAAATCCTTCTATGGACAAAGAGCTTCTATGCTGTCTAATCTTGTATGTCTGTGTTGGTGAAAATCTGTTGTTCTACAATAGTAAGGGAAATTGTTATAGAAATGGATGTGCTCAAGTTTTAGAATTTGTTAACGGCCTGTGTAGTATGTAGTGTGGATCAAGATATCATAGCGATAATTAAGTTTTTTTGTATGTGTTTCTAGGCAATTTTATTGGATAGCTCATACAAAGTAACAAAATTAAAAAATTAGGGGCACCTCTCTCGCTCTCTCTAAATTAATGCCCATGCCATTTGTAATCTCTGATGTTATTACACTCAATCTCGTCCAGTTAACTTAATCTTTTGTTGACTGAATTGTACACATCAAAGGGTCGTTTGGCCTTCTTTATGATGATGCTATCTCAGTATGAAGACTCGTTCTAGCTTCTTAGTTTGATCGACTGGGCAATTAGAGTAGAGGTGGCAAAACAGGCCCGGCTCAACCCAGCCTGGCGGCCGGCCTACTTTTGGGCCGGGTTGGGCCATATAATTTAGGTCCGAGTTGGGCTGCCCAAAAGCAACAAAAGCCTGTTGGGTTTAGCCTGACCCGGCCCTGGAAAATTTTACTCTAAAAGGGCATTTTTCGAGCCGGGTTGGGCTTTGCATTTTAGGTTTGATAGATTTTCGAGTTGGGCCAGCCATCATTAGCCAAAAGCCCGGCAGGCTCAGGCCGGGCTGGTCCGGTCCGACAGTTTGATAGCTCTAATTAGGAGTATTTCTAAGTTATCAAACAAGACTTGGTATTCCCTGGAAAACGTAACTTATAAAATGGAATGCTTTATAATGTTGCAACTTGCAAGTAAACTTATTTGATGTTTAATGCTCTGCTTTCAACTATTTATGTGCACATCATATTGTTTGCAAGAGGAAATTATATTTATGCTACTAGTACTAGGGTGAGATCTTGCTTAATTAGTCGGTTTTGTCCAAAAAAATAAAAATAAAAATTAGTCAACCTGATCATCACGGTGAGCCGAGGTGCTCATGAGGGGATTAGGGGTAGATAATGGTTGATTAGTGCTAATTAGGGGTGATTTAAGTATAAGTAGGATTTATTCTAATTTAGGGTATCTATATCTTTATTCATGTCTATCAATCCCAATTACTGTAGAGTTTAATGCCTAATTAGGATTTACTCCGTATTAATTTACTGTTAAAATTAATTAAACAAGCAATTGTGAGCTGCAGTTACTGTGCGACTTGACTGATAAAGAGTGTTACTGTCGAATTGAAATGACTATGTTCTAAAAAAAATTACTGAGTTTTCCATCAAATTGAACCTATTATATATATATATATATATATATATATATATATATATGTGGGATGAGTTATAGTGAAAACTAATTATTATGTGAAACTTGCAACCCATCATAAAATGTTGCATTTTATATATGAAAGTGTTGCATTTTTATAATAAAATGTTGCATTTTTATAATGATGTATTATATGCATAAAAATAATATAAAATAAAATAAAATAATATATTTTATTATGCAAATTTTCATGATGATGTATTATATGCATAAAAATAATATAAAATAATATAAAGTAATATATTTTATTGTGCAACATTTTATGTACAAAATGTATCATTTTATACATAAAATGCAACATTTTATAATGGGTTACAAGTTTTATGTAATAATTAGTTTTCATATGATCTACTATATATATATATATATAAAAATTAATTTTTCCTTATTTTTAAATAAAATTATTTTCATATCATTATTACATGACCAAAAATTAATCAATACTTTGGCAGTACCAATGTTGTAAAGTACTTTAGGCGTACTTAAGGCGTTTTTTTAATTGAGGTGAGGCGTAAGCCTCGAGGCGTATTGAGGCGTAAGCCTCAATCGTTCGACAAAAATGGTTAAAAAAATAAATAAAATACTTATAAAATAAGAAATAACTAACAAAACATCAAATATAATAGCCTAGACTTTTTAAAGTTCAAACATGAAATAAAATAGTCTAGAAGTTCAAAGGTCAAAGTTTAAAGTATAAAATAAATTCAAAAGCATAAGAGTACTAAAAGGTTAATTAAACAATAACTTATGGTCTTTGATCAGCCATTAATGTCAACCAACTCAAAATCATCATTATCTTCCTCCTCATCTCCATCCTCCCACTTGAGCTCCTCCTCTCCGGCGGAGGGGAGTGGATGGTGGCGACGAGGAGAGTCCCGGCGGTATCTATCGCCGGGTCGGTGGAGGCGGCGTGAGTGATAGGAGGATAATAGAAGGATTGTTCTGCTGAATTGTTTGCTGCTCTCGCCTTTGTCTTTATTTTCTTTTAATTTTTTTATTAAGGGTTGATTGAAAGGTATTTGGTGCTATTATGGCTTGGGCTTTTATTTAATTATGATGGACTACTTTAATTTGTTCAGAATTGAACAAATCGCCTATAATTTCTAACTACTTAACCCAACAATTTCAGAATTTGAGGCGTAAGCCTCATAAAGCCTCGAGGTGTTTTGAGGCGAGGCGTACGCTTCAATAGAAAAATGCGTGGGTTCCAACTACGGGGTTTAGGGTGTAAGCCTTGAGGTGCTCACCGGCAGCCTTGCCTTGAGGCGGGCCTTGAGATGGGAGCCTCAATAGCCTTTTAGAACACTGGGCAGTACAAAGCCTAACAAAGTGATTGATATTCATTAAATAAGAGCAAGCAAATTAATTAATAGGATTATTCAGTAATGAAAATTGATTACTTCAGTCAAAGAGACACAATTGCACAAATTATATAAATTCATAGTCGGTTTATTCGGAAAGATACCAAATTGACCGAAAATCAAAATAACTACTCCCTCCGTCTCAAGTATTCCGACACTATTTTTTTATTGGGTCGTCTTAAGTATTCTGACACCTTTCATTTTTGGGAAATAATTAGCTAATTAATAGTACAATTAGTAAATGCTTTATTACACTTAACATTATCTAATTAAATCTCATCATTCACTCACCTCTCAGCACGTATCCCAATATAATTTAAATCCTAAAAGTTTGAACGATCATAACTTTCTCGTTTATTATTCGATTTTATGATTTTTATACCAAATTAAAGGTCTTGATACGATCTTTCATTTAAGATTAAATATGAATATGTTTTTATATATCTATGATGCTCTAGTTTAAAAATATGTCTAAATACATTAACCACATCACATCCCTACACACATTATACTTTATACACTAAACACTCCCGTATTAAGTTCTGTGCCGAAAAGAAATGTGTATTAATACTTGAGATGGAGGGAGTAAAATTTAATAAAACCGAAAATTGCACAAGCTGAAACCCATGATTTGGTTCGATTTTCGATTTTTTTTTTTGGGGAATCATGTTAATCCTACAGAGTGGGAGGCTATAGACCATAGTTACTGCTCATGCAACTTATCCACTAGCCAAAGTAATACACAGATTTTTTTAAAAATACAATATATATATATATATATATATATATATTTCCTTTTCTTTATTTAGGTGAGTGGAAAAGGTAAAACATAGAGTTGGATTATGATTAATGGGTCTTCTCCTTGTCCTCACGTGCACACATTTTAGTTTTACTTAATAGTAGTAGCAATTAGCAAGTGTCTTTTCCGGTCTAAAGTTTTTATAGGGAGTAGGGAAAAACAAGATCTTAGTCAAATGTGCTTATTTCATAGCCGCAAACATCCTTTACATTTTACAAAAGTTTTTAACTCAAATAACACACGCACACCCACACTAACACTAAATAGTCTTACCCCCACGTTTTTAGTAGGGCAGGATCACGCCTTTTAACACTTTCTTTTCCTCCTCATCACTCCAATGCTAAACTTATTCTAAATTTATTCTCTTGATTTGATATTATACGAATTATCTTGTGCAAAATTGTATTATAAGTTTCGTAGGAGCCATATAAGTCGTGACTATGGGTTCGTTAATTGGGTGGACAATAATGAAGCGCAATTTAACTAGTAAGAAGTTTCTACCTTAAAAAATACACTAGAAGTTTAAACCGTCTTTTGTGTGTGTGTGTGTAGAACTCAAGAAACTATAGATTAATTTGGCTCTTTTAGTTAAAATTTACTTCAAATTTTAAACCTTATTTTCATATAAAAAAAAATTAAACTCATGGGAGACGGAATAATTGAGTCAAGAAGTTGATACAACGAAGACTTGCACACACAAACTGTAAACATGGTTTTTTTTTTTGAAAATATTATGCAACAATATCATATTATAAGCGATTTATTCAAAATACCACTTGTCATTATACTTCTTAATTCAAAATACCAACTCCAATGTTTTCATTTTTTTCCTCAGTTTTTCTTATTGACGTAATGCTTTTTCGGAATTCCACTTTCTACATTTCCAATTCTTATCCTTCGATAGGAGACGGAGACGTAAAGTTTAACAACCTTACCACTATTAATTGTGGTTAAACTGCAAATTTTTAAATATTGGCCAATGCAAAAAAGAAAAAAAAATGCAAATGTCGCTCTTATTATTGTCTTTCTTTTCTTTCTTTTTTTTCTTTTTTTTTTTTTCGTTCTTGTTAGTTAATCTGAATTGAATATCCAAATCCACATAAAATAACGCCATTAGTAAAATATGATACCGACTGAATCTCTGTTAATAGTTATAGAGAGAGACAGGACCCTTACATACTAATTACAATTGATATCAAAATTCATTGCACTAATTCACAAAGGGCGCTTTGGTTTTTCTACCCTTTTAAAATACATAATGTAAAAATTGCCCTCCAATATATAGTTATGTAAAAACTACCCTTAAGAATTAAATAATATGGGTAGGGCCCCACCCACAATTGAATTCACCAGCTCAAAAGAGCTTGGAACTCGGGCCATGCACCACAGTTTTGGACGGATTCGACGAGGGCCCACTCTCGTGCTCGAATTCGACGAGTTGGGTGCTCTGAAAATTGTGTAGCACACCCCCCACAATATAATGATGTCCGACTTTAGGACTTTAATGAATTTGTCCAGACCCGGCTCGGTGGAACACTGATTTATTTATTTATTTTTTTTGTTTTTTTCCTTTTGTAAATTATTCTCTTATCTCCCTCTCCATCCTCCATATAAACCCCTAAACCCTTAAAAAAACAGAAGCACCCCCGAAATAAACTCCCTACATACTCAACACTCCCTCCATTATTTTCTCCCACTCCGGCAACCACCCTCCCCCACCGACGGATAAATTTCATTGCACCGGAGTGATGTCGGGACAATACATAATCGACCACGACAACAAAGACCACTTTGTCTTGCCGGAAAACGAATCGGGGATCTCCGTCGAAGTAATACCACGACGAATATCGGTATGTTTTCCGGCGAATGTAGTACTAATTTTTTGTTATGAATTTAAATTGTATTATTTGTTATGATTTAATTAGAAAGTAATTCGTTTATTGATTTTTGTTTGAAATTAATTGATTATGATTTTGTCTAAATTAATTCCCTTATGTGATTTAATTCGAAATTATTAGAAATTTGTAGTGTTTGTAATGTTAAAATTTATATTTAGGTTGAGAAAAAAAAGAAAATTTTGGGCATAGTCGGCCGGTCAATCGGACGCCGGAAAACCGCCGTCCGGTCGTATATTCCGGTCGCCGGAAAAAGCACTTTTCCGGCTATCCAAATGACCGGCCGGCTATGCCCGAAAGTTTCTCTATTTTTTCTTAGTATGTATAATTAATCACATGTTTTTTGTAATTTTATTAAGTCGTTAATTAATTTTTTTTGAAAATAATTGATTATTATTTTATTTAAATTAATTTCCTTTTGTGATTTAATTCGAATTTATTAGAAATGTGTAGTGTTTGTAATGTTAAAATTTATATTTAGGTTGAGAAAAAAAAAAAGAAAATTTTGGGCATAGTCGGCCGGTCAATCGGACGCCGGAAAACCGCCGTCCGGTCGTATATTCCGGTCGTCGGAAAAAAGCACTTTTCCGGCTATCCGAATGACCGGCTGGCTATGCCCGAAAATTTCCATATTTTTTCTTAGTATGTATAACTAATCACATGTTTTTGTAATTTTATTAAGTCGTTAATTAATTTTATTTTGAAAATAATTGATTATTATTTTATTTAAATTAATTCCTTTTTGTGATTTAATTCGAATTTATTAGAAATGTGTAGTGTTTGTAATGTTAAAATTTATATTTATGTTGAGAAAAAAAAAAAGAAAATTTTGGGCATAGTCGGCCGGTCAATCGGACGCCGGAAAACCGCCGTCCGGTCGTATATTCCGGTCGCCGGAAAAAGCACTTTTCCGGCTATCCGAATGACCGGCCGGCTATGCCCGAAAATTTCTCTATTTTTTCTTAGTATGTATAATTAATGACATGTTTTTTATAATTTTATTTAAGTCGTTAATTAATTTTTTTTGAAAATAATTGATTATTATTTTATTTAAATTAATTCCCTTTTGTGATTTAATTCGAATTTATTAGAAATGTGTAGTGTTTGTAATGTTAAAATTTAAATTTAGATTGAGAAAAAAAATGAAAATTTTGGGCATAGTCGGCCGGTCAATCAGACGCCGAAAAACCGCCGTCCGGTCGTATATTCCGATCGCCGGAAAAAGCACTTTTCCGGCTATCCAAATGACCGGCCGGCTATGCCCGAAAATTTCTCTATTTTTTCTTAGTATGTATAATTAATCACATGTTTTTTATAATTTTATTAAGTCGTTAATTAATTTTTTTTGGAAATAATTGATTATTATTTTATTTAAATTAATTAATTATGTAAATAATCGGTTGGTTAATTTAATTTTTTTTTTTACAGGATTCTCCAGCGCCATGGTACTGTAGAAGCAGTTTGATCAACCGGAGATTTGATGTCGGCAACTATTATAGGGTTAAAATCTTGGAAGATATAAAGTTGGCACTGAGCGAGACATATCGAGGTGGTGAATTGGTCGATGAGTTTCAGTTGGGACCTTTCGGACATTTGCTCGATTGGGAGCCGGGGCAGAACAGTAAACCCCTACTCCACTCCGTGTTATCTCGAGCTGTCGTGACGGAGGTGGGAATTTGGTTCCACATTAGGGGCCAGTACATAGAGTACACCGTTCAGGACCACGCTCTGATCACGGGGTTGAGATTTGGCCCTACTGATTTTGATCCCAGGATTCAGAGGGAGCCAAGGACATCCCGTTTTTTTCAAGACGTCTGTGGCGGCCATGGTCAGAAGGCGGCACTGTTGCACTCCCAGTTGGGAACACTCACGTCTGAGAATGATCCAGACGGGCAACTTCGATTGAAGTTGGCAAACTTATTGATGGCCAATTGTTTTATCCTCGGTCATGACGGGCAGGCTCCACCCCACCAGTGGTTGTGGGAGTTGATCGACGACACTGATGAGTTCAATTCTTTTCCTTGGGGTGCGTACTCCTACAAGACCTTGCAGTACTACTTGAGGACGTTTCAGGCGAGGTCTAGGAAGTATCACATTTATGGGCCGGTATGGGCACTTATGATCTGGGCTTACGAGGTGATGCCAGGGTTCGGTGAGCAATTTGCGGTGAGGTCTAGGAAGTATCACATTTATGGGCCGGTATTGGCAATCCTTGTAGCCTTGTAGGTGTTTGCGTATTCCAATTGCACTGCCATTTTTCTCCGAGCCTCTTCTGTGATCGGGTGAGTATCATTCCTGCACTTTTCACGTCGCTCATTGAACCATTCTTCAATGATGAGCCTTACAGCATCTAGACAAGCAACAACCGGCAGACGTCTCGCCCATAGGAGGCTATTGTTAAAAGATTCTGCTGCGTTGGACGTCATGTTGCTGAATCGTCTTGCCTCGCACTGCGATCGGGACCACCTTGTTACTCCAACATCTATCAACCTGTTGTAAGCGAGCCTGCTAGTGCGCCGGATCCCCTGAAGGTAGGTCTGGAAATCATGGTCGTCGTACGTATACGCGGCATGTTGGAGCTGGTTGCCTACATTTTTGCCGTAGTGGGCGAGATTTTTGGCAAGATGGAAGTAACAGAACCCATGCTTAGCTGCGGGAAAGATCTCTCGGACAGCATGTATGATAGACGCGTGCTGATCGAAGACGAACAATGTACCCGGACATGGACCATACGCTTCTCGGAGGCATGCCATGAACTAAGTCCATGATTCGTTATCCTCAGTCGGCCCTATTCCGTACGCCAGTGGGAATAGTTGCTCGTTCGCATCCTTCGCCACAGCTACAAACATGAGCCCGTGGGCCTTCCCCTTGAGATGCGTGCCATCAACAACAATGATTGGACGAATATATCTATTTCGCCAAGCAAAACGCGTAGTGCCTAGAGCAACGAAGACTTGTTTGAACCGGCCATCCTGGCTAATCTCGTGCTGGGTGATCGTCTCCGGATTAGTGAGCATCAGCATGTAAAGGTAACTGAGCAAATCGTTGAAGGAATCCTTGTGTTTGCCGTATACCATCTCGATGGTTGCATTCCGTCCCTTCAAGCACACATCGTAGTTAGCATCGATGCCGAACTCGGATTTGAGCTCGTTCTGAATAATACGGGGCTTTATTATTTCCGCATCACGGAGCAATCTTTTCGCAAAAATTGAACCGATCACCAACGCGTGGATCTTCCTCACATGAGTGGTATCTGTTAGACCTACCTCATCGCATGTGTGCTCCTCGTCAAATATGTTAACAGTCCAAGGCCCGCCTTCGCTAGTGAGATAAAGTCTGAAGGGGCAATCTCTGGATAATTTGCATACCATGACCATTCTTATCTTATCTGATTTAGCTACATAGTATTCTTTCCTCCTGTTCAAATGCCATAAACCCACTGCGATCCAGATTTCATCCTTGGAGAAGAAAACTGAGGTCCTCGACAGCTCATCAACATTCAAGAGATCATCGTGATACACTAGTGAATCACGGGGCCGGGCTGGGACTATCGGGACAAGCCAATTACTCATGTGCTCTGTGTCCGAATCATACTCCTCTTCACCCTGACCAGGATTTGGGAACATCATCCCAAGGAGTTTCTGCATACCCCCTTCCTCCTGTATCCAAGCGGTCCACTCCGCGAATAAAGCCCTGTTCAGCTGCCTACCTTCATGGTATAGATTGGTCTCGCCCTCGCTCTCCGAGGTCTCCGAGTCTTGTTCAGGTTCCGGGACGTAATCTTCGTCATGTATTTGCTCTTCGTCGTGCTCGACCTCTTCATTGAGGTCTGGAATGTTACCTATTTCCGGGACGTTGTTGCTTTGGCCGAGAAACTCATCCCCTACCCAGTTGCTAGAAGCAACAGCCCTCCCGACTTCATCCAAGTATGCCCGCCAATCGTCGGTGCCCTGGCTGAAAAAATCATTTGACCCACCGTACGCCTGCGACTGATCGAATGTACGGACACATGGAGAGGATGTCTCGACGTATGCAGATGATGCCCCGGCATGTGAAGAGGATGCTCCGTCTTTCGTCTTCACGAATATTGTTGGTATAAAACCATTGCATAATTCTTGTAATGTATCGTCACTCGTCAAATGTGAAATCGCATTACGTCCGCGGTTGCTCTTCCTTATATAAAAAAGATCGAAATCGGAGCCCGCCGGGTTGCAATAATGAGATATGAGGTATCTCAAGTTGTAAATTGTTATCCCATAAGATACTGATAATGGGATATTGACCTCATCGCCGCCTTGATAACTAGAATCATCCCAGATACCCCCGTATTTAACATTGACGTAGATCTCAGCCATCTGTAGTCAAATAATTACAACTTAATTAATAAAAATTACAAATAAATATAAAATCAATAAATTAAACACATAAATATATACTATTTCCGTTAGGAACATCACATGTATATACTGATTTAATCCATCACATAAGAAAATTAATTTAAACAAAATAATAATCAATTAATTTCGAACAAAAATTAATAAACGAAATAATAAAATTACAAAATACATGTGATTAATTATCCATACTAAGAAAAAAAGAGAAATTTTTGGGCATAGCCGGCCGGTCCATCCCGTGACCGAAAAAGTCATTTTTCCGGCGACCGGAATACGTGACCGGACGGCGGTTTCCCGGCATCCGATTGACCGGCCGGCTATGCCCAAAATTTTCTTTTATTTTCCTCAACATAAATATAAATTTTAAAGTTACAAAAACTACAAATTTATAATAATTTCGAATTAAATCACATAAGGGAATTAATTTAAACAAAATAATAATCAATTAATTTCAAACAAAAATTAATAAACGAAATACTAAAATTAAAAATTACATATGATTAATTATCCATACTTAGAAAAAAAGAGAAATTTTTGGGCATAGCCGGCCGGTCCATCCCGTGGCCGGAAAAGTGATTTCTCCGGCGACCGGAATACGTCACCGGACGGAGGTTTTCCGGCGTCCGATTGACCGGCCGGCTATGCCCAAAATTTTCTTTTATTTTCCTCAACATAAATGTAAATTTTAAAATTACAAAAACTACAAATTTATAATAATTTCGAATTAAATCACATAAGGGAATTAATTTAAACAAAATAATAATCAATTAATTTCAAACAAAAATTAATAAACAAAATACTAAAATTACAAAATACATGTGATTAATTATCCATACTTAGAAAAAAAAGAGAAATTTTTGGGCATAGCCGGCCGGTCCATCCCGTGGCCGGAAAAGTGATTTCTCCGGCGACCGGAATACGTGACCGGACGGTGGTTTTCCGGCATCCGATTGACCGGCCGGCTATGCCCAAAATTTTCTTTTATTTTCGTCAACATAAATATAAATTTCAAAGTTACAAACACTACACATTTCTAATAATTTCGAATCAAATCACATAAGAGAATTAATTTAAACAAAATAATAATCAATTAATTTCAAACAAAAATTAATAAACGAAATAATAAAATTACAAAATACATGTGATTAATTATCCATACTTAGAAAAAAGAGAGAAATTTTTGGGCATAGCCGGCCGGTCCATCCTGTGGCCGGAAAAGTGATTTCTCCGGCGACCGGAATACGTCACCGGACGGCGGTTTTCCGGCGTCCGATTGACCGGCCGGCTATGCCCAAAATTTTCTTTTATTTTCCTCAACATAAATGTAAATTTTAAAGTTACAAAAACTACAAATTTGTAATAATTTTGAATTAAATCACATAAGGGAATTAATTTTCAAAATAAATCAATTAATAAATAAAAATAATAATCAATTAATTTTCAAAATAATTCTATATACTGATTCCTAGACATATAATTTCATTTTCATAAATACGACATGTTATGAAAATTCAATTAAATTCCAAAATAAATATATAATCTACTTGCTAAACATATAAATTCGATATTAAACGATTACCTATATTGTTGGATAATTCGGAAACGCGATGAAGCAATGTGGTTTACTTCCTCTTCGTCTTCTTCCTCTTCCTCAGCTCAGCTTTGTTTACTTCTTCTCAGAACAATTTTTTTGGTGAATTGGTCTTTTTTTTTTTCTGAATTCTATTTGCAATTTTGTGTTGTATGAGTTGTTGTATATATTCAGTTTTCGGTGTGGTTGGCATAGGATACCAATACTGTTTCGTCTGTGATATCAGAGATGAATTATTTGTACCAAAAAAACAGTCAAATCGTGCCCATTCACGCATGCATGCATAAAACAATAAATTTAATAG
The DNA here is from genome assembly GCA_001642375.2 of Mentha longifolia. NCBI lineage: Eukaryota > Viridiplantae > Streptophyta > Magnoliopsida > Lamiales > Lamiaceae > Mentha > Mentha longifolia. The sequence goes on from CM038121.1 coordinate 18,131,446, forward strand.
TAATACTGTTCATAATGGTAATTATAACAAGAAGAAAAAAAAAATTGTGAGCCGTCACCTCTCACATTCATCATTCACCCATAATTGAATTGTGGTGGTAGTTTTTAAACATAAAATGTGGGACCCATAACACATTAAAATAATTGAAAGGGTAGTTTTTACATTACTTCATTTAAAAGGGTAATTTTTACATAATAATTTTTAAAGGGGTAATTTTAAATATTATGAGATTCACAAATACTATCATCCCAAAATAAAACTATTAAGTGGCATAACAGTGGGAAAAACACAACATAGAATAATAATAATATATAACATGTCTAGATAATTGGAAGTGGACAAAGATTGTGTATGGTATCTGATAATTGATTGAATACGATGGTCAATTTTTCAAGGGGGTTATGTCTATATTAATGATGCTACTAAGTAGGTGCATCTTCCTAGTTAATGCTTGCATTATATTCCACTTTTTTGCAATTGCACATGCAAACATTTGAAAATTGAGGACTATCAACGAGTCAATTTACAAACTCAAGAACTCCATTTACATTTTAATATTGGTATTTCACTTTGTTAATCTTCGGTCTTAAGCTAGTTTGAATATCTTGGTAATCACCAATAAAGCTAGATCAAAATTAGTGCTATATCTACAAAAGAAGTAAGTCCTATATAAGTATAGAGTTAAAAACTTTGCCTTGTGTAGTTTGTTTCAATTCTCTTGTGGGATTTATCCACTACCAATGTTGGTATTTTCTCTTAATTATTCTTTAATAAGGAAATTAACTAAAATTAAGATTCAACTTGAGCCCAAGTTAAGTAGATTTATTTCAATAAGAATCGTAGATCATGCAAAAATATCGATGGTTTAGATCAATTTCTAATTCTCATATACAGTATATTGTAAATAATTTTTATTTGAACTTAAAAACAATGGAACAATCTCATATGATTAGTCTTCTATTGGGGAACCAAATATGACAAAATAACTATATATGAGCTATAATTAAAACTTGAGATTCGTATTCCTTCACAGATTTTGAGTTGAAGAAGCTACTTAAGCTGGATAGCAATGAAACATTTTCCCCCAAATTTGGGAAATATGCATCATGTTTCTACTTTTAAACAGCATTCAAATGAATCTTTTGGAGCATTTTTGGGCAGGAAATTACACTTTTGAGACCACATGCTGGTGAATTTTTAGGCTGACCACAATAATCTAATATTTTTAAAATTGATTGCTTTGACTGATAATAGGTTTAAGTACTAAAGACTTGAGCACAAAATTAAAATCAACACAAAAAACCAATTTTCCTAAAAATCAAATGCATCACATACACTTTTATTCTCTGCAAATGGAAAAGAAAAGAAATTATTGTAGCTGATCTGATCACATGTGATTGGATAAACCACTCTTTTAAAAATTATGAAAATCTCAATAAAATTAAACAAAAAACATTCAATTATTGGAGTAGCTAAATTTTGTCCTTGATGAAAACCATAATCTCTTGTCACAACATTGATAATTTTCTTGCAGTTCCTTGTCTAAATCTTACACAGTTGGTAGTTAGTGTGAATGCATGACCCAAACCCATTTTAAAAAATTACCCATGTAAAGTGTTTGTGTGTGTGACTGGGCTATATGTTAGGTAGTACCAACAATTACTTATTAATTAAAAAAATAAAGTGAAAGATAATGTGTAGGTTCCCTCCATCACATGGTACCCAATTAACCTTTTTGATCCCTCTTGTTTTATGTTTTGGTTTAGATACCAAGAAAATCCAGGGGTTATGCCTTAATCTCATGATAATTCAAGAAAACACAGGAGAGAAAAACAAATTAATTAAACAAGAAAAAAGTAAGCCCAATACATGGTATTTGGATTAGGAGAAAAGGTCGAGGAACATGCCATTTCAAATAATTATAAAATTTTGCCCTAAATTGGATGCACATGGCTTTGATTATCATATTCCCCCATAATTTTCCCACTATTAATCAAAAAAGGCCCCAGTTTTGCTCTTTCCTGTTACTACAAAATTAGTTTCTATTTTGGACTCCTCTTCTTCTGAGCATGCTTTCTTGTGTTAAACTCCAAACATTTAATTATCTTTACACATGTAATCTTCTTGTCAATTCTCTTATATATTCTCCTTGGATAGCAAAAACTAAGGAACAAGAAATAAGAATCTAGCGTAAATTTAATTAGATGTGGTATCTCAATATTTTATATAGATATATTATGATTCATATAGAAATAAATGTTGGTGTAAGAATTAGGAGTTCATCTGAACCGTTTGATTTTAGTATGATTTACGTTTGTCATTAAAATAAGCATGATTGCAATACATATATGATAAGCGTCAATTTGTATGTCAAACATGACTATATGCATAAGCAACATTACATGCACATTTAAGCAAGATTGTGTATGTATAAGCATGGTTCTAACATTCTCACACTAGGATTAGCTCCTATAAGAATCCATCCCTATATTGGAAGTGATTATGGTAGAAATTATTAAGAAATACGAAAAATCTAGTCAATAGACTTTCGCTAAATGAGTGATCCGGACTGATTATTAGGTCAATAATACTACACGGTATGTATTAATTGGATGCACTGTCATTTTCATACATTATATGTATCGTTTTGATTTAATCATTAATCTAGACCATAAATCTTAACCGTTCAAATTTGTTCATGTATATATATATATATATACATATTATTGCATTGCATGCATTACTTTGCTTTATCTTGACTAGACGGTGACCTCATGAATGACTATTCCTAATAAAATTAATAAAATGAAAATAGAAAAAGGAAGCCAATCCAATCTTATGATTGTGATCAGGGGAAAAGGGCATAATATGATAAGCAAAATATTATGGGGTTTGAAGTAAGGAAACCTCATACGATGATGATTAGGGCAGTGAGCCCAATGATTAGAGCAATCCGATTCAAATCATAATTGAATCACATCCTATATATTCCTATTTCAATTGATGAGTAATCATCATTTTGCAGTCTCCCTCTTCTCTTTTAGACGTGCTAAAAGTTGTAATTCCTCGATCAGGAGAGAATTTTGCATGCTTAATTATGGTTCTAATTTATTTATATATGTATGGGACATCATATTATGTATATTTATTCTAATAATCAAACTATCTATATATGATCATCATAATGATCATATGACACTACGAACTTTTGCAATCACTCTTGTATATGATTAGACTTGGAATCAACCTTCACATGCCAAGAAAGAGCTCAAAATCTAGCTACCACGTTATCTCTTTTAATTACTTAGACTTAATTAATAATAATAATAATAATAATTTATCTGTAAACATATCAGAACTTTTATCAGAACTTGAATATCCTTCTTGGAATAAATAGGGCCGGAGAAAATTTGCAAACATTGTTTGGATCTGTGTGGTTTGAGTGATTTGGAAGTAGAGAAATAAAGTAATTTTTGAAGATACTTTTTGGAATATATATATAGGATCATCGACGAAATAAAAGGCAGATTATAGAGTTGGTGTTCGTTGAGAAATGTTCTCTAGCGTAATCTCGTTTAGGGATTTGGTTATTTACCAGAGGCAATTCTTTGCTTGTATTCTATTGCTGTGTTATTTGGATAATATGCTTACCTTTTTTTCTAATATTAATTAGATTATTTTCTTGATAAAGAGAACATTATAAAGAAATAATGTCATTATGTTGGTTGAACGATTTATCTAAACATAAAAGATTGACGTTTATGTCAAATGCTGGTCATTAATTAAGTTATAGAGTAAGTTCGTGTTACAAATCAAGCTAATGTCAAAGTTGGCTACAAGCAAATAATCATAGCTAATAATAATAATATGTGTGTTAGAATAAATCTAAGAGAGATCGTCGGAGCACGTTAATACATCCAAAAACGTTAATCTAATAATTGGAGTAATAATGTTTGAATTTAGTAAAATAAAGAGATGGGATTAGCATTATAATTAATAGGGGTTGGATTCAGAGAAGCATATGGCTAATAATGATGCATGTGATGATCAATCCAATTTGTTTAATTAAGGACCTCCATCTCCATGTTCCACTACTCTTACTGATCTCCCCCTTTTTCCATTACTTTTTTTTTTTTCCCATTACTAATTTAAATTTCTCAATCCCATTTTCTGATTATTATCATTGTTTTTTTAACATTATTATCAAAAGCTAATTTTTTTTAATTAAAAAAAAAAAAAAATCAACTGTTGACTACATACCCTTATTTAAACTCCTCCTACTCCTGCTCCCAGAAATCACGAACAACAAAACAACTGAATTCAGAACTTCAAACATACATTGAAAAAAAAAAAAAAAACTTCCCTCTCTCTCTCTCTCTCTCTCTCTTGTTTCTCTCTCTGTTTCTGATCAGTGTCAGAGGAAATCTCACTTTCCAACAATAATAACTGAATCTTTGTCAGTTCCTTCTTTAATCTGCACTGCTCTCTAAATGGATAGTGCGAGGAAAGCGGGAGGCGGCGCGCCATCGCCGTCCAAGAGCAAGCGGAAGGGGAGCGCGGCGGCGGCGGCGGCGGCGCCGCACGACTCGTCGACGAACCGGTTCCTGGGGGTGAGGCGGCGGCCGTGGGGGCGTTACGCGGCGGAGATACGCGACCCGACGACGAAGGAGCGGCACTGGCTGGGGACCTTCGACACGGCGGAGGAGGCGGCGCTGGCCTACGACAGGGCGGCGCGGTCCATGCGCGGCTCCCGCGCCCGCACCAACTTCGTCTACTCCGACATGCCGCCGGGCTCCTCCGTCACCTCCATAATCTCCCCCGACGAGACGCGCTCCGACTTCTCCATGCTCTTCGTCGACTCTCAGCTCAACGACCATTCCGGCGGCGGCGCCGGTCAACACCAGATTTACTTCGGCCAGAACTCGGGGTTCCAGCTCACCGGCGACGGGGCGTGGGGCCAGGGGTACGGGCAGGAGGCGGGCAGCAGCGGCGCCCAGTACCGGCCGCAGGTGGCGGAGGACGAGCTGCCGCCGCTTCCGCCGGACATCAGCTACTCCGGGGAGCCGCCGGTGCTGTCGGAGATGGGGCATGGGGTGCTGAACGACATGAGATACCTCGAGCTGTCGGAACAGAGGCGGAGCATGGACGCCGCGGCGACGTATGATTACGGCGGCGGCTCGTATTTCGGCGCGGAGGAGCCAGTGGATGACGCCGCGAGGAGTAGTTTCTCCGGCGCCTTTGGATGGTACTGAACTGAACTGATTAATTATTCGTGTTTGGGATTTTGGAAAAAGAAAAAAAAGAAAAAAAAAAGAATATTTAATTGTGCGATTAATTAGTGATGATGTGTTGGATTGTTGGATTTGTTAGAATCCAAAGTGTGTGATTTGGATTTGTTATTTTTTTTCTGAGTTTTTTTCCCTTCTCTTCTTCTTCTTTTCTTTTTTTCCCTTCACTTTTTATTCTCTATATTGTAATGCCATCAGCTTATATATAATATAATGCATTGAATGGTTTTTTTTTTTCTTTTTTTTTTTGCCTCTATGTAAATGGTGAATTCTTTTACTGCTCAACTGAAATATGGTGCTTAATGTGGCAATGACATAGAATAAAGATTTTATGTTTAATCTAAAATTAAGTTCGATGTCCCAACACTCATTTTACTATTTTTATAATATTTTTCATAAAATTAAAACTATTATTATAATGTAGTGGATTATCATAATTAATATTTTTTTTAAATTGAAATTAAAAAAAATCGTATACGATAGTTTGAATTTATCAATTCTATTTAAACTAATAAAATTGAAAGTGAATGCTAAAAACTAATTGTAAATAATTGTAAAATTAAATTATATCATAATATGTAAAGATTGAAGAAAAAATGCATAATAATTCATTATTTTGAATTTGAGACATTGAAAATGAGATAGAGCTGAGTATCTCATGTACTCCAAAAATACCCAAAAAATAGTCATTTTGATAAAACAAAGGTAAATTTTAACCATCAATAAAGCAATATGTAAATTTTAGCCATTTTAGGATATGTAATGACACAATTGTCTTTATGCCTTAATTTTTGTTGCTTTTTTCCTTTATTCAATTAACTTCAAAAAAATTAGAAATCAAGCAACACTCAAGAATAAGCACATAATCGATTAAAAATATTCGAGTGGTGCCGGAGTGACCGGCGGCGCGGCGGCAGCGGCGGAGGCGGCGCGTCGGCCATGTAATTGTTAATTCATGTTTTTCAGTTTTTGTTTTTGAAATTTAGGTTTTGAAATAGGTTTTGAAGATTCTTTTGGGTTTCTTTGTATGTTTGTTTAATCTCGAAATTTAATGATTATATGCTCTTATATGTATGCTTAGATGCTTAAAAGATCAATTTATTGGTTAATTTTGCTACAGATTACATTTTAGATTGAAAAAATTGAAGATTTATTTTTCTGTTCTTAAATACACGACCACGCCAATTACACGACCAAATCGGCCGTGCAACGGTGGCCGTGTATTCTGGCAACCACATGTTTGTGCTGCACGGCCGAGAATACACAACCAGGTGGTCGTGTATTCTCTGTGCAGATTTTTTAAAAATATATATATTTATGATTCATTAATTATTCTTTGTTCTTTTATACTTTTTGCAGATCAAAATAAAATCAGTGAGATCAAAATGGCCACCGGCCCCGTCGGAATGCCGTGAGCCCGACGCCGTGCATATGCACGGCCACGACCGTCTCCCATAGGCCGTGGTCGTGCGTCGTGCATTGGCATGTCGGGGCTGTCATGTCGGCCTTGGCACGGTCATGACCACCACCCCTGGGCCGTGGCCGTCCGTCGTGCATTGACACGCTGAGGTTGCCGTATTTGCTGTGTCGGACGAAATACACGACTGTGTAGTCGTGTAATCATGGTCGTGTATTTAACTTAAAGGGTAAACTTGTCATTTTATGCGAAAATTGGCTAAAATTTACATATTCTTTTATGTGTGGCTAAAATTTTCCTTTACATTATCAAAATGACTATTTTTGGGATTGCCTCAATTTAATATTTAACAAGTGAATAGGATGATATCCTCTATACCAACTATTGCGTTCCAAATGTGTCACAAACAATAAAATTTATAATATTTTTATATTATAATAAATTATAATAGAAGATTATAATTAAAAAAATGAATTTTTAAAAATAATATACCCTATTTATTAACCCTATTTTAGCTAATAAATTGAAATTAATGCTAAAAATATAATAACACTAATTGATGAGTGAACCCTAGAAAATAATTATAAAATTAAACTAATCATTATAAATTAAAATTATTGAATAAAAATGTATAAAATTAGTAGAAATTAAAATTTGGTACACGATTGGAACACCAGAATGGGTATAGAGGACCCCAATTTCAAATAAATCTAATCTTTTTCATTTTCTCTTGTATCCACTTCATCATGGAAACTTTGATCCCTCATGAATATGGTATTCAAAATATATCATCCACATTTTGCCAAAAACTAATAGTAGTAGATTCTTTTTGTATTACTAATCACAAGTAATGGGGGGGGGGGGGACACAAAACAAGGTTTGTATAATATAATACTCGTATATCCGATCCGAAGGCTGAAATTAGTGGATACTTGATTCACGTGTACAATCTTTGGAGCAATAAATCACTTGAGAAGAAGCACAATTTAAATTGTAAAGTTGACCGAAAGTTAGTTACTAGTTATATATTCATGAAATAAGTATCGTGACATACTTGTAAAATAAATAAGACTGTCATTTATATAACTTGAAGAAAAATTTAATTTCAATATGTTAAGTTTGTTTGTTTATGGGGTGAGATCGTTTAACATGTCACAATCATAAGACATGCCACAATTCAGATTCAAATATAAAAAGTGTCGATTTTAACTTCTTTTTTTCTCCAAATTAATCATGTCATTAGATATACTCCTTCCATTTCATATAAATGACACTTTTCTTTTTTGTCTTTTTGGCACGCTTTTCCGTGCTTCTCGTTAATGAGTTTTAAGATGGATTTTTGAAGAATTCTTTCTTTTACAGGATAAATGTGTCATTTTAAGTGAAATTGAGGGAGTATGAGTTTGGATTCGAATCTCAACCCGTTTTTGTGTTTCGTTCAAGTTTTTGTGTTTCGACCCATTTTAAGACTGCACCGACCAAATACGGCCCGATATAAATGGCCCGGTCACTTCTTTTCTTTTAATAATTGAAAGATCAATAATTTCGGCCCCGTCTCAAAATGGTGGCCTAGAAGAGTTTGGGCCAGGCTAGTCTGATTTACACTATGCATACATGGGCCAGAGGCGGCCCATTTATAGCTCTAGGCGAAAAATGTTATACACTACGGAAATAAAGTGCACATTTTTCCTGGTATAAATACTCCCCTGTCCCAACGAAATGATCTTGTAGATCATTTATGAAAACTTGAATACTTTAAAAAAAAAAATGATATCAAATTAAAAAGGAAAGATCATGTTTTTTAAAGTATTTAAATTAAGTGTAGTGGGTACTGTGATTTACTAGAACGGAAGGAGTATAAAAAAGGATATGACATCCACGGCTGTTTTCTGATTTAGAAAACTAAAACTATGTAAATATAGTAGATATATGAGGCCAAAAACGGATATAGAAAAGCAAAAAAGAGAAGTGTAAATAAATGAAGTGCACACAACTGTCCACCGCACAATACAGAAAAAAAATGCACAGAATTGTAATAATATGCACATACTTGAAATAAACTGCACAGAATTGTAAAAATAAACTGTACAGAAGTAAAAAAAAAATGGAAGTGTATATAAAATGTAGGCATGTAGCATGCACATAAAATTTCTCCAAGTAGTTATAAAATCCTCAGAGAAATGAATCCAGAAAGCCAAAGGATTTACTAAGATGGGGCATAGGCCTTGATGCACTGCTCAATCTCCACACCGCAACACGGGCATCGTTGTCTACTCCCCGAACTGCTGGAGCTCCCTTCGTAGCAGCTTCCGCACAGCACTTGGTGTGTGCACGGAAGAAATACTACTGATACTTCGTTCACGGAGCAAATCATGCAGTCCAGTGCTCTGAATGTATCACCTTCCAACGACACATTCGAAAGCTGACGGAGCATTTGGAGACGAGACAGCTCCCTTTCGAACCACTCGATTTCATCCTTTTTCAGATTTTTGTCGAGCTCGGTCTTTTGACGGAGTTCCGACAGCTCTGCTTTCAGATTGCCTTCCCTGCCTTTCTGGTTTCCTCAGCAAGAAGAGCAAGCATCTTCTCTTTTTCCCTGATTTCTTGCTTCCATTTATCCTGCAGTTTCAAACATGGAAAACTATTCAAACTTCATGAACAAAAACGTAGAGCAATCGCATTTATATATATATTTTATGATATCATAAAGCACCAAGATTTAACTGCATTTATCAGATAATATTTTGGAATGGACGTCTATTATCCGTTTTTGAACCACTATGTTCCCACCATTCCAACAATCCAACTAATAGGCGTCTTTTTTCTGTTTGCATCAAACAGTAGAGGAAAGACAACCATGAAGACTGGTAACAATCAGTTCTCAGAATATTCCATCGTCATTGCATCATTGACATGAACGTTTAAAGTGGCAAGTTTATTCCTCTTTCCTAAATAACACTTAACAGGCTGTTTCCAGTTTCACGCATAGTAGCTCAAACCCTCACTTGGGCATGAATAAGAAGATTAACACGCTTGACCTTTCCTAAACAATGAAGCAATGATGAATTACCTTTCCTAAACCGTATTCCATGATTGATAGGATTCCTCATCAAGTTAGACATTTGAGTAGGATTGTGGGAGTTAGCCATGTAACTGAATTCGAGATGTAGTGATGCATGCCAATTTTGAATTTTGTGTGTTGGACTTATGTGCTGGGAATTTTCACTTTATGAAACAACAAATTGTCTGCATGCATTGGTCATTAGTCTTTCATTTATACAGATAGAGAATCTAACTTTATTCATGCATGCATGCTCTTCTTAATTGGATTGTTTGGCATTGAAAAGACCATACAATCACTTGAATATTTGAATTGTGGAGCCAATGAGACAGCTTCTAAGCATACATGGATGAACTTTAAGGCACTATATATCTGGTCAAACCTTCCAGCCTGATTAATAATATTTCATTTGCAGTGTTCTTCGAAATAATGTCACAGCCAGTTCCTCCACAAAGATGAGTTCCTCTACACAGGAATTTGGAACGCAAAAATGGATGATATATCATTGTGCTGCCTCAGCAATGAGAAGCCAAGTTTTCCATGTGGGGAGGACTATATTCCTGCACCAAGTTTGTTGATTGCCATGAGTATTCTCTCCAAGAAATTTGATCGAAAGTTCGATTGGGAGGAAATGTACGAACGCTAGTTTAGAATGACTAATCTTGTCGTGTGTTGGCCATCATTTTTGAGAACTCTAGTTTAGCGGTGGATTTTTCAGGGAGGATTGCAAAAGAGATTGAAGACCTTGTTCATTCGCCTCTGATGCACGGATTCTTCAAAAAACAACACATTGCAGTATCGGATTCGCACGCGTATCGCATCCGGGTGCGATTCTCGACGGATTCGCACCTGATTCGCCACATGGTGTATCCTTATTTAAGTTAATAAAAATAATAACGGATACGCAAAATCCGATAAGAGGATTCACGAATCCGAAGTTAATTGGGTTATTTTGTTAACTTAAATTTTTAAGGGATTTTTTGCAAATCTTAAACATTGTTTATTAAAAGAAAAAGAAAAATAGAAGTGGAAGCCGTATGTTGTATATTTAGTTGCACTCTTTCATTATTTTTCATATATATTTAGTTTATGATTTATTTAAATTTTATTTATAATATAGGCATTATATAATAAATATAAAAATAAAAATAAATAGACGTATGTATCGTCATAGCTGAATCGCACCATATAATTTTTTAAAAATATGTATCCCCGCACTTGTATCGCCCCCTACCCACTTCCCCGCACCCGTGCAACAGTCATTCGCAAATTTTTTGCAGCTGTCAAAGAACTCTCACCATTTTATTTAAACTAGGGATAAATGTCTAATTTTCAATTTTTTATCATGGTATAAGCTTTATAATTATTTTCTACCAAACAAGTAAGTCAAGATATCTGACTATTATATGTCATATACCAAACGGTTTGATAAAATTATAATCCTACCTCTATGTTATTAGGCTTGTTAACTTTTGAGTATTTTTATTTTTTATCTTATCCTCCCTTATCTTATCAAACATACCAAACATGTCCTTAAAGTATACAATATATATATAGATTATGTTACTAGCATGTAAAAACAAAATCAAGAAACAATATCACTACTTGAAGCGTTTCTTGAATATGTATATGTAAGATAATATAATTTCCATCCTTCATTGCGCGGGCGACTCTAAACTTTCAACGTAGAGATGAAGTGACGTGTAGTGGCCATACTTCTCGACGAACCGAAAAACATTATCTTGAGGATAGTAAACCAAGATTGTTGATCCAAAGAACACCAAAATCTCTCCGTTTGGACCCACGATCATCGATGAGGAGGAAAGCGGACGATGAAGAAGCTCAAGAACATGATCGAGAGTCACCACTCTCTCCCAAGAATCTTTCATAACCCAAACTTCGATGCCTCTTCCTCTACAATTATAATACAGCACAGAAAGGCAACCCCCCAAGCACCCCAAAAACTTCTCGGTGCGTCGAGCAACGGGTAGCTTAATACTTCCAAACACCTCACTCTTCAAGTCCAAGAAAACAATATCACCATCCTTACGCCAATTCTCACCCCAATGAAGCTTCTCACCTAGAAACAACCCTTGGCTTGAAGGAATGGAAAAGTCAAAGCTCCCCATTGTTCTCCATGATTTTGTCTTTGAACTATAAAGATTACCAACAAACCCAGAAAAATCACCATTGGGAAAAGACATAAACACCTTGTACTCGCCACTTGTATCGAGCCAACCAAACCCAGAAGCATCGGCACGGGCACGGCGGCATCTAGAAACTTCTGGTAGTGGTAACTTCTTGGAGATTCTAGTGGATGGGTTCCACATGAAAAAATTTGCTAAAAACGTGATGATGCAGACCAGCCCGTTGCAGCAACCCAAAACTTGAACATCTGCGTAGGTCCAGGGAATACTCGGCGCTGCACTATCGAAAGGGGTTGGATCGATATGTGGTTCGTTCAGCAAAGACTGAAGAGAACATTGCAGCGGTGGTGACGGCTGTTGATACTTATGTTCTATGATAACTCTTTGGCGGGGAAAAGATTGGTTTTTCATTGAATTTTGGTGGTGGGTTTTGATGAATTGTTTGCTGTCGATTAAAGAACGCCATGATATCGAAACGCACCTGAATTTAACGAGTGATTTCACCGAATGTCTTGTTAGTATTTCTTCGTCGATAATCTCTTGTGGAAGAGTGGAGGCTGAGATGTTTCTGGACTGCTTGTTTTGGCTGTCCATCTCCGGCGCCGGCGGTTGAATCCTTTTTGGGAGGAAATTAGGGTTTTATTATGGGACAAGGGGAGAGGGTAGATGAAATGTCGGCGTTTTGTACCATCTTCAGAAAATTTTATTTATGTTTTTTTTATTTTTTATTTTTCCTTTTCTACTCGTTTTTTTTAATAGATTTATATCATAATAACCATAATTTGTTGTTTTGGGTTTCAGTAATGGTCAGCTAAAACGTAAAATCAAAAAAGAAATACTCCCTCTCTCCCTTTGAAGTTGTTATACTTTTTCGGCACGAGAATTAAGATAGTAATGTTTAGTGTTTTAAGTGGGTTATTGGTAATTGAGGAGAGTAGGGATTCAGGATTATAATTAATTATTTATTTATTAAAAATAAAAAAACTGAAATATTATTAATTTGTTTTTTGATTTAATAATTATAATTAATTATTTAATTAATTTTTTTTTCCAATTTTTTTTCTTTATTATTGCAAAATGAATGTATTTTCATTTTTGAATGAGAAATTACTAACATCACGAAACACAAATGAAATGGGTCAATATAAATTCAAAAGTTAACATTTCAATAGAATCAAATGGGTCAAATAAGAACAACATAAGCATCAGTCATTTGGTTGAAAAAAGAGGCGGCACCTGAATTTTCAAACTTCCCCCAAAGGTACATTTCCCTGTCTATAATGCTGAGCAACATAACACCATTTCAGTTCTTAGACATCAAACTATAGCTCCAAAGAGAAAAAAAAAAAGAAAAAGAAGCAAGGGAAATGGGAAAGCACAGGAACTCTCAACTGATGAGAGAAACAAAGTGGTTCAGTTCCTCCTAGAAAGCTGCAGCCGTGGCAAACCAGTGACGAGCCCCCCGCCTTCAACCGGGGGCGTTTGCTCGCCGCCGCCGGCGAGCTCACCGCTCCGAGCCATCATCGCGGCGGGGGGGCGGCGAGCGACGCCCCGATTAGAAGCCGGAATTCCCTGCAGAGATGAAGAGGCCGGCGACAGCCGGGTACAAAAATTCCATTGATTTTTCTGGATGAATGAGATTACCATATCTCTCCCTCGACGGCCGAGTTGGACTTTTGTGCGGCGGCCTACGCCCTTTCGGGCATATCTAGCCATCCTCGTCGGCCATTGGTGAGGTCATCGCCGGATTGAAGAATCACAGAGATGAAGAGAACGGCGGAGAACACAAGAAAAGGGAATGTCGAAAGAGAGAGAAAAGCGTTGGTAATCAGAGAAAATGATACATCTCAGGACTCTTGAATAGTGTCACATATTCAACATGGGTACAAAAATACCCGAGTGTGTTGGACAAATGAAAACTGTAATTTAATTGAATGACCCTTATTAAATACTACGATTTACTGTTACATGAGATAATGACCCAATTATTATTATATTATTATTATTATATATATTATTATTTTATTATTATTATTTTATTTTATAGTATATTAATGTTAGTATTTTTTATATTCTGTTATTCTAATTTATTACTATATTGTTAGTTTTATTATTATTCATTTACATGTTCCTAACTATTTTCTTATTTTTTCTTTTTGACTTTAAAAATAGGTAAATGGTAACGAACCCTTGACCAAGTGGGACGGCCGGAACAGGATATAACGGGCTGATCCTCGGGCCTCAGTTAAGTGGTTACCAAACAAGATGACAAGATGAATCTGGTTCATCTTCTTTACCAAACACACCCTTAAGGTTTACAACTTGAAGAATGTTAAGGGCAATTAGTGGGCCAATTTTTTACTATTGTGGCTTTACTCTTTTTGCCAAAATAAACAACTGCAGGGCGCCTAAATATGTAAAACTTGAAATGGACGGAGTAGTACCTATATAAAACCTAATATGAAGAACTAAAATTTAACTATAAATATATATAAATAATTTTTTAATATAACTCTTATTATCCTAAATTAAAATAAAGTAATTAACAAAAAGGTGGTATTGATATATCCTATTACAGTAAAACCTCTATAAATTAATACTTTATAAATTAATCTTTCTAAAATAATAAAATCTCACAGTCTCAACTTGGGCCTTTGTAAAAATTCATCATATTCGATAAGATAATAAGATAATAATTTTTCAGAAAATCCCTTTATAAATATTAGGTCCCATTAAAACTCTAAATTAATAATTCATAAATATTATAATGGGGCAAAAAATATTCTACCTTTGTAGAGATAAAAAAACCAAATTTTACCTCAAACTTAAAAACACACAAATTATACCCAAGTTTGGGAGGAACTACCCAGAATACCCCTGAATTTTAAAAAAAGGCAAAAGTGATTGAAACTCTCTCTCTCTCTCTCTCTCTCTCTCTCTCTCTCTTTGCTCCAAAAATTCACATCCACCTACGCCTCCCCCCTCATACGCCCGAGGTCGATGTCGCCTCCCTCTCCGTCGGAGCTCGCCGGAGCTGTTTTGGGAGGTTTTGGAAAATTAGGGTTTTGTTGCTGTTTTTGGCGGTTTTCCGGCCAAATCCGAATGTTTGAGATGCAATTGACCAATGGGCTTTGTTCTCCTCGAAAAGACGAAGACATGAAGGGGTGATTCGTTCATTTTGGTGGAGAAACAAGGAAGAAACACGCCGGAGAAGATGAAGCAGGCCGGAAATCGCGAGTTGTACGGCGGTAGAGGTAAGAAATTGACGATTTCTTACAAGGTAGATGTAAGAAATGGTCAAATTCTTATGGTAAGAGTTATTTTTTAGGTTTTCGGATTTAAGTATTTTTTTATTGTATTTTTATGGAATTTGATGCTAGGGGAGAGGGAGAGAGAGACGCAAATTCGAAGGATTATATGTTGGGATTTGAAGGAATATATATATATTTTTAAAGGATTATTTGTACAACTGCACTAGTGTTCTTGTTTCTGGAATTCTTCAAACTCTAAATGATTATAAACACGAAATGACAATTTCGTGGTAAGAAGATGCAAAAAACGTGGTAAGAATTCATCTATATAGATAAGAACTCATGAGACATGAAAAAATTTTGTTTGACCGGTAAGAATTCATGGATAACAAAGTAAGAATCCAATTATAAATGTATGAATTCAAGAGACAATGGTAAAAATAACAAAGATGTTTTTTTTATATGATTATGTAATAAATGATCAAATTCTTGCATTCGATACGTAAGAATTGATACATTTCTATCTAGATTAACATCGAATAAATAGTTCGTATATTTTTTGTGTATGATTATGTAAGAAATGATCCAATTTCGTGGTAAGAATTCATTTATATATATAAGAATTTAATCAAATAGGTAAGAATTCATATTCTATGTAATTGATTTCTTACTCTATGTAAATTCTTATATTCTTTAAATATATTGAATTCTATTATATTTGAATTTCTATTCAATTCTTACACTTGAGTTTTGAACTCTTATCTGAAGCAGACATCATGATGAATTCTTACTCTATGTAAATGATTTCTTACTCTATTGTTTTCTGAATTTGAATAGTATATTTTCTGAATTTCAATTCAATTCTTACTATAATGATTTGAATTGTTATCTGAAGCATAGATCTTCATGAAATCTTACTCATAAGTTTTTAATTCTTACTTGGATCTTACATCTTCGTGAATTTATATTATATGTGAATTTCTATTCAATTCTTACACTTAAAGTTCTGAATTCTTACCTGGAGCAGATATCTTGATGAATTCTTACTCTGTATAAATGATTTCTTACTCCATTGTTTTCTGAATTTGAATAGTATGTTTTCTGAATTTCAATTCAATTCTTACTATTATGATTTAAATTCTTATCTGAAGCATAGATCTTCATGAATTCTTACTCATAAGTTTTTAATTCTTACTTGGATCTTACATCTTCGTGAATTTATATTCTATGAAAATAATTTCTTACTCAATGTAGATTCTAACATTCTTGAAAATATATGTGCATTTCTATTGTATGTAAATTTCTATTCAATTCTTACTCGTTAGAGAGGCTGATTTCGAGAAAGATAGAACAAACGTCTTCCTCCCAATGGCCCGACTCGTACCCCAACTTGAGAAAGCAATGGAATATGTTTACCGTTTCTTCGATATTAATCTAGATAGAAATGTATCAATTCTTACATATAGATCGCAAGAATTGGATCATTTCTTACATAATCATACACAAAAATATGTTCACCGTTTCTTCGATGTTAATCTGATAGAATTATATAAATTCTTACATATCGATCACATGAATTTAATCATTTCTTACATAATCATACACAAAAATTATGCTCACTGTTTGTTCGATATTAATCTAGATAGAAATGTATCAATTCTTACATATAGATCTCAAGAATTTGATCATTTCTTATGTAACCATACACAAAAAATCATACATAAAAATTTCGTATTTCTTACTAACAAATCATGATTCCACCCACATTTTCTAATATTACATTGTTTCTAATTTGTTAATAATATGTATTTCTTACCTATTATTTACTAATAATTTGTATTTCTTACCAATACATGAGTCTATTACAACATACATTATGTAGTACCTACCTCACAAATCTCTCTCAGGCATAATTACAAACACAATGCCCCTCCCAAAGAAAAAAAAGCAAAAATCTCAAATTAGCAGCTTTCAATTTCTCTCACCTATAATTTGAGAAAACACATAATGCTTCCAAAATAAACAAAAGAGGGAAAAGAAGCATGAATGCTTGAAAATGAGTGAAAACAAAATCAAAGAAGAATGAAAACAAATAGAAAAAAAGTAAAAGAAAAGAAAAATAGAATTATTGAAAAAAGTAAAAGAAAATTGAAACACGCCAAAATCAAAAGGTTGGAAAACAACTTACTTTAATCTTCTGATAATTTGAAAACACAAGCATAAACACCCCCACAAATTAAAAGAGAAAAAAATTGAAAAAAAAAGAAGAAGAATAAGATCTAGAAAAAGAAGAGCACGGCTGTGGGATGGAGAGAAGGGAATTATCAGATCTGGAGCGGCGTTCGGAGGCATCAGATTTGGGATGGCGACGGATCTAGAACCTGTTCGCCGTCGATGAGGCTGGAGGAGGAGGAGTCAGCGGCGGGACGCAGCGGCAGGCCCGGCGGAAACAAACGTTGCTCGTTTGGGGCTCATCCTCCATACCTAGATGGAGAAGGTCGGCGACGTTCGAAGAATAGATCGAAGAAGCGAGCTGCGGAATCGCCCCATAACCCAGGTTACCCGGCTCCTTTCAAAAATATTTGTCATGCAAAGATAGAGAGAAAGATTGAGGAGATATCTTTTCAGATATGAGATAAAGTGAGAGAAGAGAGAGAAGGAAGTCACGTTCAAATGAAAAAGAAAGAGAAGAAGTGAGAGAAGAGGTAGTGACAAAAGGGTATTTTTGTCTAGTCACTTTAAAATTTGGTAGATATTGTGTTTTGTTAAGTTTTGAGTAAAAATTGGTTTTGTTATGTGCACTAGGGTATATGGGTATATTACCACTATTATAATTATAAATATTATGGTAATTTGCTAAAATGTGAATTTATTGTTACTTGATTTTTCTTAAAATTTAAATCTAATTGGATTTTATCAAACCACTCTTGTAAATCTTTTCGAGTGCACGTGAGATGGTCTCTCTTATACTTACATAATGATTTACGCATGGTCATTCATGGATGATTTTGCGATGTATTTTAGATGAGAAGACATGGCTGGGGTATATTATTTCCATATTGAGATTTATATAGTGTATGTTTCATTCATCATGCATAAATATATTTAATTGGCTATAATAGTTATTTAAGTGTAACGAATTAGTGTAAACATGTATATTTAAGTAATTCCAATGAATTGAAACATACGACCATGAATATAATAGTTCATTGTATACAAAGAATTGGTTGATGCATGAATATAATCAATGAAACATATATGAATTCATTTATTTTCAATACATATGTACTAAATTTGTTGAATTTAAAAAGTCTCTCTTTTAATTAATAAAATATTAATTTATCGATATATTAATATCTCTCTAAATTAATAAAATTTCATGGTCCCAAGGTTATTAATTTATAGAGGTTTTACTGTAATTGTGGAAGTATCAACCTTAGCAAAAATAATCAACTAAAAATACAGGCTTCAAATGCTGAATAAAATAGAGCTTCATAAATTTATAAAATAATACTAATGTTAGATCTTAAATAAAATATTATATCAATATTTTTAATTTAGTATAAAAATTGTAACAGTTGGAAATTAAACGAACAACTTATGATAATTAAAAATTTACAATTCAAATTATATTGAGATAAGTCGGTAGATTAAAGTTGAATTGGGAAAAAAATGTGACGTCCCAAATAAGAAAAATAACTCGTTATAAATGGGATGGAAAGTGTATATACTCCATATATATACAAGTCAGGGTGACATCCTATACAAAATAAGTTTTCTGTAAAGGAAAAAAAAATGCATTTTATGCATAATTATCATGCACGATACGTATAGTTATAATGTACTGTGCATCATAATGCATTATCAATACTATCATAATGCATCATCCATCATAATATATTTTTATCATAATATATTTTTAGTACAATCATAATGCACTAATTAATCTGGACCTTAGATTACACTAAGATCAATGGTTCAGATCATTTTTCATTTCTTACGAAAACATGTATTTTGTACGTGATCTCTCCATCGTACAAGTCCACGCCTAAACTAATTTGTTTTCAAAAACAATCTTTATATCTAATTAATGCGTGAAAAAAGAATACTCTTCAAAACAATATTCTATGGCTTGCAATTAAATTACAAATATTTTTTTAAATATTTTTATTATCACATGACTACAGGCTAATGATCTTGATTCAATTCATTCTTCGATTAAGCTAAACTCACCAATTTTGACTCGATAAAATCATAAAACCGGTCGCGAGCCTACTCTTTATTCCTATATCGTAAATGAGAAATCAATAATTTCTTCAGTGAAAAATAAATTAAAAAAAAACAAACAAAAAACAAAATAAGAGATCAATAATTCGGACAACATATAAGAAAAAAAAATGATATCACAATACAGGAATAATATGCATATTTTTTTCTATTATAACAATGAAAACTATATGAAATCCAATCGCATATTCATCATACATTAATAAAGTCATGATATCTAATCGTACGGTTATTGAAAATAGAAACTAAAACTAATCGTAAATACAATATAAATCACGATGCTAAAAACCGATAGTAAAGTAAAATATAGAACTGCGAGTGAAATAAATGCACAGAATAGTTAATAAGATGCACAGGATTGTATATAGAATGAACAAATTGCAAAGAATTGCTAATGCACAGGATTGTAAATAGATTGCACAAAATTGCAAACAAAATGCACAGTATTGTAAAACCTCTGATCCAAGTAATGATAAAATCCCGAGGAAACGAATTCATAAATGCTGAAATACAACAAAAACATCTTTCACAGAGCATTTCATGCAGTTCCGATGCTCTGAGTGCTTGTGTGGTTCGGGGGATGTTACGTCGATGCCATTGTACAAGAATGTGTTCGAGAACTGATGGAACATCTGCAGACGTGACAGATCCCTTTCAAGCAAACTTGACTTCATCCCTTTTCAGATGTATGTCGAGCTCAACTTTTTGACGGAGTCCCGACAACTCTGCTCTCGTGTTGGCCTTATGTGTGGCTGCCTTTCTGGTTTCCTCCGACACAAGAGCAAGTATCTGCTCCTTTTCTTTAATCTCCTTCATTTATCCTGCAGTTTCAAACAAGATAGGGAAACTGTTCAAACTTCATCCTTACAACATAAGAAACCATTGAGAGAGAGCATTGCCGCATAGGCAAACACTCAATGGACAAAGAAAATCTAAGTGAATGAAGAACGAGACAAGCCATACGACACCTGAAACACTGAATTCTAACCATGATATGGCAGACTTCAAATGACAAAACATAGGTAAACACTCAAAGGGCAAAGAAAAATCTAAGTTAATGAAGAATGAGACAAGCCACACGACACCTGAAACCCTCGATTCTAAGCATGATCTGACACAACACAGACTTCAAACAACAAAGCCATACAAAGATAGCATTTCTATATAGGCAAACACTCAAAGGGCAAAGGAAAATCTAAGTTAATGAAAAACGAGACAAGTTATACACGCCTTAAACACTCCATTCTAAGCATGATCTGCCACAGACTTCAAACAACAAAGCCATACAGAGATACCATTTCTATATAGGCAAACAATCAAAGGGCAAAGGAAAATCTAAGTTAATGAAGAACGAGACAAGCTATATACAGCCAGAAACACTCCACTCTAAGCATGATCTGGCACATACTTCAAACGACAAAGCCATACAGAGATACCATTTCTATATAGGTAAACACTCAAAGGGCAAAGGAAAATCTAAGTTAATGAAGAATGATACAAGCGTGAAACACTCAATTCTAAGCATGATCTGGCACATACTTTAAACGACAAAGCCATACAGAGATTGCATTTCTATATAAGTAAACAATTTAAGGGCAAAGGAAATCTACGTTAATGAAGAACGAGACAAGCTATACAACACCTGAAGCACTCAATTCTAAGCATGATCTGACACCAACTTTAAACAACAAAGCCATACAGAGATGCATTTCTATATAGGTAAACACCCATAGGGGAAAGGAAAATCTAAGTTAACGAAGAATGAGACAAGCCACACAACACCTGAAGCACTCAATTAAAAATTAGTATCAATGTATCATTTTAGAGAGCGTTGAGGGTTTTTATTATGTGCAGTGGATATTGTTATTTCCATTTTAACTATGAGACTATCTAATAGGGACATCAAAATAAGACATCAAGACTATTTTATTGGAGTGGGGGGAGTATTAAAAAAGATATGACATACACCGCTGTTCTTTTTTTTCTTTTCTTTTTTTAATTTAGAAACTAAAACTATGTAAATATAATAGATATGATGCCAAAAACGGATAGAAAAGTAAAAGGAGAAGTGTAAATAAATAAAATGCACATAGCTGTCCTCCGCACAATACAAAAAAAAAATGCAAGGAATTGAAAATAAGATGCACAGAATTGTAAATAAGATGCACAAAATTGAAAATAAGATGCACAGAATTGAAAATAAGCTGCACAGAATTCAATCTAAGATGCACAGAACTGAAATAAACTGTATAGAAGAGTAAAAAAATGGAAGTGTAAATAAAATGTAGCATACACATAACATTTCTCCAAGTCATTATGAAATCCTCAAAGAAAGAAACCAGAAAGCCAAGAGGATTTACTAAGATGGGGTATAGGCCTTGATGCACTGCTCAATCTCCAGACAGCAATATGGGCGTCTACTCCCCGAATTGCTAAAGCTTCCTCCATAGCAGTTTGCGCACAGCACTTGGCGTGTGCACGACAGAAATACTACCGAAACTTCGTTCACGGAGCAAATCATGCAGTTCCAGTGCTTAGAGTATTCAAGGAATGTTACCTCGACGCCATTGTATAAGAATGTAAGAACTGCTTATCTTCATCACAGTTAGCTCTGAGATTGCTAGTCTGTTTCCTAATAGTGGCAAGTTTTTTCATGCATCTCATCTCTCTATTTAGTACTTGATTCAGCTTGTTGCCATACTCAGATGCACTTAGCCTAAGTGCTTCGGTGTCTGCCCTGATATGTGCATTGCTGACTTCTAGAATCCTGATTGATTCACCAATGTTGCTTGCTTGATAGTTCACATTTCTCAAGGATTGTTCAGTCTCCTTGAGTATCAACATGCGTGACTTTTCGGCAGAAAGCTTCTCATCCTTCAGGCATTGTGTCTCCATTTTCTTCAACCTTAACATATTAAGCTCCAGCAAATATTTACTCAATCTTTTTGCTGAATCTACTACTTTCTTTTCATCCCATTCCTTCTGTACCTTTACCTTTGCCTCAAGGTCTCTGATACTGTAAATCAAGTCAACCTCAAATCATCAGAGCTGCTGTCCTGCCATCTCTTTGTCCATTTTAACTATGAGACTATCTTATTGGGACGTCCAAATAAGACAACTAAGATTATTTAACTGAAACGGATGGAGTATTAAAAAGATATGACATCCACCGCAGTTTTTTAGTTTAGAAACTAAAACTAGGAAAATAAATAAAATGCACACAACTGTCAACCGCACAATACAGAAATAAAATGCACATGATTGTAATAATATGCAGAGACTTGTATATAAGCTGCACAGAATTATAAATAAGATGCACAGAACTATAAATGAACTGTATAGAAGTTATAAAAAAAAAAATGGAAGTGTAAATCCTCAGAGAAACGAATCCAGAAAGCCAAAAGGATTTATTAAGATGGGGCATAGGCCTTGATGCAATGCTCAATCTCCACACCGCAATACATGCATTGTTGTCTACTCCCCGAACTGCCGGAGCTCCCTTCGTAGCAGTTTGTGCACAGCACTTGGTGTGTGCACGGCAGAAATACAACTGAAACTTCATTCACGGAGCAAATCATGCAGTTCCAGTGCTCAGAGTGTTCAGGGGATGTTACCTCAACACCATTGAATAAGAATATATCGCCTTCCAATGACACATTCGAAAGCTGATGGAACATCTGGAGACGAGAAAGCTCACTTTCAAGCCACTCGATTTCATCCTTTTTCAGATTTCTGTCGAGCTCGGTCTTTTGACAGAGTTCCGAAAGCTCTGCTTTCAGATTGGCTTTGTGTGGCCCTGCATTTCTGATTTCCTCAGCAAGAAGAGCAAGCATCTGCTCTTTTTCCTGAATTTCTTGCTTCCATCTATTCTGCAGTTTCAAATAAGATAGGAAAACAAATCAAAAAATTTATCTACAAAGCCGTTGGACAATAGCATTTCAATATATATGAGGTCCATCTGAAGTACTAGAAAGGAACCAAACCAACTACATATGCTGGGTAAAGACAGTGTAATTTTATCAAACAACCCCGTTGTTTATTGCATTTATCATACATCTTTGAAGCACATTTGTCCACCATTCCAACAAATCATGATGGCATTCAGTTCTTTCAGTTTAAAATTAAAAAAAAAATTAATCTGCTAGAGTTGGATGCTTTTACCCTTGTAATTGTACAGGTAAATGTGCTATCAATAACGTGTACAACCTCAACACAAGGCAAACACTCACAAAGCCGCACATAGAATCAATGATGTATTTCTATATAGGTAAACACTCACAGGGCAAAGGAAAATCTATAAGTTAATAAAGAATGAGACAAGCCATACAACACCTGAAGCACTCAATTCTAAGCATGATCCGGTGTGGACTTCAAACGACAAAACATTAGGAATAGGGCATATATTTTAGTTATGGAAACATTCTGAAGAAGAAGCATGTTCAATCAATGGTATTTTACTCAACTCACTTGGGTATCAATAAGAAACTTAACACGCTAGTAATTGTTTCCAAAACGAACTAATAAACACATTTGACCTTCCTGAACAACGAAGCAATAATGAATAGATTAGATTCAATAAGAACCTCATTCCAAAGGTTCATCGGTAGGAAATCATGATGCAGTTGAAAGACATATCATGGGAGGTCTAGTGGTTAGTTACTCTGTGCTAGTGCGTGCAGATACAATGCTATCAATGCCAAGTCTTTATCACTACTTATAAAACTAAAAGAAGACTAACGAAGTTATAGCTGGTATACAATACCCTTGCCTAAGAGTAATAGGCATTAAAGCAAGCATGTCTGCAAGCACAAACAAAACGTATGACTTGTGAGACAATTTCAAGCTGCACATTCATTAAGACAGACAGATGAGCATTATCCCCACAAGGCTAAGCAAACATATATACGCATCATCACATTACTTTAGAATGCAATTCCACAAAAAATGACTAATTTACATCAACTTAACAGTCTCAAGACTCTCAACGTCTTAACAGATGTTAGGCAAATCAAAAAACTGATATTCCATAATAAACTCTTTTATCATCTAATATAAGCAAGAATGAAGTTATATCTCCCTAAACTCGTCCACTTGAAAAAAAATTATATTGTTAAGTTGTGTAGAAACAAACATGGACATGGATACCAAAAATGAGATGAAACGGCACTCAACGCCACATGTTCAAAATTTAGAAGTAAAATAAAAATAGTATATAACTTTACAAAAACATATACTCTAGCCCACACTGCCACACATATTCTTTATGAATTAACATATGAATAAAACCAACTATTCTAGCAGCAATTTAAGCCGCCAAGCCCAAATGCTCAATCAGTAGCAAACAAATAACTTAATCAGAAGTAGAGAATTGCATGAAAATCCGTACAAGCAAAACCTGATAATGGTCCTTGACTCTTTTTAACATTGTTTCAATCATTATTAAGGAAAGAATATACTTCAAGCAACACGTTTCCCATTTTTCTTACAATGGTCAAAACCTAATATGTTGATGGAAGTAAAAGGCTAAGAATACAATCTTTGACACTACTTCAATCACACTCTTTCTTGTTTCTAAAAAAGGGATCTAGTTATAAAAGAGGGCCCTAGTTATTTATGAATCTACATCTGCAGACAAACACCCAGAGAAAAGGAGTTGTTAGAGGAAAAATGGCAGGGCTAAAAATAATGGGTGATCTCTGATCCCTGCTTAGACAGACAGGAGTTTTGCAAGGACTTTCCCTCATTCGAGAATTTCTATGAAAACGACGTCGTTTTGGTCTTTATGACTACATTGTCTGAGCCAAAATGATGTCGTATGACATTTAATGTTCCAACCCTCACCCCACTCACAAAAAAAAATGGTTTCTATTTCCTTTTCAGACTGTCAAACGACGTTTTCCAATGAAAACTAACAGAAAATATATACTACATGCCCCACGTGTCCGCTGATAAAGTATACTCAGCAAGTTGTGAATTTTTGAATGGGCAAGCTCAAAACTATTTATTAGACTGTATAAAAGGCAACCTCAAAAAGAAAATTTATTTCCATACAGGGCCAAGTATGGGATTATTGTACAAAAATGTATATGTATGGTACACTTCATGAATATTTAGATTATATTTGATTTTTCGAATCCATTTGAATCCACTGTACACATAATATAAAATCGTGCACAGTGACATTCTAAATCATGTCCTACAAATAAACAAAATTAATCCATTTGTCTACTTTCCAGAAATAACAAAAAAGAAACCAAACATAGCTTAAACTATCCAATAACGGCTTTACTTCGCTGTATACATCTTTGAGTCTGCAATTATGGTACTATTATCAATTAGACTTTCACAAAATCTGAAATAATTATGATAGCTGTAGATAAAAAGAGTAATACTATCTTCATTGAACTTTCAGGTATCAAATTTATTGTAATCAATTCATTCTTCTAAGGCAACTGAAAATTTTAGATGAGTATCATGAGTTAAGTCATTCAACGTCGTATTAAAGCCAACTGTACCAACTATCCTAGGTTCAAATCTTTATATTTCTAAAAAGAGAAAAATGAAAGAGTTGCCTGAATATTCAGCGATGAAATTGTTACGACATCCCTCTATAACTTAAGTTTGCTGATCACTTGATCTTTCAATACCATATCATTTTCACGGTAGGAGCATAGAGATCACCTTAGTTGTAAGGTTCACTCGGCAAGAAATATTAAAGGATTGCCTTAGTGATATATGGTTTCTATGATTCATTAGAAAAGCAACAACAAGTTTTATGACTTTAAGAGATAGGAAAAACCACAATTCAAGGAAGATGGCATCTAGGAACACTTTTGCGGAAGTTACAAACTTTCTAGGACTTCTATTGCTATTAGTTAAGGTATCATATAGCGAAGAAAACTCTCTTGCATTCATGGAGGATCCATTATGAAAAAAAATTATTGATCTCAATTATATATCATCACACGGATCTCAACATCTTTGTGATTACGATGAACTAAGCGGATTATCTACATTTTAAAATGTAGAGCTATAATCACGCATTGAATTAGATTTCACGAGAAATGGAACGACAGAAAATTATAAGAAAGATTCTACTAGAGCTTTTAATCTCTAATGGTGATTGAATAAGAGAATAACATCAATGTGGTCTATAAGAATCTTGGAATCTTTTAACATAATTAATATGTGGAGAATATGTGAACAAATTTATCTTATTATATTACACCTAATATTATTATTACGTGCTATACTAATATAAGTTTGTGTTTGACATTGATGGATGCATATTAACTAAAGACATACTACCTCTGTCCTTTTCAAGTTGTTATACTTTTTTCAGCGATTTTTTGTGTTGTAGTATCCCGTAAAAGAAAAATTCTTTAAAAAGTTATTTTAAAACTCATCATCAAGATGCTCGAAAACGCTTGAAAAAATTGTTGAAAAAAGTGTAACAACTTGAAAAGGACGGAGATAGTACAAAAGAGGAATCTCTAGAGTATGGTACGGTGCACGGTATGTGCTACGAGTCAAACATTTATCCAATTTTTTTTACTTTATATTTTATCAACTTTTATGCCTTCCTTTGAGCTTCGTCAAGCATCGCTTGAACATAAGAAGCATGCCCCAAACTCAGATTCTGCGCCCATAAACTGGATTAAGGGTGGCTGCATTATATTTGAACTCTGGTACACCTTAGAGTATGTCTTCTATTAGATAATCATGCTTAAGATGCATATATTGAAGACACATAGATGTATTCAGTTCGACATATAGAAAGTAAAGAATTGTGAGACATTTTATCGAGGGAAGGAGAAGGAAAAGGACCCACAATTAAGAAAGGATCTGGTAACAAGAATTCCATTTATGCTAAAATATAAATGAGTAAATGTGTTTTGATCAACAATGATGAGATCGGACAATTTAAGAGATCCATATAGTATAATAAAGACTCAGTTTCTTGTTGTTCTTTTGTGCCTCGTTTCAAAAGGGCATGCATCTGCACTGCACCAAGGCTCCCGGTAGTTTTACACTTTGATGTAGCAACCCCGTTCAATAATTATGATATGGAACACCGATAGTTCTTCGTATAACAATTAGTCTAGAACATGCATCTCCAGAAGATTAGTAGGGTTGAGATGATGCAATGTCTTTTTTCTTTTGGTACACTTTTAAACATATGAACAGATTTCTCCTTAAAAATGAAGGTAACCGCGAGAGATGCAATGGGCTCAATGATTAAGAAGCTTGAAGCAAAAGGCAACCTCTATGGCCACCATGTTTGGCAACTATAACAAAGATAAAATATGCATTTTTGAAACATAAGATAAGCAAAGTAGAATCTTGAACAAAGTCTACTAACATGAAGGCTAACTAAACAAAGGGTAGAGAGGAGGTTTGAGGTAGGAAAAGAAAGGTGAACACGATAGTGTGTTGAAAAATAGGTTGGGAAAAATTTGGTTGTTAGTCCTGAAAAGATAAATGTGTTTACCCTGTAGTGGGAGATGAGCTGAAGTCTAAGTATTGATCTCACAATATTATATTGAGAACGAGAATTACTCGCCTTTAAGAGTGAAAAACTGAAAATAAGTTAAGACCTTTCACTATAGCAGGCCATTTGTTACTTTTGTGGCATTATTCATCTTTTCCAATTAATGGCTACGCACAATGGGCAATGAACTCAAGACCAATATTTATCATAAAAATCTGCACACATCTGTTTTCAGCAGAAATTTGAGGTCGTTGCAACAGCAATGAGCAAGGAAAGTAAAAAGGCTTTAAACATATGATCCAAGGAAAATAAACTATCAGATTTTAATACTCTCTTCATCCTTATACATGCTTATTTGCAAGCATGAAATTGCCCACTTATGAAAATGGAATTTGAAACTAACCATACCCTTCTTGGCTGCCAGAAACAGTAGATTGAGAAACCACATTAATAAAGATAATTCAACGGTAACGACACTAAAAGTTACTTTATTTGGTTAAGTTACTTTATTTGGTTATAACCATATTGAAATAAATGGTAGAATACATATTTGTGAGGAATCAAGTGTATGGAAACAGGAAAAAAGGACGGAGGAAAGAATTATTCTGGGAAGAAGGCTGTCTTACAGGCTGACCTCAAAAAAAAACAAGGAATGGGACATAGCTATTTGTGTAGTAGGAATGTGTAATGTGTCAGAATAATGGGCAAAAGAAATTTTGTCATGAAACATAAGGAGAGCAGCAACAAAAACTGATAAACCATGCTACATAATTATGGTAAGGAAAACAAGTTATCATGCTCATGTGAAACTAAAACCCATAATTCCTGGAGTCATAAGATTTCATTGTTTCACCAATCAAAGTACCCTACTTGATTCATTTTATGCTTTAAGCCCCATGGAAACTCAATCGAGAATATTTATTTCCGTTACTGGCATAACTAAAACAAGAGTATCTGAATAAGATTTCCTCTCAAAAAAGAAATTAACTAGAGTTAACAAGTACATGTAAATATTCTTCAGTCCACGAATTTAGATTGATAAGAATATATAAGTAAATGAAATCCTATAATATGACCTTCCACAAATAAAAAGGAGAGATACATGTTCCATACGAATTATAAAGTACATTTAAGTTCAAAATGGTATCATATTGTGTGCACATTAACATTTAGGCCAAGAATGTTTTCTTGTCTTTTTGTGAGATAGGGGAATGCTTGAAACTTGAAATGCGCAAATTCAAGGAAAACAATAAATGAGCAACTCTAAGATGCATAATTTGCCTAGCCTTTAAGGAAACAATCAGGAACTAAAGCCAAAAATGATGCAAAGCACAAACCATAAGAAGAGAAAAATAAATTACTACTAGATTGGAAATTACCTAGAACAAAGAAGTTAGCTTTGAAAGTAATTAAGTTCTTATGAGGGTAATGAACAAAAACAAAAAGAATCAGAATTTTGAAAAGTATGTAACAGAAAAGCATTGAAATTTGTACATGAGACCGCAACATAACATTAAGAAATATATGATTGCTAAATTATTAAATTCATGAAAATGACGCACCTCAGCTTCCTTAGCTTCATTCTCGGCTTCAGAAACATCTAGCTGCAGCTGTAACACCTTCTGCTTCTCTTCATCAAAGTTAGCTCTGAGATTGCTAGTCTGTTTTCCAATGGCGACAAGTTTCTTCATGCATCTCATCTCTCTATTTAGTACTTGGTTCAACTTGTTGCCATATTCAGATGCACTTAGCCTAAGTGCTTCAGTGTCTGCCCTAACATGTGCATTACTGGTCTCTAGAATCCTGATTGATTCACTCATGTTGCTTGCTTGACAATTCACATTTCTCAAGGATTTTTCAGTTTCCTTGAGCATCAACATGCATGAGTTTTCTGCAGAAAGTTTCTCATCTTTCAGGCGTTGTATATCCATTTTCTCCAGCTTTAACACATTGAGCTCCAGCAAATCTTTGCTCAACCTTTTTGCTGAATCTACTACTTTCTTTTCAGCCCATTCCTTCCGTACCTTTACCTTCTCCTCAAGGTCTCTGATACTGTTGATCAAGTCAACGATGAGTGCAGTTCTCAGATCATCAGAGCTGCTTTCCTGCCAAATCTTCACACATTCTTTGTCTAGGAATGCGAGAATCTCAGGGTCTACAAGATTTGAACCTTCCAGTAGTGCACAGGCTGCATCTTGAAGATATTGTTGTTCAACAAATGAAGTGCCAATTTCCCTTAGTATGTACTCTCTCAGGATTGGCATATCTTGTCTTATTTTAGATGCTAATGCAGGTGAATTATTGATTCTTTCCAAGACTCCAACCTTCTTGGATACTGCAGATTGGGATTTTTCACTAGCACAAGATATATTAGGGGCACTGGTACCTTCATTGCTACTGTGTCTAGTACTGCCAGAAGACCCATCTTTAATACTACCCGTATTTTCATCCTTATACAACACACCAGAAGGCATGGTAATTGGTGGTACACTGCCCCAGTTCTGGACTAGAAGAAGCCACAACGCCTCCGACCTTTTTAAGTCCTGTTTGGCATGCAAGAGAGAATCAACCATATCTTCTAGCATGGCTTTATACAAATCATCCATGTCATCGAAAGGCGTTCCAGTTGGCACCATTTTCTTAATATAAGCAACAGTATTTGCCAAAATATTGTTCAGAAAATCCTTTGGACCATGTACATATCCATTATTCAATATTGCTCTTTCTACATCAGACACGTCATATCCTGATTTCAATAGCCAACCTTTGGCTCTACTATACAAATCTTCAAGCTTTATGAAAAGAAAATCCTCCAGCTCACTTTCTGTGTATCTGTAGCTGGCTGGGATCTGTGGATCATGACTTTTCTCCTTGGAGTCCCCCAGTCCTCCGGATTTATCTTTAGAAGTCTGTGCCAGATCATGCTTCGAATTGAGTGCTTCACATCTTTTATGGCTTGTATCATTCTTCATTAGCTTAGATTTTCCTTTGTTCTTTGAGTATTTACCACCTTTTGAACCACCCATTGCTGCAAGTTGAAATGGTAAAAAAAAAACTGATCATTAGACTAATATATATATTGAATTGAAGATGACAAAATATGCATAAATGATGTAATAACTTTGCACCAATCACAATTTTTTCATTGCACTACTGAGATATACTATAATTTAAGGCATATGCAAATAATGTCATGAAGGCCAATGGCCTGATATATTTATTTAGAATATCAAGTGAGGTCTAATGTAGGAAATTTTAATTTATAGAGATGTAAAACATTCAAAGTTCAAGCAAAAACTACAAAGAAGTCCAAACAAACTTCCTTACTAAAATTGACAGCTTGACCAGAGCCGCTAAAAGAAATAATCCAGTCGATTTTTTGTTGAGTTCTTTCTTAATTCAATCTTCAATTACTGAGCAAAACATACAATGACAGAATACCAAATTTCCAGATGCAAATTGCCATAGTCATGCCTATTTCAAACCTCCCCTAGACAACCAATATATATGTGCTAGTTCTACAGTCAAAAGAAAAAATGTAGTGCATTGGCATGTGCATTTCTTTCATCTAAAATCTCTTTATTCTAAAATACATCACCCAAAACACCTTCACGTTAATACAATAATAAGAAGCAACATCAATTACAAATTGTGGAGATATATTATATAGACACAATAAAAACAAGTACAAATGATTTCCTATTCAAAGATACCTACAATGACTGACAACCCAGTACGGCCAGTTGAGTGAACAACAAAAATAAAATACTTCAAAGTATGTTCCAAAAAAAAAGTCTAATTTTTGCCCAAAAAAAACTAAAAATTACTTCAGTAAAACAAACCTGAGTTGATTTCCAGTTGAATTTGAAGTGGAAAAAAAATTACAAAAAATATCATTGAAGGTTCTATTTTAAAAAGAAAATAAATCGGAGATTTACAAGAAAATTAATACCTGAGTTAGTTAACAAAATTTCCCAGGTACAAAACACAGCGGCAACTTTTCAAGCCTGATTCTAGAAAAAGGATTAAAGTGATTGCTAGGCCTACTAGGTTTTCTCTTAATTCTGGTTCAAACTCAATGAGAACAATGCAAAGTAGTGAGGAAGAAAAATCTGGACCCTGGACTACCTAGATAATATCGATGAATTTCTTTTTGCGTAATAATAAATGAGATTATCTGTATACCAGAGTATAATAGAATCAAGACACTGAGTATCTGATTTGGCTGTATTAAATGCAGATTGTAATGTGATAGATGATACAATTTATCCTTCCCGAGTTGGTTACAGAAAAGGCCAGTTTCCAACAATTCAAAAGTGGATGCACATCTGGCCCTAATGCAAAGCAATTCAAATGTGGACGTACATCTGGCTCTAATAAATTCGAAGAAAAGCCTAAAAATCAGGACGCTGTGCTGGTTTCTAATCCATCCCCCCAAAATATACAATTGGGTCACACTTAATTGTGTAAGTAAACGAGATGAAAATTTTCCATCAGGCTACTAGGAAATAAATGGAAAATCAGCAATCCAATTTCTTTTTACTCGACATTCCACCTTGGCCCAAAACTGAATACTAATAAGCATTCAAATGATAATGTTTGTAAGAGTGAAGACCAAATTCTAGTTGTGTGTATCTGACCTACAGATTAACTAGTATTTATTATTTTATGCCCATATATTTATATTGTAAAAGATTCTCAACATGATGCAGTAATTACTTACCTAGTTACCTGGCCAATGCCAAATAAATAAGCAAAAGTCTTGCCTGAAATCCTTATGCCAAAAAAAGCATCCAATTAAATGTTTTAAAGAAATTGCTAGTATATATTGAACCTATTTATATCTCATGACAAATATTTATGGCAACTTTCAGTCCTAATTAGACCAAGAAAAAGTAATTATTTATGTAACAAAATAAGTACATACTACGACTATGTAAAATTTGTTCAGTAAGGAATTTCATTGCCTAAAACCTTTGCACTCATGAATATCTAGTATTCATATAGATTATCATCCAAGAACATTATATTTAACCGAAAGATTGCAAATTGATGCTAAACCATACAATATAGGAGATGCTGCCACTCGGAGAGAACAACCTTGATCACTTGATTGCCCGTACAGACTCTTAGAAACTGGAAAATTTTAAAGGTGTACAGCATCGTTCCTAATCCTAATTTGAAATATACATTACACAGTACCTTTTTCCTTTTGATTTCTTCCATTCCAGACTGCACTTGACAAGTGCCTGAAAATGACGCTACCCGCACTAAGAGCATGGCCAGATCTGCATTGACCAAAAGTCAGCCTGTTGGCCCTATGTTATGTATAGTAACACCATTCGTCGGTGTCTTTGACGCTTCCTGAAATAAATTCATGTATAAGCAAACTGTAGGATTTGTTATAAAGTTCGAATACATGAATTGGAAAAGAACAAGAAATCGATGTATACCGGAGCAGACAAAGACAGACTTATCTAGATCCTATTAATAGATGGATAATATATTCATGGGCACTCAAGACTAGCTTTCAGCTATTCTATGAAAGGTGCGGAATAGCCAAATTAAGTTGGTTGTTGGTACGATACTTGAGAGAAGAATGTCAACAAATATCAAAGTATGAACAAGATAGAAAAAGAGGAGAAAACTTATAGAGGACTCAAATATCTTCATACATGTCAAGACCAGAAACAAACTCTCCTAATAGATGCAACACGAGATTAATCAACAATGAGAAGAAAAGATTGAAAACCAGGGCTTGATCCAGGTCCATCCAAGGCTCAGTAGGTTTTGTTTAACCAATAATTGAGGCCCTTTTGGCAATGTGTTGCTTAAGAAAAGCCGAAGAATGTTACGTATTTTTTGGGTGTAAAATTCATCACCAAAGAAAATCATGGCACGAACACAATCAACTTAAAATATTTATTTTCTTAGAACAATATCGCTTCTTTCCCCAAAAAATAGGATACCAGTACCTACGGAAAAATTAGCTCTTAATGTAAAGCACTTACTGCTCAGCTAATGAGATTTAAGATGTCTAAACTGGGTCATCTAATGGTGCTCCATGCAATCGATATAAATATCTTATTAGGAAATGTCTGAACTTTAAGCTTCTCAAAATATATACCTTATTCAGCTCCTTTAGCTGCAACATTTGCCATGCTATGGCAGCTATGCAATCATTTACATATAGAAGGTGGTGAAATGGTAATTGTCCAAGGTTATACCATTACCAGCCACCAAGATAGTTTCAGCCTAGAAGCAAATCAAAGGAATTAGTCAAAGGTTGGAGAGCATGTAAAAAGTCCAAATATATCAGCATTGGATTTCTTGCTCATGTGGCGCAAACACATTAAACAATAGAATGGTACCCTATAATGCTTTAAAGGAATTCCTTCTCATTGTTTGACTTATAATTTTCTACTTAAATCATGTTAAACTGGCTATATCCTATTCTCCTTTTTTTTTTCTTTTTTAAGGCATAGTAAGTAAGGTAAAGAAACTAAAAGTAGTAGCAATAGCAACCTAAATGTCTACAAATCATACTCACAGTGGATAAGCCATGCCTTCATCTGGACTAAGGCAACCACTTGAATAATGTCTGCAGGAAATTTTTGGAATTGCTTACCCATGAACTGACATTCATTTCCATCTGAGACGAGAGGCGGATATCCATACCAAAACATAGAATTTTCATTATGATGCAGATTACAGTTTATGGTCAACTTTTAAACCGCTTAGTGTTCAGCCAGATTTGAGGACCAACAAAATTCAATGATAAAACTGTGAAAAAATTAAGTTTGGATCAATTTGTAACTATTTCTAGGAATTGAAGTTCCAATATCATTAGCATGCAGTGAATGTGTCCAGACTATGTCACAATAAGGCAATATCCTCCAACAATCGCGTGCAAAAGGAATTTAGGATAGCAGTGTGGAAAACAAGACTAGAAACCATATTTCATAAGCAGAGATAGACTGATTTTTGGCACTGGCTTGCTTTCACCACAAACGCATAATCAGGTGAGAAATAATTTCCTTACGCGGCCTCAAATTTGAGAAATTCTAGGCCTAACTCCAATTTATTGTAAGGAAATGAGATGATTGAAACCTACCATCAAAATGGGTCTTCAAATGAGGGAGGAACGGTGGGGGCCAAGGGTTTGTTAACGTCGAATCAAAATGCATGGTTCCGATCATCGGCGAAGAATCAAATTCAATCAAACTTCTCATATTTGCCCGGATGCAGAGTTAACTGCTGGAAAAGGTGAGGAAAATTGTTTGCATCTTCGTTTTATTTTTTATTAATTATTTTTCCGTATTTCTTTCTTCGCTTTCTCTTTTGCGGAAATGGTCTTTTTCCTTCCCTCAACTAGCACGACGGAGGGTACTAAATTTAGATTTCATGCCCTTCCTCCGTCACACCTAATTAATCAATCTTTATATTCATATGTGAGGTATAAAATAATAAAAGTAAACTAATTAGATAAGACAGATAGAGTATCAAATGTGAACTATTGTAGTACTCTCTCCATCTTAATTCAATAGTCTTGTTGGTTTTTGGCACGGAATTTTAGGAGAATGTGTTTAGAGATAAAGTGTATTGTTTGATATGTTAATGCAAATTTCATTATTTTAAAAATAGAGCATCATAGGTATATAAAAATATATTGATATCAAATCTTAAATGAAAGATCGTATCAAAACCTTTAATTTGGTATAAAAATCATAAAAATCAGAGAACAAACTAGCAAGTTATGATAGTTTAAACTTTAAAATTTAAATTATATTGGAATACGTGTTGAAAAGTAAGTGGATGATGAAATGATTAATGGACTAATTTTTTCTATTTTAAGAAACAAGACTATTGAATTGGGACGGCCCAATATAGTAAACAAGACCATTGAATTGGGACGAATGGAGTATTATATTGTTGAGTGACGCTACACTGCTCATTTTGGGCTTACATACTTAATATGTCCACGGATGACGTGACAATGTTATAAATAAAAAAACTAATTTAAATATATACCTTAAATATTAAATTTTGCAAAAAAAAAAAAGAAAAAAAAAAAAAAAAAAAACTCAACCCTAAATAAGAAAATTTATCTACGTGACATTGTCCACATCAACAGTGGGCACTATGGGTAAGGGAAGTGTTTTTACTTCCTCTGACTCAAGATTGTTGACCCCTTTCTTTTTGGCATTTTCGGCACGCATTTTCACGCTTCTCAGTTATGGGTTTTAAAATGAATTTTTGAGGTATTTTTCATTTTAAAACCCATCACTGAGAAGTGTGGAAATGCGTGCCGAAAATACCAAAAAGAAAGGGGTCAACAATCTTGAGCCAGAGGAAGTACTATATTGTTTGGTTTCAATGTCCTCTAGTGCCACTGGTGACTCCAGTAGTGGGCAATGGGGGTATAGTTGTACCCCCAATTTTTTTTTACTAGTATATATATATATTATTCATTTTAAATAATTAGAATAAGTTTTAAAATATTATTAATGTTTAACAAATAGACATATGACTTATCCTCTAATATTTTTGTTCAATAAGTTGGTGTTGATTCTTCCGGTTGTTATTACAAGTGTCGAGAGAGTATTTTTCAGAATGACTTATGTAAAAAACAGAATGTGATGGTAGCATGGAAAATCAATATTTAAATTATTATTTGGTCAATTTCACTGAGAGAGATGTATTTTCTTACGAATTTCTGATGACAATTGTTGTCAATCGCTTTCAAGTAATGAAACATCGTCGAAAATTAAATTAGGTATATTTATAATTTGGACACACTTGGGTCAGCCAGAGGCACCGTGCGGACGGCTAAAACATTGACACTTTTATTCGTGTAGATTAACACTTTTAAAAATTGACATTTTATTCGTAAAATAATTATGTTAAAGATTGACACTTTTATTCGTATAGATTAGTACTTTTCTGTATAAACATTGACAATTTGACCCGGCCACATTATATGGCCGACCTCACCCAAGTTTTTGTCTTTATAATTTTACTATTTTCGTTGGCATTATTATAAAATGGTACTATTAGTGTTGTATAATTATTTCTCGCACCCTCAAATTAAAAATCCTAGAGTCGCTACTGTCTAGTGCTTCTTGTATGTTCTAGTGCTTCTTGTATGTACTATTGCAACCTTATTTTTATTTTACCAATTAGCGTTTCTTTTCCCGATGGTTAAACCTTATGGAGGACATATATCAGTTCCTTTGTTGAACATCTCCATCCACCTTCGTAATGCAACACAAAATATTTTTAGATAGTTCATGAAACAGTAACAACACGTGTAAGACTTGGTAATGTCATGCGGTTGACATTATTTTGCAAAATAGTTATAATAGTGTCAATCTTTCAATAGCATTTCAGAACAATTTTTCAACAATCATGCATAAGTCCAGCAATCCATAAATTAAGCAAAATAATAGTCGAGCATAATTGTAGAACTCTCCCAAAATCTTAAAAATCTAGCATAAATCAAGAAAAAATTTAAAAATTCATAAATCAAGAAGAACAAACTCTAAATTCAAAATACATTTAACGTAATTCACAATAAAATCTAAAAAATATTGACCAAAAATTCACATTCCAGTAGAAATTCAAAAATCGAGAAAAACAAACTCTAAATTCAAAATAAAATCTAGCACAAATCGCATAATTTGCCTGCCAAAATGTAACATATTATCTAAAAAAATCTTATAAATCTAGCAAAAAAATCGCCCAAAATCTCTCAAATCGTCTTTTAATATACGAATTGAAATTTGTACACGGGAGTAAGATACATGTAAGCATACTATGTTACGAAAATTAACACAATAGGAAAGCAAGAAAAACACATTCGAATTGTTTACCCAGTTCGTCACCAATGACTATGTCTGGGAAAGCCAGGGATATTCACTAATATTTACGGATACTAATTATAATGAGAAACCGCTATATAAATAGCTAAACAAAACCCTAATCCTAAATCCATTAGGATTCCGTTTGGACCCTAAACGTGGGCCAAAAAATTTTGGTATCAGGCTTTAGTGTATAGTCCAAGCTCCATACACCAACATACTAGATTATTGAATTCGAGAAAAGTCAGGGATATTCACTAATATTTACGGATACTAATTACAATGAGAAACCGCTATATAAATAGCTAAACAAAACCCTAATCCTAAATCCATTAGGATTCCGTTTGGACCCTAAACGTGGGCCAAAAAAATTTGGTATCAGGCTTTAGTGTATAGTCCAAGCTCCATACACCAACATACTAGATTATTGAATTCGAGAAAATGACGCACCTTAGCTTCCTTAAATTCGGCTTCGGAAACATCTTAGCTGCAGCCGTAACACCTTATGCTTCTCTTCATCACAGTTAGCTCTGAGAAGCTAGTCTGCTTCCTAATAGTGGCACGTTTTTTCATGCATCTCATCTCTCTATTTAGTACTAGATTCAGCTTGTTTCCATACTCATATGCACTTAGCCTAAGTGCTTCGGTGTCTGCCCTAATATGCGCATTACTGGTCTATAGAATCCTGATTGATTCACTCATGTTGCTTTCTTGACAATTCACATTTCTCAAGGATTGTTCAGTTTCCTTGAGCATCAACATACATGAGTTTTCTGCAGAAATCTTTGCTCAATTGTCCTGACTAAAAGAAGCCAGAACGCTTCTGACCTTTTCAAGTCCCGTTCAGTATGCAAGAGAGAATCAATCATAGCTTCTAGCACGACTTTATATAATTCTCTCATGTCCCTGAACGCTCGTCCCTTTGGCGCCACCTTTTGTTCGATGAATGCAATACAATTTGTCAGAATCTTGTTCTGAAAATCCTCAAGGCCAAGAATGTACCCAGTATTTAAGATTGCTCTTTCTACATCAGCCATGGCATAACCTGATTTCAATAACCAACCTTTGGCTTTAGTATACAGATTTTCAAGCTTTATGAGAAGAAACTCCTCGAGCTTGGTATCTGTATATTTATAGCTGTCGGCGGTCTGTGGATCAGGACTTTTCTCCTTGGAATCTCCTAGACCTCGGGCCTTGTCGTTTGAAGTCTGTGCTAGATCATGGTTAGAAACTTCAAGTGTTGCGTGGCTTCTCTCGTTCTTCATCAACTTGCCTTTTGAGAGTTTACCTCCTTCTGAACCAGCCATGGTTGCAAGCTGAATTGTAAAAAACTGATTATTATACTTATGACCCCCCCCCCCCCCCCCTTTATAGAAAGAAACACCACAGCCATATGTCAAGGGAGAATTAAATTGAAAATGACAAAATATGCATAAAAATCTACATAACTTTGCATCAATAGAAACTTTTCATGGCAAAGATAAGATTCTAATTTGAGGAATATGCAATTAATGATAAAATGCCCTGAAATTTTTATTGAGAATGTCAAGTGAGTTCTATATGTATTAAAATGGCAGGAAACATAAAAAAAAAAAAAAAAAAAAAATCGTCCAATACTAGGAATGCTGAAAAAAATATCCAGCATGTTGATTCTCAATTGAGGTCTTTATCACTTGAATGTTCAATTACTGAGTAACCAACATACAACAACAGGATACCAATTCAATCTAATTAACCTTGTCTATGTCAAATTTTCGGATACAAGCTGCCGTAGATCATGACTTTTTTTAGACCTCCCCTAGAGAACCAATATGTGTGTGCTAGCTACAATTTCAGAGCAAAATTAGAAATGATTTGAACCTCAGTATTTTCCACAACCAAAAGACAAAATTTAGTGCGTTGTTTCTTTCATCTGAAATCTCTTTACCCTCAAAATACATTTACCCAAATATCCTTCAAATCATAAATATAATAAGTAAGCAGCATCTATTATGAAAAGACTCAAAAACAAGTCTACCTTTTTCAAATAATCTCCTAGCTATTCGAAGATAACTACAATGAACAACAACCTTAGTATCAACCATTTGATTTTACAACATAAACAATACTTCAAAGCCTGTTCCCAGGAAGAAACACTATTTTTTGTCAACAAAATCTAATTAATTCAGTTAGGGAATAATAAGCAAATCAGAGTTGATCTCCAGTTGTATTTGAAGTGTAAAAAAAAATTAAAAAATAGGAGTATTACTGAAGGTTCTATTATAGAGAAGATTTTCAAAATAATTACGAAGTAATACCTAACTTAATTAACAAAGCTTCCTGGGAACAAATCACAGCAACGACTTTTGATCCTGCGTCTAGTGAAAGGATTAAAGTGGTTGCTAGGCCTGCTAGGTTTTCTCTTATATGAGGAAGAAAAATCTGGACTGCCTAGATAATATCGACAATTTTTCCCTTTTTTTTGGTAATTTGTAATAATAAATGAGATTATCTAGTGCCAGACTATAATAGAATCATGACATTGAGGATCTGATGTGGCTGTATTAAACGCATATTATAATGTGATAGCAGATATAATAATTCCTTCCGAGTTTGTTACAGAAAAGGCCAATCTGCAACAATTCATGCACATCTGTACTTAATGCGAAACAATTCAAATGTGGATGAACATCTGGCCCTAATGTAAAAGGTGAAATTTAAGAAGAGCCTAGAAATTTAGGCGCTGTGATGGTTTCCAGTCCATCCCCCAAAATAAATAATTGGAGCAAACTTAATTGTGACAAATAAAATAATTGAATTTACCGCCTGGCCTTAAGGAGATAAAAGGAAAACCAGTAACCCAGTAATTTTTTCAATCCACAATCCAGCTTGGCCCAAAAGAGAATACTAATAAGCATTATAGTGATAACATAAGAAGGTTGAAAGCCAAAAATTCCTGTTGTCATGTATCTCACATACTAATTAACTAGTACTCCGTAATAATTATTTTATGCCCAATTGTTATGGAAAAGATCTCAACATATGATGCAGTAATTACTTACCTGGCAAGTGCCAAATAAAATATAAATAAACAAAATTCTTGCCTGAAATCCCAATGCAAAAGCAGCATATTATAAGATTCATATAAACTTTTTGGGTATAAGATTCATATAAATAGAGAAGGTCGAGGAACAAACACAATAAACTGTTTCAAAAATATTTATTTTACTTGGAACAATATCTCTTCTTTCCCCAAAATACAGGATGCCAGCACCTACAAGAAAAAATAGCTCTTAATGTATAGCATTTTCTGTTCAACTGATAAGCTTTAAGATGTCTAAACAGGATCATGATATAGCTTCATGCAATCAATATAAATATCTTGTAAGGAAATTTCTGGAGTTTAAGCTTCTTAAACGTACATATTCAACTCCTTTAGCTGCTACATTTGCCATGCTACACAGTCATTACATATATAAGGCGGTGAAATGGTAATTGTCTAGCGCTAAACTAGCCACCAAGATAGTTATTCTGCCTAGAAGCAAATCAAGAAAATAGTCAAAGGGTCACACGTTGGACTGCACGCAAGCACAAATATATCAGCATTCGATTTAAGATTTAAAGAATTAAAGAAATTCCTTCTCATTGTTTTGACATAATATTGCTCCTCCTTTTCCTGTTAAAACATTGAGGTACGGAAACATCAGCAACAAAAATTAGAATATACACATTTGTGACTTTCACAAATCATACTCACACCTAGAGGTGCCCACCGGAACCGGAACCGGAACCGAACCGTCGGTTTTTAAACGGAATCGGGCGGTTCCGGAACCGAACCGGAACTGACCCGAGGAACCGGTAGAACTGACGGTTCGGTTTCGGTTCCGAAAGTTTGGAACCGGGAACCGACGGTTCGGTTCCGGTTTGGAACCGAAAAGAACCGGGTTTTTTTTTTTTTTAATTCTAATTTTATTTTATGTTTCAATATTATACTTGTATTTGTACACTTATTTGATGTAATATTTGATTACTGATTAGTGTGTTATATTTTTTTATATGGAAATGTTATATTTGTAAAGTTAAATATTTTTATCATTTAATTTATAATTCACAATTTAATAAGCTAAAATAAATAAGACTAATACAAAAAATATCAAGATCTTTTGCATTGGTGGTCAAGAAGAACAGCTCAATACCCAATTCTACCCATAATGGCTCGAGAACTCTTTGATGTTCCTGCCTCGACGGTGTCGGTGGAGCAAGCTTTTAGCAGCGGAGGGTACACTTTAGACGAAAGACGATCAGCGATGACCCCGCGGAATCTCGAAGCTCAAGGACTACACTTTAGCCGAACACCGTGAGCAAGAGAACAAATGGGATGAGGTCTTTGAACATGATCCAATTAGTACTACCGAAGCAGAAACCGACACCGATGCCTCTGAAGAAACGGATGATTTCGACGACGATTTCAATTTCGACAATATGTAGTGGTCTATTAAAATGCTTAGACGAGTACTCTTTTTCCTCACAGAGGTTTTAACGAGGCTCGGCCCTTGGAATCGACATGTGATATCCAAGGGTTTAGGATTAATAAATAAATAAAAATTATACAATCTCACTCTTAAGTATTTTTTTACAGTTTATAATTTGAATTGTCTTACAATTAAAATTAGATCAATAAACAATGAAACATTGAATCATAATCGAACAAAAAAAATTTAAAAAAATTTAAAAAGTCGGTTCCTATCCGGTTCCGGAACTGAAACCGAACCGGAACTGTCGGTTCCAAGAACCGGAACCGGAACAGTTACTGTTCCGGTTCGGTTCCGGCCATCTTGGAACCGGAACCGCCGGTTCGGTTCCGGTTCCGGAACCGTGGGCACCTCTACTCACACCAGATAAGCCTTGCTTGCCTCCCTCCGGGCTATGATTTTGTCTTGAACAAAGCCTATAAGAAATTTCTGGAATCGCTTAGCCACTGCACGAGAGACACTGCATCTGTACCAAAACATAGAATATTCATTATGGTGCGGATTCCAGTTCTGGTCAAATGCATACCGCCTAGGGTTCAACCACATTTGAGGTCCAACAAAATCCACCAAAAAACTGTGACAAAATATGTTCAAATCAATTGATAACTGATTGTGTAAATTGAATTTTCAGTATCAATTAAAATTTATGGAATGTGACTGAACACAACCTGCAGGGAACATCCTCCAAATAGCAATGCAGAAAGCAAGACTAAAAATCAAATATCTCCCGCCATACAATCAAAGACACTATTATTCATCACAATATTTTCGATAACAAGAAGAGATAAGTATAACTGGTTTGCTCTAAGCGTCTGGCTAGCACTAGCAGCATGCCTTCACCAGAAACACGTAATTAGGGGAGGAATAATTTCCTTAGGCGCAAATGCGCAATACGCGGACTCGAACTTGATAAATTCTAGGCCTAGACTCCGTGCATGCAATACCAATTCATTGTGCAAGCAATTGCTATGAATAATGAGCAGAAAATTGAAATCTACCTTCAATGCGTCTTCAAATGAGGGAGGGGTGGGGGCCAAGGGTTTGATAATGTCGAGTCAAAATGCATGGTTTCGATCCTCGGCGACGAATCAAATTCAATCAAGCTTCTCATAATGACGGAAAAATTGCCCGGAAGCGGTAGCGGGTGAGGAAATTGTTTGCATCTGCTCTTCCATCAATGCAAAACTATCTATAGCTTATTTCGGCTCAAGTACTGTTGTTTATTTCTTTTGAGATGCATAAATGTAAGTTTTGTTAGATAGCATTTGTGTTATAACAATATACATGAGTAATGCTCCCCTACCCACTATGTCCACAGCTGAGATGGCGGTATTTTATTTAAGTAAAATTATATGTGTGCCCAC
Source organism: Mentha longifolia (assembly GCA_001642375.2). Lineage (NCBI taxonomy): Eukaryota > Viridiplantae > Streptophyta > Magnoliopsida > Lamiales > Lamiaceae > Mentha > Mentha longifolia. The sequence goes on from CM038121.1 coordinate 18,175,123, forward strand.
CGTAGGGAGGGGAGCATTTCTACAAGATACATATTTATTTATTTATTTTAATTTTAAGGATAAAAGAAAATTATTTGTTGATAACTTGTTAATTTTGTTTTCACACGAGATCATATTTTGTTTTAAAGGGACCGTCAGACATAAATGTTGAGAAAATGAATTTTTTATACTAAAATTGGAAAAGTAAAAGAGAAATTATATGTTTTTATCCCCTTAAGTATAAGAAACACTATTTTTGCCCAATTTATAAGAACACACAAATTTTGCCCATTTTCTAATACAAAAGTACTAGTTTGCCCTTTCTTACTTATTTTAAATTTAAATAATACTTCTTTCTTCTTCTCTTCTTATTGTCGTCATTCTTCTTCATCTTCTTTCTCTCTCTAAACCCTAGAAGCTCCACACTCTCTCTCTCTCTCTAAAAGCCATTGAAGATCCTCACTCCTCACTCTCTCTCTCGACTTCTTCTTCTCCGACTCCGACGGTGTTGCTGCATTGTTGCCTCTCTCTCCCTCCCTTTTCATTTCATTCTTCTCTCTTTCTCTCTAAAAACCCTAACCATCTTCCCTCTGCACCTTCTTCTTTCTCATATCTTCTTCTCTCCATTTCTCTGCAAGTGACGGCGGCAAGAAGTCGACGGCGATGATGGTTGGGCTGCTGCGATCTCTCTCTCTCTCTCTCTCTCTCTCTCTTTTTAGATCTAGGGTTTTTTACACATATTTGGTTTTTGTAAATAGATCTAAGGTTTTTACTTATTCTTCTTCTTCTTCTTCTTGTTCTTGTTCTTCTTCTTATTCTTCTTTTTTTTCTTTTTCCAGATCTGGATTCGAGCATGCATTGGAGGATGAAGGTAAGGTGTTTGATGATATTCCCAACCGAAAATTTGCAATTTTAGTAGTAAGAAAATTCAAAACTTTTGGTAAGAAAATTGCAATTTCGTGGTAAGAATTTTTAGTTTAGGGTTTCAAATTATTGATAATTGGTTAGAATCTGACATTTATTTTCTTACTATTTTTTTGTCTGATTTTACTGTAATTTTAGGATTTACGAATTGACTGCTTCTTTTTGGTAAGAATCGGCTGAAGATTCTTACTATAATTTCAGTAATTCTTACTATACTTCTAGATTTAGGGTTTGATAGTTTAATTTGTGAATTGTCTGCTTCTTTTTGATAAGAATCGACCGAAAATTCTTATTATAATTTTTGTAATTCGTTACTATAATTCTAGAATTAGGGTTTGATGTATTTTTTTTTACAAATTCACTACTTCTTTTTGTTAAGTATTGACCGGAGATATTGGTTAGAATCTGATGATATTTTGTTAGAATCTCACATTTTCTTATCGTGTTTTGTTTGTTAATTTATGGTAAGAATTTGACATTTTTCTTACGTTATTTAGGATTTACGAATTGGCTGCTTCTTTTTGGTAAGAATCGACCGAAGATATTGGTTAGAATCTGATGATATTTTGTTAGAATCTCACATTTCTTATCGTGTTTTGTTTGTTAATTTATGGTAAGAATTTGACATTTTTCTTACATTATTTGATATATTTCTTACGTTATTTAGGATTCACGAATTGACTGTTTCTTTTTGGTAAGAATCGATCTAAGATTCTTACTGTAATTTTAGTAATTCTTACTATAATTCTAGAATTAGGATTTGATAGTTTGTTTATGAATTGACTGCTACTTTGTTTTGTTTGATAAATTGTTAAGAATTTGACATTTTTCTTACGTTATTTTGATAATAAAAGATTGAGTATTTAGGGCTTAAAATTGATGATTATTTTCTGTTCTTGGCATGTTTTGTTGCGGTAGTTGCAAATTCTTCTAGTTTTTTAAATTATATAAGAATTGCTTCATTTCTTATTGTAGGAATTATTCGGCTGACGACGGCTATGAGACGCGAAAGACGAGAATATATCAAATTTTCTTACTATATATGTTGTATTTTGATAAGTTTTTGTTGTTTCCTGATAAGAAAATTAGTTTTTTTTACCAACACATGTAATTTATTATCATTTCTGAAAATAATAATAGTGTCTTAATAAATGATTAAGTGGTAAGAAATGTGATGTATTTTATTACCAATATGTGTAATTTTCTTATCATTCCCTGTACAAACAATTAAATACATTTCTTCCTTTTTTCAAAAAATTGGAGATTTTGTCAAATTTGTTACCAAAATTATTCGTAAGAAAATCCTAAAATATTATAAGAAATTATAGTAATTCTTACTAATGAAAGATAAAATTTCTTACCAAATGCATTAAAAATTCTTACCAAGTGAATTAACAAAAAAAAACTGAAACAAGAGAAAAACAAAAATTGGAAAATAAAAAAAAATGATTTTTGGTTTTAGGGGTATTTTTGTCCTAATTTTGAAAATGGGACAAAATTAGTATTGGGCTTATATTTTGGGCATTTTTTGTTCTTTTATCCTCTAAGATGATAAAAGTGTTGTTGGCTCAAAGTAAAATAGTATTATAGGGGTACTTTTTCTTTGTCAAATATAAGGTTTGAGAGAAAAACTATATATAAAGTAAAATAATTTTTGATAGGAAACATTTTTGTATAATTCAAGTTATTAAATTTTCATTTTAGGTATAAAATTAAATTGGAGAACGAAGGGAATAGTTGGGAAGCCTTCATGGAAAATCTCTTAAAGAAGAAAGATACTGAGATTATATCATGAAAAAAACATGTATCAATCGGTTTATATTTTAAGAAAATATTAACAGTTCTATAGCAACGTTCGTCACAGTACCTGAATCCTACTTGTGACAATATGGAAGCCAAATATTTTATAAATCATAAATGAAACAAATGATTATTTCCTGTAATTATCATATGCATATACATTCAATAAATAAAATTATACCATGCATGTATGTGTCTTTGTGTGTACGTGATAAAATGGCTCCAAAAGTGGAGCTAACATTAAAAAAAAAAAAAAAAAAAAAAAAAAAAAAAAAAAAAAAAAAAGGGTTCCAAAGTAATGAAAGCATAAGATGATGCATTAGAAAAGAGAGCAAAATCAAAATACAATTTTATTAGAGGTGAAAAAAACCAAGATAAATTATCATGTATACCAGCCTGGGGCTAGAGGCGGCCATTATATAATAACTCACCGCTCATCATACCCCCCCATCGCCATTACATTACCTAAACCTAACCACGGTTAGAGAGAGAGAGAGGCTACTATCTACAAAGCATAATAAGCAACTTTACTTTTACAAATCTGGTTTTTCAGATTTCACAGCTTTATGCGAAGTCGACGCACAGTTCCCATTCTGGATGTCAAGGCTGTCAGCGACCACCGAGTCCGTTACGAGCCCCGTACCTCTCACCAATTCACCATCTTCTTCGTTAAACTTGAGGGCGACTCTGAGCTTCCTATTCCTGAAATCAAAACACGAACGAGTTTATTTCATTGAGAATTTACATAGAAGATCAGTTCATTACGCTAGTATAATCTCCAATTTACCCGTTCAAGCGATCATTGATGGCAGTGAGGTCTTTCGAAGGGCTCTGGTAAGCGTGAGTGCTTTCTCCCACACACGCATAATAGCTTTTAGAGCTATGTGAAATTAACGCATCCATCTGCAGTTAATAATAATGAAAATGTGTTATTTAGCAAGCTAAACAGAAGCTGCCAGATTCAAATACAAAGATTGGATTCATGAATTTTCATAATCGACTTCCGTTTTGGATGGATAATGATGGTAGATACAGGAATGATTAAGCAAAGGATAAAAGTTTGGCGGATAAGAAAGGAATTCAAAGAATCAGAACAAGAGGTGATAAAAACTTTAATGACAATCGATGCCTCAACCACGTGACTGTTTCCTTCATTTTAACTATACCACAACTACACAGAGATTGACTACATATAGAAGAAAAAAATATGCATACTTTTCCAGAATCTTCATACATGCAAAGATAAAATATCACAAAAGATGGAGAGATGAGTGTAGAGAGAAGTATTTCAGACCTTCGATGATCTCAATGGAGAGACATAAACATTGTGAGCTGCAGATACTTTCTTAGGAGACATGTCTGGAAGACTTGGAAATGGGGACGTTTTAGGTGATGCTGGTGCTGGGCATTGACCTATTTTAGCAAGATTAATACCCATGTTAATGCTAAATGAGTTAAACAAGCTTTGTTTCTCTTTTTTTCTATTTGCTTCTCCCATCGGAGAATTAGGTCACAAAATTGACTTGCTAAGATTACTAACCATCAGCATTATTTTTTGCCTCAGAAGCATGTGAAGTACCCTGTTCGGACCCGCCAGGAGCAAGCTCAACCAGAAGAGGTTTAACAGCAGGAATAAAAATCTCATTGTAAAACGTTATGATATCAACGTGATCAGGGCCAGTTTTCTGTTTCAGAACAAATGAAATGCTTAAAATCCACAATATTTTCAAAGCAAAGAGGTTCAGCCAAAGTAACATACCCCAGTTCGCCGTGGAGCTTTCCAATCAACATAGACACTCCGGAAAACTTGGGGTTTGCATTGAGGTTGCTTTCTATAGTTGAAAATGATTTCTTTGAAAGTCAGGTTCAGTTGGGAAATCTGTATGCAGGACTAAAGGTTAGAGAATAGCAAAGCGTAGATAATTATCACCCCTAAAGCCAGTTAAAGCACCAAAAGAGGACCTTAGCAACTCCATAGAAGCAGCAAAGGATAATTTGGTCGATATGTCGGCTGAAGAACAGAGTTGTCCGCTGACCAAGAATCTTTTGGAAAAGGCAGTAGACAGACTCTCTTATCTGCTGTGAAAGCTGTAGTCTTTCAACCATCCCATTAATTCTGACAGCAGCTAACTTCACAATCTAAAAAAAAAGGTAACATATTATAAACCCAAATGCAGAATTAATTAGAAACTGTCATAAATACAAACATATTCAGTGTGACATCGATGCTAGATGAAGATATAAATAACTCAATTACCAACTAACAAACAAAACTGAAATGCCTGCTTGCGGCTACAAATGTAGTACTCAACAGAATATTTTAGAACAGCAAGATCAATGAAACTCGTAAACCCTGTTCGCATGTATGCACACCCCCAGTAAACATGGACCCTCAGCTAAAATTGATGACCGAACAAAATACACAAACATTGTTTATCACCAAAATTCACTCCCAAGTCCTAAGAAGCTTCCGTTGACAATATCTTAAGCACACAAAAGAATCTGAGACTGGATATTGTAAATTTAAAAAACACATTAGGTGCAGTAGCATAAGATACCTTACTGAAGAAGACATTGACTGCTGTTTCTGCACATGTTTCCCCTCCACCACCTGGACTCGGTCTTGTAGGACTGAAATTAGTAGAAGATGAGTTATGCTGAGCCAATAGACAACAAAATTGGATTACACTTTCTTACTTCTAAAGGTTTTGATGGAAATACCTGGCAAATGCAGAATGTAAAATGGGAGGTGGAAACTTGGATTTCAAATTGTTCAGGGCCAAGAGGCGATCTTTCACTGGCGACGTGAATGAGTTACGCTCAACTAATACACTCCGGTACTCAGTGCAGACTCTTTTCGGTGAACGAATATCTCCATTCTGACCTGGATATGTCATTTCATAAACAATTAATATTAACCTACCAAACAGCAGGACAATCCTGCAACTACAAGTCTGGGTCTTCGAAAGTGATCAAACTAAAGAACAAGTTTTACTCAAGATGACATAATATAATACATCAATAATTACCATTTTTTTCATGCTTTGGCACGAGGGGTGAGACCCCACTTGACATGTTAATGTGCGCGGCAATTGAGTCCAAAGACAGCATAGGTTCAGCTAACAAGCCAAGACGAGTTATTTCCGCAGAAAGGGCTGGTTTTGCTACTATCAAGGAGTTGTACATAGATGAGCCTTTTTCCCAAACCATGCTTTCTAATAGTCGTTCTTCAAGAGAATTTAAATGCCTCCTCAGTTCCCTTGGGAGAGTTTCTTCGTATCTGATAAAGCTCTCTATCACCTTACTAAGATCAAAGGCTGTTATTCCTGTTCTCTCCAAAACAGTTGGAAACAACATTGTCACAGTTTTATGTGTGGCAAGAACAAGCTCAGCCGAACATGCAAGCATACATCTGTGAAATCTCTCGTTGGTAAGCAAAGAAGTTAAATTGTTCACATGCAAAATCTGGGACTCGGCTGTGCACATTGCTTGGAGAACCCTAAAATAAAGCTTCATTGCTTCAATTCGACGTTGTTCAGCCCATATGTTGTCCATCAAGGTTGCATCTTGCCCAGGTCCACTACTTGGAAATATGGCTTCAAGTATTATCTGAGCTCTCCTAGTGACATCAGCAGTCACATCTCTGTCACATGATTGAAGGAATTTATCTAGCTCTGCTGAAGGTTTGGATGGAAGAGGAGCAATAACAGTCCGTAGCCATTTAGCAGTTGTCATTGCAGTGCTGACAGGAGTAGCAGCCATCTTGGACATGCCACCAGCAACAATACCATTGGAATGACGTACTGGAGATCGGTAAGGGGACAATGGACTTGAAATTGTCTTTGTTGGGGACGACATTGTATCAATTTTCCTCTGAAACATAATAATAGAAAATATAAAATAAAAATTAACAGTGTAAAAATAGATTCATTATTTTAAACTCTAAAAAAATAACAAGAAACTAACCTTTGCCCCATTTCCACTCGTGCTTAAAGCACTCCCAGATAAGCTCCCTGAGCCTAGCAAGCTATCATTATCATTTATGAAAATCCTCTCATCTAATCCGTCCGTATCACAAATTGCAGAATCGTAATCCTTCTCCAGCAAACTCATACTTGATGGTAAAGAAGATTCATCCATTAAATCTTCAAAATAGACCAGGCCATCTACATTTGGCCACAAGAACAACAAATGTTAATTGACAGTTTACTCCAAAAGAAGAAGATTGAAAATCAAGCAAAAGTAGACTAACCTGTGATAATATTTTCCAAGTTCTTAGGTGTCCGCTCAGATGCTAAGCAAGGGCTTTTCTTCAATATATCAATTATCAATTTGTTTGTGTCCTCCAAAGTTTTTCTCAGTTCATCTTCTGAAGTGTCGTACATATTGCAGAGCGATGCAAGTAGATCGGCTTTGTCACCTTTCATAACTGTAAAAAAGGACAAATGACTCTTCAGACAAAGAAACTGTATATCACAGGAATCCAAATCACAAACATATTACAGAAAATTTACCTATGCGTTCAGAATCATTAAGATTGAAATTTCTGAAGCGGTCAGGTACATGTATCAAGAGTATTGCCTGTGAAACAGTTGTCAGAGAAGTTAGAAACTTTTAAAAAGAGATGTACTAAGTCTGAGAAAAGCAAACCCAGCACCAATAAATTGACAACTTGCTTCATCGATACAAAGATTTTCTCTGCATGGTTTTAGGGAATTTGGGAGGAGCAATTCTAGGAATGATGAACAATGAAATTTGAAGAGAATGATAAGAGTTAGAATTGGTAGTGAAAATCTAGGTTTGTGGGATATTGCCAACCTTTTGCACAAGAATTTCAAAGATATGCATAGTAATACATTCTATAATAGTTTACTTCTATCCGGAATCTAGGGTAACCATTCAATCATGAATTAAAGCATAAAAACCCACTAACCAAGACAGAAACCAGGCCATGAGTACATGATACTAAGTCCTTGCGGACGTGGAACACGTGTACACGAAGGGCCAGAAAAAGTAACCATCCAAAACGGTAATAATCTGAGCCAGGACCAGTTATTTTTGCAACACTTAATTGCTTGCTATCATTAGCATCAACCATGGAGAAAAGATCCCGAAATGCACGCTCATACTTCCTGGCAACAAAAGTCAACATAAAAATATTAGTAATTTAACAGGAAAGCTTCGCTGATTGTGACAACATGGCACTGGACAGTGGACACAGAAAATTAACCAAGGTCACTTTGCTTGCCTACAAGAGAGTGGGCAGAGTAGGCATTCTTCCCTTTTATGATTGACCCGCAATAATGATTAAAAGTTTACAAATTCTATAGATTCGTTTAGATAATCATTTACAGAGCTGCACAACATACCTCATGTTTTTTTAACACCAATCTTAATTAAATCTATTATGTAACCAAATTAGGCGCAGAAAAGTAAACTCTATTAGTACTGAAAATATGTAGTAGTAATAATTATTATTATTGTCCTTCTGCCTTTTGAATAATTGACGGTTGTCGAATATAATTCCCTTCGTACAAGATATAACCAGCTGGGAATCATATTCCTAGAAGCTAGGACGCTTAGTTTAAGCATGCAACGGCAATGAATTTATATTACATAAACAGCACGAGCACATCAACAGCATGAGAACAGTATGCAGGCAAAGCAAATGACAGAAAGATTTAGGACTAATAATGCTTATATTGAACCAAAGAATATGATTAAATTATTAAAAAAAAAAAAACAAAAAAAAAAAGTTTAATTGAGTGATTATAGCCAAGAATACATAACAAGTGATACCATGGACATTGAAGAAAAGAAGATAGTGCATACTCACTTGCTCAAGAGGGTCAAATGCACAAAGTTTGTGTGTGATTCCTTTGCCTAATGGAAGGAAATGGGTATTAGGACAACCAATGGAGACAAAAGAGAGGACAATAAAAAGAACTTGCTCAATAGATCGGCATATCTGCTAAATATATATCCCATATCATTAAGTACCTCCAGCTTCTTCTCCCAACTTTCGCCGTACAGGTTATTCAAAATCAATCCAACCTTGATCAGGAATTGATGAAGTTCTTTATAGAAATCAACAATGCTGCAAAAGAAAAACTCCCTGATGACCAGCCATAACCAACTTTCTAATAACCAACCAAAAGACAGAGGTTTCGGATAAAAAGAAAATACTTGAGCCTTGCTGCTCGCAAAATCTGGCATAAGTTAAGACCCTTCTCTGTGGGGCCAACATTTTTAGTGAGCCTTCTCACTGTGAAGAGGACAAACGCAAACCAATACCGTTCTGCTTCATCCAGCTGATAACATAATAAATCGAGAAATTTGTTATAAATTAATGACATGTGTCATTTCAACAATACAAACCCAACGAAAATCACCAAATTAAGTAAAAAGAATTACTAAAGAACATATAGTCAATGGTTACTAAAGAAAAAGGAAAGAGGTTTGCGTACCGTCCCAGATCCAATAGCAGATGCATTGGCTAACAGAAGATTCTTGCTTTGATCAAAGAGCTCTGTGGCTTGCACCAAAAAGTTGTCATCGTCCAACGATAAATCCTTCTGATTACGAGGTGCCGCCCGAAGCAAATCAACCGTTAATAAAGGCCAAGAAAGGAAAAAAAAAAACTCAAATCCATAAAACATGATAACTTTAATTCAACCTAAACATAAATGATACCGGGACCACTCCCCATCAAAACAACAAATGTGCGAATCATCAACAAGAACGAGAAGATAGCATGAATCGCAGAAACAAAATAGATGAAACTCACTCTATGCTGTTAAAACCTTAATCTTTATAAAGCAGAAGAACTAGTTTTCACATAATTGGTAAAAAGTGAAGGTAAAAAATAACACATAGGGAAATTAAAAGATATCAGAAAAAATAAGAAAACAATAACATACACGCACACGAATGTAGAGTGAAAGAGGAAAACACACCACTGCCAAGAAGGGGGAATGGCAGAAACAAACTAAGAAAAACACGAGGGGCCGGGGAATTTAGACCCAAAAAGTTGTAAAAAAAAAAATTAAAGGAGAGACCTTGCAGAAGTGAGAAAATCGAGTTTCAATGGTGGTTCCACCTCCGCCTCCCTCACGATTAGGGCTCAAAATCTTGTTCAGCTCAGCCATATGTTTCAGATCTTCGATCTATTCAGTCCACAGATCACAAGAACTCAGGAAAACCAAACAAGCACATGAAATTTACAGAGGCGAAACCAAAACCCTAGTTAAGTAGCCAGCAGAAAAGGACAAAAATTTCAAAATGGGGGAAAACAAAAAAACCTCAGCTGAGAATTGCTGTTTGTTTCCTTCTACAACGGCCTGCTGATGTTTCTCCCTTATCTCTATGAACAAGAGAGAGAAAGAATTGCGAGAGAGAGAGAGAGAAAGGTTTGGTACTTTGGTTTTCCTTTCTTTTTTAGTATTTTTTTTATTTCGCATTCAGGGGGAAAAAAAACCCTTTAGCTTCGCTCGCGCGGGAAAACACATGGCACGGGATGCCCATGCCATAGCCGACATACATACATCCTCCGACAATCACAGGGAGACGCGTGTCGTGTCGACGTAGTTTACCGCCAAAATAAGTCCTGTGCCCGCCAAACTAAAAAGATTCCCTCCTCTTCTTTGCCCTTACTTTCACAGCGCAATATTTAATGCCTAGGGCAAATTAGAATCCAAAATTTCACAGTTCGATACTTGCGGCGGAGGACTACGGCTGCCGCCTGTAAAATGCGATGAGAGACGACGGCGGCGCTGAGATCCGTGGAAGTGCGTGGTGGCCGCCGCCGCCGGAGATGCGTCTATCAAACTCAATTCCCGTCCGTTTGTTAGTTTATAAGTATTTCTTTATTTATTTTTCTTTGAAAATATTTATCTCTCTACAATCAAATAGGAATGAAAATATTAATCTGTAAATATATTACAATCTCAAAGGGGGATTTTTGAGATTTGCTTTTCTATAGAAACGCCAATTGATTCATACAATTCAATATTACATTTGTTGGGAAAAGTGAGGTACGAGAACTTGTCGGGCATACAAATGATTACAACGTAAAGAAGATTACAAGCGAACAGATCTACGAATTAAAAGCCGAGTCGAGGAAGGGCCTCTTTTCGCAAGACGAGATATGCCCCGGTAGTGCTTTCGGTTTTGGCGTATCGTCCCCAAAGATAAAACGGCTTCGTCTCGAAGGTAGCAACACCGCAAAACCTTGGAGCTCCGACGAACTGGATGGAAGCGAAAAATTGAGCTTGAAAATGAACAAGGAAGAGAGGTATACAGCAAGATGCGTTTGGATGTGTATCACACAAATGCAACCATGCCTCCTATATATAGACGACTCACCATGGGAGGATTAACTGCCTACTACGCCACTACTTGGCATTAATGGGCCACTACGCCATTACTTGGCCGTTGGAGAAAGTGGATGAGATATAGGGACATGTGAAACGCCTTTCTAGAATACCCCCGGAAGACGGAACGGCACGAGGGCTGAACGCTGCACGTTGGGTCACAAGACGGATTGGGCTCATATTGCACAGGCCCAAAAACACTATAGTTTTGGTGGCCCAAAAAATATAGTATGTAAGACCCAAGTACAAGCCCACGAACAGGCCCCAAGACCAGCCCAAAGGACCAAGATCCAAGTCCACGACCACGAGGCCCGAGCCGGAGCCGTCCGGCACGGACGACGGGGCCGGATCGAGTGTGTGCTCACGCGAGAGCCCAACCACACACTTATCTACTTATTTGGCCCACTTGTTATTAAGCCCACATGTTTAAACACTTTTAAACATGACACCACATCAATATTTATTCGATGTAGTATTCATTCCACTTTATTAAATAATGAAGAAACTTCCACTAAACTTTGAACATTTATATCTCACTCACCGGAAATCGGTTTTTAGCAAATAAATATACCACGTTCATCTACTCCACGAGTAGAACAATAATCTAACATTTAATTTACGTAATAAATTAAATATTAATTATTATTTATTTGGTCAAAAAACCAAATTTCCAATAATCCCCCATATGAGTGAGATAGCCATATGCAAATGTATGTAAATGCAAGAGCTCAGTCCTCACGAGGTATAAAAGTATAAGGATAGGTAATTTGTGGCTTTGAACCTTCCATAGTTAACACCATCGAGTACACAGGCGACATAGTAGTGCAATGCTTTGAACTATCCCTCCATGGCGTGCACCGAGACAACGATGTTAACGCTTATACACATCAACCTCATCCGTTCTCACGTTTTGTGTCCATTTCGGCCTTGGACACCCCTTTGGATTTATAAATGTATCTTAACGAAGCGGCCTCACTTCACACTTACATAGGTGATTCTTTACCGAGTATCTTGTCATACTCAACCTCCTCGAGATATTTAGGAATCATTAAAAGTCATAGACTTAACCTCACCACTAGGCAAGCTTTCAACACTCAAACGCTTTATAGGGAATAGATAAATGTGAGTGTTTTCACACGAACATTCATAGCTTAGTTTTCCCATTGAACCAAGTTCTTGGGGTTTTCAATCATCATGGTTGGGTTACCACTATGATAGTTCTTAATTTGTGGATTTTACTCTCATTCCTTCTAGCAACTTATTCATTTGATCATGGTTTAACCCTTTGGTTAGTGGATCCGCCAGATTATCCAACGACTTCACATAGTCGACTGAGATAATCTCAATTGTGATCAAATGTCTCACGGTATTATGTCGTCGACGAATATGTCGAGACTTACCATTATACAAACCACTTTTTGCCCTACCAATAACCGCTTGGCCATCGCAGTAAATCATCACCGGAGGCAATGATTTCTCCCAACATGGAATGTCCTCAAGAAATATTCTTAGCCATTCGGCTTGTTCATCCGTTATATCTAAAGTTATGAATTCGGACTCCATGGTGGATCGGGCTATACACGTTTGTTTTGTGGATCTCCACAAAACAGCTTCACCCACAATAGTAAACATATATCCACTTGTAGAAAGTGAATCTTTCGTGTCCGAAATCCAATTCGCATCACAGTACCCTTCAAGCACCGGGGGGTATCTCGAAAAATATAGCCCATGACTTTGAGTATACTTTAAGTATCTCAAAACTCGTACAAGAGCTCTCCAATGCTCTTTGCTTGGATTGCTCGTGTAACGACTCAATTTGTTCACGGCACACGTTATGTCGGGTCTAGTGCAATTTATAAGATACATTAGACACCCTATGACCCGAGCATAGTCTTCTTGAGCAACCGACTCTCCTCGGTTTTTTCTCAAATGAACATTAAGTTCAATCGGAGTTTTAGCGGGCACGCTTTCAAAAGCGTTAAACTTCTTGAGCACTTTCTCAATATAGTGAGACTGTGACAAGACAATCCCATCGAATTTCCTTAGAATTTTCATTCCAAGAATTACATCCGCTAAACCCAAGTCTTTCATGTCAAAGTTCCTCTTTAACATGTTTTTAGTTTCGTTAATAACACAGATATTGCTACCCATGATTAACATGCCATCTATATAAAGACACATAATAACATACCCATTATTTGTGTTCTTAATGTAAACACATTTATCACACTCGTTTATCTTAAACCCATTTGATAACATCACATTATCAAATTTCAAGTGTCATTGAAGTGACGCTTGTTTCAATCCATTGAGGGACTTAACCAGTTTGCAAACCTTCTTCTCTTTACCAGGTTCTACAAATCCTTCTGGTTGTTCCATATAGATTTCCTCTTCTAAATTTCCATAGAGGAAAGCAGTTTTCACATCCATTTGATGTATCTCGAGATTGTACAAAGCAGCAATTGCGAGAAGCACCCGAATGGATGTAATCCTTATTACAGGAGCATAGGTATCGAAATAATCGTACCCTTCTTTCTGCTTAAACCCTTTGACAACCAAACGGGCTTTGTACTTATCAATTGATCCATCGGCTTTGTATTTCCTTTTAAGGATCCATTTACATCCTAAGAGCTTACAACCTTCGGGCAAATCAACCAACACCCAAGTGTGATTTTGCCTAATGGAATCAATTTCACTTTGCACCGCTTCTCTCCAAAGCGGACTGTCCGATCTAGAAAAAACTTCTTTGATCGCCGTTGGTTCTTGATCCAACATGAACACTACATAATCCGGACCAAATTGCTTTGGTTTCCGAACTCTACTACCACGTCTCAGTTCACTATCTTCCGGATTAGACATTTGTTGTTTGCGTGACTTAGGTTCTTCATCCTCGGATTTAGACTCGTGGCTTCACCTTCAATTCTATTGCTAGAATTGAATTATACATTACCATTGTCTTTACAAGGATATATGTGTTCAAAGAATATTGCATTCCTTGACTCGATCGTTGTTCCCACAATCATGTCGGGTACTTCCGACTTGTGGATAACAAAGCGATAGGCGCTGCTATTATGTGCATACCCAATAAAGATGCAATCAACCGTTTTAGGGCTAATTGTAACTTGTTTAGGTAAATGCACTTCAATCTTCACCAAACACCCCTACACTTTAAGGTATTTGTACGATGGTTTCCAACCTTTTTATAACTCATAAGGTGTAACATCTTTACCTTTGAGTGGAATCTTGTTCAGTACATAGTTGGCTGTCAAGACAGCTTCCCCCCCACATATTTTGGGGCAACCCTGAACTAATCAACAAAGCATTCATCATCTCCTTAAGAGTTCGATTTTTACGTTCAGCAACGCCATTTGATTAGGTTGAATATGGGGCAGTCGTTTGATGAATTATACCACTTTCGTTGCATAATTCTTCAAACGGAGCAACATATTCGCCACCTCTGTCACTTCAAACACTCTTAATTCGACCACTTAGTTGATTTTTGGCTTCATTCTTGAAGTGTTTAAACGCTTCAATAGCCTCATCTTTACCTCTTAAAAGATAAAGATAACAAGATCTCGTGCAATCATCGATGAACGTGATAAAGAACTTCTTACCACCACAAATTTGCACATACTTTAAATCACACACATCGGTATGAATTAAATCAAGGGGTTTCGTGCTCCGCTCAACCGAATGAAACGGTGGTTTTGTCATTTTTGCCTCAACACAAACTTCACATTTGTTTTGAGTGTTAACTTCATTTAACTTTAGTAAATCTAAATTTACTAATCGTTTTATAGCATTTAGATTAACATGTCATAATCTACAATGCCATAAATCAGAGCACTCAAGCATATAAGAGGAAGTAATAACATTTTCATTACTCTCAATAGATTTTGGTACATGTCGTATAGCCAATACATTCACCCTAAAGAGACCATCAGAGAGGTAACCCTTTCCAAGGAAGGTACCACTCTTTGACAAAATAAACTTGTCAGACTCAAAAACTAGTCTAAACCCCTTATTAACTAGAATAGAGCCCGAGACCAAGTTCTTTCGGATGTCGGGAACATGCAGCACGTTCTTCAAAGTTAGAGAATTCCCGGATGTAAGCTTTAGCACCACATCTCCAACTCCGACAACCACGGACGAAGCTTGGTTCCCCATGTTGAGCTTCCTCCCCTCAACAACTTGATAGGTAACAAACTTGTTCCTATCGGCACACACGTGCGCAGTAGCGCCAGTGTCGATGAACCAGCCTCCCGGCTTTTCGACTTGGTTGACCTCCTCGGTGACCACAGCCGTAAAGTCTTCTTTCACCCACTCGCCATCTTTTTCGGCGACGTTGGCAGCATGTTTCTTCTTCTTCTTGTTCTTGGGCTTCTTGCAGTCCTTCGCAGTATGCCCATGCTTGCCACAATTGTAGCAATCACCATCAAACTTCTTCGATGGTCCCTTCGCCTTGCCTTTGTCTTTGGCATTTAGGCGATCACGCTTGTTGGAGGGACCGCCCTTCTCCATCAAATTCACCTTGGCATCAGACGGTGTTTTCGGTTTGTCTTGATCGCGCACATCAGACTCGATGCGTAGCTTCACAATCAAGTCTTCAAGAGTCATCTCCTTTCGCTTGTGCTTAAGGTAGCTCTTGAAGTCTTTTAAATTTGGGGGTAGCTTCTCGATCACGGTCGCCACCACGAACGCGTCCGGAAGGACCATCCCCTCAGCATGGACGTCATGCACAATGAGTTGAAACTCTTGCACTTGCTCCATCATCGGTCGAGAATCGACCATCTTGTAGCCCAAGTATCGGGCCACAACGAACTTTTTCGTACCCGCGTCATCGCTACGGTACGTCTTGTCCAACGCCTCCCAAATTCCTTTAGAGGTGTTGACACCAGAGTACACATTGTACAAGCTATCATCCAAGACATTTAGGATGAAATTCTTGCACAAGTAGTCTCCATTGTGCCAATTGTCATACAAGACACGAACATGGAAGTTCGCCTCATTGGCATTTGGCGCAGCCGGCTCATCTTCCGTGAGGAAGTTTGCCATTCCCAATGTTGTTAAGTAGAACAACATCTTTTGTTGCCACCTTTTGAAGTCAGCTCCGCTAAACTTCAGTGGCTTCTCGGCGGGTGGCATCACCCTTGGTGCCGAGTTCGCTCCCATAAGAGAGCCACTTGGGTTGTGCCCGAAGGCCCCCACAGTCGAGCCCATGAATGGCGCTCCAACAGTTCCACTAAAAGTGGAACCAACAGTCCCACTAAATGTGGAACCCACGGAGCCGGATGAACCGGAACCTCCGCTTGACAGGAATGAGTTATTCCAAACCCACGAGTTTGAAGGCAGCATCGAGCCTCTGGTTGAACCGCTAGTGTTGGAGTTCATTGTCGATGCAGTAGTGAAGATTGGCAACGGCGATGACATGGTTGATGGAACAGTTGATGACATGGTGGATGACATCGTCGAGGACACGATTGATGGAGTGGTGGGTACAATGGTGGAGGAGTCGGTGGAAGCAACAGTGCTCGTCATCTTCAGTTATGTCGGGAAGGCAAATAGAATATCTCGTCTTGCGATTGTTTGGAAAGTGAGGTACAAGAACTTGCCGGGCGTACAAATGATTACAACGTAAAGAAGATTACAAGCGAACAAATCTACGAACTAAAAGCCGAGTCGAGGAAATGCCTCTTTCCGCAAGATGAGATACGCCCTGGTAGTGCTCTCGGTTTTGGCGTATCGTCCCCAAAGATAAAACGGCTTCGTCTCGAAGGTAGCAGCACCGCAAAACCTTGGAGCTCCGGCGAACTGGATGGAGGCAAAAAACTGAGCTAGGAAATGAACAAGGGAGAGAGGTATGCAGCAAGATGCGTTTGGATGTGTATCACACAAATGCAACCATGCCTCCTATATATAGGCGACTCACCACGGGAGGATTAACTGCCCACTACGCCACTACTTGGCATTAATGGGCCACTACGCCATTACTTGGCCGTTGGAGGAAGTGGAGGAGATATAGGGACATGTGAAACGCCTTTCTAGAACACCCCCGGAAGACGGAACGGCACGCGGGCTGAACGCTGCACGTTGGGCTTACAAGACGGATTGGGCTCATGTTGCACAGGCCCAAAAACACTATAGTTTTGGTGGTCCAAAAAATATAGTATGTAAGGCCCAAGTACATCCCACGAACAGGCCCAAAGACCAGCCCAAAGGACCAAGATCCAAGTCCACAGCCACGAGGCCCGAGCCGGAGCCGCCCGGCACGGACGGCGGGGCCGGAACGAGTGTGTGCTCATGCGAGAGCCCAACCACACACTTATCCACTTACTTGACCCACTTGTTATTAAGTCCACATGTTTAAACACTTTTAAACATGATACCACATCAATATTTATTCGATGTGGTATTCCTCCCACTTCATTAATAATGAAGAAACTTACACCAAATTTTGAACATTTATATCTCACTCACCGAAAATCGGTTTTGAGTATATAAATATATCTCGTTCATCTACTCCACGAGTAGAACAATAATCTAACATTTAATTTACGTAATAAATTATATATTAATTATTATTTATTTGGTAAAAAAACAAATTTCCAACAACATTGACTAAGGAGTGCGTTCTATTTTTGTTTCCAAATTAGGAAGCTCAAGTTTATTGGCATAAAAAACGAAAAAATGAACTATTATTACCAATAGATACTAATAAATAGATTTATTTTAATTGAATAAATCCGATCTATGTATTTAAAAAGGAAGAATAATACGAATAGTAAAAAATATTCACATGCATAAACACTTTACGAGGACAGAATACATTGCTCTTAAAATAATATTCCAATAAAATAGGTCATCAACATGCTCAAATACGTTTTGCATATTGCAATGATATCTCGATTTGGAAAACCACAACTTTATTAGATGCACTCAATCCAGAAGGAATGCAGATATATTCACTCCAACTAACCAAATTTCCAGCGATTCTGTGAAAGTGACTTTTACAAAATATTATGATCTAGATAATATATAGGAATACTTATGTGTATAGAATTATAACATTTGCATTTAAATTAAGATTCTTACTTATTCCAAATTGAAAGATTATTTAATGTGGTATAAATTTATGACAACAACACAGTATTTAAAAATTGTAGCTGAACCAGTTAAAGTGACTATACTCAATCGGCCAAAAACCAGCCAGAAACCGACAATTGGTTTCGTTTCGGTTTCGTCCAAACTGAATTATTGAAATGCTTATTCCCCCTGTTTCTTCTCCAATTATTTCATATTTTGCATTGATTCATTCAAGATGTAGTCACGCTACTAACTAATATCCAATTATAGCATACTTTTGCTCAAGAATTTATAAAATGGCCACAGAGACAACTAAGTAATTACAATCCATAATTCATCCTTGAACATCATAAATGTAAAATGTTCCAATAATCTTCCATAAAATTGATGTGGAATAGAAACTAAATGTAGTTATAAAGTAAACCTTATATCTATTTTAGTTATAAACTTATAATTCTTAAATACTGTATAAAATAAAAAATTAAAATTGTATTAGCTATAGTTCGATTTTTTGGTTGGCACCAAACCTGTATAACAAAAACTGTGACCAACCAAATTAAAATTTGGCTTCATACTCACCAATCAAAACCGACCGTTCCTATTTTTTGGCCAACCAAAATTGTCCGAAAATGTATGGTTCGGTTCGGTTATTTGGCTCCGGTTTGGTTATGCTCAGCCCTGTTGGAAATTTGGTTTTTGACCAAATAAATAATAACAAATATTTAATTTATTACATAAATTAAATATTAGATTATTGTTCTACTCGCGGAGTAGATGAGCGTGGTATATTTCTAGGCTCAAAACCGATTTCCGGTGAGTGAGATATAAATGTTCAAAGTTTGGTGGAGAGTTACTTCATTAGTTAATGAAGTGTAAGTTATACCACATTGATTAAATATTAATGTGGTGTGCTGTTTAAAAGTGTTTAAACATGTGGGCTTAATAACAAGTGGGCCAAGTAAGTGGATAAGTGTGTGGTTGGGCTCTCGCGTGAGCACACACTCGATCCGGCCCCGCCGTCCGTGCCGGACGGCACAGACGGCTCCGGCTTGGGCTCGGGTTCGGGTTCGGGTTTCGTGGCCGTGGACTTGGATCTTGGCAATTGGTCCTTTGGGTGGTCCTTTGGGCCTTTGGCTTGGGCTTGGGCTTGGGGTCTTGTGTACTATATTTTTTGGACCACAAAATATATAGTATTTTGGGCCATGTGGAAGCCCAATTGCCCAGCCCAATTCTAATGAGGCCTACCCGTCCAGCCCAATTTCGTGGCCCATCCGGAAGAAGACTCTGGAAAGTGTCTCTTCAGCTGAACAGTCAGCCTCTTCCACTCCACCACTAACCCACTACCTTAGTGGCTGTTAATGCCTTTATGGCATTGATGTCCCTCCTGAATGAGCAGCCTATAAATAGAAGGCTCTGCAGGCCATTCTAGGACACACAACTCAAAGCATTTTGCATCCTCTCTTCTACTGCATTCAGTTTTTGAGCTCAGTTCCTTCGCCTTTTATTTCCAGTTCGCCGGAGCTTCTTAGTTTGTGGTGCTGCTACTAAGAAGACGAGAAGTCGTTTTATCTTTGGGGACGAAGCGCCAAATCCGCGAGCACTCGGGGCGTAATTCGTCTTGCGGAAAGAGGGTTCCTCGACTCGACTTCAAATTTCACTTTGTTCGTAGTTTTTTCTTATTTCACTTGTAATCTTCGATTGTATTGTACGCCCGGCAAGTTCTACATTTCCAACAATCGCAAGACGAATTACTACTTGCCATTCCAAGGAGTTTGAAGTTCAATCACCTATTCGAAGATGACAAGTGCTGCCGCTTCCACCGACTCGTCCATTGGAGCTTCAACATTGCCATCCACCATGTCCGCCACTGTTCCGTCAACAATGACTACTTCATTGCCAAGCTTTACAACAGCATCTGCAATGAATTCAAACACCGGAGGTTCGACCATGCCTTCAAGTTCGTGGGCTTTCAATAACCCATTTTTGTCAAGCGATGGTTCTGCTTCAAGCGGCACCGTGGGTTCCACTTTTAGTGGAACTGTTGGAGCACCTTTCATGGGCTCAACTGTGGGGGCGGCCTATGGGCCTAACCCAAGTGGCTCCCTGATGGGAGCGAGCTCGGCACCAAGGGTGATGCCACCCGCCGAGAAACCGCCGAAGTTCGGAGGAGCCGACTTCAAAAGGTGGCAACAAAAGATGTTGTTTTATTTAACAACATTGGGGGTGGCGAACTTCCTAACGGAAGATGAACCACCTGTACCAAGTGCGGAGGAGGCCAACTTCCATGTTCGAGCCTTCTACGACAATTGGCGAAATGGAGACTACTTGTGCAAGAATTTCATCCTAAATGCCTTGGATGATGGCTTGTACAATGTGTACTCCGGTGTCAACACCTCCAAAGGAATTTGGGAGGCGTTAGACAAGAAGTACCGTAGCGATGATGCGGGTACGAAGAAGTTCGTGGTAGCACGATACTTGGATTACAAGATGGTCGATTCTCGACCAATGATGGAGCAAGTACAAGAGTTCCAACTCATTGTACATGACGTCCATGCTGAGGGGATGGTCCTTCCGGACGCGTTCGTGGTTGCAACATTGATCGAGAAGTTGCCCCCTCATTGGAAGGACTTCAAGAGCTACCTTAAGCACAAGCGAAAGGAGATGACTCTTGAAGACTTGATTGTGAAGCTACGCATCGAGTCTGATGTGCGCGATCAAGACAAACCGAAAACACCGTCTGATGCCAAGGTGAATTTGATGGAGAAGGGCGGTCCCTCCAACAAGCGTGATCGCCTAAATGCCAAAGACAAAGGCAAGGCGAAGGGACCATCGAAGAAGTTTGATGGTGATTGCTACAATTGTGGCAAGCATGGGCATACTGCGAAGGACTGCAAGAAGCCCAAGAACAAGAAGAAGAAGAAACATGCTGCCAACGTCGCCGAAAAAGATGGCGAGTGGGTGAAAGAAGACTTTACGGCTGTGGTCACCGAGGAGGTCAACCAAGTCGAAAAGCCGGGAGGCTGGTTCATCGACACTGGCGCTACTGCGCACGTGTGTGCCGATAGGAACAAGTTTGTTACCTATCAAGTTGTTGAGGGGAGGAAGCTCAACATGGGGAACCAAGCTTCGTCCGTGGTTGTCGGAGTTGGAGATGTGGTGCTAAAGCTTACATCCGGGAATTCTCTAACTTTGAAGAACGTGCTGCATGTTCCCGACATCCGAAAGAACTTGGTCTCGGGCTCTATTCTAGTTAATAAGGGGTTTAGACTAGTTTTTGAGTCTGACAAGTTTATTTTGTCAAAGAGTGGTACTTTTCTTGGAAAGGGTTACCTCTCTGATGGTCTCTTTAGGTTGAATGTATTGGCTATACGCCATGTACCAAAATCTATTGAGAGTAATGAAAATGCTACTACTTCCTCTTACATTGTTGAGTGCTCTAATTTATGGCATTGTAGATTAGGACATGTTAATCTAAATGCTATAAAACGATTAGTAAATTTAGATTTACTAAAGTTAAATGAAGTTAACACTCAAAACAAATGTGAAGTTTGTGTTGAGGCAAAAATGACAAAACCACCGTTTCATTCGGTTGAGCGGAGCACGAAACCCCTTGATTTAATTCACACCGATGTGTGTGATTTAAAGTATGTGCAAACTCGTGGTGGTAAGAAGTACTTTATCACGTTCATCGATGATTGCACGAGATATTGTTATCTTTATCTTTTAAGAGGTAAAGATGAGGCTATTGAAGCGTTCAAACACTTCAAGAATGAAGCCGAAAATCAACTAAGTAGTCGAATTAAGAGTGTTCGAAGTGACAGAGGTGGCGAATATGTCGCTCCGTTTGAGGAATTATGCAACAAAAGTGGTATAATTCATCAAACGACGGCTCCATACTCACCTCAATCAAATGGCGTTGCTGAACGTAAAAATCGAACTCTTAAGGAGATGATGAATGCTTTGTTGATTAGTTCAGGGTTGCCCCAAAATATGTGGGGGGAAGCTGTCTTGACAGCCAACTATATATTAAACAAGATTCCACTCAAAGGTAAAGATGTTACTCCTTATGAGTTATGGAAAGGTTGGAAACCGTCGTACAAATACCTTAAAGTGTGGGGGTGTTTGGCGAAGGTTGAAGTGCCTCTACCTAAACAAGTTACAATTGGCCCTAAAACGGTTGATTGTATCTTTATTGGGTATGCACATAACAGCAGCGCCTATCGCTTTGTTATCCACAAGTCGGAAGTACCCGACATGACTGTGGGTACAACGATCGAGTCAAGGAATGCAATATTCTTTGAACACATATATCCTTGTAAAGACAAGGGTAATGTAGAAACCAATTCTAGCAATAGAATTGAAGGTGAAGCCACGAGTTCTGAATCCGAGGATGAAGAACCTAAGTCACGCAAACGACAAAGGTCTAATCCGGAAGATAGTGAACTGAGACGTGGTAGTAGAGTTCGGAAACCAAAGCAATTTGGTCCGGATTATGTAGTGTTCATGTTGGATCAAGAACCTACGACGATCAAAGAAGCTTTTTCTAGATCGGACAGTCCGCTTTGGAGAGAAGCGGTACAAAGTGAAATTGAGTCCATTAGGCAAAACCACACTTGGGTGTTGGTTGATTTGCCAGAAGGGTGTAAACCCTTGGGGTGCAAATGGATCCTTAAAAGGAAATACAAAGCCGATGGATCAATTGACAAGTACAAGGCCCGTTTGGTTGTCAAAGGGTTTAAGCAGAAAGAAGGGTACGATTATTTCGATACCTATGCTCCTGTAACAAGGATTACATCCATTCGGGTGCTTCTCGCAATTGCTGCATTGCACAATCTCGAGATACATCAAATGGATGTGAAAACTGCTTTCCTCTATGGAGATTTAGAGGAGGAAATCTATATGGAACAACCAGAAGGATTTGTAGAACCTGGTAAAGAGAAGAAGGTTTGCAAACTGGTTAAGTCCCTTTATGGATTGAAGCAAGCGCCACTTCAATGACACTTGAAATTTGATAGTGTGATGCTATCAAATGGTTTTAAAATAAACGAATGTGACAAATGTGTTTACATTAAGAACACAAATAACGGATATGTTATTGTGTGTCTTTATGTAGATGACATGTTAATTATGGGTAGCAATATCCGTGTAATTAACGAAACGAAAAGCATGTTAAAGAGGAACTTTGACATGAAAGACTTGGGTTTAGCGGATGTTATTCTTGGTATGAAAATACTAAGGAAATCCGATGGGATTGTCTTGTCACAATCTCACTATGTTGAGAAAGTGCTCAAGAAGTTTAACGCTTTTGATAGCGTGCCCGCTAAAACTCCTATTGAACTTAATGTTCATTTGAGCAAGAATCGAGGTGAGTCGGTTGCTCAAGAAGACTATGCTCGTGTCATAGGGTGTTTAATGTATCTTACAAATTGCACTAGACCCGACATAGCATGTGCCGTTAACAAATTGAGTCGTTACACGAGCAATCCAAGCAAAGAGCATTGGAGAGCTCTTGTACGAGTTTTGAGATACTTGAAGTATACTCAAAGTCATGGGCTACATTTTTTGAGATACCCCCCGGTACTTGAAGGGTACTGTGATGCGAATTGGATTTCGGACACGAAAGATTCACTTTCTACAAGTGGGTATGTGTTTACTATTGGGGGTGGAGCTGTTACGTGGAGATCCACAAAACAGACGTGTATAGCCCGATCCACCATGGAGTCCGAATTCATAGCTTTAGATATAGCTGGTGAACAAGCCGAATGGCTAAGAAACTTTCTTGAGGACATACCATGTTGGGAGAAACCATTGCCTCCGGTGATGATTCACTGTGATAGCCAAGCGGCTATTGGTAGGGCAAAAAGTGGTTTGTATAATGGTAAGTCTCGACATATTCGTCGACGACATAATACCGTGAGACATTTGATCACAACTGGGATTATCTCAGTCGACTATGTAAAGTCGTTGGATAATCTAGCGGATCCACTAACCAAAGGGTTAAACCGTGATCAAATGAATAAGTTGCTAGAGGGAATGGGAGTAAAATCCACAAATTAAGAACTATCATAGTGGTAACCCAACCATGATGATTGGAAATCCCAAGAACTTGGTTTAAAGGGAAAACTAAGCTATGAAAGTTCGTGTGAAAACACTCACATTTATCTATTCCTTAGAAAGCGTTTGAGTGCTGAAAGCTTGCCTAGTGGTGAGGTTAAGTCTATGACTTTTAATGATTCCTAAATACTTTGAGGAGGTTGAGTATGGCAAGATACTCGGTAAAGAATCACCTATGTAAGTGTGAAGTGAGGCCGCTTCGTTAGATACACTTATGAATCCAAAGGGGTGTTCAAGGCCGAAATGGACACAAAACGTGAGAACGGATGAGGTTGAGGTGTATAAGCGTTAACATCGTTGTCTCGGTGCACGCCATGGAGGGATAGTTCAAAGCATTGCGCTACTATGCCGCCTGTGTACTCGATGGTGTTGACTATGGAAGGTTCAAAGCCACAAACTACCTATCCTAATACTTTTATACCTCGTGAGGACTGAGCTCTTGCATTTGCATACATTTGCATATGGCTATCTCACTCATGTGGGGGATTGTTGGAAATTTGGTTTTTGACCAAATAAATAATAACAAATATTTAATTTATTACATAAATTAAATATTAGATTATTGTTCTACTCGCGGAGTAGATGAGCGTGGTATATTTCTAGGCTCAAAACTGATTTCCGGTGAGTGAGATATAAATGTTCAAAGTTTGGTGGAGAGTTACTTCATTAGTTAATGAAGTGTAAGTTATACCACATTGATTAAATATTAATGTGGTGTGCTGTTTAAAAGTGTTTAAACATGTGGGCTTAATAACAAGTGGGCCAAGTAAGTGGATAAGTGTGTGGTTGGGCTCTCGCGTGAGCACACACTCGATCCGGCCCCGCCGTCCGTGCCGGACGGCACAGACGGCTTGGGCTCGGGCTCGGGTTCGGGTTCGGGTTTCGTGGCCGTGGACTTGGATCTTGGCAATTGGTCCTTTGGGTGGTCCTTTGGGCCTTTGGCTTGGGCTTGGGCTTGGGGTCTTGTGTACTATATTTTTTGGACCACAAAATATATAGTATTTTGGGCCATGTGGAAGCCCAATTGCCCAGCCCAATTCTAATGAGGCCTACCCGTCCAGCCCAATTTCGTGGCCCATCCGGAAGAAGACTCTGGAAAGTGTCTCTTCAGCTGAACAGTCAGCCTCTTCCACTCCACCACTAACCCACTACCTTAGTGGCTGTTAATGCCTTTATGGCATTGATGTCCCTCCTGAATGAGCAGCCTATAAATAGAAGGTTCTGCAGGCCATTCTAGGACACACAACTCAAAGCATTTTGCATCCTCTCTTCTACTGCATTCAGTTTTTGAGCTCAGTTCCTTCGCCTTTAATTTCTAGTTCGCCGGAGCTTCTTAGTTTGTGGTGCTGCTACTAAGAAGACGAGAAGTCGTTTTATCTTTGGGGACGAAGCGCCAAATCCGCGAGCACTCGGGGCGTAATTCGTCTTGCGGAAAGAGAGTTTCCTCGACTCGACTTCAAATTTCACTTTGTCCGTAGTTTTTTCTTATTTCACTTGTAATCTTCGATTGTATTGTACGCCCGGCAAGTTCTACATTTCCAACAAGCCCTACCCTCCATTATTTTCAGGCTACTCATTGTCGTCGATGTGACTCGCCAGAGAAACCACTGAGAGACGCACATGAATTTATTACAATATAAAAATATAAAAGAAATTTAAATAAATTCGAAATCTAAATTCTCAATCCACAATTCTCAGGCTTTGTGAAGATTGAAAACGGAGTAAGGTTCTGTCAACGAGTTCCGTGTGCAGGTGTGCTTGAGGAGATTGAAATTAATGCTTTACTAATATTGATTTAGTTAATATTGTGTAACCAATTAAACCACGACTTCAACAAATTCAATTATTTAGGTAATTTTTCCATTCATTTATTCAGACCAAATATTTATTAGGTTAAAGAAAAACAACAATTTCAATTGATTCTAGCTAATTCATTTTCAAATTAAAATAGTAATTGATTAAAAACCATGCAGTCGGAACTTACAAATTGAAGGCAAGGGTGCCTCCGAGAGGCTGGCACCATTCCACCACATTCACTTATGACTTCTCAGAATACTGTATTTGTCAATTTTAATAGAGTAAACAGTAATTCACTACAAAAAAAACAACACGGTTTTAACTATGGATTTAACAACCGATATTATTCCGTAGTTAGTTACGGAATGAAAATTTGGTCGTTAGCATACGATTTTTGCGAATTTAAAAAAAATATATATATATTTAATGAAATAACTACGGAATTTTTTGGTACTAGAATGACTACGGATATCTATTCGGCAGTTAAATCCCGTCTATTTCTTTTTAATTATTTAACGAC
The DNA here is from genome assembly GCA_001642375.2 of Mentha longifolia. Lineage (NCBI taxonomy): Eukaryota > Viridiplantae > Streptophyta > Magnoliopsida > Lamiales > Lamiaceae > Mentha > Mentha longifolia. Next base: position 18,201,712 of record CM038121.1, read on the forward strand.
AGAAATTTCGGTCACATAATCGGTAGTAAAACGAAGCGGCATATTTCCTCCAAATAAGAAAATCGCTCGATCCATTCCTCCACCGATTCCAGAGATGCCGATGCCTCGCGGTACAGTCCCCCACCCAGTGAGCTCTCTTTCTCCAGTCGATTATTCGACCTCTCTTTGAAGCATTGCTCAAATTCATTTGTTATTTTTCATGATATTTATAACTTTGAAACATCGTTCGAATTCAATTGTTATTTTTTCTTCAAAATATTTTCAATTTGAAACATTGTCATCTTTAAATTTTGTTACTTTTATTCGCAACGATTGATATTTTTAATCTGGGCTAGATTCGGTCCTTACCCAAAATTCTGTCTATAATCTATACACTATATAAAAGCTAAATAGTTGATAAAAATTACATCAATGTCATTTTCCCTCCAAAAGTAGCAATTAATTGTCCAATGGTTTCTTAAAGATGATTTAATTTAAGGAGTTGTGAATTGTTCAATGAATTTGATAATAAACATATTTTAAATAATAAATAGTGTTACATTGTTTGCTAATATATCCATTTTTTGCATTAAATTACTATATTAATGTGCTTATGATTAATTATATATATATAATCATTATAAATATATGCCTTAAAAGTTAAATCTTAAAAAAAAAATTAAACTTTACAAAAGAAAACATAAATCTTGCTGAGAAACATTATTGAAATTGCATTGTTACAACCGCGTTGGACCTATAAAATGTGTCCCGATGAGTCGTGCAACATTTATGTACATATTATATAATAATAACGAGGTCAATTTTTCTATTAAATAATGATCCTTTTTTTTTACTCTCTATATAATTCATATCTTCCGTGCAACGCACGGACGCAATACTAGTGGCTACAAAAGATTTGATAGACCTACGTCAAGGGCCCAGACGAATATGCATTGGTGAAATGAAATATCTTTTCAGAAAATACAATCTATTTTGTTAAAAAAAACAAAGGAAGTAAACAAATTACAAACTTCCTCACCATCTAAAGGTGCAAGGAAGTCCCTAAAGCAGCAGGAGACGACTGAGTTCTTTTAAAGAAAAGAATTGGAAAAAAAAAAATCTAAAAAAGAATAAGAAAGATTGAAGGCACTCCGTCCCATACTACTTCTCACCAATCTCATTTAGTCCACAGCAAAAAATTGCAAAAACAAGATCCAGTCCACAAGGAGCTGGTACCAACAGCATAGGAATTAGAACTAATGAGAAAAAAAAAAAAAAAAAAAAAGGGCGGGGGGTAAAAAGAAGTATGTTCATCACCAGCATGCACACACCACGATGGTCAGTGAATACAATCGCATAAAACATTCTCAATTCCCACATTATAAAACAACTAGATGCATTCAAAGAGAAAAGTGACGAGACAAATAAAATGTTCAAGGCATCACAAAATAACTCATAACCATCCTTTACCCAGCTAATCCAGAATAAAACAACATTTCATAATTCGAATTATCAAAATCATATGCAGTGCAATAATAACTTAAAAAGACAATTAAGACATAAAAACACCCAAATATTTAGCATCAGCCAATCAAAATGGCATCCGAGACAGAAATATAAGGAAAGTCGAATAACAGGTTTGCAACCGCAAATTGTTGATGCTAGGATCAGTAAAGTGAGTAAACTAATGCTTCTCGATGCGTACTTTGACTTCCTACACTCTAGATGTCGTCTTCCTAGACGCCTGCATTTCTACTATCAACACCTTTTATAGCTGCAGCAAAGCAAAAGTTTAGGAACCAAAATATTCAATGAGCAAACACAGTGTCATTCCTCCTGGGAGGTCTATCAGGAACTGAACCGGGTTTAAACTTTGAAGCCTCATGCCTCGCAAGCTCTGGGGGAACAGGACTGTTGTTCTGGATCAGCATTTGCTTGAGATCGTAGAAAACTTCTGTATCATGCATAGTCAAGAAAGTGGTAGCTATACCAGTCTTTCCAGCACGACCTGTTCTTCCAATACGATGGGTGTAAGCTTCAATATTCCCGGGCATATCGTAGTTTATGACATGTGCCACATCAGGGATATCGATACCACGTCCAGCCACATCAGTTGCTACCAACACATTAAATCGCTTGGTCCTAAATCCTTCGAGGCTTATTTCTCTCTGATCTTGAGACTTTCCACCGTGCAACGTGGTGACCTTGTAGCTATCCTTGTCTAAATTCTTAGCAACATTATCAGCAACTTTCTTCGTGTTAACAAAGACAATAGCTGTCTTGTCTCCGAGCTCATCGAGCAATCTTCTCAGTCTATCCATCTTATCATTCTCCTTCGTCATCATAACATGCTGTGTGATAAGGTCGGTTGCCTTTCCTGCAGTTCCAATATTGACCACGACTGGATTTCTGAGATACTTTCTTGCTAGCCGCTCCACAGCTGCTGGCATGGTGGCACTGAACATATAAGTGGTTCGGTAAATCTTCTTGTCATCGAGCTCTTCATCTTCATTCTCCGGTTTCATGTTACTCGAAGGCATTGCATCAAGTACACCAACAACTTGTGGTTCAAAACCCATGTCAATCATTCGATCAGCTTCATCAAGGACTACGTAATTACACTGGTTTAGGACTGCATACCGCCTCTCCAAACAATCGAGAAGACGACCTGGTGTAGCAATCACAACTTCACACCCCTGCCTAATTTTAAACCCTTGCTCCTCTATGGACTGACCACCAACAATGGAGACAACCTTAATTCCCAAGTAATGGGCGAATTTCACAGTCTCATCCTCAATTTGCTGCGCAAGCTCTCTGGTAGGTGCCATCACAACAGCATAGGGTCCCTCAGCCTCATTATCCTCACTTATTGGAGGAAGTCTTGTTATGTAAGTGAGCATAGGAAGAACAAAGGCAGCAGTTTTACCTGAACCAGTTTCAGCAATACCAATGACGTCTCTCTGCTGCAGGCCTAGTGGAATCGCAGCCATCTGAATCGGTGATGGGGTCTTGTATCCGGCCCTATCGACTGCCTTGAGCAACTCGACACCCAACCTGCTCTCTTCCCAGCTTCTCATAGGGCGAGGAATCCTAGAACCCTTGTAAGAAATGTTGAAATCCTCCCTGAAGATTCTCCAATCTCTCTCAGTCATTTCCTCGAGCTTCTTCTCCGACCAATGGCGGTCCACCCTCATATCAAAGGTATCGTACGAATCTGCAGCTTGCTCCTTCCTCTTCTGCGCAGCAGCTTCCTCTCGAGTCTCCTCAGTGCCTTCTTTCTTCCGAATCTCGTCTCTGGTATCTTTCTCGTTCTTGGCAGCCAGCTTCTTCTGCTCCCTTCGATCCATCCCTGCTCGAAAGCCACGTCCGAAGAGAAGGCGAGCCTCGTGAGGGTTCTGGTAGAGCGAATTCATATCTCGCGAAGTATCCTCGGTGTTTTCCCAGTCGAAAGAGAATCGGAACTTCTCACTAGGTTTAATCACCCTCTTTTTAGGTTTCTTAGACCCTAAATATTGTTCTTTGATGGCGGAAAGCTCGATCTCCCGCTCTCTTTCGGCCAACTTCTCCAAGCGCGCACGCTCCCGCGCCTTCTGCTCATCCTCGCGCTCCCTCTCACGGTTCCGCCGCTCGGAGTCCCGCTCCCTATCACGCTCTCTCTCCCTCTCCCTGTCGCGCTCCCGGTCACGGTCGCGGTTCCGACGATCGCCGTCGCGGTCGCGGTCGCGATCACGGTCTCTGTCTCTGTCTCTGTCGCGGTCTCTGTCGGAAGAGGCTTTAGGGTCGCGGCCGTTGCTTTGGAGAAGAAGCTCGGTGCGGCGTTTCTGCTGCGCCACTTCCTCCTCGCGGCGTTGGAGGGCGAGCTTCTGCCGCTCCTCTTTGGTGAGGAAGACTGGCTTCTTCGCCCCGTCCAGCTTATCGACGACGTCGTCGTTGGCTCTCTTCATAACGGATTGAGATGGAATTGGGGATTTAGGGTTTCTGCAACAAATTGGGATCGCTTGGGAGATTGCAGGAGGGGATCGAATCGCGAAATATCGATTGCAAATGTGAAATTGTGCGAGATTTCTTTTGGACTGGATTTCGTCGCTTGCGAGAATATTTATATAACTAGTAATTGTAGCGGCCCAAAACCGGCCCAATAATAAGCCCATTTAGTAAAATAAAAATAAAATAAAGAAAGATGATTTATAGCGTGGGAAGTGGGAACACGCTAGAAAAAAATGAGGCGAGTCTTTTCAAATTTTTTAAGAGTTTTAATATTTGAAAATGTGTTTGGCAAACTAAGATCTTTAAATAGCTTATAAAGTTCTAAAAATAAGCTATAAGAGCTTATAAGCTTCTTAGAAATAAGCTCACTCACCCCAATTTATTTTTACAGCTTATAAGCTGATAGTGCTTAAAGCTATTTTAAATAAGATTAGTCAAACACCCTCTTAAGAAGAAAGCGTTTAGTGTTTAGAGTGTACTATTTAATAATTAAATGTGAAAGTTGGATAAGATTATATTTAATATTTTAAATGAATTTAATGTAAGTGAGGCATTTCTTTCGACACACGATTTAAGAAGGGAACATTTTGTGTGAAAGTGTATTTGCTAATTAAATACAGTATGAAAGTTAATTAACATTATATTTAATATTTTTAAGTAGAAATGCTCCCCTACCCATGGTGGACATACTTAATAATTCCCACCGGTGATGTGGCAGTGCCACGTCTGCAATTTTTTCTTTTAGGGTTTAGTTTTTATGTTAGTGTTTAGTTTTTTATAGTATGATTAAATTATTTTTGGTAGAGTTTTTATTAACTTCTTTATATATTTCAATGTCACGTCATCTGTGGGCACATTAAGCATGCACACGGTGGGCATTGGAGTATTACTCTATTTTTAAGGGGGTGTTTACTTTAAAGGATATGACTAATCCCAGGAGATGAGATAAAACATGCGATGTGATAAAATTATTTCGATTACTTGTGTTTTGTTGGGAACTTGGGATTCATATCTCATTATTAGTACCAAGTTAAGAGATAAAGTGTTGGTCAATATTGAATCCTTAATATATATATATATATGATATCATATAAAAACTAATTAATTTGTGAAATATGTAAGAAAATATCCTTAGAGAATAAGAAATCAAAACTTGTGAGAATATTTATATAACTAGTAATTGTAGCGGCCCAAAACCGGCCCAATAATAATGAGCTCATTTAGTAAAAAATAAAGAAAGATGATTTATAGCGTGGGAAGTGGGAACACGTTAGACATAGTTTTACAACCTTCATGGAGTAAAAGATAATCCCTCCGTCTCGACGGAAATGAGGCGTGTCTTTTCAACATGAGATTTAAGAAGAAAATGTTTAGTGTTTAGAGCGTATTTGCTAATTAAATGTGAAAGTTGAATAAGATTATATTTAATATCTTAAATGAATTTAACGAAAGTGAGGCATTTCTTTCGACATAAGATTTAAGAAGGGAACATTTAGAGGGTGCTTGGTATGATGGAATGGAATAAGGTGGAATGGAATGAAGGTATAAATGATATATATAAATGAAGGTATAAATGATATATATATATCATTTATACCTTCATTCCATTCCACCTTATTTCATTCCATCATACCAAGCACCCCTTAGTATTGAAAGTGTATTTGCTAATTAAATACAGTATGAAAGTTGATTAACATTATATTCATTATTTTTAAGGGGTGTACTTCAAAGGATATGACTGATCCCATGAGATAAGATAAAACATGAGATGTGATAAAATTATTTCAATTACATGTGTTTTTTTGGGAATTTGGGATTCATATCTCATTATTAGTACCAAGTTAAGAGATAAAGTGTGGGTCATATCTCATTCTCACTTGTATATTATGATATAAAAAAAAATAAAAAAAAAAAAAAAAATTGGGCTTGAGGGAAAATTTTCCCGATCAGCTCTTTTTCCTACTTTTTCACTTCAACCCTAGATAATATTTTCTCACTCACTTGGAGTGATACTATTTTCCCACATTTTCCACATTAGATAACATATGATAAATCAAGTGTGGATAATGTTTTTTATGCTTTTTTATCCCTCAATTTCATTTTCCATCAAAAATTTACCAATCTTAATAAATGAGGATGGTTTTTACTGTGCTTAGGAACAGTTCAGGAAGCACTTTAACGCTAAAACTCATGTAAATACACTGTAGAAACTACAGTAGCATACTCCAGTGGCATTTTCGTTATTTTTAACTCTTCTATGGTTTTTATGCCGCAACTCTCCCAAAAAGTGATTTCTAGCCTCCACACGCTAACTACTCAACCGCCACTACATTTTTAGCACCTCCCCCATTTCTATTCTGCATCATCAACAAAACGATTAGGGGCTTTAGATTTTTGCTGCAACGATTTCCGGTTCGTTTGCAAATCTTTTACTTTTGTAACGAGTCCAAATCAAAGGTACACATACACAATTCAGAGTTTAAAACTCTTAACAAAATATCTCCGAACAAAGGAAAAGAAGAGGAAATACTGCAAATCAACCCCTTCAAAATTCAATATCCATTACCAAGGAGGAAGAGAATACAAGAGAAAATATAATAAGAAAGGAAAAGAAAGAGGCGAGCTACTGTCCCCAACCTATTTAATTTCTTATTCAGCAAAAAAAAAAACAAAACAAAAACAAAACAAAACAAACAAAAAAAACAAAAAAAAAAACAGAAAAAAAACAAACAAACAAAACATGATGAATTTAGTACTTCTCACCCCAAACGAACAAACATACATTTCATTTTAATAAATGAGATTATTATAATAGGAAAACCCAAATGAAAATAAATTATAACGAGAGGGAGGGGTCGGAGTATTTAATAAGATCAATAATGCACCGTAGGCATACCTAATATGTTCACGACTAATGTGACAGTACCATGTCAATAATTTTTCCATTTAAAATTTAGTTTCTTTAGTATGGTTTTAATTTTTTTTAGTATGATTTATTTTTATAACGTATATTAATAATAATTTTCCTTCAATATATTACCTTTACGTGGGCACATTAAATATGTCATGATAAGTAATGAGCACAAATCAAAATTTACCCTCAAAATAACAAAAT